>CM065320.1:18412-1268412 GCA_033032175.1 Saturnia japonica | reverse complement strand
TACCATCCATGATCGTAGAATTTTTTCACCACTAGGCATCTGTTTATAAAACCATTCCTGTGAAAGATGACGAGAATCACCTTTAATCTTTGAACCATGACGAGATACAGTAGGAAACGGTCCTTCTTTGTTCTGGAAATGTTCACTGCCCTTTTTTATTATGTCAATGCGAACATTATCAAGTACCGGTAAACTCCAATGTGAAACATCTCTCAAGTGTTGAACTGTTTCTTCGAAGCTAATGCTATCTCCGAAAGTAGCATTAACGGCGTCATTTTCATTATTTATTTTGATTCCTCAAGGTCCTGGGTCGCATTCATTGATTCTGTATTGTCGATGTTGCTATCTGAATGTGAGTCTCCAAGATGTGAATCATAACTTTCGTCAGCAAGAGACTCGGGTACTTTATTTGAACTTTGGCCGCTATCTGCTTTTGTGACATATTTAAAAAGAGAACCGGACATGCTCTGAATTTCATCAATTTTAGCCTTTTTGGCTTTTCTCTGTTGAAACCCGCTTTCTCTTTTCGAAGTATGAATTCCCCGAAGCATATTTCGTTCTGGGTATTCTAAAAAATATTTTTAGTTAGTAAGTGATACGTTGATTTTATAACAGTAAATAAACACCTACATGTTACGTAACTAGCTTTGTGAAATATATTTTTATATAAATTAACAATGATGCGTATGGATGTAAATATGTATTTAAGCATTATTAGAAAAATACTAGTTAAATACTCTACCGTTGATTGCGATATCCGTGCCACGAGTGCTCGAGCTACTCATCTCGGAGCCAAATCAACGTACGCGAAGTTGTATGTTATGATTATGATTACTTTCAATCAAAAATCGAAACTTAATATATTCCGTTTTTGTAAACAAATCCCATTGCTATTAGATCGGAAAATAATAAGTAAGTAAATAATAAATAAGTATATTATTTACAATTAAACATTATTACCTAAAGTAATATCGTAAAACGTGTTGAAATATAAATAAAATCTTTTAACGCCAGCAAAGCCTTTAAAACCTATTTTAATAAATAAATACCTTTAGTAGATAGTAATACTTGCCCAGGCTAAACAAAAAATATTACTGCAATCTGTCTAAAATACCTTCTGTACGTACCTATTTATCATTTAGGATGGCTCAATAATATAGTTTTAAAATACACAGTAATTAAAAGAGAATAAAATAATTGAAAGGTTTTTCAAAATAATCTAAGATACTGCTATTAGATACTAAATGAATTAAAAATGTAAGTATTACCTGTAATAACAAAAATACTTCACTTACCTTGTTTATTTTTATCAAGAATCGACTATATTAAATCGGTTTTTATACAAAAAATGTTGTTTATAATATTTTATAATTAACAAACACTTTGCACTAGACGTTCACACGTTCACGTAAGAGAATATTGAAATGAATGCGGTCGGAAACAAAAGAAATGGCCCAATCCACAATACAAGTGACGAGCGCTATATCGAGGGAATCTCCTGACTAGCGTTGGTTATGCGCGAACGGGGTATTAAGTTTTGGGGGAATCCCAGGTCGACTGACAGTTTGCACATTGTTTTTTTCTTCTAAATATCAATTTATTATGCTCGTGGTACGATATCATAGTTACCTAGATAATTTTATTAGTGGCGGTTATGCTTTCTGCCATAGATTTACGATTTTTTATAGGTAGAAAGAACCACAACTGATGTTCATGGTCGGGCGGGACGCCCCCGCCGCCTCCCCTTATGCTACGCCACTGACTACAGCCCCTGACTGTAAGCAAAACGTCATGCTTTCTCTATACAAAACATGTGTCCGCCGAATTAAGAGATATAGTTGCGCCGCATTCGCACATATGTAAAATCCAATGTTCATACATTCCAAATCCTCCAAACGCGATTCTTATGTAAAATTAACAAAGCCCCTTTGTACGTTCCATAGAAAGATCTCCATAGAGAGATGCAACTTCCCTCGGTCGAATCATACATCAAATACCTGTCAAGATCTTACTTCGACGCCGCGTCGAATCACACAAAAATCCGCTGATCAAAGCCACCGCGACTTACGATACAGCCCCAAACGCCACCCGCTTACAGTGCTGGCCACGTAACATCTTCACCGACCCCGTTGACAAAATCGAGGAACAAAACGCCTATTACTCGACCGCCTCTGCAAACAGAACAATACAACAGCGGTACAAGTCACACTGAACATGCATCACTTAGCTACCCACATACAACATTACACACATATGAACATACATACGTGCACACGATATAGGTACATAAGTTCTGTAATGAAACTTTTTTTTATTTTGTTACGCTAGATAGTGTAGACATACTTGTCAGATAACTAAATACACATACACATGTTCTCTCTCTTCCTCCCAGGAGGCGAGGAACATGTATATATTTATAAGTTAGTTTAGCTCGAATTTTACGGACAGGGAATTAGTCAGATCGCGACTTATTTGCAATCAAGCCAACAGCCCAAGCCGAGTTCCAGCCACTTTGGCACCCTTGGGCACATGTTTCCAACGATTTTGCGGTTGAGTGCCTTAAGCACTCACTCCCAAGCCCGGTTAAGCTGTAAAAGCCATCAGAGGCTCTGTTTTTGCTCTGTTCCTGTTCGAGAAGGTTCGCGTAATATGTGCTGGGCCCTTATTTCAATCAATAGCGAATCAATTCCTCTCGAAGGTACCGAAAAAGCCGCGGCATAGTGTAGAAGAGTGGAATCTTTTTTAAGATTAGAAGTCAACATATTAAGGAAGCGATTTTAGAAGCTACGAGGGAAATTCAGGAAAAAAAATATATGGCAGCAACTATTTACTGGGTGCAAAAAGAAGTATGTGGAATTAGGGTTTTTTGTATAATAAAGTATATACAGGATGTCCCAGAACTCAACGTCAAGCCGAAACGGAGTAACAGGATTG
Source organism: Saturnia japonica (assembly GCA_033032175.1). Lineage (NCBI taxonomy): Eukaryota > Metazoa > Arthropoda > Insecta > Lepidoptera > Saturniidae > Saturnia > Saturnia japonica. The sequence continues at coordinate 1,265,478 of CM065320.1, read as the reverse complement.
ATTGTAACCATCATGAGAAAAAAAAAATCTATCCCATGCAGTTTGGAAATTATGGGCATATAAGAAAAACCTAGAAATTTGGTCTAATTGTAACAATTTTTCGGTTATTGTGGTTAATTTTTATTATTTTAGTTCATTTAAACTTTGGGACCGTGACCCTAAATAAGATTTCTAGAACCACAGCCAAAAATAATGACACAACTGCCCCAAGTTTTCTACAAATAAGACTATTTGTTAAACTATAAATTTAAAATTTTTAAAATTTGTCGACTTTGAAGGGCCCTCCTTTAAAAAAAATGTACTAAAATGCCTTGGCAAGTGCCATTAAAAGTTTGCGCATTTAACCAGAATTGTAAAATGGTACAATACTTGTTAGTTTCATACTAATAAAAAACTAGTAAAAAAATAAAAACCTCGAGTAACCAGATTTTTGCTAACCCATTTTACCGAGTTCAAATGTTATATTCAAATATTTTTAATTGATATGAGAGATGGATAGTGGACATGCTTGCCATGAGCGACCGAGACAGATAGTGATGCCACTTTTACCAAAGTCAACAAAAGTAAGTAAAATTAATAAAATAATGAAAAATCTTGACCTAGTTTAGTTAAGGTTTATTGGAATAAAAGTCAGATAGGGAACTAACATTTTTTATTACAATAAATGTTCAAATTGTTTACCATCAGCCTCAATACACGCCCTACATCTTATTAAAAAAGATCTAGATAATAGTCAGGCATATCCTCGAGAGTTGATGTCCTCAGCAGCTTGAGAAATTCGTTCATGCAGTTCGGCTACGCTGTCAATGGGCTTTGAATAAACATTTTCTTTGATAACGCCCCAATAAAAAAAAATCAGGGGATTTAAATCTGGGGAACAGGCTGGCCACGAGATAGTGTCTGAACGTCCAATCCATCTTCCCGGATATTTCTGGTCAAGGAAATCTCTTATTTGCACTGCGTAATGCGCTGGGCAGCCATCTTGTTGATACCACATGTTGCGACGATCTGTTAGTGGTAAGTCCTCTAACAAAGTTGGTAAATTTTCTCGTAAAAAATGTAGGTAATTCGTGCCATTCAAGTTCTTAGCCAGCTCAAAAGGCCCAACAATTTTGCCGTTTAAAATTCTGGTCCACAGGTTTACTTTGAAGTGATACTGGGATCTGTCTTCTCGCATTAAATGTGGATTCGCCACATGCCACTCGTGAAAATTGTGTAAATTTATGTAACCATTTTTTTTTAATGTGGATTCATCTGACCAGAGAATTTTTTGGATGAATTGGGGATTTTCATTATGCCTCTGTAGCATTGTTTTACAAAATGAAATCCTTTCAGGATAATCTCGAGGAAGATTTTGAACTCGTTGTACGTGAAACGGATGCATTTCGACTCTTTGTAAAATACGATGTGATGTGCTTTTGGGTATTCCCGTTCTTTCTTCATTTCCACGAACGGAAATACTTGGGTCATCTGCGACCTCTTAAAACACTTCTTCCTCGTAAGGAAAGCGAGTTCTACCTCTAGCCCGTATTTATGCCCAAGTACAGACGGGAAACTCGTTGGCAAGGGGCATAACGTTAGGAATGAGGTACGGGGGGCAGGACTGATACACTAGCCAACGCCATTTTTAAATTATACCATTCGAAAATATACTTCCGACCTGTTTTATAAACTAGCAACATTATTAAACGGATGTAGAGATAGGGTCACTTATATAAATATTTATCGATAAAAAAAATGAAACCGACTATGATATCTCTGAGCAATAAAAATTTGACATATTTACGAAACTTGCACATTAACAAATTTTATAATACAAAAAGATACTCTTTACACTTAAATTTTTTTTTGACCGTGTCCAAGTGTATAATTGACCAGTTTTTTATTGCTGCAATGTTATAGCACGGCCAGACTTTGTTTAAAAGTTAAGTTACACTAAAATATTTTAATTTTTGTCAGGAAATATATACCGGCTATAAGCGAAATAATAATCAGCTATTTTTACAGTAATATTTAATGTTATATAAACACATAAAACACAACATAAAATTAACAAAAAACATGACTTGAAAATAACACCAGCGACGATTGTATAGTACTTCACGATAACCATTAATCGACTATAATTAAGGAGTATTAAAAAAATATAACTTAAATACATGAAACGTCTCTTAAACACATAACTACATAACGATCTCCTGAAATACCCCTATAAAGTAAATAATATAGTGGTTGTCAGGTGCGATTTTCCGTTAAGTAGAAATTATTTTATTTACATCATTTAATTTTACAGTATAAAAATTAATTGTTTTTGGTTATTATTTAATCTTACGTTTGTATCTTTTTTTGAATTTTTCTAACGCCATTTTTTGCATATAAGGTAAAGTATTTGATAAGCTATGGATATCGATTCCTTTAATTAGTATTCTATTGATAGCTGTGGTCCAATTATGAATTTGTATTTTTATTGTTAAAGCCATAAATGTGACATTTTACATTTGACGTGTTTTTTAATATCTTTCTTGTTACATATCCCGCAGTAAATGACTTAGCATTTGTTTTAATATTTTCTTTTATGGCGTTTTACTTTGTTAAATTAGGGTTTGTATCTGGTAAGCTGTTAGCGACGCATAGGCCTAAGCGTAATGATACGATAATAACGATTGTAAATATAAGTTGTAAGGATGAATAATTTGGACGAACGATCAATAATTAAATGTTTCTAATGTTTTGAATATGTTACCATAGCGTGTAGGTATGTAAGAACAGTATATAAGTCATGAAAATGTGTGTAATCTAATAAAAATAATCACTTAAAGTACTAAAATCATATATTGTCAATAATTCATATTTTGTAAAAGTTATACGTAATGTTTTGTGTTATATAAGTAAAATAGCCTTCTGTATGTGTTTTATAATGTTTGTAAGCTCAAATAGGGCGTATATAACGAGTCACAAGACGTTTTAAGGTTGCAATGTTTAATGCTTTATATCACCCGTGTTTATTAACCTATAATGTTAAAGTTAGTGTTTTTGAATAGGTATTTGTGTCTACATTGATGTGAAATAGTTTTTATTGTAATTGAATAACTGTAATTAGAGATATTAACAATTTATTGTATTCTGTATACAAGTAATAATAATAATAGACAGAGACAGCAATATTGCAACCACTGCGCATTACCGCGGTTAACGGACCACACCCAAGTTTGGTAATGAGCAGTACGGATAGAGACGCCATCGTCCGTCTCGCTCTCCGGCAAACCATATAAAAGGCGTTCTACCGGGGCAAACGAGCGCACACGGGTACCACAAGCTGAAGAATCAAGACTCAAGACTCAAGACTCAAGAAACTGGAAGAAACCGTACCCAGAAGATATAGTATTAACAAAGTGTATTGTCTTGAAGAATACAGCAAATTTTATTGTGGTGCCTGTGTGTCATTTCTTCGCATCTTCACTAAGTTCAACCCGCCAGCGACCCAGTCCATTCCGCTCCGTGCTACGTCATCGCCGCGCCTACCAGCAGGCACCTCACTGCGTGTGTGTACCTTGATGTTTCGCCCTCTTCACGCCTAGTAGTTTCGGGTGTGAACAGGGTTGGTCGCACGTAGTGAGAGGGGCTCGCACGCACTGGTTTCCAGACAGCTGGTTACCGTAGCGTGTTATCCGCCGTCGGTTATATACAGAGTACGAGGGAATCGTTTCCGTCGCGTTCGCGCCCTCGGTGCGCGGTCCCGCTCTGTATAGATTGACGTAGCACATTGTATAGTAGGCGCACGCACGCGCTCATTTTATAAGCTGTTTTGCCTTTTAGCATTGAAAATTTCTTTGATATTGATATCGGAGTCTACAGTGGTATGTTTTTTAAAAAGACAATATAAATTTAAGGAAAGTGTCATCTTCCTCGCAATTAAAATTTTGTGAATGATCACTGACAACATCGGATAAAAACAAAGATTTAAATGAATTTGTAAATGTATTACAGCTTGGATTTATATTTCTGTAATTATGTGCTCTTATTCTATCAAAAAAATTTCAACAAGATCTTGATTAAAATTGCGAGCATAAAAACGATAAATGCCTTTAGTACTTAAAAAAGTCCAAATATTCTGGAAACTTCTTATCGTAGTTTTACAATTTATGAGTAATGGCACTGAATAAGGAGGCACTCTTTATTGTACATAAAGTTTTCAATGCTTCTCTCCAAAACTGATGATGAACGCTATCCATTTTAACAGCACATCGCAGTGGTTTTCCTCTATTATACAGGGTATTAGTAGACCGCTCCCGAAAATGAAGACAGACGATAGTACTAATGACACCTTTGATGATGGGATGGAAAAAAAATTGATCCTGATTAAAAAAAAATCATATTATTTAAACTTTTTATTAGCATTATTTACGCTCCATCATGTTAGTACAACTTAATGAAACGAGAATTTTACAAAAAAAATACAATACTTTACTGAAAAAAAACCCAGCAATGAACACCAAATTAAATACAGCTGATTGCTCGGGTCAAATAACGCGCAGGCGCGGCGCGTTGCGGCGGCAGTCCAGCGCGAGCGCGGCGCGGTGCCATTCTCGCGCGGCCCGCAGCTGGCGATCGCACAAATACTTATTTACAATATTGTCTAAATACCTAACTTATCTACTTTGCCACTGTGCTAGTGTCTACATTGCCACTTTCATTCGAATTCTCCGGTTGAATTAAAAAAGTAACGGGTTCGATTGCCCGCGAATGAAAAAAATACTTAAATAAAATTTTAACAAGCATTGAGCCATGTTTATTAGTCCATCGTGTAAGAATGTTTATTATTCTGATGTATTCAGTTATGTACCTATTCATATCAGTTCAGTACTAAGTTATTTATAAAAAATGTAGGTATGAAACAGCTTTCCGATCTAAAGCTTCTGTGGTCTTATAAGATGCGGCTCAAATTGTGCCCCATTCATTTCGAGGCAGATTTGGGCTCGGCGTTGCGTATCCTCATGCAGGCATCATCGTGGAGTCCTCGACCCAGTCCGCACGTAATTTGTCGAAAACATCCACGGTCCTTTGGTGCATTTCGTTGGCACTAATGCACTTACGATTAAAGCACATTCTCTCACATACCCCTACAGAAAGAAGACTGACGGGGTCAGATCGGGTGACAGAGGTGGCCAAGAGTATGGTCCTAGTCTGCCGATCCACCGATCATCAAATAGCTCAGTGAGGCGCTCACGGACGAATCTGAGGATGTGGGGGTGCACCATCATGCTGAAACCATTTTCGGCGATATTCAGCTAATGATAAATCGTCTAAAATGTCCTCCGACTGTGTTCATTTATGAGGTTTAAATATCGCTGTCCGTCAAGTTGCTGTGGCAGAATCATTGGTTCTAGTATGCGATCCTTAAATAAACCTGCCCATACGTTAACCGACCATCGGGTTTGGTGCCTGGTGTGTAGAACAGCGTGCGGGTTCACCTCGGAATAAACGTGTGTAATTCTTCGGTTCCACAGCCCGTTTCCTGTAAATGTCTACTCGTCCGTCCAGATCACGTGATCAATGAAACCAGGCACACGTTGTTGCGGGTCTTATCCAATGGTAAAAAACTCGCCAGTGATCGTTCTAACCGGATACCAAGCTTGCACATTGTGCACTTTTTATGGGCACATTCGTTTACGCTTTAACACCTTGGAAACTGTCCAGTATAACACACTTGTTATATTTCGAAGCCTTAACAATTTAGCAATACCTCGTTTAACTAAGTTCGGATTTCAGCGAACGACATCAAAAATGCTCTCCTCGAACTGAATAGCCACTTGACTCCCACCTCCTGTCGCTACTGGGGCAGTGGGCCGATTTTCCAACACTCGCTGAATAGCTGCTGTTATCAGGCGAGAGTCAGTCGGATGTCCAGCTGTCGGGAATCTCTCTCGGTAAATTCGTAATGCACGCGAAGCATTCCCGCGAGCTTCTCCAAGGCACATTATTCATTAACATGCTACCGTATTCACGAACACTATAAACGTATGCGTTAGGCATTATTAAAACAAAACTCTCATAAAATCAACACAATCTTAAAAAGAAACAAAAAACGTAACAATAAAATAATGACAAGAACTTAGTTAACAATACGATTGAACGAATATCTGTCGCCCACGCACGCGCACATGAAATGAAAGTCAAAGTGTAACTGTCTCAAGAACTAAAAATACTAAACTTAATAAGTACTTATTTACAACATTTGTCTAAATACCTACTTTACCACTATGCTAGTCTCTACCTAGCCGCTTTCAATCCGATCAAAGTACCGGGTTCGATATCCCACTAATTAAAAAAATACTTCAATTAAATTTTAGCAAGGGCAGAGTCAAGATTTTTAATCCATCGTCTATGTTTAGTAGTATTCTGATGTATTCAGTTATGTATCAGATCAGTTCAGTACTGATTTGGGCCAGGCGTTGAGATAGCTAAGTGCCGGGTTCGATTCTCCTCCAAAGTACGGAATGACGAAGTTGGAATGTAAATTCTAAAGGAACCTTGTGACGTAGAATCTGCACATACTAAATTAATTATTGTCACTACTGTGTTTTGTTTTGTAAGATTCAGAAATACACACCGTAAAATTTTCCTCATTTTTTCTATCTAACTCTGTACAAAACAATGCATTATGAATTATTACAGCACTACACATTAGGTTTTTCGTACTTTCGCTCATTTTAGTCGTTCATTTTACACACACACCGGCGGTGACACCGCGTCACCGCGCTCTCCCCGTGCCAGCGCGCCAACACAGCACTGGCACGCGGCCGCGGCCGCGGCCTGCTGGTGTAGGTACTAAATTTGCAAGCGACATAAAAGAATTAGAGGCGGCGCCGGCGTTCACGATAAAACTTGCAAGTAATTTTTGTAAGTACCTACCTGTTTTCAAATTAAAGTATTGGCCGGACTAAAAACGGAAGTGTGTTAACATAAAGTATAAGAATTCTATTTTAAATTCATTCTGATAGATTAATTGACTATCGTAATTGCAATTAATTTCAACTATTAAATTATTCTGTACCATTTCATTTTTATTTTCTTGTATAAAATCAAAGATAAAAAGATTAAATAGTTTTTATAAATAACAGCTAAGCTTATAAAATAAAAGTTGGGAATGTCTAACGCTTTATCGATCTGTGGAAATGTACAAAGTGCCGTCAACGGCGGCCGCGGCTCACCGCCAAAGGAGCGGTTTGTTTTGGCGGGATTGATTATTAAATTTAGTATTTTTAGTTTTTGAGACAGTTTCATTTAGACTTTCATGCGCGCATGAGCAACAGATATTCGTTCAATCGTATTGATATTTAAATTCTTGTTTATATTTTATTGTTACATTTTGTGTATCTTGTTAAGTTTGTGTTGTTTTTATTATTGTTCTGTTTTAATAATGCCTAACGCGTACGTTTATAGTGCTCGTGAATACGGTAACATGTTAATGTGCCTTGGAGAAGCTCGCAGGAATGCTTCGCGTGCATTGCGAATTTACCGAGAGAGATTCCCGACAGCTCGACATCCGGCTGACTCTCGTCTGATAACAGCAGCATTTCAGCGAGTGTTGGAAAATCGACCCATTGCTCCAGTAGCGACAGGCGGTGGAAGTCAAGTGGCAGTTCAGGCCGAGGAGCGCATTTTAGATGTCGTTCGCCGGTATCCGAACTTAGGTACACGAAGTATTGCTAAATTGTTAAGGTGTAGGAATGGAACAAGTGATTCGAACTGGACAGTTCATAAGGTGTTAAAGCGTAACCGAATGTGGCCATACAAAATGCACAAAGTGCAAGCTTTGGTACCCGGCGATCACGACCGCCGGCGAGTTTTCTGCCGTTGGTTATTATACCAGCAACAACGTGTCCCTGATTTCATTGAACACGTCATCTGGACGGACGAGTCAACATTTACCAGAAACGGGTTGTGGAACCGAAGAAATACACACGTGTATTCCGAGGTGAATCCGCACGCAGTTCTACATACCGGGCACCAAACCCGATGGTCGGTTAATGTATGGGCAGGTTTATTTAAGGATCGCATACTAGGGCCAGTATTTCTGCCACAGCGACTTGACGGACAGCGGTATTAAAACATTATAAATGAACAAATAGTGGACATTTTAGACGACCTATCATTGACTGAATATCGCCGCACATGGTTTCAGCATGATGGTGCACCTCCACATGTGGCAAGGTTCGTCTGTGAGCGCCTCACCGAGCTGTTTGATGATCGCTGGATCGGCAGACTAGGACCACACGCTTGGCCACCTCGGTCACCCGATCTGACCCCGTTAGACTTCTTTCTATGGGGGTATGTGAAAGAAAGGGTTCTTAATCGTGAGTGTGATAGTGCTAACGAAATGCGCCAAAGGATCGTGAATGTTTTCGACAAACTACGTGCGGACTGTGTCGAAGACCCCACGATGATGCCCCGACTGCATAAGGAGACGCAACGCCGAGCTCAAATCTGCCTCGAAATGAATGGGGCACAATTTGAGCCGCATCTCATAAGGTCACGGAGGATTTAGATAGGTAAGCTGTTTCATACCAATTTTTTTTTTATAACTTATTTTTGAACTGATCTGAGTAGATCGTACATAACTGAATACATCAGAGTAATAAACATAATTACACGACGGATTAAAAAGCATGAATCTATCCTTATTAAAATTTCATTCAAGTATTTTTTTCATAAGCGGGGAATCGAACCCGGTACTTAGCTTATTCAACCGGTGAATTCGAAAGAAAGTGGCTAGGTAAAGACTAGCACAGTGGCAAAGTAGATAAGTTAGTTATTTAGACAAATGTTGTAAATAAGTATTTATTTCATTGTTAGTTGCGTGCAGCGCAAGATTGACGCTGCGCCCGGGCGTTCGTTGATCCGAGCATCAGCTGTTTTTGATTTTGTGTTTCATTGCTGGTTTTTTTTTAGTAAAGTAATGTATTTTTTATGAAATTATCGTTTCATTTAGCTGTACTAACACGATGGAGCGTAAATAATGCTAATAAAAAGTTTAAATAATATGATTTTTTTTTTATCAGGATCAATTTTTTTTCCATCCCATCATCAAAGGTGTCATTAGTACTATCGTCTGTCTTCATTTTCGGGAGCGGTCTACTAATACCCTGTATGATCCACCATTACAACTGTCGAAAATAAAATAAAAAGGGAGTGTTTGTAATTGAGCACAAATTAAAATTAACTTTTTTTTATAACTATTAAAACTAGAATATTAAAGCATTCATAAAAAAATCCTTTCAATAACATCGAGAGACCAACAAAAAAAAACATAAACTTACACAATATATAACCACATGACCTTCGTAAAATAAACTATCATGTACAGAAGATACTTTATTAACAATAATTCTGCTTCTGTTATACTTTTAAACATGGTCCACTTTTATTTATGAAAATAGCAAACAATTTAATAAATTTTCATTATCGATAGTCACAGTAATTCTCTAATATGTCCCAGCACTTTTACAATATAAATTTTAACATAACCTAACTTTAAACAATTATATTGTGAACTTACCGATTTTGTTTCTGTTCCTGTTCAGAAAATAAAGAAGGATAGGCATCAGGAGTCAGAACAAACCGAATTCCTTTAGCCAGTTTTTGTCGAATAAACTTGGCTTCAAAATGTTTTCGGCAAACTCTTCGTCGTGATATGATCTCGCTCTTATTAAGTTTCACTAAAGCAGGATCATTTATAGATTTTAACCATGTTTGAAATATTTTCTCACTTCTCGGAAAAGCGTGAAGATAAACTTCAGGCTTAGAGCTGATGCAGTTGTAAACGCAGCACTTATCCGACATGTTTACAAACAATATGTTTTATGTTAAAAGTAAACACAATTCACTCTATTTTCACTACAAAGTAAACCCTGTAAACTTTTAATTAACAAAATTATACTTGTACAAAAGTTTGAAATGAACGTATGTACTCTGTTACTGATTTCAGACAATTCAATTTTCAACAACAAGGATAGATGACAAAGAGATAGAGACGACGAACTCTAGTGTGTCAATTGACACTACGTAGCGTTATTATTTTTTGTATGAAGATTACTTGGCATGTTTATGCCCGGGAAATGGCCACCCTCCGTGAATGAACGGTGCACATTAACAAACACGCGATGATCCGGATAGCGCTCTAAATTTAGATATATTTCACGATAAAGTCTAGTGGCGGCACTTGCGTTGCATTTGCGTTCCCCATAAATGAGGTGCATGTTCGCATATTCTTGTGAAGTGTAGCGCAAGAATGGTAGATAACAAGGATGCCAACACAAAAGTCCAATTCCAAAAGAGAAAAGCCAAAGTTGCCGGTGTGTAATCAACAAGTCCAATTCACAAAAATCCTAGTCCAAAAAGAGAAGTCAAAGTTGTCAGTACTAAATCAATACGAATACCGAATACGGAAAGGTGCGCAGTAGATGAATGAGCGAAACGTACTAACTGGTGTCAGACGCATCTCTGTCTCACTGCGTGACGTCACTATCTGTCTCGGTCGCTCATGGCAAACATGTCCACTATCCATCTCTCTCATCATTTTGCCGTAAAATTAAGAACCAACCTAGAGCTTGTGCTAATAAAAAACATTTGAACTTAGTAAAATGGGTTAGCAAAAATCGGGTTACTCGAGGTTTTTATTTTGTTACTAGTTTTTTTTAGTATGAAATTGACAAGTATTCGTGGTGTGGTAAATCGTGTAATTATTAACGTTTTGTGAATTTGTTTTTGTAAATATGTCCGATAAAAGTAAACGTAAGAGTCAGAAACGTGATCGTACGCCTATCCCTGGATTAGAAAAGCAACTTCAAGTGATTTTGAACCGTTTAAACGCTTTGGAATATAGTTCTAGGTTCGGTAGTAGGAGTGACGGTGGTACGACAAAACCGAGCGTGCGGCCAACGCACGGCACCACTACGGCGAGACCGGCGGTACCTGCGATCGATTTGGCACACGGCGCCACTGCGGCGGGACCAGCGAGCGATGTGCCGGGGAGCGCTGTGTCGTGTGATACGAGTACAGATTTATCTGCCCGGTGTTCGAGTTAGTTGTCAGCAACTACCGGTACAGAAATGATTATGAAAGAGGTGACAGAAAAGCTCGTGAGTGCAATCGTGCAATTCCGGTAAGATCAAACTACTTTTTTATATCGAATTGCGATCCTTCGTTGCATGACTTCGATTTGTTGTGTGATGAAGTAAAAAATCATGTGCAACGTATAAATAACTGGGACGATCGTGAATGTTTAACGCGTGTAGGTAATTTATCTTAGAGGAGACGCAAAATTATGGTAAATCGAGTTGGTCAGTAATGACCGTGGTTGAACAAATTTCAAGCAAGAATTTAAAACCCTGTGCCCTAAGCGTTTAGACATTGCAAATATTCCATATGACGTAATGAATACCTATTCTGAACACTACCCTACACCCGGAGTATGCTAGGGGTTCCCTTTTACGATTACGTATTGTAAACGGGATTAGTGACGAGCTAATTACGGCTATAGTGATTCTCGGTATAACGGACGCTCATATCTGAGCCGCTGCTACGAACGCTAAATTGCTACCCGATGATTTAGTTAACTTTTTATCAATCTATACAAAATCCACTCAAACTACGTCTGTTCGTTCTTGCCATAATATTCATAAAGCTAGTTCGCGGAAACGAAATCGTAGCGAATTAAACATAAAATGTTTTTCTTGTGGAGGCTTTGGTCACAAGCGATTATCATGTAACAAACGAGCAAGGTTGGATAGATCTAACACTGAATCTCCATCCGCCGGTGCTGCGAATCTAAATAGATACTTGTTATGGCACAACCTTTTTTTTTTGTTAGAAAATCGGCCATAAAGTCTAGGATTGCCTTAACAAGCAGCGTGCTGAGTCTTGCGGTAAGTCGAACGTTAATTTATGTCACGAAATGGTAAACAAATATAAGAAAATTACATTGCTACTGCGGTGATTCAAAGCATTCCAGTAGATATTCTTATAGATAGTGGCTAGTGAGTCGACTATTTCCTTGATTACTGAATCTGTGGCGAAACATTTTCAATGCACGCAGACGCCTTTTTTCCCTTTTTTTACGTGTCACAGGCAGTCAGCAAGTAGAAACATCATACTGCGCTCTGTTAGTAGTTGAGTTCCTTGAGATAACGCTATATAAGTTGATTTTCACGTCGTGTCTGATAGGTTTTTGAGCACACAGTAATTGTTGGCACTGACGTCTTAAATAGGCAGGGAGTTGCTTACATAAGAACGCAGGGAGTGCAGTGCATGACACGAGCCGAAAAAGTTAATTCTATAAAATGTGATATACCAATCGATACCCCGTTGAGAGACGAAGATCGGGAACGTTTGATGAGTGTTATTAAAGAGTTTACTGATTATCTCATTGTAGGTACAGCCACAACTACTGTACGGACAGGTTCTATGCACATTCGCTTACATAACGAAACCTCGGTAGTGTATCGACCTTACAAAATCTCATATGATGAAAAACTTCGTGTTAGGGAAATTATTAAAGACCTGCAAGCTAAGAGTGTTATAAGTGAATCGAAATATGAATTATTCAGCCCGATTTTACTCGTCAAGAAAAAGGATTGTAGTAATCGGTTATGTGTTGATTTTAAACGCGAACACTGTTAAAGATCACTATCCACTCCCATTAATAGATGATCATATCGATTGCCTAGGCAAAGCTAAATACAGACATGTCTTGACATGGCTACGGGACTTCCTCAAATCAAGTTAGACAGTGAATCAATTCATTGCACAAGGTTCGTGACACCGGAGGGTCACTATGAGTACCTGAAAATGCCATACGGCTTAGCCAACGTCGCCGTTGTTTATCAGCGAATAATTTCGAACACGTTACGTCCTCATATAGACGCAGGTTGGGCTTTTGTATACGTAGGTCATTTTTACTGCCTAGTAATACTATTTCGGAAGGGTTAGAAACCTTTCGTGAGGTTCTTGAAACATTGACTAAGGGTAGGGTTTTCCATCAATCAAATAAAAAAAGTATTTTTGACGTCAGAATAAGAGTATTTTGGTCGAACGATCAGTAAAGGTAAAGTTAAGCTGAGCGGGCACAAAGTCGAAGCCCTAGTCAAAGCACTGGTACCGAACGACGTAAGGGAGGTAAGGCAGTTCTGAAGTCTTGCAGGATATTTCAGGCGTTATATACATGGCTACTCTCTCCAGACAGCTTGTATAGCGAATGTGACTCACAAGGGTGTGCCGTTTAATTGAGATGAAGAACGATTGGAAAAGTTTGATATACCTACTTCATCGACTATCACAATGATTTCGTCATATTACGAAAGTGTGAATCTATTGGTCAGGTTGACCGAACAGTTTACTGTGTGGACATTATTTTGTAGTGAGTGCTTCGCGTGATGATGTGAATGATGTAAAGTGGCTGGTGATTCTTTCACTGCGCGTGAAGTGGCTGCTGGGAGTGCTACTGAGACGTGTGCTTGTCTTGGATATGACATGCGTGTGGTGATCTGCAGGGCTTTGGTCTCGGCAGATCGCGCTGGCGACTGCTCAGACTGGTCGCAACGCTGGTGACTGCTGCTCCGGAAGGCAGGTCACAACGCTGGCGAACAACTCCAGCAGTTTACTGGAAAACTAGATCCTGGTATTCGGGGCTCCTACGGAGTGGTGCGTGTGCTCCCGAGTGGACGCTACGAGCTACGTCTGCTATGCGGATCCTACGGGAAGAACACTCAGGCTGCGACCCAGTATATGACAAACAGCGGTTTATGTGCCATTCATGCAGAGGACGGACTGCGGGACGATCCTATGGGTGAACAAACTGCGGGCTGTTTACCCTATATGACTGTGTTTTCTCGCATTTTACTTTGCATGTTTGTTCATAGTTGCTAATACTCTTATGTGGGTTTAGTAATGTTTTAATGTATTATTGTGCACGGAACTTATACAGCGAGCATCCTGAGGGCTTTGCTCTACAGACACTTTTGCATAATTTGGCTCTGTTCGATGTTGGGAGGGTGAAGGCCATCCAGAACGGTTAGCCTTCACTAAGGTACGGTGTACAGTGAGCGCTCAGCACCAGTACGTGTGGAGTACCTGATCAGTACTCCTCTGCTGTGTCCTGAGGGCAATGCACAGTGGGCATCCTGAGGGCTCTGCCACGCTCACGTAAAAATGAGCTTGTTCATCTTGGATAATCCCGAGGGCTATGTCCGAATATTCTGAAAGTAATTGAATCGCATTTACTTTCAACTGGATTTTGTACTTTTGTCTGCTGAACTAATCGAAACAATATGACTTTCAGGCGAAAATGACGTGACTGATGATAGTAATCAGAACTAGTCAAGCAGTAAGGAGCATCCACTTGGTGAGAAAGTGATACATGGTCCAGTTTCTGAAGGTCAGCAATCGCATCCATTCTCCCACTCTGAGTAAAGTGCGGGCGAGGACGCGCCGCCGTCAGGAGAGGCCATCTTAGAGTAGAAAACTCAATAAGGGGGCGTGGCTTGCTGTTTCACGTCGCTACAAGCTCAGAGTGGTCGGGGAGGAGGTTGAGGTGGCGGCGGGCGCAGCGAACACAACGCCTCGGCCACTTCGTTCTTGGCTTCAGGGACAGACGAGCGTTGCACACTTGCGTAGTTATCTCGTAGTTACTAGTTACCCACATTTTGGTCGTTTAAGGATAATTGTTATTTTAGTTAGAGTTTTATTTTTTTTTTTGATATCTTCGGTTTTAATTTCTAATTATAAATATACAGCGTATACAATGAGAATGCTTGTTAAAATGTTGATTCTTTATTTCCAAACTTTATTTCAGCATCCAACAACCTTGCCTTAATGAATTAAATACTTATCTTGCTATCGATGGACATAGTTTCAATAGATGTTATAACTGCTTCGTGCTAAGGTGGCATTGCGGTTATCAAATAACATATCTTGTCTTCTTTTTCTATTCTACTTCCTATTCCAATAAATTTCTGAATCACTGAGGCACTGTACTATAAGGAACTTTGCTTTGTTGTCATTCTTTAAGAAGTTTTCGTCTTTATCTTTATCATATAAATTATTTATAGTATGGTCAACTTCCTTTTCTTGAAGTAAAATTTTTGGTCGAAATTTCCATTTCGAGAACGAATCACCTTCCTTTAATATTGGTAGGTATTTTTCCATATTGGAGACGTATTATCAGTCTTTTTGCTTGCGCAGTGGAAGCGTGCTATGGGGATTTTTAATAAATAGAAACACAGAAGCCATTTTTTCTATAATACCACTATATATTTTATTATGAATTCGACATCGACAAGACATTGACATTCTTAAATTACCTACCTATAAAAAATGTCCAATATTTCCTCAATAGAGCGATACCAACTTGGAGATATTACGCTAACGAATGTAATAGGTGTAGCGTTGGCGACAGAACTGTTATTATCGCGTCTTGTGTTAGGTTATTATGTTATATTATTGTGTTTATGCGTTGTGTACTATGTGTCATGATAAAATACTTTGAGATAGATAAAATTATAGAGAAATATTAGCGACTACGCTACATTATAAGTTACCGGTTATGTATTGAGTTGTATATAAATGCTTATGTATTGTTTGTTACATATATGAAAATAGAATTGTTATAAAATAAGTAAATGCATAGAATAAGTGGATACAGTAATAATATTCTATGTCACAGTAAGTTTACGAACGGAAAGCTGTGTACCACCCGTAAATTACATCGTTTTTAGTTCATATATGTAATTTGTACTTGATGTATGTAATATGTCAATGTTTAATGGATAGCTATTACATTAAGGAATATTTTGGTATATGACATGTGTGCACAATGTATATAAAGAGATAAATATAGAGCAATTATCAGGGCGACCAAAGTGAAAACAAACATAAAAGTACGAAATACAGCGGGGCTCTCCTTACGGTAATTCTCCGAACTTCTTAAACTCGAAGAGGCGCCGTATGGGGCACGGCGCAAATCATCGAGTACAAATAACTACAAGAACAACAAGAAGAATACTTTGGTCGTCCTGCGAGCAGTACATTGAAGAGTTCGACTTTCATTGAAGACCCGGCACCTCGAGCGGTCGTGCATTATTGCACCCCCGGACTCCTCACTACCATCTCGCCTCACTGGCATCCGTACGGCGCGGCTTCTACGAAACGGGCATCCGGCGCAACAAAAACGCCTGTCCAAGCCGGGGAAGCGTCACCCCCCTCACTCAGAAGGGAAGTGACGCATACCCAACATGTAGTATGATTTGAATTTAGATGAATACTTAGAACTTAATTTACTTAGTTTTTACCTAGCAACTTATTTGGCTACAGTGCTGTCTTTGTAGCGCTTTCGGCGACAAACCTAGTGCATTTTTCGTTTATTCGACGTGTTGTATGCGTCGACATATCGTTTTTATATAATATTATGTTACGTTAAAGTTACATATATCTATCTAATTCAGAGAGACTTATCGCTATTGTTTTTCCCTTAAAATTTTTCTACCGTATTTTAATTATACATTATTACGTATTTGCGATATATGTATCGTATTTTTTGATGAATTCTTCGACCAAGTACATTTCAGAGTTGGCAGCATTAAATCTCATAATCGCCCACCTCTAGTGCTTTAGTTATTTGTCTATGGTGTACTGTACAGTGATCACTTGTGGTTGTCCTAAATTTTGGGATTGTATGTCGCATTCTTAATATTCTTAATTCAGTAAAAAAAACTTTAAAAATATTTGAATTCATTGTTAATAACCGATTTGTTAATTTTCCAAGATTTGGTTGAACAGCACCTAGTACAACTATACTTTCTTTAAGTCAGCTGACGTACATAAACAAAGGGCATGTCATTATTTTTTATAGTGGTGAATTAAAGTGTTTTGCGATTTATTTATTTATACATAACAATGGATATCGACGGTTCTTCGTTATCTGGCGAAATAGATCAAAATTTATTATTACAATTCAGTTGTATGAACACTACAGATCGAGAAGAACTGATAAATCAAATGCAGAGGCTCTTAGGCCCTAATCTGAACTATAACACAGCTAGTTTTTTTTTAGATATGAGTAATTGGTAATATATATTTTTTATTGTTTAGTTCCAGAAATATTATGATATTTAAAAGTGCTTTTTAAGGATAATATGTCATCATATTATATTCTATGTTAATTATCATATGTAATGTGTTGTTTTTGCATAATATACTATTGTTAATGTTATGAAAACCTATGTTGTTTTTTTCAGGAATTTACAAGCTGCAATATGTTGTTATTTAGACTACACTACTCCAAAATTACCATCAATGTCATTAAAAGCAACAGAAAGCCCAACAAGTGCAGTAAATCCTGGAACTTGGTAATAAACTAAACTACTGTTTAAAATAAAGACAGTAAAGTATTAGAAATATTGGCATACTATCTAAACTTGTAGGCTATGTGTGAATAATGATAAAAACTTATACAAAACGAACAAAGCTCTGGCTGTGTTATCTGATGAGTCTGCTATAATTGTTGGGTTCAGTTCTATTATATACAAGAAGAAAGCAACCTTTATAGAATTATTTTGTGGTAGTTCCAACAGCGTACTGAGATGAGTGGAAGAAAAGAGTAATTTATAACATGTATTCCTTACAATGTTTTATTTCATTACCAAGTATGTCAGACAATGACATCTAATACTTACCTATGTAACAAAAACTAATTGATTAGGGTAATGATTTCAATATGTACAATTGCATGAAAGGTGTGCTCACATTTCCTTGGCATATCATTCAAATTCCATGAATTTGTTTTCATAAATTTATTTTTATTATATTATGGTCTACTCAAAAGTTATCCAACTTATTGGCTTACCTCTTATATCATACATCTTTTTATCATTAAACAGGATTTATTAATATAAATATTTGCTTGTCACTAGTAAATTTTTTTATCTGTGGCAATGTGTTTATATTTATAAATAAGTAAAATTAACAAGGTTTAGAACTGTTAATGGTAGGATATAAATTAATATTATTTATTTTCGTATTTTAGTTTTGATCAAAGTTGGAGCATTGCTAACACAGGTCTGGAACAATGGCCAGCCAGTTGTAGACTAATACAAGGTGGTGGTGAACCTCTTGGTGCTACATCTGTTTATGTACCTTCATTGTTGCCGGGACATTCCACAACAGTTACAATAAAATTAGTTGCACCTACATCACCTGGCACTCATAAAGGTTATTTTCATTTGGTAACTGACAAAGGTGAACAAATAGGAGGTAAATTGTTTTTTTTTTAATTTAATGTGATTTACATAATTCCCATTTAAATTATTATGTTTAAAGGCCAGTTTTTGACCACATTCAAATTCTGATGTTATATGATGATACAGTTTAAGATAGTAGTTATGCCTAGAGGAATAATAATTGAAACAATGTTTATACAAAACATTTTATATTTGTAGATACTCTATGGGCAGAAATTACAGTAGAATCTGAGCTGACCATGGCTCTTGTTGAACAACTTGCAGCTTTACCCATCTCTAGTAGGAGATTGGAAGATTCTGTTTCACAGGTAAGGAAATTGCATTAAATATTTATTAAAATTAAGGTGCATAAATTTTATAGTACACTCATATTTGTTTTTTCATTAGAATTAACAATCTGAAAACATATTTGGTTTATTAATGAATAAATGCAATAGAAATGAGAGTGCTATGAGCTATAGTAGGAGTGAAACAGGGTGATAGGATAAGAGAACTTGGTGGTGTGAAAAAAAAAATCACACGGATTGAGAAAGGGATAGAGAGGATGAATGAAAGAAGAATGACTAAAGAAATTTATAAGGTGAGTGTAAATGGGAATGTTGGAAGAGAAAGGCATAGATGAATGAATGAAGAAAGATCCGGTCAGAGTACTTTAAACTGATGAGCATGCATGAAAAGATTAATGAATAATGTTCAAGAAGTGACAGATGTATGTCAGGATTGCAAGTGGAAGGACATGGTCTCTGCCTACTCTTTTGGGAAAGAAGCGTGATTTATGTATGTATATATTAATAATTAACTAACCATTAAAAATAACAAGTAAACTAATAATTAAGAAAAAAAATGATGTTATGTTTCCTTTAATCTATACCTTTTTTGCAGATGCCATCTCAAGATGACCAGATGTGTTGATAATAAATTCACAAAAATAATTTTGTAAAATTTTCATTGACCCTAGCAATGCTAAGTTATTAATTATTTTTCTTTTCTGTATTGCAACTGTAAGGTACCCAAAGATTTATCATGATTTAGTACTGTGTGATTTTTTTTGTATGATTTACACATGTTCTTAAAATATACAATTGTTCATAGTTTTAATTTGTATTGGGATTCATTCATTTGCATTTTGAATATGTAATTGTACTTTAGATTCATGATATAATGTACAAAACACATCAAGGTACATGCAGTATTGCTTAGCTGTAAGACAACAGAAATATTTATGTTGGATATTGTTGAAATTTTACAAAATGTGTAATGTTGGTGATTTATAAGGGTTACTTATTGTAAGGTTGATACGCCATTAATATCTATGGGGATTTATTTTTAGTATCAGTAAAATATTAATAATAAATTTTTTTACAATACTGATAATTTTTATTCATAATATAAATCACTTCTTTGTTGGTAATTACTTACAAAATATTGTTTCTCGAGGACTAATCTTCTCAGCTGTTTATTTACAATAATACTCAATAAAGTGTAAAATTTCAAAAAAAGAAGGTAACTGATTAATCTTAATTTGTTATATAGCCATTTCCATATCGATCTTGGGATGTGGTTGATAGTTCTTGATAATGAAGTCTTCATATTTGAAATCATCAATTGATTCAATCTGTCGGGAAAATTCTATAGTAGGAAACGGTCGAGGCTTTCTTTGCAGTTGAGTTTTCAAGGGTTCAATATGGTTTAGGTAAACATGAGTGTCTCCTGTTGTGTGGACAAATTCTCCAGCCTGTTAAAAACAGACAGTAATATGTGTACACAGTTTTTAGTGAGGTTAAAAAGATTATTATAATATTTTAGAATACTAGCTGCTGCCTGCGCCTTCTCTCGCCTAGTTATTTATATAGAATTTTTTGGGAGTGATCAGATAGATCTCTTTGGTAACGCGATGAAGATAAAAAATAAATATTTTGTTCATACTAAAATAGCGCTTAAATAATAGGAGGGTCGGGGTAAGAGGGTTAAAATTTGGGGTTATAGGAATTTTCACACACCCTAATCACCTTGCGATATGAAATATAGTTTACGACCTATTCTCATACCTACCATACATAAAAATTTCATAAAAATTGGTCCAGTTGTTTCAGAGGAGTGTGACTACCAACAATGTGACACTAGATTTTTATATATAAGATATCAAATGTTGACAAAATATTTTTTATTGATGTAGACACTGAGGTTGCATTCTATTTCATGTTAAATTGAAACCATAGGAACTAGCCATCTAAAAACCAAATTATAGTTCAGATACTTTGTATCATTTTTCTTGAAAATAATAAATTTACCTATTAGGAAATCTTAATGTTTTGTCTTCAATAAACAATGTCTATTTAATAATTATATAGTTTATCTCTAATTTTAGTCTTAAACACATTGATTTCAATTTTTTAATAAAATTTTTGTCATTAATCTGTATCACAGACTTAAGCAAAGTTACATAAACAAAAATAAATCTAATACATTACCTCAAGCCCTGTGATGTGTGCTAACATATGTGTCAGCAAGGAGTAGCTGGCAATATTAAAAGGAACTCCCAGACCTATGTCTGCACTTCTTTGATAGAGCAAACAAGACAACTTTCCACTGGTAACATGGAATTGTGCCAAACAGTGACATGGAGGTAAAGCCATTTTGCTAAGATCTGATGGATTCCATGCACACATGAGCATTCTTCTATCTGCAGGATTATTTCTGAAGGCAGAAGTATTTAAATTTGATGAATTCTCATTTTTTAGTACACTGATGCAGCTTATTTCATTTTAGGGGGGGGCCATAATGGTAGCTATAATTTTATTTTGATAGTATAATATAAGGAAGATTTTGATATATTAAAAATTATAATAGAAGTGTGTTTGTTATTTATTTTCAGATAGAAAAAGAATATCAATCAATATTTTAAAGATACTTACTAATGAACTAAGCTTATGATTATTACAAAAATTTAAATTTAATAACATTCCCACTATTATCATACAGTAAGAGTTAAAATGATTTATTATTTAAATTTATACATACCTATAAATAGACTTTTATTATCTCTAATGAAACATTTTTATTTTTTTATAACTTAAAACTCGCTGAGAACTACATAAATTTTACAATTACTTTATAAGATTATAACACTAGTCTATCAAAATGACAACATAAAAAAATATTATACAAATATGTAAAATGCATACCTAATAGTGTTTATAATATTTTGTAGTTGATCTATTCCTTGTCCTCTGTAGTCTGTTTTTTCATCTAAATACTGTGCACCACTATGTCTCCATTGAAAACCATAAACAGGGCCAAGATCACCTAAAAGATCACCAAATAAATAGCTCTGCTTTTAGGGATGGCCTACAAGCCAATTTTACATACATTTTTGTGATGTAATGGGGCCAAAGGGTTAATAGAAAATTTCCTTTAATACTTTTTAAACAAGAAATATCATTTTAATCTTTGTAGCTTTTGTAATTCTTAATATTTTTTTAGTAGTATAGGATTAAAAAGGTGTACATACAACTGACACAATTTTATGCATACAATGTTTGTGCATTATGATGGCAGTTCAAACCGAACCTAACCAATTTTATCACCACAACATAAAAATGAAAATATCTCCCTCTAAACAAAAAACGGCACAAAATGATACAATAGATCATATTTGACATAAATAACACAATAATTATTCAAAAAATAATAAATAATGAATAGACAAAAGTTATTATCTTAGAAAATATTTGTCTTTCTTTCAAAAGTGAACTTTATGACAACTAATTACAATAGACATTTGTATTTTCAGATTTACAATAAATTTAAAAAATTTAATTTCTTAAAAACTATATATTTCTGCAGTAATTTAGCCTAATTATAGATTGATCTAACAAAAAAAAATTGAAGTCTGAAATCTATGGAAACGATTCTAAAACAGAGCTAAAAATAAGGTTACATAATCGAGTTGATGACTATTGGAAAGGACATAACATCTGTAGGGCGAGCTAGTATAAAAGAAGGAAGAAACATAATATTATGTATTTTCTTACCTTCATCTCGCTCAGTAAATCCAAGATTATCAAGGAAACTACGGGATCCATTTGCATCCCAAATATGTACTCCTTTAGCAGCAAGTGCCTTAGAATCTGTTGATCCAGAGATCATCCAAAGCAGTTCTTCAATAACACCTCTTGTAAAAACTCTTTTAGTAGTGAGAAGTGGCAAGGTATTATTTTGAAGGGAATATCTTTGCATTGCCCCAAATATAGACAATGTTCCCACGCCTGTTCTATCCACCCTTTTGTCTCCTAAATTTGTTTACATAATTATATAGTCATCAGTAACTTAAAATCATACTTACAAATATACTCATCATCATCATACTTGGAGCCTCACCTTTTTCAATAATTTGTGCCACAAGGTTTAAATATTGATATTCATCATGATCTTCAAGTTTAATTCCATTTTGAATATTCATCGTATCGTCAAAATTATTATCACAAACACAGCCACAGATTTTTTCTGTGACTAACAAAATACAAATTACTCTGAATTCAATAGTTTATTTCAAAAACGCGGCAAATTTGACAAATTGAAATGACATAAGATTGACAAATGACAATTCCTTTTCTTGGTGAAAGAAAAATACTAAGATATCTAACACCATGCACCCAAGTCAGATGTATTTATAAAGGCCGAATTTAAGAACGCCATGTTCTCATTATTTTTTTCTTCTTGTTTATCTGTCTTGTGTCAACATTTTCTAAAACAAAAAATCGATTAAAATTCACTGTCGTTTTTTTGATGAATCTAACGTCATTTTTTTGTGAAAGTAGGTATTTAATAACCCTTCTGTACTTTTAAAACAGCGTTAAATTTACCAAAACTGCTATTTTTAAATTCTTTGCCCACAAAGATGTGGTAATTTGTTTTTAGATATTTGTATACTTAATTGTTGTTGATTTTATTACTGACTGATGATTATTACTGTGATAAACATTGATTATTTAATTAATAAAGTGGTGATTGTGAATATTTCAGGCGTATAATTCAATTTCATAAGAATTTATGAAAAAAAAAACAATTATTTAAAAAAATCGATTATTTTTTTGAATAAAATCAATTATTTTTGAATCGATTTTATTAAAAAAAATTGTTTTTGAAAAATCGATTTAAAAAAATTTACATCCCTAGTCTTTTCTAATCATGCACCACATCAGACGTCATTTTTATAATCCATTACGTATTAAAGTATTATTCTGTTTGATATTCCCTAATTAAGTGTAATTTATATAAGGCCTAAGTCTTTTCCTTTGTTTTTCTTACCAGTATTAATATTGTTTAAGTCTTCGTCGTTTTTTGTAATCTTCAAAGTGAATTGAAACAAGATGTTTGCAACTTAAAATGCATGTTTCCAATTTATATTTATAATCCACTTCATTTATGCACAACAACCAAACTATAACACGTAAAATGCCACCAATATTACAATAAAGGGTCAAAAACCTAAGATAATGAATTAAAAATAAGAACCACAGCATGTTACATCAAGATCCCGCCAAAAACTCATTGACTATTGACATTTGAATTTTGAAGGTATAGTTTTCCCACAGAGTTTCTAAAATTTGTACAGCTATAGCAGCTATGGTATTACAAGCGTTCATAGGCTATGGTAGCCGCTTACCATCAGGCGGGCCGTATGATTATTTGCCGCCTTAGTTGTATATAATAAAAAGTTATAACTTAAGTACCTACTAAATTGATGGTTACTAATTTTTATCAGTCAAATGTTAAAAATTCAAAAGAATTTTGCAAGCCAAAATGAAGGTCGATGGATAAATGAAGCAACCATATTTCGTGGAAGAAACTCCGGGAAATCACGGCGAAACTCATAGCAACCAATAAACAAGTTGACGTGCAATAAATTACATTGGAAGCGATTATTGTGATGTGAAATTGTAAACAAAATAAAATATTATGTAATTTTGCAATATATTTTTGATTAAGGTAATAGAATACTTGAGTTTGTTTTTTTAATAGTCGTAAACTTTAATTAATCTATTACGCTATACCTACTTATTGTATACGAATGATTTAAGTTATTTATTTTATAATAATCATAATAAAATCAGCGTGAAAGTGTTCCATTGTTAAGCAAAGGTCAATTCCCTAAAGAAGCCACAGGTGGAATATTTATTTTATTGTTATGTATACAAATAATTTTTTGAATAATATTGTTTTATTTCGTTGTTATAAAAAACCACACATGTACGTTTAAAAAAGGCAACCACAGATTATTTTCAGAAAAAGGAGATCTGTATAAAATAAATATTTAAACCAGTATCAATATATTAACTAATAATAATAATGTTTTACATTCGCTGAGTATGGTCAGTGGTATTGTAGGTCTAGGTACTATGGTGGATTGGTGGTACTTGTGTAACAATTAATGACGTAATGAATTAAATGCATTAATTCATAGAATATCACGATATTTTATGATTATGAAACATAAGATTTTATATTATGAAAAAAATAATTGTTTTATACCGATGCCGATGTAAAAAAAAAAAACGAATACTTTGGCCTGTATCAGTCCTGTAGGCAAGCAACTAAGTATTGCTGTAGAGAAACGGCGAAAGACACTCGATGATGTGATATACACATAGTTTTAATTTTTCGTTTCAAAAATTAATTGCTTGTGCCGCCATCACGCTCAACGTTCTACATAATTGATCAGATTTATTGCAGTGTTTACATATGTGTGGAAAATTTAATAAACGTCTCAATAATTAAATTAGTACTTGTAACTACTACTTTTATTTTATAATAACTTTTGCCCGCAACTTCGCTGTCGTTGTCTTGAAAAATGTAAAGATTTGCACGACATCTGTTATAAACTTGATGTACTAATACAAAAACCTTTACGGACGTGCACGCAATTTTTCATCCCTATCCTGGTTATGTTTCGGATTCATATTGGCATAATTATGTATTTCTCATTTTAGCAACCCCATAAAAATGTCCGTAAAGAGAAATACTGAACGTTCGGCCACGATTTACTCGTAAATGAAAGAATGAATAAGATTAATGATGTCAGATGAATAGTTTAGAAATGCATAGGATAGGGTTCATAGGGAACAATCAAACAAAGAAGTATTTTTTTAAATTCAACTAACAGCATTTGATTAAATTGTGTCTGAGTTTTCGTATTTACATGTAATTTTTTAAGCCTATTGTACGTATAACTTGCGCCAAATTTTACGACCGATCTGAACACAGCAACGACTGCACCGAGTCTGAAATAGCGTATGGCGTAGTCGAATAAATAATACTTAGAATGCCATAACAATTTGTTATCTTTCTTTTAGATAAATTGTGAACTTTTATAATTGTTATTATTTTTAATTGATTAAAGTATCTGCAATATTTGTGTTTGCGAAAACTAGCGCGCCTATGTTCGCAGCGCCCATAAAGTTTAATATTAAGATAATTAACGTGTACACTATACAAAAATTTATCACCATGTTAATTTGCTTTTAGAATTTTGTTAGGCGTTAAAAATATGCCGATAGAAGAAGCTCCGAGTGTAGAGCTGGGCAGCGTACCACGAACTCCGAGTGTGATTGCTTCACCATCTGCTTCAGAAGTTTCCAGTACTAGTTCACCTGAACTAGAAAATATACGTGCTACTCCATTATTTAGGTAGGTACTTAAAAATATATAAACGTAACTAATAACTATCAAGTAATTTTTGAATATGACAAATTAGAAAAATGGGTTAATTAATTATATAAACGAATGTCGGTAAGGGTCTGTTATCTGTATGGTGAGCAATGCACTGATGGATAGATTTCTTTCAACAGATCAATTTACAAAGAAAACGACAGTTTTCCTTCAACTATCTGAATTAATTTTTATAAATAAACCCAAACCCCCTTACTGTATTTTATCAGAATAAAATTATATGTTGGTTGACAAAATAAATATTGTATTCAATGGCACTTATTTAAGTAAGTATATGAGTTGTACAAAATAATACCACTGTTCATTGAAGACCCGCGACCATGACAAGCTTGAGTCGATTGATATTTTGTTAAGTTTGTTTACTACCTCTATTCTTAAATCTCGTACTGTCCCGTGTTCGTAAACATTTTAAGTAAACTACTAAAGTACTAAAGTTTAAGTAATTTGAAAAAGAAAAACCCAAAAGGAATAAAGAGTATTTTATTTGTCAAGAGCTCTGGCGTTACCTCCGCCCGATCCAGAACAACCTGCAAGTCAAGATGAGTTGGAGCGTCGCCTACCTGGTTATAGGCGCATCGTTATTCCGAGAGATTTGACATTAATAGAACTTTTGGTAATTATACATTGCGTAAATTCTTTATCAATGGGGGATAATATTCCTCATAAAGAAAATTACCTATCTCAGTAGGGAAATGTCGTGATATCTAAT
Organism: Saturnia japonica; assembly: GCA_033032175.1. Classification (NCBI taxonomy): domain Eukaryota; kingdom Metazoa; phylum Arthropoda; class Insecta; order Lepidoptera; family Saturniidae; genus Saturnia; species Saturnia japonica. Next base: position 1,238,745 of record CM065320.1, on the reverse strand, counting down.
ACTGTTAAGCGAGCAAATATATTATATATTACCCAAGTTCATCTAGGTAGGTGTTTTTTACTTTAATATAGGCACCGAGCAAAGAGCAGTCGCCCAAATATTTTTTATTATTTTACAATATACTCCAGCGGTTACCCCTATTTGTAATTATTATATATTATGATCTATCTTACAGCCTTAAAGCCGTACGGCATACATAGGTAAATAAATCTCTTAAATAAAGGAAAAGTGTTTAATAATAATAACAAATAAACTATGCAAGACGTTCAAATATTTACATAGTTTTTATATCTAATTGTGCATTATTATGGTAAATTAGAAACAATACAGCGGTGTCACTACAGACGAAGAGGTACTAAGGATTCGAGAAGTAAAGCTTCGTGTAGTAGCGGAAAGGGTTGGCTTAAGAAGGTTGAATGTCCTCGCTCCGAGGTTGAGTTCATTAACGCTAGATGGAAGCGCTCTCTCTTCTCTACGAGACCTTGGAATCGGATTGATTCGGTTAAAGGTAATTCGGCAGTTTGTTCTTTTTTGTTTTGTGAAGTTATATCTTTTATCAGGGTTCACAACCGTACGATACCTAATTATCGTAATGTACGATAATTTGATGCATTGGTACGATAGAATATATTTTTATGATTATCTCGCGATAATTTGAAAATTCTGAGAATTTCTATTTTGTGCGCAAGGCAGTATAAGAGAGCTAAAAAGGTCATAACCTTTGGTGGTGCGGGAGCCAAAATGAGGCCTATCGTTTTTTAATCTTGTACCTCGACGAGCTAAAAAAGGTCCTCCGGAGGAACTCGGTAAAGTACGTTAGTTCTGGTACTTCTAAACCAAAAACGATAATTCTACATTCCTTGGTAGGTACGATAGCTGCCGCGCTTCAGGTTCTAAACCCTGTATTTTAGTGCGTTTAGTAGTGCGTAGAGTAGTTTAAAGATGAGCGACTTTTTAATGATGAAATAATAGGCACAGATCACACAGATTTACGGTATAATATTATTTATATTTCTAGTTAGCTTCCTTAAGAATGAGCACTTTTTAATAAACTTTTTCATTTCTAGATACTGAGTGTGAATCGATGTGGTTTACACTGCTTAGATGGAGTTTGGGGTTTAGGATCTCTTCGTGAATTTTACGCAGCCGGTAACCGACTGCGTGATTTACAACCGTTGGCAGCGCTACAAAAGCTGCACACGCTTGATTTAGCTGAGTATGTTTGGAATCACAAGTATCTATTGTAATTACTATGTGACAATGTGTTGAAAAAACCTCGTGAGAGTAGCAATCTGCCAATGTAGTCTAGTGTATTTGTAACTACAGAATATTTTCTACCCATCATGATGACATTGGTTAGAATAGATTAATATAACCCAGCAGACTTTTATGTTCTAAGCTATTACTATAAAAAGTTGATGTTTGTGAGTTTTGATGTAGCAGGTAATCTCTGAAAATATTGATCCAATTTCGAAAATTATTTCACTAATAGGGATACACATTGTCCCTGATCGCTGTATGCTATTTTTAATTGTTATTAAGTTTTGTATTGTATGTAACGCGAAAGTGTATGTTTGTGTTTGGGTGAGCGCAAGCAGTTTTGAATTTGTGAGTGCGTGTTTAAATGTTATTTTTTAAATATTTCATTTATATTTTACCGCGATGTAATTTTATAATTTATTTCTTGAATGCATTTTTTGTATGTCGACATAGATATTCTTTATTGTACGATATGGCTATGCAAGACAGAACTGAATTTTGAACATTGTCGGTTTTAGCTTAAGGAATAGCCTCGTTAATAGGCTAACTGCCTCGTTAGCCTAGTGGTCGTAAGCGCGACTGATATGATCGAGGTCCTGGGTTTGAATCCCCCAGGTGTTAATCCGTCAAGTGTTAATTGATTTTTATATGAAATTCTCAGTAACAGCTTGGAGTTTGACTTTGTGCCCGATTAATGGCAATAGGCTCGACCCCTATTACATGGGACCTAAAAAACTTGCACGGCGAACTGTGGGTGTACGTGAGTAGACCCTTGTTTAACCCTTTGGGGAGACAGGCGTGATGGTATGTTGTATGTATGTAATAGCAAGCAGTGGTATTTTACTGGTGCAAAAGTTATATGTATAATATTTTAGTAATTCGCTATTGGAATCAAGTCGTCTCTGGACATTGGGTGTGTGCGGAGCACTTCGTCGTCTTACTCTTCGTGGAACTGAGGCAGCGGACTCGCTGTACTACCGCTCCAATGTCTCGTCTGCTTTGCCGATGCTGTTGTACCTGGATGACCTCCCTTTGCACGATGATGCTCAGCGTTAGTACAAAATATTAGTAGCCATTGCTACGTATATATATATATTTATCGTTATAGGTTTTGCGTTGTGGTCACAATCTCAAGTGATCAATTGTTTAAGATGGTAGCACGCTAAGCCTAGTGGAAGACTGGCTCTCAAGTGCAGCTGCCGGAATACATCTATTGGTGTTTGGTAACAGATTTTCAACTTGAGGTTGGTAGCGACTCAGGCGGGTATTAGAAAAAGCCCTACTACCGTTCTATGGTTTTATCACGATGTTTTCTTTCAACGAAAACTTAGGTTCATTGTAGGGATTCGAACTCACGTCGTACACGTTACCAACTGAGCGATCATTGCTTATAAAACTCAAAAGGTTATTTTGATTTTTTGTTCCTTTGTCACGCTAATCTAATAATCAATCGTCTGGAATTACCGGGCAGATTCCAGATCATTAACTGAACTGAACTGGTCAGATTTATTTTAACTTATCATAAATATACGTAATGTTTTCGATTTCGTAAGCACTCGCAATGTTTGGCGGCCATCTTGGATTTAGATTTTTGTCTGAGACACTAAGGTTGAAATCTGTAGAGTACACTCAGACTGCTCAGACTTATCTCAGTCTTAAGTTCCGAAATTCAAATTTATAGTCGCAAGCTTAGCATTTGCTCATATTTGCCTGCCTGCCTGTCTGTCTGCCTTACGGAAAACTTGGGTATTATACGATTAAAAAAATAGTATAGCATAATAATGATCGAACAGTGATTTTATATACTTTTTAAATCATCTGTGTATTGCTTGATTCTCATTGGCTTATATTACATACAAATGACTGTTTCTATTACGTAAGTACTACGTTTGTACATGTATTGTCATTTTTGTCGTTTGCAGTTTTTTGTTTAATTCAACATAACTATTTCAAGCGAATCGGCGTAACAAATACAAATTGCGTTAGAAATTACAATGATCATATTTAATAACCAAAGATTATATTTATATGTTGTTAAGCGTAAAAAACGTTTTGTTATTGGTTTCAAACTTCAATGTTTTTTGTTTTTTATACGAATAATCTGTCATTTTTACTTTAAAGCAAGTTGAATATTATACAATTATAAAGTTTAAATTTTATTTTAAATTCCTTTTTAATTTACTATACTTACATAATACGTGATAAATTTGTTTGAGTTGAAGAAATGTTACAGTCCCGATGCGGTATCGAAACTTTAATTGAAAGTTACTAGACACTTCCTCAGCTAGAGTTAAGCTGAAGCTTAGCATAACTCTACTATAAATTCGAAAGTTAAGATTGCGCTGAGTAAATACTTAGCGAAGTTTGAGCTAAGCTAAGGTGGAACTAAGGCTGAGTACGCACTATAGATTTCAGCCTAAGTAACTTGCCTAGGTTCTCTATAATTTTTACTTTTAAACCATATAGCTATCTCTTTCTACGTTTGCAGATCATTATCAAACAAACTAACTACTACGTAACAAATATTAACCTTTTGGTTTTGTGGTACTCAGGTTTTAAATAAAATGATCTGTCAACGCTTTTTATATTTTACTATAACTTCCAGGAAAATAGTTCATTGTAACCTAGCAAATATAAAATTGTGCCTGATGAATCTGGAGCCCAATTCTGTGGTTGGTAACAGACAACTCTGGGATTAGCATGGCGCACCGGTTTCTTCTGTATACGCCAATAATGTTTACTTACAACTCAAGGAGTATAAGTTTTCCTTGCTTTATTGTGTTTGAGATTTGGTTTGATGTATCATTCAATACTATAAACTGGCATAATGACAAACTCAATTCTACAATTCAGATTATATCGGAATTAAACGGAATTAGTTATTATTCTTTCTACATCAAAATCAGAAAGTAAAACAGTTTGATTTGAGAAAGTTGTTAAAGCGATACTTATATTTGCAAATTAGCACCATTAATGTGTATCGTTAATTAATGCTTTGTATAATTTTTACAGTTTTAGAAACAGTATGCTAATTATAGTATAAGTATATATATTATTTTAGATGATTCAGACGAAGTACTTGGAGGTGCATCATCTTCCTCTGACTCCGGTGAAAGCGATGCAGAAAATGGGGGGAACGTCGAAATGGAACCGACACCAGGTCCTTCTACCAGTCACTCTGAGGTATCCGATTTTTACAAGCTTTTATTTAACTCTCCATATTAGTATGTATAGTTCAAATCTGGAGACTAAACTTATAACTACTGTAACTTATCTTAACTTACTGACTCGGATGCTGGCCATAGCAACGCCGCAACAATACAAGATATCCTCGTAGTGTCGTATTGTTATTATATTGACGTTCTAATCGTGTTCAATAATGAATATCGACTGTGCTTGGTCTTAGCTTCTTAAAGTAGATTTCGCCGTTCTACATAATCTCTTCGGTTCCTTAATATGTTTGGAAATATTAATAAAAATTATTTGTATGATAATTATCCTTACAGAAGTGTGATTGAGTTCGGTTTAATTAACATTATTAAAGAGAAAACTAAGCAAAATATAGTGTGAAAATGAAATGTCTACAGAAACATGTTGTATTATTAATAATAACAATATTTTTATCTTCTGTTTTATCTCATTTTACATAAATATTGTTAGAGACGATAAGATACTTTGGTAAAATTCGAACATTTTCTTGGTTAATTATCTGTAATTAGAGTTGCTTGTGACTACATTTCTTTTTTTTGCATGTCTAGGTATAATCATGTAATTGTAATCTTAGATCTATGTGTATGTACGAATTTACGACCGCAGTTAATTGCGGTACTTATTTAGTTAATTAGGTATACGTTTTAATTTTATAATTCTATCGCATAGCAAAATCTTTTATATCTACCGTTACAATATCTGTTTATATAAACACTATTATAATCTTACATATAATAAATTCATTTAAATAATTAATTAAAACTTTATAATGTGGTTTATATTGGTGTTGGCACTACCGAGAAGTTAACTAATTTTTTATCTACCGTTACTATATCTGTTTATATAAACAATATTATAATCTTGCATATAAAAAAATAATTAAAATAATTTATTAAAAAACTTTATACATACTATCACGCCTTTATTCTCTGAAGGGTTAGGCAGAGGTGTACTCTAATGTAGGTAAACCCACAGGTCGCCGAGTATGTTTTTAGGTCCCATGTAATAGGGGGCGAGCCTATTGCCATTGCTACTAAAAATTTCATAGGAAAAACCCAATAACACTTTGCTTGACCTGGGAATCGAACCCAGAACCTTAGTCGCGCTTACGACCACTAGACTAACGAGGCAGTAAAAAAACTTTATATCGTTGTTGGCACTAACGTAAAGTTAACTGGTATAATACCACTAACGTACAATAGGTGACTCGCAACTGATTATAAAAAATGGGTGTATTTCATATAGTGTTAGGTGTGTTCAATGTAGTTTTCAGAACTGGACACCAGGAAGGATCCAGACTAGGTACATATTATTACGCTTTTCCGTAAGATCTGATTACTGAGTAGTAATACAAAAATTACAAATTTAAAAAATAAATGACCGCGTTGTTCATTTGGAACATCAAAAGCAATTTCACTTGAACAAAGTCGCTGGCAAAATATAGTTTTTTATAAAAAATTCTTTATATAGTGACGATATAAAATTATACTAAGTTAATTTAATATTAAAATAACATTTACTACTAACTTATATTTCCTTAGATAAGACATAAATAAAATGTACTCACACTCTGTTGTATACATACAACAGGTGACACTGATATTGACTTCTATGTCGTGTTTCTAGTTATTTAGTACTAAGTTTATTATATGTATGTTTTTACTTTCTAATGCAAATGCGCTGTCATAGCTAACCGCATAGAATGATTTAAATCAAGATAATTTTTTAATTGTTTAAACGCACAAATCTCCTGGAACTTCAGGTCAGATTTGGAAAATTCTTTTTGCATTTTATACCTTACTAGCTGTGCCCCGCGGTTTCACCCGCATATCATTTAGAAGAAATCACTGATTGATGATTTATATAATACTTCAGTATAGACAATATTTTTATCGGACAGCCTAAGATGCAAAATGGTAACATCGCGGCAACGTACGGCTCCTACGCGCCACTACTACTATAGACATAGACCCGAGCCGAGTGTTGAATTATTTTAATTTTGAATTATCTCTCAAACTATTCGTCCAAATAACATGTAATTTAAACCAAAAGCACTAAGGAGTATTGATATCAACTTCGAAGCAAATCACCGTCAAAATAACTTTCTACCCATTTATAACCCCATTAGGGGATGAGTTTCAATAAAATACGAAACACGTCTTCCATCAATTCTGTTTAAAAGGTTTATGCAAAATATGAAGTAGATTGGACCAAGGAATCACGTTGTCCCATACAAACTTTGCCCCCTTTTTCACCCCCTTAGGGGTAGAATTTCGGAAAATCCTTTCTTATAGGATGCCTACGACTATGCCTAGTTGCTCGAATAAATTTAACACGGGTGAAACCGTGGGGCACGGCTAGTAATTTATAAGTCTAAAACATATAATAAATTGCACACTATACTAGTAGTCGACTGCCAACCACTTGAAGGGGCAGTGCAAGTAGTAGAATAAGAAGATGAATAAGTAAACATATTGATGAATTTGATTTTTTCATATTTATAGGATCTACAGGAAAAAAATTCGGTAACTCAGGAGCCGGTTTTTAAAATCCTGGACTTACCAAAAAGAACCCAGCGGCAAAGACAGCGACCTGCTACGACTGAAGGGGCAGGATCAAGACCTCCTCGTCCAAGACTTACACGTCGACCAAACACGGCTGTCGACCGTCCAAATATTGATGCTCCCACTAGGTTACAAATCATGAACACGCTTATGGGTAAGTAATTTTGTCATGGTCAATATGAACAACTGAGTAAATTTGTAGAAGTCAAGATACCTAGTTTTTAACTCGCGTCCAGTTTTTGCTTTAGTATTCTTAGTACTGCACTTGATACTGCGAGGTACAAGGGGTGCACAATACCCGGTCGGCATCTTACTGAGGAGAGGATATAGCCGTGTATTTTATGTAAATACTTGTCCACTCGGACGCATTTTTACGTTTTTGGCACCGCTTCACTCTAATCACTCCATCATAATTATTTATGGTGGTTTATGTGTATCACTGGATTTATGTTGAGAATCCCTTTCAAACCGTATAAGTACGATTTCAATATTTTTATTTGACGTTTTGGCGAGTAAAGACCGTCATTGTATTGTTTTTTATATTGTTAACAAAATTATAGCATATTGACAATAACTCACATTATTCCCATTCCACACTAACGTTTCTATACGCAATCGATAAATCTTGAAGAGAGCCGTCGAGTGAAACTAAAACGAGCGTACGACGGAACATAATTTTACAAAATGGAACTTATTGACAACGGGATGGAACGTATGAAAATTATGGGAAACGACCTTGCTAAATTTCTTTTCGTTTATTCTCTATAGTCTTTAAATTGTGTCTATTTAATATCATAAATAAAGACAGTAGATAACTATTGTCTGTATATACAGAAATATATATTTTAATTCACATTATCTACATGTTATAACGTTTTTAGGTAACTTAATACAAAAAGTATTACCTACATTATTTTAAAGTGGGCAGACAATGTAATGTATCGAGGAAATGCAGTTTACAAGTAACATTCGCAATATAGACATGTTTATTCTGTTGACAGACGATCGTATTTTTTTATCATCAAAAAATGTCACAACATTTTGTCAAATCCGACTTAAACAAAATGACTTATGCTATTTTGGTACTATGTCAAAGAATTAGGTTTGATTGTGATAAGACTACCTATTACTTAGTGATTTGCAGAATTGATATTGCAGTGTTAAATAATTTATTCAGAATTTCTTTGCTGCCCACCTGAAACAGATTAACAGTTGTTTTGCCTTTCTGCGACAAAAAACGTTAAAAGTGTTAAGCAAATAATATTGAAAAAAAAATTGGTTATTAAAAGACGAAAGTACTGTTAATATATTTCAGGCGGAAGTAGCAAAGAAATTCCGGATAAATTAATTACGATAGATTCCACGAAGTAACGCCTACGTCTATCAAATTACCGTATTTTAATAAAAACTTTTGTTTTGGATTTATTTCACCTTATAACATGATGATCATAATTGCAGAGTTGGTAAATGCGTACGACGTCAATGACATGACATGACGCGAAACCAATTTGTGCTCACTTACATTGTATTTATTTTTGCGTCTACATCATTGTACTGATAATCTACGAGTATATTCGTGTCATTTTTTGCGATACATTTATCTTTTATTCCAATTGTTGATTCAACACATGTTTTTTATCGTAATCAACTTAATGATTCCTTGGGTGAAGAACTTGCGTAGACTATTAGCTTTGTTTTAATAGAACACATAACCTCTTTATTATTGCTTTTCGATGCTGCATGTTTTCACGGGATTGGTTTTTTCTTATGCCTGATTACATTGACACGTCACATAGACTTCAGTGTGCAGATATTCATCAAAGGTGAAGCGGCATATGCTTATGCGCTGACATTTATTTCAAAACGGCAACGTTATAAAAATTTAAAACAAAAATAATATTGGTTCGAAGAAAGATTATGTTGTTTTTTTTTTACATTTGCATTAAAATACGGTCTCAAAATAATAGTGACTTACGAGAGATGTGTTTCCATTGACGATCATAGTTGTTATGTTATTATTTTATGCTGGCCTACAAACAGAACCTACCTAGTCACTCTGGAAAAAGTCATTAAATGACGGATATACAAGGTGTCCAGAAAGGGTATCGGGTATTTGTTTTCGCGCCATATTCGAAACGGGGCGTCTAAAGGGTGCGGGGAGGGGTTCGTGGCGTCCGCCATTTTGTGGAGTTTTAGTCACGATGGAACAGTACTCGGGGACGCATCGCGCATTTTGCGTACGAGCGTATTATCGTAATGGTGATTCAATAGTGACTGCTCAACGTCTCTATCGTGCGGAATATCGTACACGCCACGCGCCAAGTGACGATAGCATTAGGAAATGGATCAGGATGTTCGAGAATACAGGTGCGACAGTTAAAATTCAAAACTCTGGTCGTCCTCGTTCAGTTTGCGATGAAGAAATAATTGAAGAAGTTGAGGCGTCGGTTCGTCAAAATCCGTCTTTATCCATCCGAATGCGAAGCCAAGCGTTGAACATCAAAAAATCGTCTTTACATTCGATTTTAAAGAAAGACTTGCATCTAAAAGCCTACAAAATTCAATTGGTTCAAGAATTGAAGGATACGGACTATGCTAATCGACTGAATTTTGCGAACGAAATGCTGCAGCGATTTAACAACTTTAACAACATACTGTTAAGTGACGAAGCAAATTTTCACCTGAATGGTCATGTTAATAAGCAGAATTGTCGGTACTGGGCAGTGGAGAATCCGAGACGAAAGCATGAACGACCCCTGCATAGCCCAAAGGTCGTTGTTTGGGCCGCTATGTCTGCTAAAGGCATAATTGGTCCTTATTTTCATGAAGATCAACGAGGCCGAGCAATTAATGTGAATAGTGACCGTTATTGCGATATGTTGCGAAATTTTTTGGTCCCAGAGTTGCAGGAGTTTGCAGGTTTCAACTCAAGAACGTGGTTCCAGCAAGATGGGGCCACTTGCCATACCTCAAATGACTCAATGGAAGTTGTTAACGAATTATTCCCTAAATAAAGTCATTTCGCGAAGGGGTAACATCAACTGGCCTCCCAGAAGCCCCGACCTTAGCCCGCTTGACTATTTTGCATGGGGATACCTTAAAAGTAAGGTTTATCAATACAATCCGACGAATCTAACCCAGTTAAAGCAAAACATCAGGTCAGAAATGGCAGCAATATCGATAGTTATGTGTCAACTTGTTATCGCCAATCTTCGTTTCCGTTTAGAAGAGTGCCAGCAACGTAACGGTCATCATTTGGATAACATCATCTTTTCCAAATAATTCTCCAATTCATATGCTAATAATAAACAATAAACTTTTTTATTGCATACAAATAATTTTTGTTTCATTGAACTTACAAATACCCGATACCCTTTCTGGACACCTTGTAGTTTAATCTCTAGGTAAACGTGACACGCCTGGTCATTGCGCCGTTGGCAAAATACAGTCTCAAAGCACAGGGCTTTATTGCACCGATAAATTATTAAGACATTGGTTAAGAATTAATGTATGTTATTTGTATGTATCCTATAATATATTATATAACTATTTTATACAAATATATAAAAATACTGGTAAACACAATGATATTCCACGAGTGCTGTGGCCTAGCAAAAATCGTAAAAAATATTTTATAGTTAGTCATAACTCATAAGCCCATACTCTAAATTAAGTGCGTACGCTGTACGCTACGGTCTAAAGAGGTTATTTCACGTCACGATCTACTGTACGCGATTTACGGGGGAGGGCAGGGGGGCTTTTGGCTGCAGAATCGAGCGTCGCTATTGGCTCGATTGGCTGTACAGGTACATTTCAGTTCTAATAAACGCTCCAGTCGACTTACAGTCGACATTGCATAATGACATTATTAACTGGTTTAAGACGAAGAATGGCAATGTACGGGAAGCAAACTGACGTCACATAGCGCAGTGTGCGGGAACTTGGCTAGAGCTTTACGTCGGCCGGCTGCGTTTTACCACCAGCAGTCTTTGGGTAAGTACCATATTAGGCGCATAAAAAAAGATTTTATAAGATACCACTATATTCAGTAAAAGTGGAAAAATTATAACATTCTTATATTATATGTGTTGCGCTTTGAAGCAATGATGGTTCTGGTAGTGTGTACCGGTACCTCGTCTATCAACGTGAATTTGAATCCCTGAAAAGATCCTGAGCTTTAGGTGAAGGAAAACATCGTGATGAAATCATAGCATTCTCTAATCCTCTCTTGGCTATCTACCACTCTCAAGTTCCGGTAGCTGCACTTGAAATCTAGTCCCTCCACTAGGTTTAGTGAGTCATTTAACAACAGATGAAATTGTCGCCAAAACGCTAAACCTAAAAAGAATAAAATAAAAATTATTATTATTATGGAGACTCATTTAAAGGTCACAATTTAGCAAGTCAAACTCATAGTCTGTCGTCATTGTTATGTATGCACTCGTCATACTTGGAAAGCTGTGAAATTTTACGTGCTTGTGCGGTTAACATCTCTAAAATTTGAGATAACTGTGGCCTTGTACTTTATTCTTACAGCGCAATTTCACTTTTAGAACTGTTTAAGTAATTTTGCGAAATAAATTATGCTAATAATGTATACTATGTATGAAGTAGTGAAGCATATATTTAGGTTTAGCCGTTTCGCACGAAAGAAGTCGGAGAATGTTGCTGTTTATTACTTACACAGAAACTCTATTTGATTTTAATTGATTATGTTAACATTGTTGCTAGGGGTTCTTAAGGTAGGCGATAGTGATAATGAATTATACTATCGATGTGAAAGATGAATCAGTCGCAGATGCTTTTGATAATCCATTATGCGGCAGACTAATTACTAATAAATTTATAAACCTGTACCTACCTGTTTTTATTTTGTTATCACATACTTACTTTGATAATTTGACTATTATATATACCAGATATAGCTTTAGAATTCAACTTGGATACATACTATATAAGTATTATGTTCTCTTTTAATATCCATTAGACGCTAAGCAAGAGTTGGTGGAACGAACAATGGAGGATGCAACACGAGCTCTCGCTGCAGAAATTCCCCGAGCTCCATGCTTTGAAGACTGGATAAAGTTTAAAGAAGAGACAGGGTATGATATGAACAATTGTATGTCATTGGACAAAATTAGTTATAAAATAGAAATAAGCTACAGTCACTTTGAATAAAGTCTGAACCGTGCGGTGGATAAGGAAACATTTTATTTCTAGCAAATTTTGATATCTTATTTAGGGTGGGTACTTCTAAATTTTAATTTGAAAATAATTGTAATGTGATTGGGAGTTAAAAAAATTATCAAAGAGACCATAAAACCTGTTATAGATTATTATGAGAATATTTACCAATACTGCCAAGAGTATATGGAATAAATCAAATTAGGACAATATGTTCAACGACCATGCCAAAAAAGTTTTATTAAGGATCATTACTTTAATGATAGTGATGTCTCGAAGTGACTTTCCTTTCGGGACATCAGCTAAAATAATATAATTATTAACTGTAAATATTAAAAAAAGGGAAGCATTGAGAGGTAAGGCACAGAGAAATTTAGCCAAATAGTGTTGTGTTCATGCAGTGAGCAGGGTTTCCACAGCTCCTTGGGCTTGGTAGATTCACCTATGATGTTACTATCATCTATAGGTTACGGTAGCCGCTTACCATCAGCCGCTTAGCCGTACCTATGCTTGTTATTTTATAGATCTCTGTGGCCAACTTAGTAGTACAATAAAAGGAAACAATTGAGTTTCTTGTCGGCTCTTCTCGATGAATGAGACATTTTCGGAACCGGTAGTAGGTAGTATTTGAAAGTGTTTATATACCTAACTTTTTGACGTAATTAAATTGAATGAAGAATTAATTGATTTCGAATAAGTGCCTGCTTACTATATTTTTGAATGGTTGCATAATATGAGGATTCTTGCAATCTACCCATACGTCATTATCAAATATGTTATACGGTGGTGAGTTGCATTAGTAGAATTTCAGAGTAGACTGAATCATTAACAAAATGAAACAGTATTGAAATTAAAAAGGAAATTCACAAATAGAAATTAAAAATTTACCTTTGAGACACAGTGGTCTTGCTTTCACTCTAAGGACTTCTGCAGAATAGGGACGGTCCTCGGGGTACTTTTTTGTACTACAAAATGGATAGTTTAGAACTGAATCGCTTAAACCACACGACGGACGAAAGTGCCGCGTACAAAATTGCTCAGTTCTATACGATCTATTTTAGACAGACAAAATGTACCCCAAGCACTCTCCCGCGTCTGCGCAGGTCTTAACTTATGATGCCGCACATATGCAACTTTTAAACCTTACCAACCAGAAATCTACCAAAAGGCACCTCTATTCATCTATAAGTGACCTCAATTGATTTGACTGTTATATTGTCAAGTTGCTGATATTGCGTCTCGTGACACTTTCTAACATGAAAATGAATGCGATCGTATTGTTATGTCAATTGAGTATAATTTGCTTTGACATTTTGTGTACAATGGGATTTGTTTCTTCATTATTGGTGTTTTATCATCATTTGGCAATAGTTCATGATTATTTTATTGGTAGGGAATTTTGTTGCATAATGTCTAGTGGCTGAGGTTCATAAGACGCAGAATCCCATCGAGTTAAAAATTCATATAGATGTTACATTTTTAGTGCTTTTTCTTATTCACTTTCTGAAATAGTGTAAACCTTTAAGTACTGTTCTGATATTTCTTATCGCGGTCGATTTTTATGTCCATCTAGGAGATTTTCATGTACTGAAGAAGCCTTAAGGTATACTAGATCAAGGCATTTAATTGGCCTAAGACACAGAATCATCGAGGTTAGAAGAAAATAGAATTTTCAGGCTTTTATCGTACTTTATCTAAAAAGGTAAAATAAGTAGACAAGGATTGAATTAGACTGATCACCATGACATTTGGTAATTTTAGAGTTTTTATGTTATCCCGGAATCTGATAGGTGGCACTGTGGTCAAAGAGTAGAACATCGTCTATGGTGCTAACTAATATAAACAAAATAGGAATTATAGGATTTACTTCTAGAAGACCAATGAGAAAAGGGCAGTGACTCAGTTCAATATGCTTTTCGATTTTTATAAATCAATACGTAATTTTGAAACCCTGTAAAATTACAAACACACCATAAGATAATACAAGTACTTACGTTTAAATTGAATGATGTAACGTAAAGACTAAATCTTTTTGCTTTTTACAGGATCGATATCAATATTGATTTCAATGAAAGACTACGAGAAAGTGATCCATCGAAAGCTATTGAACGTTTAGAACAAATAGAAAAAGAAACTAAGGAAAGGTTGAAGTGCGCAGAAGGCACTAGTGTTCGCAATCCGAATGTTATTATACCAAACGCTGCAAATTCTAGAGTGTCAATGAATGACGATTTATTCAGATTTGATACACTTTTGTCTGTTCCTAGAGATATATACTCATTGTTTGATGATTTAAATGATATTCATTTAGCAAGAGATACGATAAATTTTGTTGACAATAATAATTTACACACTGACTAAAGATTTCACATAGTTAACATGTTGGTAGTGGAAACGCAAATGATTTTGTCGTTTAGACACCAAGTTAACCAAACCATTTATTCAAAATGTTTGAAGTCTTCTTAAATGATTTATTTACTTCTAACGTTCATTTATGTAACTATACTTAAAAGGATTTAATAATGTTTTTATTATATTGAAAATATTGAGCAAATATTAAAGTATGTTGTCCAGTTAATAATAATAGTATATAACAAAACAAAAACCAGTAGTAAGGAGTTTTTTGTTTAATTATAATATTTTATTGAAATTATTTGAGTTGTCACGTTGTAGTGCGGTTAGATTAACAAAGATACTCTGAACGTTTGAAATTTACGGATAGTGTATGTTTAAAGGCATATTTAAGTATTTGGTTAACGTATCCACGATTAAATGCAGCTATAATTCATTATAAACATCATGATTTATATTCTTTAAATAATAATTATAAAATTAAGGAATTTGTGTCGGCAAACTGTTAATTAATAATTAGTTGTAGTAGTTATATCTAGCACCGCGTCCGGTGCGATGACGTAGCAGACCTGTTTGTTATAATTTGTGTAGCTGTAGAGATGGTTTCGTTTGTAGAATCTCAACGGTACAACAACTATAAATATTATATAGTATGTATTATCTCATGTTTTGTGTGAGATGAAGTTTATAAAGTTTACCATTTAAAAAAATTATTATATATTAAAATGTTATAAATTAATTAGTTATTGTTAAATGTTTAATACTTACCTATCGTCTTTAAATTACTTTTATTTCATGATAATGATATTATTAATTATACAAAATTTGTTTTTTCATACATCATCTTTTATTTGCTTTTGATTATATTATTAGTATTTACCTTTGGTGGAACAGGAGCTGTATAGATGAAGAAATTTTCAAGTTGGTAACGTTCAAAGGCAGATTTACAAATGTATCGCTTATAGGATAAACCAAATCACCGCTATGCTATTGTTCTCACAAGTCTAAAAACAGGTTATTACAGCCTTTTAGATTTTGTTGGAATAAAGTTTTTGTTGTATAAAAATAAAAACAATTGGCTAAGTTAATACTTCGTCTTTTACGGCGGCGAAAAAAAATCCAACTTCGAAAATTTACAATCGTAAATCGTAATCGGCTAGCCTATTTAGAAATCCGCCAATGGTAAAGTCGTAGAATATAAATAGAGGTCTAAAGAATCTAAGATTTTAATTATAATTATTGGTACTACATATAAGGGACTAAAAAGAAATTGAAACGGTACATCTCAGAAGGAATAAATCAAGTAGATATTGTTTTGAATATTGTTTACATGGTGATAAATCGGTTACAATTACTTTCATTTGATTTGTAGCGTTTCAAGTTAGCCAGTGCATACATAATGTGTATATTAAGCTGTCGAGAGGCTTCCAGGCCGTCATAAGATTACCACTGAAGCGGTGCGGAGCTGAGCTGTGGAAATTTCGACCAATAGAAATTCATAAAAATGTGAGATGCAATTCTATTGCTCGAAATTTGCAAGAGATGCAATTCTATTGGTAGATATTTCAGAGTTTTGCTCCACTTCAGTGGACAGACAACCTAACGGTCACGACCAGCGATGGATTACCAAGCTCTCGGTGGTCGCACTTGTTTTTGGATTCTAATAGTCTTACTATCAGATACAGAGCAGTCACTTTGCCTCGTTAGTCGCTACTATAAAAAAAAAACAATAGGTTTAGTAAATTTAATTAAGCGACTATAAAATTAATAACAATGTTATTTGGAATTTAATTACTGTCTCTGCAAATGCCATCACATACACGTACTTTTATAACAACCAGGCGTTGTAACCAGCTGTAAAATGTTCTGATTCACAGATTTATAAACAAGCGCGCTTACTTGTGGCTTATAAAACGAGATTTTTTGCACGTAAATCCTATTCAAGTATCCACTGTATGAGTATATAACGTGAATAGTGTATACTAGACATGAAACATTTCACGTATCACTGGTTATATAACAAGTGATAAGACAAATCACGTGTCATGAAAGTTACATGCATCGGAAATGCCTGTTACATATCTTATATCTATACAATTAATAAAATTGAAGTGTCTGTTTGTAATGCCAAAATAACAGTTTTTTACTAAATGCATATGAAAGTATATATAATACCTATAACAAAGAGCCCATTTTTTTAATTTTGTCTGTCTGTCTGTCTGTTTGTTCCGGGTAATCTCCGAACCGGTTGGACTGATTTTGACGGCGCTTTCACTCATAGATAGCTGATGATATAGGGAGTAACTTAGGCTACTTTTTTTAGAAAAATAATTAGGTTCCGCACAAATTAAAAAAAAAACTGGTCATGGTGAATCAATTCGGGCGCTTAAATGGCTTGTGCTGAGTAAACCATAAGAGATATAGCAAATTAATGTACGATATAATTGTAGGCATTAAAAACACCTATAAAAAGTCTGGGAAAGTATACATCTATCTTCTAAGGAACACCCACAATATGCAATTTTGTCTTTAAAATAGCCGGGAACGGGGAAGCAAGGTTCGCGCGGGTATTCTGTAGTCCACGTGAGCGAGGCCACGGCCACAGCTAGTACATATATAAAAATTTCGTGTCACAATATATGTTCGGGACAAACTCCGAAACTACTGAAACGATTATGACCAAATTTGGTAACTATCTGTAATTTGATCGAACTTATAAGATAGGAATACATTTTATCTCAATTATGGGATGTAAATAACTATTGCATAGTAACAAACCCACGCGGAGCCACGGGCATATCGCTAGTAGTTTTTTAAATCTTTAATAGATTACCGTTATGGTCACAATCTTAACTGATGTTGAGTGACGATATGGCCCAAGATGGTGACACGCTAATTACTACACGCTACTATTGTAGATACATACTTGTACTAGTAGTAGACTAGTAGCTAGCCACAAGAGCAATAGAGAATACCCTACCACTATGCTATAGTCTCATCACGATGTTTTCTTTCACTAAAAGCTCAGGCTCCCTAGAGGGATTCGAATTCACTTCGTTCAACGCGGTGTCCGTACATGCTACCACCGAGCTATCATTGCTTTCAATTACGCAATCGTAATATAAATTCACCTGGACCAAACTGCATTACAATTCCCAGAATCCCTTCGTTTGATGATAAATCTGTACGAGGGAAAGACAAAGCCATAAATAATACAACGACATATACCACCTACTATTTCCTTCTTTATACTCCTTTGATTTACTTGAAGTTTCTTACAAACCAGAAATAACTTTGTGAAAGTGAGAAATTATTTCATACCATGCCTCAGCTTAACTCTGTATCGTATTAATAATGTATTGTTAATCACTACTATACATAAGATACCTATAAACGGTTGTAAATATATCACCCGTGATAACAGCAGTGACAAAATAACATCATGACGACGTTCTAGTTTATTAAAGTAGCTATAATTTCAATACCCAATGAACACATAGATACGCTTACAGGCCTATTCTTGCTGTGTGTCACTTGTTCATTCGACGCTGGTATTGGACACACGCGTCCAATTTCTTTTACATACCGGATACGTATTTATTATAACTAATTCATCATGGGTACTGGACAATATATTTATCGATATTTTGTGACAAATGTACTTACATTATTGTATAATTTAATCGGGCTTGTGTCTATGGCTATAAACTATATAAAGAATCCTTTCTCGAGTCCTTGGGCTCAAAAATTGAAACTGGAACCCCCAACAAGACTCATGGATCCTAAGTACGGAGTTCATAAGTACGTGAAAGTTAATGTAAGTACCTACTCTAATTATTAATTTAATTCATTAAATTATAAACTTTTCATTTGATTGAAATATCTGTTAACTAATATTACTATCAATATTATTGTATTTCAGTAAAGTCAGTATTTTTATTGTTAAAAGTATTTGTAAAATAGGTAGAGGTATACAGGTGTTCCATTTAAATGGGTCAGTGAGGGGAAACTCTGAGCCTATAAGAGATAGAGAAATATGTTCTAAAGAACCATGAAATCGATTTTAAATATAAGAAAAACTGCATTCATAGATTTTCCAAAAAACTTATACTCGAGTCGAGAATCGAACCTAATAATTAAAAAATAGTATGTCATTTTATTACGTTAATTGACAGTGTAAGTTGTAAGGAATAAATGTTGATAAGAAACAATGTATCTAAAATTAAAAGAAAACGTTGAATTTCATTATTTTATTTTGAAATGTTCACTATATCAACCATTATTACAATAATCAACACTTTTAAGTAACGATCTTGTTACTGCATTTTGTATTTTAAAGTGGTGAATTTGTTTTAAAATTATCTCTATGTTTGTTAATAGACCTTCAAAGGTATCGTACCTGGGTTGGTATACTTTATATTTATGTTAACCCCACAAGATATAATCAAGTGGGGTTAATTTAGATCTATAAATGCAGTTTTTCTTATCTTTAAAATCGATGTCATGGTCCTTTAGAACTTTTCTTTTTTTTTTTTTTAGAACCGACTACACTGTTAGCCTTAGGGTCCCTATCCAAAAAATAGAGCCGTTGCGGCTTTTA
This sequence comes from Saturnia japonica, assembly GCA_033032175.1. Lineage (NCBI taxonomy): Eukaryota > Metazoa > Arthropoda > Insecta > Lepidoptera > Saturniidae > Saturnia > Saturnia japonica. The sequence goes on along the minus strand of CM065320.1, from coordinate 1,219,575 downwards.
CAGCTTCACCGAACTTGGGGGCGAGCGTTTAGGGCACTCAGCCGCGAAAGTTTTTGACACTAACTAGTGCAAAAAAATAAAAAAAAGGTCCCTTACAGAACCCATGTACCTGTGTGGTGTGCACGTGTGTGTGTTCATACGTGTGTAATGTTGTATGTGGGTAGCTAAGTGTTGCACGTATAGTGTCACTTGTATGGCGCGGGCGGCTGCCTGACCCAAGGGCTTCACGCCGAGGAACGGACCTAGGCTTGGGTTGCCGCTAGAGAGGGTGGACGTGGCGGGTGTGCGGGAGCGAAGTTGACCGCCCGTCCTCTGCGGAGAGAACGGTGGTTACGCGGGCGTGAGCGGTGGCATGCTCTGTTTGGTGAGACGGTGGAATAGAACGCGTTTGCTGTTTCTATTTGGTCGAGCGGGTCAGTGAAGATGTTACGCGGCCGGCGTTTACGCCGGCATGCATTGGGGTCCGGAACATAGGATCCTTTAGAACATATTTATCTATTACTAATAGTTTCAGAGTTCCCTCCACTGACCCATTTAAATGTTATACAGCCCGTATATACAAATACCAAGGCTAAAGTTTTTAGGTATTTGGATGTACGTACATACATAAAGGCTTTTGCATCTTCGACAAATGATTCAAGCAGCATTAAATTATTATACTCTCTACACAGCAGTTAAAACAGTGTATCGTTTCAATTAAATAATTTAATAAAACTGTAACCGTTACATACGAGTTATTATTAAATATTTCAAGACTAACATAACAGGATATAAAGTAATCAGATATTTAAATAATTTTAACGTGTTTGAATTATTTATATTTACCGTAGGTATATAGATATTTTAATATGATGTTTAATAAGTTAAACATACCGTTAACCGTAGTAATTTTATATAAAGACTAGCTGTGCCCGCGGCTTCGTTTACGTGGACTACAGAATGTCATTTGTCGGGCACACGCGCGAATCTTGCTCCGCGGCTTCCAGTTATTTTAAAGACAAAAATGCTTATTGTAGGTGTTTCTTTAAAAGATAGATGTATACTATCCCGGATTTATTTGTAGGTCTTTTTAACGTGTGCAATTATGTAGTACATTAATTTGATATCTTTCTTATGGTTTACTCAGCGTAAGCCATTTAAGCGCCCGTATTGTTTTACCATGACCAGTTTTTTTATTTGTGTTCAACCCTAATTCGTTTACTTAAAAAATAAAAGTAGCCTAATTTACTCTTTGTAACAAGAGCTACCAACCAGTGGAAGTCCCGTCTAAATTGGTCCAACCGTTTTGGAGATTACCCAGAAAAACAGACAGACAGATAGACAAAAACTAAAAAATTAGTTTTTTGTTGTAGGTGTCATATGAACTTTCAAGAATATCAAGAATTAACACCAATTTGTACTAGTTTACTTGGCTATTCTTTAAAGCATATTTCGTTTTGCAATTTACACCTTTTAAAGCTCTGTGTTTTATAGCATTAAACACCTGAATCGCAATTACTTATATTAAAATTTCCTAGTTATAACACGCATCACATGAAAATTTTCCAAGCATAAAAATTTGTATGTTACTTTTTTATCGTTATTGCTACAACCTCATCTGATGTTAAGTGACGATTTAGCACAAGATGTTGACACGGTAAACCTAGTGGAGAAACTGTTTCTCAAGTGGAGCAGCCGGAACCCACCCTATAGATGCTTGGTGACAGATTTTCAACTTGACGGCGATAGCTAGCCTGGCGGGCATTAAAAATACCCTACCATCATGCTATGGTTTCATCACGCTGTTTTTCTTCACCTAAAGCTCAGCATAATTGCAGGGATTCGGACTCACGTCGATCGACGCGGTGTCCGTAAACGCCACTGCATAGATAATACATTAATAGCGCCACTGAGCCATCATTGCTTCCTAGCATTGTAGTGTTCGGTTTTGGCTAAATCCGAGAATGTAACTATTCCTTACGGACACTGCTTCGGTCGACCTGATTTCGAATCCCTGCAACGAGGCTGAGATTTATTCGGTGAAGAACACAGAGAGTAATAAAAAAATAGTATTTACAATTCTAATGCTTTTCCATCAGGATCTAGCAATAAAGATAAAATTACAATCCACTTCCAATCCAGTTAAGGCGTGTTAATCTATTGCAACGAATTACGAAGCGCCGCGCCGCGCCGCTGCGAAATTTAAATTTTGTACGTAGTACGTCAGCCCAAGACATAGATGTAGTATAACATCTATGGCCCAGCATTACTTGCAAATTTTTTACGTTGTATAGAACATGTCAATAGCATCTAATAGCGTAATTTTAGGTCTGTGGTAAATAATTATTTGCGTTTAGTTATTATATAAATATTTTTTCCTCAAACATGCATGGAAATATTGTCATTATTTTCGAAAAAAGAACACGCGAAGTATTGAGTTTACGGACATGCCAAGAATGATAAAAGAGATACAATCAAAGAGTAAAATAATAACAATAATAACAATAATGACAATATTTCCATGCATATTGGAGAAAAGCACCTATAAGCCTCGACGGAAATGGCAATTGCCTGTCTCGTATCAGTGAAGTCCTCGCCCTTTGCAATAATGTAATATTACGTTGCATATTTTACATATATAAAAAAAACATTTAACAACAGTAGGTAGCAGAAATAGTTTTGTAAATAAATATACACTTTTTTAACGTTTTTATAAATAAAAATATGTTAATACTTTGATTATATATATGTCGTCGTTAATATTTATTTATTTCTTTGCTTTTTTTCTTCTTTTAATTTAAGTGTATAATCACAGAGTTTAAATGGTTGATAACAGTATAGGTGATGTAATCAGTAATAACTGTGATATAATCAGGTGATTGCGACTTTTAAACTTTTATTATGAATGGCTCTATCTTTTCATTGTGTTAACCTATAAACTAGACTTTTTTACAGCAGTTTAAAGTCATAGATCTTAGTATTCTGTGTTAATTTCAACTCTGTACTCTCGAAAAACATATACTTCCTCTTTCGCAGTCGGGTAAAAACAAAACAGAGTAAATTTCGGTACTCGATTACTCGGTACATCTCTATTAGTTATATAATTTTCCGAGTGCGCGTGAGCATAATAAAGCGAAATGCATTCGCGTGTGCAACAACTGGCATCAAGTATGTATGTTTTATGGAACTAAAACCTAATACAAAACTCGTTCCGCTTTCTGGTCGACCAGTATTTCCGTATATTGAATGAACCTTATTTTAAGTAGTGACTTGCATGCATTTGTACGGCATTTTCTAATGTCCCTCTGGCTGGCACCACCCTCAAGCTGGAAATCTGTCGCCAAGCACCAATAAATATGTTACTGCAGCTCCACTTGAGAACCAATCCTCCCATTAGGCTTAGCGTGTTACCATCTTGGGCCACATCGTCACATAACATAATGTGAGATTGTGGTCATAACGGTAAGACCTATGAAAAGTATTTAAAAAAAATCTTAAATGTTTGAAGATTAAATAATAATTAGAAACATATTCTATTCATGTAACGTTCACAGAATTTTGGATGAACACAGTTGCTATTAAATAAAAACAAGAAGAGATTGGTCAATGAGATCACAAACCTTGTCGGTAAGACCAGGGTCCCAAGTCTGCTAACAAAGTAGTGTTTCAACAGTGTGTCGATAGTATCTCAATAGACATTTTCACACCATTTGGTATTCTCCTATTTGTTTATCAGTCTATCGGAAGACCACTAACTCGTTTGGTATTCTGCTCTACAATGGCGTCTCAATCGTATCTCGATAGCAACTCGATAGTAGTAAAACGGTATTCTCTTATATCGCTTTTTACGTAATCTTACAGATTTATTGAAGATTTAACAGAAAAAATAGCACTAGCAAGTATTGTAAACTAATGGTAGTTTCGATTAGCAACAATGAATGCATGGTAGATTTTGATAGGCAACACACACGATGCGACGTAGGTATCTATTACCATCCCAGTGACACACCATTACAACGCTATAGAGATTCTATCGAGACACTAATAAAATTTTAGCAGAGTACCAAATTTGTTACAGTTTCGATATAATATCAGTAGAGTGTCGATATAACGACTCTTAAATGTGAAATAGCAGACCTGGGCCCCTGGACAAGGCCAAACGCTAAACCTATAAAGAATGAAATAAAAAAATAACACCATACATAAAAAACCTAGTCTCGTAGACGATATTTAACTTTGAGGGCTGTACCGAAAAATATTTAATCAGCTTGTCTACTGAATAACAACATTACTAACAAGCTTTGACGTCAGATCGCCTCGCAAATAGCAATAGTTATTTATCTTATAAAAACTGTTTGTTATACTTAACTGGTAGGTATCGCTAGAATACGTACCTAATTACGTAGACTGCAATGACAATAGTAGGTACCTAACAGTTAAACTGTATCGCGAATAGTTACAATGGTCCCATATTTGTAAACGACTAGCTGTGCCCCACGGTTTCACCCGTGTTAATTTTATCCGATAAACACTGCACCGCCAAGGCACTCGTGTAGCCTATTGTAATTGTTCTTCCCGCGAGTTCAAATTATTTTAATTTGTCATTATCTCCTAAGCTATAAGTCCAAATAAAAATGTGTAAAAGACAACGTTTATCTTCATTAAAGTAAGTTTTGTTCGTAAGGATTAATATGCTATGCTAAAAAAGAATGCTCATAAATTAATTTTTAATCTTCGAAAAAAAAAAATTTTGCAAAATACCTTATTGTGGCTTATGTATAAGAGATAGATATATGTTATTGCTGACTTTTTTTTAGATATACTATTGGCCAATATTTTGAAAGAACATTATATTTACGTATCATTAATCCTTAATAAAAGCCAACGCACGCGGAGAAATCAGTTCGCGAGGGCTTCGACTTACGACTTACGTAACAAAAATTAATATTTAAGGCTAGCTGAGAATTGTACCCTAATATTATATAGTCCATACTATTCCTCGTGAGTGTGGCATCATATCAAAAAATAATTTTTCGAATCCCCCTGGTAGTTCCAGAGATTAGCGTGTTTAAACAAACAAACAAACAAAAAAAAACTTCCGCTTTATTATAATAGTATAGATTAATGGTGGCTTATTCTACAATAACGACTTTTAGTACAAGTAATTATATTCACTCCGAGCTAACGAGGGTCTTTTAAAGGTCACAAGTTGTTATGAAACAATCTGTTCACTCTCAATCTTAGTAAAACCAAGTTTGTGTGTTTCCTCACCTCATATATGCTCCTCTTCACCATATAGATGTAAAGGTACATACGTACAGCTTAAACATTCAGTATGATATCTGTAATTGCTCATCCATAGAAAGAGCTTTGCAAACTAAATATTTAGGCATTATCATTGTCGAGAAGCTGACATTCAGAGATCATATTATAGTAATGCTATCAAAGCGGGTTAGAAAATTAATAAGTGTTATGAAACTGCTACGGGATGGAGCCCCTCGTGAGTTATAAAGCCCTTTGTCAATCCATACTTCGATACTTCATGACAGCCTAAGGTAAAGTGTCTTTAGAAAGAGCCCAAAGGTCTCAGAAAACCTTTTCGCTCCCACACTCGAAACCTTTATGAAAAGACCAAGGTCCTAACAGTGCAATAATTATACATTTATAAAAATGACACTTACATAACAAGATACATTAATCATTGAACAATAATCTTATAGGTTCGCCTGACACAGTATTCAGTCAACGTTTCAAAACAAAAACACCTAAAGTTAACTCCGTCTTCGCTCAACGTTTTAGTAATTTCGCACTCCGTTTTATATACAGACAAGTAAATAAGAAATGTGATAAAGGTATCTACTTAATAAAGAGTTTATGGAAGTTTACAATTATAAATTGGTTGTCATCCTTTATCTAAGAGGATAATGAAAATATTTTTCACATCCCTCTATAACCGTGTATGCACAAGTAATAATCTATAATAATAATTATGTAGTCCTGTCTGCACTTCTAATATTTTTCCAAATTTCCCGATAGGCATATTATATGAATGATACTGATCACGAATATGCCATAAAAAAAATTTTTGTCTGTCTGATTGTATGTTCGAATTTATTTCAAAAATGGCTTGACCGATTCTTATCAAATTTTGTACACGGGAAGTACGTCATTACTCAATTAATAGGCTATATGACTTCTCAATAATATGAGTAAAAATAAAATTACGGGATAAAAGAAGATGGCTACTCAACCGATGAAATTTTGTACACAGGAATTATAAGTAATTTCATAATTGATAGGCTGTAACATAGAATTATGAACTCGGCGTGTTAGAGTATGAGCGGACTTTATTACTCTATGGGCTGTAACAATCGTCAATAATACATTTAGGAATAGTAAAAAAAAAAAACATTAGTTCTGAACCGATTTTGATAAAATTTTGTACACTGTATTATGTCTTTTATAAATTGATAGACTATATGAATTTTCAATAATATGCGTAAAATAAAATTACTAGATGAAAATAAAAACGCGTGCAGAGCCGCGAGTACACAGCTAGTTGTTAATACACTAATTAAAACTGTTATAGAGCGTGATAATTTATTTTAACTAATAATTTACTTCTAATAAGTATAAGAATCGACAAGAAAATAATTACTAATTAAGTATTTTTCAGGATGTAAAATTGCACTATGTCGAGAGTGGAGACCCAACGAAACCTCTTATGATATTTATGCACGGATTTCCTGAATTCTGGTATTCCTGGAGACATCAGATTGTAGAATTTAATAAAGACTATTGGTAAGATTATTATATGTTGCTATTTTTGTGACTTTTCATAGGATTTAAGAGAGGTACGGTACAGATAAATTTTATTTGGAGATTTCTCTGTACTTGGGGCAGCTCGACTGGTGGAATGCCTCCACCTACAGAAGATCGCAGCCTAATAAACTTGTGTTGTGTTCCTACGGTGAGTAGAGTTTCTAGAGCTCCTTGGGATAGGGGGGTTCAAGCACGATAACGCGCTAGTGATATCTATCTTTGTAGTTTACATAAAACAATTAAGTGGCCATATTAAAGGGCTGTAAGTGCTGAAAATATTGGAATTTCTACCGGAAAATATTTATTGTTTTAGGCCCTTTTTCACGCTTACAGTTTCCGTGTAATCGATACCGGTAGAGTTCAGTAATATCAGAGTATTACCTATTTAATACATATTATTTGTATAATGACAATATATTTCCTATTTCAGGTGCGTTGCTGTAGACTTGAGAGGCTATGGAGATTCAGAAAGGCTTGAAGGGGTTTCCTTTTATAAACTAGAGTTACTAATTGAAGATATACGTGACCTGGTTCGTAAATTAGGTAGGTAATGTTTTACGAATATTTTCTTTTCTTATGTGTAAAAGTAGCAGATATACATTCGAATATTGTTTAGTTAATATGGGTATTACAGCCAAATCAGCTTGGAGACATTTTTTTATCACGATCTCACCTGACCCTAAGTGACGATGTAGCTCAAGATGGTAGCACGCAAAGCCTAGTGGAAGCCTGGCTCTCAAGTGCAGCTGCCGGAACGCACCTATTGGTGATAAGCTAGTTAGGCAGGTGTTAGAAAAAACCCTACCACCATGCTATGGTTTCATCACGATGTTTTCCTTCACCGAAAGCTCAGGCTCATTCAAGGGATTCGAACTCACGCCACCATTGCTACACGTGTAAGTAGTGTATAGTGTACGTTTGTAGTTAGAGTATGAGGCACGTGGTAGCTCAAGCAAAAATGTCTTCAAATTGATTTACCTACACTTATATAACTACTAATCACCGACTATTCAATCAGTTTTGTACTCCGTAATTAGTCAGCGAATACTAAGTTGTTATTTTTATTCTCTGCTAACTTTTACCCGTGTCTTCATTTCCATTATTTTTATAAATGTATTAGCTATGCCCATGGCTCCGCTCGCGTGGACTACAGAATGCCATCGGTATTGAGGTGACCCCGCTTCCACCTACGGCGGTGGCCCGCTAGTTGTGAAAATGCCGTTAAAATGCTTTTTTTGCGCGGGTACCCTAGTTCTTTTTATAAAATATAAGTTGCCTAAGTTTCCCCTTATAGCATCAGCTATCCACAAGTGAAAGTCCCGTCAAAATCGGTCCAACCATTTTAGGAGTTTAGTCGGAACGAACGGATACATCGACAAAAAATTTTTTAATTCCTTTTTTTTTATATGTTCCGTATATGTATACTATTATTTTGACATTACAAATAGACACTTCAATTTTATTTATTTGTATAGGTTATTTATTAGTATAGATGATTTAACTGCCCCGTTGCCTAGTGATCGTTAGCACGACTGCTATGATCGAGGTCCTGGGTTCGATTCCCAGGTCGAGCAAAGAGTTATTGGGGTTTTCTATGAAATTCTCAGTGGTCGCTCGGAGTTTGGCTTTGTGTCCTATTACATGGGGTCTAAAAAACATACCCGGCGAACTGTGAGTGTACGTTAGTGTACATCTTTGCCTAACCCTTCGGGGATACAGGCGTGATGGTATGTTATGTTATGATTTGTATCTAAACAATTTTTTTTGCAGGACGCGAAAAATGCATTCTCGTCTCTCACGACTGGGGTGGCGCAATCGCAAATAAAGTGCGTGACGTATACCCGGATATTGTGAGTGCTCTCATTATGTTAGGTAGTATGTCGCCTGAAGCATGGGTACAGGAGACGTGGACAGGTCCCGATCAAATGAAGAAATCATGGTAAGAATTTTTGATCCATCTATAATACCTATACAAAAGGACAATTGACTGACATATAAACATACAGCCCAAACTACTGGGACTAGGTCAAATAAAATTTGCATGAGGACCTAATAGTTTTAGGTTCTATAGTAAGAATCCTAAGCGCACTAATGACTTTTCTTAGATGTATTATTGCATACCATTGTAAACCTTATATTAAAAGCCATAGTTCTGAAAATTATCTGAAATCAATCAATCCATCAATGAAACAATCCATCAATCAATAATTTATAATAAACATCCTTACGCTAGAACACAGAAAAGCATGTTCCAAACTGACACAGTAATACTCTCTGGAACAGGTACGTAAGAACAGCCTGTTCGTTTTAGAGGTAACAGCTACGGGCAGTTATTCAGAAACACCTATTTTTCTTTGTACCTGTTCCGATAAATACGCCTCACTGGTGTTTGAAACAGCCTAGTATTTAGTAACAGCTTTTTCTGATAATAAAAATTCCAAACTGTTACTTGTAAATAACTGTTATTTTTACCTATTCCGGTAAATACGCCTCATTCCTAACAATCAGTATTTAGTATTGTCTCCTCTCGCTGCTAAAACTGCCTGCATCCGTCTGGGTATACTTTTTATTAAATTGTCAATGGAACTTTGTGGCATTAGGTTCCATTCTTCAACCGATAGAGTTTGTTTAAATTTTTTCCAGTTTATCCTAAACATCTTCTATTAGATCTAAGTCTGGCGAGCTTGCTGGCCATACCAAAACCGATTCCGACCACAGTAAGGTACTCCGATACTATCGCCGCAACGTGAGAACGAGCATTGTCATGCATTAAAAAAAAATTATCCGCCATTAATGGGGCTAAAGGCATAACAATCTGCTCTTAAATGTCTGTTACGTAACTTGCCGTGGTCAGGGACCCATTTTCTATACGATGTGTAGATCCGTACCTGCTCCTAAGCAAATACCAGCCCATACCACTACCTACCCTCCACCATAAGGCTCTCTTCCAGCAATATTACACTCAGCGTATCTTTCATCGGGTCGTCTTTATACTTTGACTCTTCCATCATCTGACTTAAGAAAGAATCCGAACTCATCAGTAAAAAGTACTTTTCCCCGAGCGTCATCATCCCAATTTTGGTGCGAACAAGCGAAGAAGGACCGAGCTATTGGCGAGCAAGTACACCTCTATACCAGCCACCTTAAGTCTTCTTCTAATCATTTTGGTGCTGACTGTCACTTGTCGAACTTCCTGAAGCTTGATTCGTATCTCGGAAGAAGTCGAAGTGCTTTTTCTGAGGACACTGCCTAAAATATATCTGTTGTCTTCTCTCTGTTGTTAATCTTTGGCGACGTTTTTTTTACGTCTTGTATACTCTCCGGTCTGCCGGTATCGTTTAACATTGCGAAAAATCACAGACTTGGACACTCGTAATGTTTGATTCACTTCATGTACCCAAGTGTAAGCATTTTCAATTGAAGTTACAACTTTAGGACACCTGAGCAACGCTGAGATAACCCTTCGCTCAATAATAACAATTTTTTGACAAAAAAACAGAAACAAAGTGAACTTTGTTAAAAATAACAAAAACCTGCCGTGATTTCATACACTGCGTATAAAAAAAATTAACAGATAGCCAAAAAAAATAAATTAAAGTCGTACATATGTAAATAAAATTCTATTCAAAATGTTCTTTGGAATATGTAATTTGGAATAAAATTCAGTATGGAATAAGAAAATATTTTCTGTTATTCTACCTTTTTATTGCGTTCCTATAAATATGTCCATGAGTGTATTTATGTATCCAACCGTCAGTAAATAAGTATTTAATATACTTTATTTATTACGATATTGTTTTTATCTCCTTTTACGTAGTTAAGTGGCCAAGGTCATACTTAGGTTAACAGTCTCAGATGTACAGAAGGTATTTGTAAAAAAGTGTTACTTATTTATTTATCATAAACTTGTAGTAGGTAGTTAAATTTCGGGAGCACTGCCGAGGGTTTTTAAAAAGTCTAAGACAAGACTGATTCTCAAGAAGCTTTATTAAGAATGCTTTTATTTGTTACAAATGTCTCTTTTATAAACTCTTATTCTATAAACACAAAGTGGGGCTGTTTACTATGAAATAATGAGAAATATGTCGCAATACATTCAGTCAAAACACCAGGTGTCTATCAGTAGTTTGCAGACATAATATGGGTTAAAAACGTAACATCAGCATTTCTAACGTATGTACCAATTAACAAGACGTAATAAGAGAGGGTACAGACTGCATAACTCCTCCCCCCTCAAGTTCGAAATTATCAGAGGGATGATTATCACTATGATTATTTCGATAGCAATAATTTTTACAAAAACTGAGCTTATATACTAAGAATACAAGAATTAATAGAAATATAATCACATATAACAATAAAGTTCCGGCACTAACACTTTTTACATTAATAATTCTTTCACTTGATGTTTTTAGTTCACTTTCACTGATTTTTAAAAGATTATTTAAATGTTGAAGATTTATTAATTCACTGTTATCCAAATTGATGGGTTCACGTTGCAATTGTTGCTCAGTAATTGTTATTTCGGGAAGATTAATAATCGGTAATTTTGACATCTTCAAATTACTCGTAGTAATATGGTGAGCTTTTAGCGTAATTTCACCAATTTTAACATCGCAATGGTCATCTAGGACGAGGAAGTATGTCCCTTCTATATTTTCTTTCGTTATTTCGTCGTTACAAATTTTTGATAATATATTCTCAGCGTTACTATGAAGAATCCATCTCTCTTTTCCAATTGGTTGTATCTTAATGGTCTTGATTTCAACTGGTACTGGATGACAAGAACTCGTATTCGAAGAAAATTGAATTAATGCTGTTATGCAAGTGTCTTCTGAAGTTGTTCGAGAATCATCCTCGTGACACAGGAACATTTCGTCGTGAAGTTCATTACAAGGTAAAGTGAGCGAGACAAATTTAGACCCTTTTACTAATAGGTAAGGAAATTTAGGAATAATGATGGTGGTATGATTAGAAGGATTGGTCATAGGTATTGGAATTGCTCTGTAGTATGTATAAATTTCATCTCTAATTATTGGTATATCTAAAATGAATGTTATTTGACTTCCTTTTGTATAAGCTTTAAGCTCTATACATTGCTCTATTTTAACTAAATTGTCATAACTTACTGGATACACAAGTTTGTAGAATTTCTCTATCTTTTTTAACAATTCTAATAATTCATTTGAGTTTATAAGAGATTGGTGTAATATTTTTAATTTACTGAATGCCAGAGAAGTTTCAATTTCATTCAACCGAATGTAGAGTAGTTGAAAATTATGGAAAAATAAATTATAAACATTAATAAAATTATGGGTAGTTATATCAATATTAGTTTGATTTATTAATTTTTTTATTTCTCGTAACTCTTTATCTATTCGAATGAAATTGTCCTTCGTGAAATTTGTTATCTTTATCATTGATTCAGAAATATCTGATATTAAGGTTACCTTTTTAATGAGTGTATTTTGGCGTGTCGTTAGAGAATCAATCATATTTTCATATCTTAAAGCATCATTATGATCTAAGTTACCAGTTATAAGCTTAATAATAGATCCAAGAGGATTGAGAAGTCCACGTTTAATTCTAGTTGATGGAGATAACTGTTCTAATTTTTGAATACTAATATTCATTACATAATTCGTTTGAAGCTTTACATTAAAAAGTTGAACATTAGATGTTTCATTATCAAAATGTGTTTTTAAATATTGATTAAATTTAGTATATCTTTTTATATTGAATTCTAAATCCTCACGTATCAGACTTAAATCTAAAATCTTAATTATTGTCCACTTATCATAACTTACACTAGCTTGACCTTGTTTCACAAGGACTATACCGGGATTTTTATCGATTCTGTGAAGTTGAAGGGCGTGAATCCTGATGATCAGAGCCAGGAGCCCGAGGAGGTACCTGCGAAGGTCGTTTTATATCCTTAATAGGCACGTTTGTTTTTCGAGTTTTCATTTTTACAGGACAGATATTTCTGTCAATTTTACCATATACTTGTGCTTTTTGATAACGCGGTTTATCTTTACTTCGCCTTGTATTAACACCTTTTACAAATATAGTGTCCTCTTCTTGAATATCAAATGATGTTTCACCACCACGTTTTGTTTTAATCTTTTCTTTATTTTCAATTACTTTGTCTGTTAAATATTTATAAAGATATTTCGTTCGTTTCATATGATCGTTTACTAATTGTTGCGTATATTGTTTGTTAAAGTTTACTTCAAAAGTACTATTAGAATCAGTGTGTCCAAAAACTACTTCAAATGGTGTAAGACCAGTCGTTGAGTGAATGGTTTGATTGTATGACATAATTGCATAAGTCATAACGTTAGCCGCGTCAGTTATTTTATGTTCATATTTAGCGATACGATATATTTCTAAAATAGTTGAATGGAATCTTTCAATTAAACCCATAGAATTAGGATTATGTGGAGTGCTTATGTGTAATTCTATTTTATAAAATTGTAATGTTTCTTTTAAAAGTGTATTGTTGAATTCAGTACCAGAATCAGCACTGATCTTATTTGGTACGCCATAAAATGAGAAAAATTTAATTAAGGCACGAACTACTTCAGGTGTAGAGCGATTGGATATTTCAAAAGCCTGACCTAGTTTACTGAAAGCATCTATTATGGTAAGGAAGTAGCTTCCTTCTATAGAGAATATATCTATAAATATTTCAGCAAAAGGTTTTGTTTGAGTTTGCGTTAACATTAATTCTGGTTTTAAAGGTTTGCGATCATATTTTAGAGTTTTACAAGTTTCACAAGAATTGATTACAGAAGCGACTGTTATATCCATATTTGTCCAAAAATAATTACGCTTTAATTTCATAAGAGTTTCTTTGATTCCACGGTGACTTGTTTTACCTTGATGATAAGCAAGTATAGTGGCACGTTGCTCTTTTTCATCACCTAAGTATATAACTCTTTTAGTACATTCATATATTTTGACGGTATCTTTTTTAAATAGTTTTATCACGGCATTTGTAAATTGTTTACGGTGAATTTCGCTCTCAAAGTAAAAGAAATATTTAATTTTAGGTTTTATATATTCTAAAAGAAATTTCTTAACAAGGTTAGTGTTGTTTACAGGTAAATGTACTTCCAAAATTTTTTGTTTTTCATGTGATAAGTCTTTTATTGATAATTGGTTTCTGTTCCAAGTAAAAATAAGGATTTGATTAGGTTTTGTGTCGATGGCTTCTTCAATAATGGGAATACCATTCGTATCAATATCTTCAGCAGAATGTATGGTTTCCGGTAATGAACAGGCAGTAATAGTACTGGATGAAGGAGAACGAATTGGGTGAGTTAAAGTCTTATCGGAATCTGAAGGAATAGTTAACGTTTCTGATGAGTCTGAAATTAGTATTGGACTCTCAGATCGTTCAGTGTCACTCACGTTTACTCGTAAGGACATATCGTCCTTTAATATATTTAATTTAATTCGTGATAGAGCATCAGCATTACTATTTTGTTTACCGTTCTTGTATATTATGTCAAAATCGAACTCAGCTAGTCTCAATTTCCATCTAGTAAGTTTACTATTAGGTTCTTTCAGTGAATTTAACCATGCTAAAGGTCTGTGGTCAGTAAATATTGTGAATTTGCGTCCATACAGGTAAGGACGGAAGTATTTTACTGCCCAAACGATGGCTAACAGTTCCTTTTCTATTGTACTGTAACGTGTTTCTGCATCATTGAGAGTACGACTTGCATATGCGATAGGTTTTTCATTTCCAACTGATCCTTGTGAAAGGACAGCGCCTAAAGCGTAGTTTGACGCGTCTGTTGTTAAAATGAAGGGTTTAGAAAAATCAGGAAACTGTAATATAGGAGCATTCACAAGTAGCTCTTTACATTTTTGAAAAGCTTGAACATATGATTCATTAATTTCAATTTTATTTTTCTTTTTCAAACACGATGTAAGGGGTTGTGTAATTTTTGAAAAATCCTTTATGAATTTTCGGTAGTAGCCTATCAGGCCAAGAAAACTTTTAATTTCAGTGGATGTTCTGGGGAGTGGGAAGGCAAGTACTGCCCTGATTTTATCATCATTTGGTTGTAAACCATGCTTCGTAATTTTGTGTCCTAAGTAGAGTACATCTTTTTTAAAAAACTCACATTTATCGAGAGTTACTTTAAGATTGGTTTGTTTGAGACGATCGAACACTTTTCTTAGCTTCTCTACATGTTCTTGTATACTACTAGAATAAATGATGATGTCATCTAAATATACTAAGCAATGTATACCTTGCAACCCACGTAACACGTTATCCATTGCGCGTTGAAATGTTGCAGGTGCTGTTTTAAGTCCAAATGGCATCCGTGTAAATTCAAAATGTCCCATTGGTGTAGTGAATGCAGTTTTGGGTCTATCTTGTTCATCAACTTCAATTTGGTGGTACCCACTTGCTAAATCCAATGTACTGAAGTAAGTAGATTTCCCTAACTTGTCGGATAAATCATTAATATTTGGTAAAGGATACTTATCATCAGTAGTAATATCATTTATACGTCGATAGTCTACAACCATTCTAAATTTCTGTTCACCGGAGGCGTCCATCTTTTTTGGAACTAGGTGTACGGGTGCACTCCATGGTGAAAACGATTCTTGTATAACATTATCTTTTAGTAATTTTTCAACTTGTTTCTGTATTTCATCGTTTTGCGATGGTGGAAGTCGGTATTGCCGTATGAAAATTGGATCTTCATTTTTAGTCCGGATTCGATGTTTTACTTGATTAGAAAATGTAAGAGGCAGTTTATCACAATAGAATATATCCCTGTATTCAAAACAAAGTTTTTCTATTGCTTCTCGTTCTTCTTGATTAGCATGATCTAATCGGAGTTTCGATAAATTTTGTGTAAGTAATTCATCAATCTCAAAATCATTTAATTGTTGCCCGGTTGATAAATTTATTTTGCAAGTATTATTATTAAGGCTGGTTATATTCAATGGTTCGTTAAAAGTTAAAGTCACACTATCTTGCGAAGCATTCTGCATGACTGTTGTTGCAAATGAATCTTTGCAAGTAACTATAGCGCTAGGCATACGTACTTCATTTCCAAAATTTTTAAAATTAATTATTGCTTCACCATTAATTAAATTTGTAGGCACCTTAACACGGGTTTCAGTGCGTGGTTCTAGCGTTATTTCCCACGGGGGACTATAAATTATTGGAATTTCTGTATTTTGTGTCCGTAAAATTAAATTTTTCATGTCTATAGTCGCGTTCAATATTTTTAATAAGTTAGAACCTATTAATCCGTCATATCTTCCATCTACATTATATATATAAAATTTATGATTCATCGGACTTTTAAAACTTTCCAATAAAGGTATATCTATAACTTCGTCATGTAGGCTACGTCCATGTGTACTAATAACTTCAAAAGGATCAATATATTTATAATCTGAAAAATATTCATCAGCTTTAGCGGGACTAATAAAACTTCTGGTACTTCCGGTATCAATCATTAAACGAGCATCAATTTCAGGAATATAAATATGCGGTAGTTTATTTATGCCGTCATAATTTAAGTGTACTATTTCTGGGGGTCGCTCTTGGAGGCTTTTATAGGAAAATTTACGCATTCATTTTCAGCTTCTTCAGTTTCAACAGGTTCTATGTTTTCATGATAATCGTCATAAGCAGTTTGTTGATTATCGTCAATGAAATAATGATTTTCATATTCTGTATAATCAGGTTGATAGTCTTGGTATTCAATTTCAGGGTCGTTCATTTCTAAAGACTCTATCATATTTTGTCTAATAGGACGAGCTGTGCGCATTGACACATCGCTTGCCTGAAATTGAGGTGGATTACGTTGAGGTTGATTTTGTGGTGGTATACCAAATTTAAATTGTTGATTTGGCATGTTGAAATTAGGTCGGTTTTGTGTATTGTTAAATTGTGGTTTGAACCCTTGTTGATTAGGAATACCGAATTTAAAATTATTATTTCCAAAATTTGGTTTATATCCTTGTTGGTTTAGGTTAGGTCTGAATTGTACATTTTGATTTGGAATACCGAATTTAAAATTATTATTATACGGTTTAAAATTATTTTGTGTTTGGTATGGAATTCCGAATTTAAAATTTTGTTGTCCAGAATTAAATGTATTTGGCACAAATGCAGGTTGAGGTTTGAAATTATTATTAAAATTATTTGTTAAAGTAGGCGTGAAAAATTGTTGAACTGGTTTAATATTAGATTTATTTTTATTTTTAGAATTGTACTGATATTGAAAATTGACCTCCTCCATGACAACACTTAGTGCGTTTTCTAAAACGGTACAACCTTTAAGTCGCACAATTCGAATTAAATCCTCTGGTAAATTATATAAAAATACATTCAAGCACATATTATTATAGATAATCATTTTAGCGGCTTTGAGGCCTTCATCAGTTAATAAATTGACCTTGGAGAAGAGGGTGCAGCGTGTTTGTTGTATCCTGTTACAAAATTGCGTATATGTTTCACCAACTTTAATTTTTAAATTTTCCAACTCAATTGCCACACACTCTTCCGATCTAGGATCACCAAAATGTTGAATCAAAACAGCTCTTAATTGTTCCCAAGTTGTTATGTCTTCTCTTTCACTTAGTAGAGCAGCGGCTTTACCACATAATCTACTAGTTATAGCATGAAACACATATGTAGTTTGAACAACATTGTTTGATCCGCTAAAATTTCTGATTATATATTCACTTTTTTTAATAAATAAATTTAAAGTATTTTGATCACCATCGTACTTGGGAATTAAACTTAAAAGTTCTTTTGATACTAATTGAATTGTTGATTCATTGTTGCGTTGCATTTTGAGTTGTATTTATTTAATTAAACACACACAAAGTAAAATTCACAAAATTAAAATTCACAAAATAATATTTTCAAAATAAAATTCACAAAATAAATCTTATAACAAAATTATCAAAATCAAAATTCTCAAAATTAAAATTATCGAAATTAAAATTATCAAATTAAAATTCTCAAAATTAATATTTATTATTAATATTTCTCAATATCTTATAATCTATGAAGTCAAATAACTTTCGACGATTTTTATTCGAAAATTATGAAAAATAATTTTCAACGATGTTTGTTTGAAAATTATAAAAATTTGTTAAATAATTTTCAACGATTTTTGTTTGAAAATTATAACAATGTCCAACGAAAAATACAACCACAGAAAATAACAAGGACGAGACAAGGATTGTAAAAATGGTCACTTACAGTCTGCTCGTTCCCATGTCTTGCCGTATAGCTGCTTTCGCTTTTAGGACAGGATCTCTCGGAAATAGATGTGGAACCCGACGTTAACTTATTTATTGGTTCGTAGATACTCAAAATCTGCACATGAGACCGATTTGTAAGACTCGAACACAGACTTTTATTGTTGATTGAGTATCCTACCGACTGCGCCAGTTAAATTTCGGGAGCACTGCCGAGGGTTTTTAAAAAGTCTAAGACAAGACTGATTCTCAAGAAGCTTTATTAAGAATGCTTTTATTTGTTACAAATGTCTCTTTTATAAACTCTTATTCTATAAACACAAAGTGGGGCTGTTTACTATGAAATAATGAGAAATATGTCGCAATACATTCAGTCAAAACACCAGGTGTCTATCAGTAGTTTGCAGACATAATATGGGTTAAAAACGTAACATCAGCATTTCTAACGTATGTACCAATTAACAAGACGTAATAAGAGAGGGTACAGACTGCATAACTAGGTAAATGTAGTATGTAATGTGTACTACATTAGGATTACTTTAATTATACCCTCGGTAACTTTGACATACTCCTGAATTAGTAACAAGTCTTCCTTCGGTAGTTTTTCGTTATTCTGTCAACCTTTCTAGTACCTAACTAATTTTAGAAGGTATGTTTTGTACCTACATTGTATTACCTCCCTCCGTGAAATTGGTTGACTATGCCAAGCTTAAACACTACCTTGCGGACAGGCTGACCTCGTCCAGTCTAGATAGGATCCCGGACGTATTGGAGTCAGCTGCGGACGTAGGTCTCGCGATCGACTCCCTCGTTGACCACCTCCAGGTCGGCCTCGGAGAGGCCTCAAGAGAGGTCCAAGTGGCGAACGATCGTCGCTTTGTACTCCCTGCCGATGTGCGAGCGTTGATGATGGAGAAGAACGCTGCGACTCGTGCGCACAACTTTTATCCGACCGAGGAAAACCGCGCACGGTTACGCGCACTTCAGAGAGCGGTTAAAGCCTGTATAACCGAGTTCAGAAGTCATAAATGGGACACCTTAGTCGAAGGACTAAGACCGTCCCATCTGACGTACTGGAAAGTAGCCCATTCCCTTAAAATAGATGTCTCCTACCATATGCCCCCCCCTCGACAGGGGTCCCGGCACCATACTCGCGTTCGATAGCGTCGATAAGGCGGAGTGCCTTGCCACACGCTGGAGAGCCAGTGCTCCCCGAGAACAGTGTCACTGGAAATACCGACCTTTTCGAAGGTATCGAATCCCGCGTGACTGAGTTGAACGCGCTCCCCGCGACAGTGACACATCTCCGGTCACATCTGAGCAAGTCTGCTCCATTCTTAAAAGCCTTAAGCTTAGAAAAGCACCAAGTCCCGACGGGATCAGGAATGAAGTACTCAAACTTCTTCCCGATTACCTCATAGCTCTTTTGGTCTGCATCTTCAATGTAGCCATAGACCACTGCCACTTTCCAGCCGCCTGAAAAACGGCCATAGTGATAAGCATTCATAAGCCCGCCAAGACCGCGTCGCTTCCCGACAGCTATCGCCCTATCAGTCTTCTCAATACGTTAAGTAAAATCTATGAGCGGCTCCTTCTGAACCGCCTCAAGTCCGCAATAGAGGAGAAAAACCTCTACCCGCCTAAGCAGTTAGATTTTCGTGCTAGACATTCTTGCACTCATCAAGTGCACCGCCTCACAGAGCACATTACGTCTAACTTCGCAAAATTATACAAATCTCGCCGTATGATTGCGATAAAGTCGGGCACGAAGGATTAGTCCACAGCCAATATAACGATAAAGGTTTGCCGCTGTGCGTGCATCACGCAAATACTACTGGATAGATTTTTATCATTTTTTTAATGCTTTTCTCCTTAGGGACTTGGTCCTTATCTAAATAAATATATATCACGATATCACATAAACTTTGTAATTAACGCCTGCGGAGCCGCGGCCACAGCTTGTAGGATATATGAAAAATTCAAATGATGAGTGGAATATGTCAATACTTTATTTTTCTTTATTTAATACTCGCTAACTGATTTCGATTTTCAGGTATATATTTTTGTTACGAATGCCAGTGCTACCGGAGTTACTTCTTCTTATGAACGACTTACCTATGCATGACGTCATGTTGGTTCCTGGGAAAACTTCAACCGACAAAGAAGACCTAGAATGCTACAAATATTGGTTTAGAAAACCTTGTTAGTATGAGTGGTTTAATTTTTTTTTTTCATTTCACATGATACGACTATTATTCCATGTTCTTCATACTTATTGACCTTTGCCGCGACGAAAGAAGGTGAATGAAGGAATGTGTTGGTATCAAACCTAATTCTATTGGCTGACGATAAGGAAAATCTGAACGCTTAATCCTTCGGCTCTCAGGGTCACACAATGTACGTAAAAGTTGGCATTTATGCCATCTACGCGGCCACGGTAACATAGTTATTAAGAAACGTTTTTGTGGCAATATTGTATGAGAGAAAAATGGAGAACTGTTGATTTCTCACCGTTTCAAATCGCCAATGCGCCGCGATGATTAAGACCGTGCCATCCCGTTTGCATAACAGAGGATGTCCCTGTAAATGTTTACAGGCTGGTACTATTATTATACAGACTTTGTATTGACCCAAAAGTTCATCAAACTAGACCAACTACAGATTAAGTGGATTCTAGTTTGAATTCAAGCTACTTACTATCACAGCAGTGACTAAATCCACGAAGGCATCTAAAACACTCCTATATATTTTGCTTTTCTGCTTTAGGTGCTCCTTAAAGCACAATTTATTGCCTCTTTGCAGCTTGCACCCCAGGCCAAAAATGTATAGAGAGAATTTTCGATTTTTATTTTATTTTAGATATAAGCCTAGTGAAGTAAAGCCCTCAATTATAACATTATTTTAATCTTGTTATATTAAGTGAGCAATTCTTGTATATATATATATATATGTAATTGGTTTCTCGAAAACGGCTCCAACGATTTCGATGAAACTTTGCATTTAGATAATGTTTTACATTTCAAGTTTACCTAAGATAGGTTTTTTCCTTCTTTGTTTATAAGACACCGAGCACAGCTTGGTCGCCCAGATATTATTATTACAGTGAGCAATTCTTGTATATAAACGGAAACGAACTTGTATGGAAAGGGCTCCAACGGTCTGGATGGAATTTTATATTTAGATAATGTTTTACATTGCAAGTTTTTCTTTTTTTTTAATACCTCGGTTGCCCAAATATTGATTATAACGTGTCATTACATAATATTATAATCGTTTATATTTTAGAATTTGATACATTTGCAGATGCTTTAACTCCACCAATCAACTACTATCGAGCCAACTTTACATGTGTAGCTGCCGACAAGTACCTCGAAGAGGATATTCCTATGTTAGTCGCCAACGGTGATAACGATCTGTACATCAGTCGAGGTATTCTGGAACGCATGAAAACGCAATACGCTCACATAGAAACAAAAATTATTGAAAATGTAGGCCATTTTTTACAACAAGAAGAACCAGAGAAAATCAACAAAATTATAAGAGATTTCCTGATGAAGTATAACATTTGAATTCTATAGCTTTAAAACTAATATATGTTTACAAGTAATATACGTTCTTCTTGGCAACGTGTCTATTGTGAGTATAGGCGTTCTATAATATCGTAAAATGGTGTGTAAAAATGGTATTTGTGAGCTTTAAAAATAAAATTGTGTTAATAAAAACAGTTCTCTGATAATATTTACTATGTATTTCAATTAATAGCCTTTGAAATAAGCTACATAAAAAAGTTTTTTTGGTCGAATCACTCGGATCTCAAACTATCATATAACTAGTGGTTTTTGTTTTTAATTCATAAATTTGAACATAATCATGTTGTAATACAGGTGAAATTTTGCATAATAAAACTTGGTAATTGTACACGAGTAAATTGGAAAAAATAGCATGGACCACAAATTTTGAGATGTCAAGAAAACTGCCTAAAAAGTTCTGACAAGGGAGTCACCATTTTACTCATTCCATTACTATTTTAATACTCATTCGATAATGGCAGTAATGGTCTTAAATAAAGAGGACTAGTTGCTAAGATAGGAAGATGAAGTTACATAAAAAAATGGTAATATTTAGAAATTTAGACTTCATTAAATAAATAACTCGTTTTTTTATTAAAATAATTAGTACCGAGACTAGACAGACTTCAGATTCATTACTGAAGATCTTTCTCAGTAAAATCTCAAGTGGCGGAAAATAGAGAGTAAATAAGATGTTTTTTTAGATTCGATAATATATCAGATACATTTCTAAGTACCTATGTAATTTTAAGCTGAAAATTCTTTACTATTTATTATTAGTATATTTTAGTCGCGATCCCTACCACCTCGCTTGATTAGTGGATAGTGGTTATACAAGGGCGAGATCCAGGAACACGACATACAAGATGTATACAACTAGATACCGAGCGACCACAAACAAGACAATAGCTCCTAGAGTACGGCAACTTAAATATTATCGTAGTGTGTACATAGTGAGTAGTGTAATTAGTTTAATTAAAATAAAGCTTGTCAACATGACAGTATTGTCGATATGACACTGAGATACAGAACAATTGCACGGAGTACTGACACTTGACACTACTGACTCGAGTGTGCTGATTCGGTGTAGTTTTTAATGCCTCATTTGTATAGTACGCCAACCGCGACACGGCAACGCGACAGTATGTCTTGTTGAAGCGGCGCGGAAACCAATCATTAATTTATGGTATAAAGCATAGATGTAGTAAGTATATACATATTATAGTAAGACAACCCGTCCCTAGTACTTCTAGACGCCGTGATATACGTCTCCCGTCTAGGTACTATGATTACTCTATGTAGGTTGTATATGCATCGGTTGTTGTTAGTTCTATTCTTGAATTTGACAGAGAATAAAAAGAAGAGCTCTAGCTAGCGCGTCGTTTTGTTGTCTTTTAAAATGACTTTCGTGTTTTCTGATTATTTTATATAATAGGCTAACTTACGAATGTGTTATACATTGTGGTGGTTGAATAAACATTTCAACGACCTGCCGTCTATATTATTTATAATACTGAGCTAGCTTGGCGAAAATATATTAAATCTATGGTAATTGTTGAAGCAAAGAGGCTTTGTTGTGAAACGAATATAATCTCTTTGCATATCATTGTATGTTTTTACTTCATATAAAAACAATTTGTTTTAAATGTTTGTCAAAAAAAAATGTCAAGTGAGAAAAATATAATATAATGTTTTGAGATACAAATATATATTTCTCTAACAGGTTATGTATGCCCAGCATTTATGGAAAACGATGAATAATGACAGATTTTGGAAATGGGAATAATGTAAACACAGTTAGCGTGAATAAAAAATTAGACGTTTTCCAAGGAGGTAACATGAGTTCGAGCCTACCAACAATGGAGAAACTTGATGGTAGTACTGATTATAACACGTGGAAGTTCATGATGGAACTTTACTTAATCCATGAAGATTTGTGGGAGTATACGATGACAACACCGGCTGCAAGTGATATCTCAGGCTGTAAAAGGGATCAAAAGGCCAGAGCAAAAATCTGCTTGATGGTGAAGGCACATTGTTTGGTCCACGTTCGCCATGCGAAGTTTGCAAAGGAGGCATGGGATGCTCTAAAGGCTGCTTTCGAGGATAAGGGCCTGAATAATCGATGCAAACTACTTTCGAAATTGGTGAACCTGAAATTGGAGCAATTTTCTACAGTGAGAGACTATGTAACGGCCATGATGATTGTAGCGCAGCAGCTTCATGATCTTGGCAAGGATGTAGACGATGAACTACTTGCAACCTTGATGCTACAGGGGTTAACGGAGACATTCCAACCCATGAGATTAGCAATAGAAAACACAAACATAGAATTAACCACTGATTACGTAAAAGCTAAGCTGTTTCAAATGGAGGACGCCTATCAAGCAGGTTCGAGTACTGCGACGAATGCTTTGCAAGCTAAAAACAAAAGTAAAAATAATAAGCAACAGAAGTGGAGTGCGACCAAATTTCGTACGATAAAATGCTTCATCTGTGATGGGCCTCACAAAGCAAAAGATTGTTCAAAGAACCCAAAGTCTAAGAAGGATGCTTTGACGTCATTGGCGATGGCGACTACAGGGAAACAAAGATCTGGAGATTGGATACTTGACTCTGGAGCCTCTAACCATATGACGAACAGAAGAGATTGGTTAACGGACTTTAAAAAATTAGACAAAGAAGTAGAGGTAGCTTGTGCAAATGGAGAAACGGTATTTGGTAAGGCAGTTGGTAATGTGGTTAATGAGAAGATGGGTGTTTCAATAAGAGGTGTAATGTATGTACCTGGGTTAGCAGCTAACCTACTGAGTGTGAGCACAATCGTTAGTAGAAACCTTGTTCTAATATTCGATAAAACTGGCTTTAAGATTATGAAAGCAGATGGATGTAAGGTTACTGGTGAAGTTTCTCATGCAGGTAGTGTAGAGAATGGTGTTTATAAGATAAAATATTGTTCACAGGAAGTAGCTATGGCTTCAACAGATTGTAATCAAATGATGTTATGGCACAGGCGAATGGGACACCTAGGGGTACGAAATCTTATATTACTTATGGATAAGATGGTGCAAGGAGTAAGTTTTTCCAAGACTATTTGTAAGCTAGAGTGTGAAGCATGTGTTATGGGAAAACAGACAAAGCAGCCATTCAAGAAAACTGGTGCCAGCAGGGTAAAGGAGGTATTGGGTTTAATTCACACTGACGTGTGTGGACCTATGAGTGAGAAGTCATACGGAGGGTATCGATATTTTCTCACATTCATTGATGACCTCACTAGGAAAACGTTTGTTTATTTCTTGAGGAATAAAGGAGAGGTATTTGAGAAGTTTTCTGAATTCGTAAAACTAGTGGAGCGTCAAACTGGAAAGAAGTTGAAAATTATTAGATCCGATAATGGCAAGGAATTTGTAAACAGGCGGATGGATGAGTTTTGTAAAGCAAGGGGAATACGTCATCAACTCACAGTGGAATATACACCCGAACATAATGGAGTTGCCGAACAAGCTAACAGAACCATCACTGAGAAAGCTAGAACTATGCTGGAAGAAGCTGGTTTAGGTAGACAGCTGTGGGCTGAAGCAGTTAATACTGCAGTGTATTTGAAAAACCGATCACCAACTGTAGCTGTGAAAAATATGACGCCAGAAGAGGCGTGGACTGGAAGTAAGGTAGATCTGAGCTTCCTCAGAGTATTTGGGTGCAAGGCTTACCTTCATATTCCAGACCAAAAACGAAAAAAATGAGACAGTAAAAGCAAAGAATTGATTCATGTTGGATACTGTCAAGAAACAAAAGGTTACCGTTTAGTTGATCCAGCGACGGGTGAGCTGCATAAGGGCAGAGATGTTGTGTTCTTCGAGAATCAAAAATACGTAAGCAAAAGAGAAGTACCTATAGAGCAAGATGTTCAACTGACAGAGGCTATACTCGAACCAGAGAGTGTTTCAGAAACTACTGACAAGGAAGAGGTTCAGGACATGAGTGTCCCACAGGAACGAGATGGAAATGATGCAGAGACGAAGCAAACGGTTTCTAAAAACGAAATTATTGAGATTGAGGATGACAAGTGGGCAACTTCTGATGAAAGAGAGGAATCAGATGTTGAGGATATCTCGTCACATCTAGACAATGAGGTGTCAGATAGAAGATACCCATTGCGAGAAAGGAATGCAAAACAGTTTCCAGATTTTGTAACTTATCAAGCTGCTACTGCATTTCAAAACCCTTTAACCGTTCAGGAAGCACTTTCCCGAGAGGATGCAGCTAACTGGAAGGTTGAAATTGAGGAGGAGCTTGAGGCTCTTAAGAAAAACAAAACTTGGATACTTGTGAAACCACCGAGATCGTGTAACATAGTTGATTCGAAATGGTTATTTCGAATTAAAGAAGAGGCGGGGGGAAAGACTCGTTATAAGGCACGACTCGTTGCGAGAGGTTTTAGTCAACGCAGAGGCTTTGACTACTTTGAAACTTTTTCACCTGTGGTACGACACAGTTCGTTAAGAGTTTTAATAGCTTTAGCAGTTAATATGAATCTAAAAATTGAACAAATGGATGTTAAATCGGCTTTCCTGAATGGAGATCTAAGAGAAACTGTATATATGAAACAACCGGAGGGGTTTGAGATAGATGGCAAGGAGGATTGTGTCTGTCTTTTACAAAAGTCACTATATGGTCTGAAGCAGGCTCCACGTATGTGGAATATGAAGCTTCATTCTGCATTAATAAGATTGAAATTCAGACGGTCTGAGAATGAGCCATGTGTTTACATGCAGTCACAAGGTGTTAATGTGATAATTATTGCTGTGTATGTTGATGACATCCTGATTTTTTGGAACAATGAGCAGGAAATGCTCAAAGTTAAGAGAGAATTGGAGTCCAGCTTTGAAATGAAAGACCTAGGTAAGGCTGAATTAATGTTAGGAATTCATATTGTACAAGATGTCAACGGGCTTAAGCTGCATCAGAAGAATTATGTGGAGAAGCTGTTAAAAACGTACAATATGGAGGATTGCAAATCTGTTGTCACACCAGCTGTACCCGGCCAAAGACTAGAAAAGTCTAGACATGCCTGGAAACCAAATGAGAAGATCCCATATCGAGCTTTAATAGGATCACTTATGTATTTGGCGATTTGTACACGGCCTGATATAGCTCATGTGGTGAATTATTTGAGCCAGTTCAATGAGATCTACGAGGAGCAACATTGGATTGCAGCTAAAAGGGTACTCCGGTATCTAAAAGGTACAAAGACTCTTGGCTTGAGATACATAAAAGAGAAACGCAAAGAGATTCTTTTAGGTTATACTGATGCTGATTACGCAGGAGATAGCGATCGCCGTTCGTATTCGGGCTCAGTGTTCCTTATTCAAGGAGGAGCTGTTTCGTGGCAGAGCACTAAACAACGTACAGTTGCTCTTAGTACGGCTGAGGCTGAATACGTCTCATTATCGGAGGCAACTAAGGAAGCTGTATTCTTAAGGCGATTTATAGCAGAGATTACTGGTCAAAAGGACCAAAAAGCTATAACAATTTTTTCAGATAGCCAATCAGCAATAGCCATAGCAAGCAATCCAGTGCATCATCAACGTACTAAACATGTAGACATCAGATATCATTTTATACGCAATGCGATTGAGTCTGATATTATAAAATTAGAATATCGAGAAACTGACAAGATGATTGCAGATGTCTTAACCAAACCTCTATCTAGAGGCAAATTTGAATGGTGTGTGAATGGTATGGGATTGTGTGTATGAAACCATATGAGTGTTGTTCTTAGCATTTAAGTATGTATGCATGAGATTAAGGAGGAGTGTTGAAGCAAAGAGGCTTTGTTGTGAAACGAATATAATCTCTTTGCATATCATTGTATGTTTTTACTTCATATAAAAACAATTTGTTTTAAATGTTTGTCAAAAAAAAATGTCAAGTGAGAAAAATATAATATAATGTTTTGAGATACAAATATATATTTTTCTAACAGTAATAAACGTACGCTACCTACTAAGTAAACAGTACCGCGTAGAAGGAGAATAGAGTTTGAATCCCGAATCAAATAAGTTCGAACGTGTTGGCCAACTTGCACAAACCGACCCTCCGGCCTCTACAGATAGCGTGCGCGGCTATAATATCAGGCTCATAATTAAATTATGTATAATTAAATATTTTTCGCTATTTTGTTCGATGACGGCAGAATCAGTAAAGAGTAACTGGAGCAATCTTTGCCTGTATAATACTACGCACTAATACAAAATAGCGAGAGCGCGGATATCTCATTGACGTCTGCAATGAATAAGAAGTTTGAAATTCGCTGTCGGCCGGTTTGGAAATTGGTCGAGTTCGCTCAAGTTAGTCAAGTTCATAGTTAAAATTCGGAGTTCGACTGTTGGACGATTGTATGGAGCCGGCATAAGAATGAGAAGAATGTTACCTAACTTTCTGCATCGTGAACCAAACTTCATCACACATTACGTATTTATGTTTGCAACAGGGCGCTCGATCAAGCTGAAAAAGTTATTTTTATGTTTATGGAGATTTTGTTTATTTATAGCTTTCAACGATCTTTTCTCTCTGCTTAGTCTGTGATCTTTTCACAGTCTACACCATAGACCAATAACCAGAGGAGTCTACACCAGAAACAAATAAATATTTTCTACTACAGAGATGAGCGATATTCGACAAAAATTGATATTAACATCGATGTTATTATTGGTAAGTAAACATCAATGCTATGTAACATTGATTGACGACCGTTGTTTAGGAAATCCTGTTTGAATTTTGCTTGACAACTGTGGAAACATCAATGTTCGATACATGTGTTTGTAACATACATGTTCATGTATGTTTTGAGGATCCTTATATCGCTATTAACACTTGTTTTATATAGGTCTCAAACCAAAGGTTTGAAAACAGCAATATAATCGATTTTCTCTACAATCTATTGAGAGGATAGGTACAGTCAAATAAAAATTATACTATAAAGGTATTAAATATAGGTAATACTAGCTGAGTCCGCGGCCCCGCATGCGTTAACTACAGAATTATTGTTTGTCAAGAAAGATATCGTGATATTTTAACGTGACAGCGGCTTATAATTCGATGGAGCCGGCTGCACGCACGATAAAACGTGCGGTGTTACCTCGCTCTGAGGCGTTCCATTTAAGGCTTGAAGTTCAAGTGAGAGCGCGGAACGAGCGACAAAGAGGCACAGTTGGCCTCCGCGTTCGGCAGCGTTCGACATCTGTCTCTCTCCTACTTAAGTGAGCGATGCGTCCGCGTGGACAGCTGCTATACAATAATACATTTACATGTTTTCGTCAAGTATGAAGTGCAGTGAAAAGTGAATGTGGTGTCAATTGTTTATAGCAACGATAATTGCGGCGATAAAGGTAATGATTCTTTCGATATTAAATAAATGTTCAGTGATATATTGTCGAATATTCGTGCTTTCATCATTAAAATAAATAGCATCGGTTCGCTAGTGCAGCGATTGTAGGTTTTGCTATAATTGACAAAACTATTTGTATTTATGCGTACAAATAAATGTAACTTGATCAATTCAATTGTCATTTCCATTTACCGCCTTCTCTATATCCATACAAAATATCTATCAAACAAATAAAATTAAAATTTTCTTTTGAAAAATTATACCATTCAATCAGTATTTTTTCTTCTTCTTCTTCCTAATTTGGCAACCGGTCCTCTTTAATGAAGACCATTACTGCCATTATCGAGTAAATTATATTGTCAAGTGTTATGACGATTCAGTATCCTAACAAGATGGTGGCTCCCTTGTTAGAACTTTCTAGGGAATTTTTGTGTGATCTCGGAATGAATGCTTTCAGCTTATATTTATAATCCACTTCACTTATGCACAAAAACCAAACTATATCACGCAAAACGCCACAAATATTACATAATATAGGGTCAAAAACCTAAGTAAATGAATTAAAAATAACAACCACAACATGTCACTTCAAGATCCCGCCAAAAAACCCAGTATTTTCTTATGACGTTGTCACGTTCAACTATCGTCAGTAAGCTGACTTTACAGACAACCGTTTTTTTTATAGATACGAATTATGTACTTAAACAAGGAGGAAAGCAAAAAAAAGGTTTATCAAAAACTATCTAGAACCTAGTTTTTGCGTGACGAAAGCATAACAGCAAACATCAATCATTTTTATATATTTAGATATTGTCCCTATTCACAATTTCTTCTATTAAATTCTGTTTTCTTTTCTATTTCTACTAGAGGTGGGCGATTATGTATGATTTATGTAATTGAAATACCTATTCAAATATGAGTGATAATTCATAATGGAGTCTTTGACGTTAATACCTAGAGGTGGGCGAGAGTGGAAAGCTAAAAAAAGTTCACACAGACGTAAACTAAACATAACAATTATAAAACAAAAAAAAGGTCCTTCGGTCGTAATAATTACTCATTTTATGAAATTAGTAACCTAGCATTAACAATTACTAATGGTACTTCATTATGAGTGATCACTCATCATCGAATAATATTAGTAATTTCTAATGGCCATAATCTAAATAAATCGAGATATCTTCATAATTGAATGTTTACATTATTTTAACTCATTTCTACGCAAATTTCTACTATCTTAATCCCTACAAAATACAAACTTCTCTGTATCTGTGGTATTTATAATTCGCTTTGAATTTTGAAAGGTTGAAAGTAGAGACAAAAATTCTTAAAGTTGAAAGTATCTCTGGTTGAAAGCTAATGGCTGCTGATGGCTGCCTCTAATGACGAAACAGCTGATGTGCGTTGTTTGATTTCTAAAGAAAATTCGTGTTTTCTTTGACTAATCTATCGAAATCACTTAGATGCTACCTAATTCGTGTAAACATTTACTGTGCAATACAGGGTGTGTGCCGTTGTTTAGAGTTTTTTGTTACTAAATGGTCGATTGATGTGTTTTCTACATTACTGGCTTTTTCAGATGTCACTAACTATACAGCAAATAATTTTGGACGCAAAAAGACTTGCAGGTCGTCTAAAAGACCGTGAGACCGAAGCGGATGCCTTATTGACCGAAACTCAAACGGCATACAGACAAATTCATACGATGAAACAGGTAAGGGTTGACCCCATCCATGAATGCAGATGTTGTCATTAGCCTCATAATTTGTTAGTATAACATTAATTAAAAGTTTTTTCATGGTTGTCTCAGTCGTCATTCAAATATTGAAAGCAATATACGCGCCATTGAAAAAATATTTTTTTAGATAGTTATTAGGTACATAGATACCTATCTGATAGTTGTTTAAATTATTATATATATATATTAATAATATTTTCTATGTAGATATGGTATTGGCGCTCTTTACATGGCATCGTGAATGCAATTATCAATTACCAGCATGAGAGAGAAGAAACTTAATCTATTTTGATAATAGAGTTGCTGCATTTTCTATCCATTTTGTTACAACATGCTGATAACAATATTTGTGCCATTTTGAAATTGCTTTTATTGAGATTCTAATGTGTATTTTTATAAAACATCATTGATTTGTTGTATGCAAATTTATTTATTTTATTAAGGTACCAACAAGACATTTCACTAAAAATATTAAAAATACAAAACATGCTTAAATTAGAATCTTAAGTGTTGCCTTAATTAAAGGTTGCTCTGAAATGCTAAAAATAAGTAGTGTAAATAAGTTTAAATGTACATAAAATCAAGAGAATATAGATAAATAACTTAGGTACTTAGTCACTACCCATGAGTTTCAAAACATTGTCTCTAGCATTGTAACTTTGGCCAAATATGTATATGTTGGGTTCCTTGCTTATGCTGTTGTATTCCTTCCCTTCTTTTTACTTCATCAAGGTGTACTTAAATTGTACTTGCACAATCCCTTCTTCTGCCAATCCTCGGCTATACTGGTGCTAGTTATTTAAGCACAACTTGACAACCTTGAACAACTTTAAATTTTTTGCATTCGGTTTATATTTGGATTACGCAAATATGACCATGTCTGAGAATTTCACATCAAGCACAAATGGGTTCCAATAAGAGTTTGTTGGAAAACTCATAATTTATTTGTACTTATAGTATTATGTTGATCCCTATTACTCCTTTTTGATGGTTGATGAGCCAACACATTACAAATTTGCTTGCCAAGTCTTTCACAGTTCAGGCTTCAAGACTTTGGAATGCTCTGTCCTTTTCTGTGTGACATGCACAATCACTGAGTATATTTAAAAAATTAGTCAAGGATTATTATGTTTATTTTGTATTATATTTTTTATAACAATAATGTAGTCTGTATTTCATAATTTTTTTCTTCTTTAGCTATAGTACATAATGTTGTATTATTTTGGGCTCATTACAACCCTGATTTTCTCTTTGAAACATATCCATTCAAAAGTTCCTAGAAGAAATTTCTGTTTAACAATAAGGCCACCCTTTGTACTAATCACATAATGTTAATGTTTTCAGCGATTAATGGTGTACAATAAAGTTTCAACAAATGTAGCTGATGCTGGCTTAGGTGTTTCGAGTTATTATTTCATAACTGTCAGGCCCCAAGTCAGTATTCGGTCTTTAGGTTCCCATATTTGGTTGTTTATATGGATCTATTCTGTGTATATGTGGTTGGGTTTATACATGCCAACATGACATTGATGAAAATCTCTGGAAGTGATCTTGGTATCCTCATATGATTAGTATTATAACAGTATTCAGCAGATCATATCAGATCAGATCATAGCAGATCATCATCATCATTTACAACAAATATAATTTCACTTAAATGTTCCAGTACAAAGAGGAAGTTGATACTCTGAATGAAGCCTCTAGAGAGAGACCAAGAGGTGCTCTCATTGCCAGCATAGAGAGGGAATCCCGTCTCATGCGTGATGTCCAACGAGAAAATGGAGAACTAAGAGCAGCATTGGAAGATCACAGGAGAGCTTTGGAACTCGTAATGTCGAAATACCGACAACACACTGAAAAGCGGATATGGGAGTCTAGGATAGATTTTACAGCTGCTGTCAATGAGAAACAACAAGAAGTATGACACATTTAGAATTCATTGTATATTAGTCTGTTAGATTTTCAAGGTTACATGTCTACAATTCATAGAATTTTATTAAACCACAATATAAACTGAGCATGTGGGATAGCACTATCAGTGTCAAATAAAAATCATGAATTGTGTTGCAGTTTTCATGATTATTTCTGAGGATGTCTTTATGGACTCAATAATAGCAATCAACGAGCCATTGCATTTGATAAGACTGCCAAAGATTCACACATTGTAATTGACTTTAAAAAAATGTAGTTTCTCAGAAATCAGGTGATTTAAAATGTGGTCAGCAGAGCAAAATTCTTACCAAAATTATTAATAGTTATGTAATTGAAATCACCCAATTGTACAGGTAATTCGTCAGCAGGCAGAAAGGATTAATGAAATGACAAGCATTATGTACAAAGCAGTTAATATGGATGAAAATGGAGATGCAAGAAAAGAGGAGGATGTTTACCAAAGGCTCATAACTGAGAATAAGGTTTGGTCAACCATTTTTTTTTAATTTGGCCAATGTAAACGGCTTTTTGTATCAATAATTTCTTAATTACTTATTCTATAAATCTATGTTAAATTATATTACGTGTTGTTTAATGTTATTAGTAGATAGATTTATGACTTGATCAAGATCACAGTTTCAAAATAGAACTTAAAATGTCCCAATGATAACTTTGTGAAAACTTTGTTCATGAGATATATATGAGAATTATCCTACTTGTGATAAAAAGGGAACATATTGCAATGACCTGTAAAAGGTATCCAAAGAACAAGAGGATCAGGTCAGCTTCAATTGCAAACATTGCTGATTATAATAATAATACTGGCTTGTAATAATCCTATTTACTTTGCTGGGCAAAGAACTCTTACTTGGGCAAGACACAGGTTTAATTACCATGCCAGCCCACAACATGTTCAACACATTTCAAACACCTATAAAACATTGTTAATACAAGAAATTTTCTCATAGTGTTAATAAGGTTGTCTCACAATGTTTTCGTTTTCAGTCATTGTTATTAATAATTAATTACAAAATAGGAATTGTACATTAATTCCAAAATATTCATTATTACATAC
Source organism: Saturnia japonica (assembly GCA_033032175.1). Lineage (NCBI taxonomy): Eukaryota > Metazoa > Arthropoda > Insecta > Lepidoptera > Saturniidae > Saturnia > Saturnia japonica. Next base: position 1,185,817 of record CM065320.1, on the reverse strand, counting down.
CAAGGCTTGAATGACGACACCATTTGACCTAATGACATATACATACATACACAGCTGCACCAAATAAATTTGCTTTTTTGTTCTCTGACTATATTGTTAGCCTTAGGGGCCTGTAAAACAGCCGCTGGCAGCTTTTACAGCTGCACTGTGGCTTGGGGGCGAGCGCTTAAGGCACTCAGTCCCAATAGCTTGGGCGAACATGCACCTCTTCTTGATCGTCATTTGATTTAATTTGATTTGATAGTGCAAAGGTGTTCAGAAAATCCAGTGATCTCGCTTAATAGCACACCAAGTTTTGCTACCTAGTCCTGCAAGTTCTGCAGAGCAATAAGTGCCTATTTAGCAAATCGTGAGTCCTAAGCACATTCATGTATGGAGAGGAACGCTGGAAAACGAAAACAAAAAAAAGCAGAGTGAATAAGTTTCCCTTGAGCTATTTTATGAGAATACTGGGCATAATATGGAAAGATCAAGTGACATAAGCATAGCTTTCTAGCATCACTGCCATTCTCAAAACCGTAGTCGCAAAGTTGCTTGATTCATCTATCAAAGATGCAAAAGCATATAAGTATGTGTACCTAGGTACATCCAAATAGGTACCTAAAAACTTTCACCATGGTATTTGTATATACAGGTTGTAAACATTTAAATGGGTCAGTGGTAACATATTACTCTATCTCTTATAGTTTCAGTTTCCCTCACTGACCTATTTAAATGTTACACTCTGTATACTTATAAAACTGCAAATGTCGGTAGACATGAGTTTATTGGCTGTCTTTGTTCTTTTTATACAATTGAGGTTTGTCAAATAAATGTATGGCCCGCATTTTACGAAAACTCATATTACCAAATTTTAATCACAGAGATAACACCATTAAGATAGTGTTATTAATAAAATAAAATTAATTATAATAAAATCTGATTAATGTCCTCAGGGTTTGAGAGAAATGCTGCATCTTTCCAAAAGGTATGGTTCAGATAGACCTTTGGCCCCGCCTATGGAGGATAAGGATGTGCAAACGGACGGGCCCTCTTTGTCGGGTGCGTGACGGCCTGCTGCAGAGCCCTGCCGCCTCTGAAAAGGAGACCACGGCGGGCGCGCGCTCTCTGCCTCGCCTCGCCGCTCCCCTAGGTAGACGATATGACAACTCTTGTCCGCACATTTGAACACTTATTGTCCATAGGTTAAATGTGTTAATACTCTTTTAACGTTGTAACCTCATTAGATGGAAGAACCCGGCACTTTAATAGGTGGGAAAACTTTATAATAAAATAATAGAAGAGCCACCCGTGTGTTTATTTAATTATTTGTGTTTTCAGTGCATCTGTAATTTAGACCAGATGCGCAGACAAGGTGTAATAAATATATTGTTGATGACTGTTGCCGATCCATTATGCAACTGTACCTTATTGCTACTCATATGTTTTGGATCTTATGTCTTTTGACTGTATATACTTTCATATTTCTTTGCCTACGTAGGGAGAATAAGGGTAGGAACACACTAAAAGTGTCGTAGCGTGACGTGACGCGGCAGAAGTGTATCGAATTCATACATTTTATATAATTAGTTACACATCATTGTAGTGTCGTGTCATGTCGTCGCGCATTCCGTTGTGTCGCGTAACGACAAAATATACGAATGTATTTCTACTACACGCGTGACTCGCGGTAATGCATGCTTGTGCGCACTTATAAATATTTATGTTATAAATGAATTAATAAAATGTTTTTATTTTGTAGATTTAGTGTTTGACCATAATCTCACCTGATACTAATGACGTGTCTAAAGATGGTAATATAAAAAGCCTAAGAAACTGGCTCTCAAGTGCAGCTTTTGCAAAACACTTGAAAGGTTCTTGGTGGCACATTTTACAACTTTATAGAGTTGTAGTTAGATAGACAGGTAATAGAAAATAGTCTTCCATCATGCAGTTTAACCATGACACAAGCCTTTCTCTTATATTATCACATTCACGTAGTTTAGTATGTCCCTTTTTATATACTCTTTAATTATTGAATGTACTTCATCCAATTGTGTATTGTTCATTTTAAAATATAGATGTCACTTTTTGTTACTTTCTAGTTCTTTCACAAGACAATAAAAATCGCCTTAATTCTATCTTAGTCTGTTTATTTTTTGAACTTTGTAATCTTTTGTTTACTTTTTGAACTTTGTACTATTTTGTTCTCTCAAGAATTTTCATTATTACAAGAAAATAAAGTAGAAAACGAAAGTATTGCACGTTTGAACACTAAAAAGTTCATTAACAGAGTACAGAAATAACGCCAGAGCGCGTCACAACACGACACGACGCAATATTGTTTCTACCTTCACAACAATTACAGTAGATGTCTTTAATGTCTGCATTAAATGTAATGTTAAAATATGAGTGGAATCTTACTGCAACATTAAAAATTAAAGATGTGATTGTGAAATGTAGCTTGTTCAATTATCATCATCAAGTAAGTGTAATAATGCCAATATATATTAGATATCAATAGTTATGGCAAAACTGTGATCTTTAGTATTTTGCTGTTAATTTGTACAGATATGTACGTAATATGCTTACCATCCTTGAAATGTATTATGACTTATATTATTTAAAAAAAAAAACTTTTTTTATTATTATGATATTTAGAACTTATTAGTAATGGTATTTTAGTTTATTAGAAATTTAAACATGCATTTTCTCCATAACTGAATTGTGACGAAAATGTTAAGGAAGAGCGATTTAAAACCTATTAATTAATTATTTTTTTTTTTAATGAAATTTTGCACTTATGCAAAATATTGTTTAATTTTATAATACTCGAAATTACAATTATTTAGTAAATTTTACGTAGTTTTTGATCTTAGATTACTCGAATTCCATTTAGACTTAGGATTTCACTATTTTGTTTATTCAAGCAGTGCTGTCTAGCTTTCAAAATATTTTACAATTTTATAATTTCCATCATGAATTTTGTAAGTTTGATTACTCACAAAATACTAGTCAAGTTATGAGCAGGTCAGTTACTGCATAGCATAATAATATTTATACTATAAAATCATATTCATTTTATGTTGATAGAAAATAGTACATACAGTTAACGGCAGTAAATAATGCACATCAAGCTCAAGAGGAGAATAATTGGCTACTTTCAGCTTTGTAGTCTTGTCTCTGTCGCACGACTGACGAAAGCAACAAAACGTCACATAAAGCACTGAGTGACAGAGACGACGCTCTTTAGCTCGATGTGTATTATTTACGAGTGATAACTGTACCTATACCTATTCATTGTGAATTGTTAAAATTGTTATGCGCATAGTTGTATCATTAAAGTTTTCACGAAAATATGTTATATTTTATCATTTGATACAGTACGGTCAGCTTTCAGTGTCTGGTTAGTATAAAGTATCTATAGATGGTTCTTGGTAGTGAAATTTGTAATTTTTACTCATGCCTCAGGCATAAGCAAGCAATATTAATGCTGTTATGGCATAGGTTAATATTATTGTTATAACTGATATCTTTTTTGTGATCAAATTACTCAATGGGCACATGCTGTAAATAGAAGTTGACGAAAAAAATGTATAACAATAAATTATGAACTAATAACAATTCTTTAGAAAAAATTTTAACAGTTCTCATATTATGCATTTAAAATATATTTTTTGGAAATTGTTAATAAAACATGTTTCATCATTTTTATGTATAAAATTTAATTCATTTGATAACTTTAAAACAGTAAAGATGTTATTCTTTCGTAACATGTAATGCCACAATTACTAAATTTAGCTGAATGATTTATTTATTCAGTTTTCATTTATTGTACTTAATTACAATGTTATGGATTTGGTTCTTTCCAAAGCCGTATATTTCTCTCAGAGGAGAGTGACCAATATAAGAAACATTAATTATGTGAAAGTATATTTTTTGCTGTAATTTTATGTTAAATTTGAATACTTGTACCTACCTACCACAATTTTATTTTTATGTGAAGTTAGTTTATAGCTTAGATTAGCAACATAATGGTTGTAAACGTTTCTGTCTAAGGAGAATACTATAAAAATGGAAATTCAGTAATGGAAGGATAAATAATGAATATAAACAATTTGTACTGAATATAAATTTCATTTTGTTGCATTATTGCTAAAATTGTGGAACAACAATTCGACAAAAAGCAATAACACCTGTCACAATTTTTATAATTTCTAGGGTAAATTTTTTATAAAGTATATTTTGTGCCCTTTGTTGTTTGGTCCAACAGAGTACATAACACACCTCAGTGATTTTTACATTTAGTATTTCATAATACAACATTTAGTATTTAGTACTTTAATATTAAAAATGACTATAAAAATTGCTATTATATTCTATGCATTTGTATAGTTATTAAATTTGGAAACTAAACACATAGAGATCCACATTTAAAGTAAAAAAATGTAGTGATTGGAAATTCATAGAAGTAAAATATTGTTATTAATGATGATGTATCACACATCCACATATAGAATTAAATTTTTTTAGTTTTTGATCTTACCTGCAAATTTACAAATAATTATGCCAATGAAATTGGTGAATATTCTTTTTCATGAAAATATTTACCCTATGTAGATATTTATATTAAAAGAAATTAATATAGTGACTATAGTTTATTCTGCTGTAGAACTACATTGTAGAGCAAATGTTTAAAATGTAATAAATAAATATATAATTAAAATTAATATGGATTTTTATTTTATTTATAGCATATCACTGTAATTAAAAACAACAGTGCTAAATTTGACTATTGAATACAGAATTAGTTGTAGTCTGTGATAAAAGCGGAAACCCTTGAACTATTGTTTGTATATGTAGCCAGAATTAAACATATTTTTAAAAGTTAGTAGATATATATATATATAAAACGAATATTTGAATTAATTATGTAGACTTACATAATGTATTTCTAAATATTAATTATATGATATTTCACTGGCCTTGCTAGTATATACTTTTTTATTGTAATTCAGCAAAAACTGAAATTAAATTACATTATAAAAATTAACCGAGCAGAAAAATATGGTGGACTGCTTAAATGACAGTTCAATTTTATTCATAAATAAAGTAGTTATGCTCTACATGATGACTTGTTCTTCAGCTAGACCAATTCACCCAGAAAATATGTTTAATCACACCGGAACATAGAGATTTCAACAATCATAATAATACCATAGTAACAACACATGTGAGATCTATGATTTTTCAAACTGATCCAAAAACTTAATATTAGCCCTCAATCTCTACAACTCGTGATTTCTATATGTGAAGGAAATTTGCCTATCAGAATCAAATCAACTAACAATGTTCCAAAACTGAATGACCTAGATGAATCTAGATTTTTAGGTGCTATAGTGAAGCAAGTTTTTTTCCAAACAAACACATGTGGTGGTAATATAAAAAAACATTATAGATATAGAAATCATATTTGAGAATCTTTATTTTTAACTCTCATATTACACATACTCACAAAATATGCAGAAGAATTAAACTACTGCTTTCGGATCATACTCTTGTTTGAGTATAATCTGTGGGGAACTTAAATGAGTGCTGTCCAATCGCCTGGATATTTGGCAGGAGTCCTGCATTAGGTATTATGTTCCATGAGAGAGTCAAGGTGACATTGCTGTGTCCTCTGTTGAAAAAGTATTTGATGATATAAAAATGTTTTAGTTGTGAAAGTGGGTCACTAACATGGTCAATATTTATTATCCTTCATGAAATTATTATAATGCAGTTAAGCCAAATGTAACCTGATATTACAGAATATGGACATATTTAAACATATACATACATACAGTAGGTACAATTTGTAAAACAAGTTGTGAGTTTTTTAAGTTGATAAATGGTCTCATCATTTCAGTTGAGGATATAGATCTAGTTACAATTTGAGCTCATGTTAATATTAAGAGGTAAATATTGGTAAAACTGCACTACACCATGCAATTGCACTAACTCAGTTTACTGCACCGGGTGTGTTAACACACTTATTCCAAATGTGTTGGTGCACAGCTAGCCAACTAACGGACAGAGTTGCACCACATCGCTTGCACCGGTCAGCAGACTTATTCATTTCTCTAACTTGCTTGCCTCGCATAATATTTTGCTGCACCATAGCGCAAATATGAGTTAACTCAATGCACCAATGCAGTAAGCTGCGCTTGAGTTATTGAGTTTGCACAAGGAATTTTTCTGAGTTGCCCATGGTTATTAAGAGTTAGCAAATGATAATTTTCCATACAATAGTATGATAATTATTATAAAATTAACACATGATGTTTGTATGCATATAGTGTATGTTAGCCCTTTTTATTATATTAACTGCATACATAATTTGCTGTTACTTTTACAACTATATATCTAAGAAGAACCTCCAGATGTTTATCAAATAAATTAAAATGAAAAAATATATAATAAATATTTAAAATATTCAGTTAATATTATTATGCCAGAAGGTGACATGTAAAATAAACAACACACTAGACCTATTAAAAAGGTACTTACTTCAAACCATTGCCATCATCCCAGAAATAATATTTTGTGTTCATATTCTTAAAGTCTAGAACAGAGTTTTCACCTCTAAGAATTATCTTGTCCCACAAGACAACCTGATTTAATTCGTTGTTTGGTGTTGTGTATTCGGCTGTAAGGTACAAGAACAACTGTTTTACATTCCAGTTGAAGAGATGCGACAGATCTGTCTTCAGATCAAACGTCAAGAATCCGAGATCATTCCTTTCCCTGGACGCTCCATAATCCGGTACATTTTTACTGAAATGATAACGTACAATAAATAGTATTTTTATTTAATTGTGAACATAAACTGGATATGTTATACTCACACAACTACTTTTACTGTGTTCATTTGTGCGGCAGTTCTGTAGTCTACAGTTAGGGTTGAGAGAAAACATAAGAAAGTTAGACATGCTAGAACACTTAACGTGTAAGTTAATATCGCATTTCCCCTTGTTAACACTGAATACATTTTGTTTTTGTTGTGGAACACTATTAATACTAATATTTATTTTTTCTGTAGTTGTGGCATGAAAGTTTTCTTCACTCGTTGATTTAGTTTTTCTGACGTTTGGTAGATGACGTTTTGTACACGTCATGTGTCAATATATTTTTAATAACTGTTAAGCTACTGGATATGCGTTCTTTTAGCCTAACTTAAATGTTCTAATGTTAATGGAAATTTAAAATTTATGTCTATAGAGTTATTGCTTATAATTTAATTTACTTGTGCACAATAACCAAACTATATAACGCAAAACGCCACCAATATTACATAATATAAAGTGAGTAAAGTTTATAAATATAACATAAAACATGCACATGTCATATTAAGATCCTGTCAAAAACTCGTCCCGTCATGTAACAATATTACTTTTAAATTGCCAGCAGTCAAGTACCATAACAAGTACTCAATTAAAACACAAAAGTTTCTAAATGTGGTTATTAATTATTTATTGTGCTTTGATTGCTATTAAAAAGTTTAACATGTTTTCACTTATCTTTTTACTTCTGCTGTCAATTGTAAATATCCAAATTTGTTTTTAGTTTATTAAAAAGGGAATAGACTAAATCCAAAAATATACTTTTAACATACCACGCGACGTAACGCGACGCGCGACACGGAGAGAAAAGTACAGAACTATTCTATAGTTCTGTCTAACTGATATTTGTTTCTGGTTCTGTCTTTTTGTGTTCATGCATGTCGCGTCACGTCGCGTGGCGTTTGAAAACTATGTTTCTAGCTCAAAAGGTTCGTTAGTAATGAAACATAAAAGGTCACAAAACGGTGTAATTCTGCTAATTACATATTTTATTTTGTTCATAATCTGCATTTCCTTTGGCAATATGAATATTTATTGCATTGCACCCAGTTATATATTAAAGTTTCTTGTTATTACTAAAGCAAAAACAAATATAACACCCATTAAAGACATAAAAGATTTATGAGCATTGTTGCAGGGTAATCCTCCAGGAATTGATCGGCAAAAACATGCTCTTGTAACATAGCTGCCGTTTCTTTGAGTGTAACAGCCGCTTGTGATTGCGTTTCCAAGATCGTTCACAGCGCGTGTACACATTGCTGTCGAATTTTCCACTGCAGAAAATAAAAATAAAAACTTCTTTAGGTACACACATAAACATATTACAGTACAATTAAAAACTTGTTTAATTAGTTTTTTAGATAAGACAAAATTAATAAGTACATACAGTAACGAAAAGCCGTAGAAGGTACACAATATTGGTTAGTGAAGAATTGGCGAGCTACTCGAATGGCAGCGCGCTTGTACCTTAGATCAAGAGAATACTGCAGAAGTATTTCAGCTGTACATTCTTCCTCTTCTTCTTATTTTGACGCCGTAAAAAACACTTGCAAGTGTAAATGTTTTTAAGCCTTCGTAAAATTTTCTAATAATTCCAATCCCCCACGGTCTTCTGAGTAGAAGACGGCTCGTTTGTCAGAACTATCTAGGGAGTTTTTGTGACATCTTAGAATGCATGCTCGTACTTTATATTTATAATTCACTTCACTTAAGCACAACAACCAAACTATATCACGCAAAATGCCACCAATAAAATATAATATAGGTAATGAAGTTAATGGATTAAAAATAAAAACCACAACATGTTACTTCAAGATCCCGCTAAAAACTCCAGCTGTACATTCTGATACTGAGCGTCGATGGACGCTGGGCCGAATCATACCATGAGTGTAAGATTTTATTGTAATGTCTACTGATCGACGGACTTCTTACTACTTAATTTGAAAATTTATAAGATGGCAGCCGGATTTGATGCCTAATCCTAGTTGTAGGCTCTTATTCTATAATCTCCCTACCACTGTAGAACCACACGGGCTGATATTCCAGCCACAGCTACACAGTAGCATCAATCTAGGCAAAAAAAGAAGTTTGCAATGTCTTGTGTTTGTCGTATTGTGAAGCTTTTCTGTCAAGTATTCGGAGTGACTTTGCCGAGCTATTATAAAAAAAATGGTTTGGTGTGTAAATAATTTATTCAGTGTCATTATATGAGATCATAGTCAAAAGTTAGTTTATGGTAAAATAAAATGATTTAACCTTATGATTAATAAATATTTTTCTATGACCCATATCGTATACAAACCGTGTCCGTCAAAATAATAGGTGTATGTAGCGCATACGTCATTGCTGGCTAAAATACAGGACGCATTCTGGGAATGATGTCTCCAAATGTAATCCACGTCAGGCCAAGTTCCGTCATCTAAAATAAAATAGTATTTATAAAACTATTGTTGTTATGCTTGTTAATAATTACGGATTTTTGAAGCAATGCTGGTCGATCAACGTGGTTTCGAATCCCTGAAATGAGCCTGAACTTTCGGTGAACGAAAACATTGTGACGAACCTATAGCATGGTGGTAGGGCTTTTTTAATGCCCGCTTGGGTAGCTAGCTACCAACCCTCAAGTTGGAAAACCTGTCGCCAAACACCAATAGGTGTGTTCCGGCAGCTGCACTTGAGAGCCAGTCTTCCACTAGGCTTAGCGTGTTACCATCTTGGGCCACATGGTCACTTAAGATCAGTTGAGATTGTAGCCCCAACACTAAACCTATAACGATAAAAAATTGAATTGTTATTCGTAGCACGAAGATTAAGTTATTCAAGTACAAACTATTGGTATTTAACAATTTTCAATAATTGGTATTTTACGTAAAGTTTTTTGTCAGTTTTATTTAAAACTCGTGCCCGTAACTTTGTTCACATGAATATTCTTTTGATGTTCCACAGAAACTACGTGTCTTGTGTTTATTGATCTCTACCATCCACACTCAGGTTCAAACGTATATGTTGCTTTCTGCCTATGTAGACAATTTTGCCAATGTCATGTGTGACAAATACACGTACCTATTAGAATTTATATTGTTGCAAAATGTTCAGTGTACTGTTGAATAACCAAATTTTAAATCTATATTACTTTGAAAACTGTATTATAGAAACTTTAAAATTATGTTTCAATAGTTAATTTTCATGAAGAATTAAGGGAGACACGGCGCTGCGGCGCGGTAGCGCAGTGGTCGCCTTTAGGAAATAATATAATACAGTGCTACTTAGCGTATACATACATGACACGACAAGCGGTAATTGACATGGAACTCCACTGGCAAGCCTCGTCGCGTCTTGACATGTGGCATTCAGGAATATGCTTTCATTGTTCCACCGTGGACCCAACCATGTATATTGAAAGCATCGTGCCACTTGGGACTGAGCTGCTACTATGACTGCGCCTATTTAAAAACAATATCTCAGAAACGCTTAAAACTTAACAGAAAAATAAAATGCGGTTTTATATTACACAAAAATTTGCACAGCAAGTAAAATTACATAGTATAAAAAAACGGTTTAACTTATATGTGCGCACGGCCCTTTAAGTGCGTAAAGCGAGTATAAAGATACAGTGACTACGTATGCGTGTCAAGAGGTACAGTCGAGTACACAAGAGAATTTTATTAACTAAGTATTTTACTTATATTGTGTCGAAAAATTTTACATCTCATTTATTCAGATTTAAAATAAATCAACAGCTCATTTAGGTAAATGCATGTTTATTGAATATTATTCTGTAGGTGTCACTACCACTAGAAATACCAAATAATGAACTTTCCATTAATATCATTGTTTCCGTTACGTTTTTTTTCAACGTTAAGTAAAGCAACATATATTTTTAAATTCCCCCAAATATTTTCTATAGAAAACAAGACAAAAATTTTTTTGTACCATGTTGCTTTTTTTCTGTTAAACATTGCTGAATTGCTATCTTTTTAACAGACTTCAAATGCAGAAGTAAACATATTTTTTCAATTTTAGGAAATTTTCTAATATTCTTAAGTACCTACTTGACTGGCATCAACTTCAATAATAACAATAATTTTATATTATTATATTGTACTAATGAATTATGTTACAGATGCATTGTTTGTAAGAATATAAAAAAAATATATTTTAAGTAAATTGAAGTAAATTAATAACGTCAGTGCATTTTTTCGGAGTAGAATATACTGGAGTCAATTTTGAATTGTTTAAAAAAAATGTTTTATTAAAATTAGAATTTAGCGTTTTAATATTTTCATCATTGTGGTACGACGCATTATCAAACACAACTATTAGTTTGGTGAAACATTTTATCAGTAACGAATTAGACATTTTTAGTACCGATTGTACCCGTAGAATAAAGAAATAAAACACGTCGTCGTGTTGATCAGAAGACGACTGCCGACCGCGTCCTATACAAATGTACTCTGCGCTGCCGTGTCACCTCCCATAAACAAATGTACACTGTGCGCGTCACTGTCATACAAATAAAAACTGCATGTTTTCAAGCTTACGCACCAAGAAGGGTGTAAGCACACATAGGGCTGCGCGCAAAGATGAATTGAAGTCTCTATACAATGTACAACTACACCTTAGATTTTAGTAATAGATACTTTGTTCAATTAAATATCTCGATTGTAGATATATTTTTTACGGTAAACTGTACCTACCTGATGGTAAGCACAATACAATCCACAAATGACGACGACTACCGAGATATTGGCAATCCATAGACGGGTCGTTGCTGACAAACGAGCCTGGAAGCTTTTCGACAGCGATATACACTGGCTGATTTCGAAACGCGACAAACCATAAAAGAATCACTGTTACGGGTTTATCGCCACATGCATGGCGCTCGCGACCTAGTTGGGTTTAAATCCCTTACATCCCGAATATTGAACAATAACATAACATACCATAAAGCCTGTATCCCCGAAGGGTTAAGCTGAGGTCTACTAATGTATTAAGTTCGCCGGGTATGTTTTTAGGTTCCATGTAATAGGGGGCGGGCTTATTGCCATTAATCGGGCATAAAGCCAAGCTCCTAGCTGCTACTGAGAATTTCATAGAAAAACCCAATAACACTTTGCTCAACCTAGGAATCGAACCCAGGACCTCGAGCATAACAGTCGCACTTAGGGTCACTAAGCTAATGAGGCAGTTAAACAATGTTATGAGGTTTCTCTGGAACCAATGATACTTAAGTACAAAAGATATGACACCTAGGGAGACTGGCACTAAAAAAGTTGTTCAGTTTTAGCTAAATTCGGTTTAGTTGTGTCAAAATGTATGGAAATGTAAATCTTAAATCTTGTTCTACAATTTTAGTTCAAACCGCATCTAATGATGTAAATGTAAGTAATATATTAAGGAAATCAGTGAAATCACCAAAAGGAATAACAAGAACCGCCTTTAGATTGATAAATAATTATTGTATTTTATAAATATATACTTACATGACACTAACAGTCCTATTGAAACTAAAATCTTACGTTGATACATAACTAAAGACATACATGAAACTAAAAACGAATAATCAAATTAAAAACAAAACAAAGTCTTATTCGCTTCCGACTGAAGGGGATTTATTGTTTATCACCAATTGTTTGAAATCGACTGAACAGTGATATCATTGCATTATAATTCAATTGTAATCAGTAATGTTTAAAATTATCTATAAATATTCATTAACGGTGAACTGGACTGATTTTATGATAAGATTACTTACACAATCATTTTTTAGTTTCAATGGCATTTTCAAGCGTGATCGTTTTAATTCGCAAATTATTGGAACGAGTGACGGACTCAAAGAACACTTTATACATTATGTTTTATTTTATTCTTGCTATTTTTAACATTTTTTATTGTGTAGATAACCATCGTTGTGTTTTTTCGACTGGCCGACGTGCGACGTGTATGGTATATTAATTTTATAAAGATAGCATCGCGTGAGAAAGGTAGTTTTTTACGTCCTCACATTATCATGATATTATGATCTTTTAAATTGTAAATAATATATAATGTAGGGTCAAGATTACTTTTTATTTTATTTGAAGATAAATTTTTATGTATATTTTGTTAATATACGATGAATTGATCCTAACCATCGCATGGATGTCATAATGTCATAAACCTATTAGACATTGTGGTAATAACCATAATTATTAATAATAAAAGTAATTGTTAAGTGGGACGGCACAAGCAAAAAGCTCCATGGGAAAGTGGGTTTAAAGGACATTTAGGGCACTGAGAAACTTTTTTGAAGATTTCTCTCTAATTAGGGCTGTCCGGCTGGTGCATTACGTCCACCTGACAGAAGATCGCAGCCAAATAACTTTGTGAAATGCGCTGGTGATATCTATGTTATGCTTGTTTGTCACCCTAGTTATAAAAAAAAATTAGCTGGATTTTATTCAGGTCATGCATCATACCTTGCTGCAGTATTGCCTTCTCTAAAAATATTTGAATCTCCATTAACAATAGCTTCAAGCTGTTACTTAAAAATAGCTACACATATTTAACCATCCAGAGTGTGACACATAATGCAGGAGTATTCGCGTTGCTTGTGATTCAAGTCGGCCAGCACTGAGCTTACCCACACCTTGCTGGGAAGGGGAGGGAGGATTGGTAGCTACCCTTGAGTCCACAACGATCATTGCAACTCTAATGAAATTATACCTTTTCAATATTGGCAGACGACAAATCGATTTCATCTACACCTCGTTCGATCAGCGAGGAAAGAACCAGACTGACGTATGTGGACTTACGAGTGCCTACGTGGTGGTATTAATCGTACATAATCTCTTTAAATATCTAAGTCATATATTATGTATACCACCTACGAATACATAGTAAACTGTAATTTTATTAGTGACTAGATTTGCCGCGGCTGCACTAGCGTGGACTACAGAATGCTGTCGATCGAGCACACGCGCAAATCACGCTACCCCCGCTCCCGGTTATTCTAAAGACAAAAATGCTTGTTATGAGTGTTCCTTAGGAGATAGACGAAATACATCTCGCTGACTTTTTTATAAGTCTTTTTATGATCTACAATTACGTAATTGCTACATTAATTTGATATAATATCTCTTAAGGTTTACTCAGCGTAAGCCATTCAAGCGCCCCGAAAATTCACCATTAACGTCACTACTTACGTTACCTACGTAGTTTATTTTATTTGTGCGGAACACGAATTCTTTTCTTTCTCTAAATAAAATGTAGTCAGCTACAGTATATCAGCTATCTGTCAGAGAAAGTCTTGGTCATAATCGGTACGAACGTTTCGAAGATTAGCCGGAACAAATACAGAGACAGATAGATAAAAATCTGTCGCCAAACACCAATAGGTGTGTTCTGGCACCTGCACTTGAAAACAATCTTCCACTTGTCTTAGCTTGCTACAATTTTGGGCAACGAGGCTAAACCTATAACGATAAAAATATGTTATAATTAACGTATATGCTTTCATACGCATTCAGTAAAAAGCTGTTCTACGAATGGTAGGTGAACTAATTAATAGTTTGTTGACGAATATTAATTTGAATATTTTCGTTTTTAAAACTAGTTATATCAAACCATACATTAATGATTGGTTGAAGCTGGTGTGGCGCCACCGAACAACTAATAATTAATCTATGTATCAAACATATATCAAATATAACTTTTCCAATGATTGTTCGATTAAATTAGATTGTATTACTCCCGAATATGTATCTACCTGATAAAGGAAATATGACAATATATCTTTAAATAAATTTCAGGTATAGGTAAGTTCATGCAGTTAATATTTTTATAGAATTTACCGTTTTATCAAGCGATCTAGGCTTCTATCTATCTAGTTAAAGCGTTTCAACAAGGCAATACAAGTAAGAAAACGTTAAAGTGTTTGTTTGGCGTTGTCATGTAGGGATGCAAGCTTTGTCTTTTTGTTTACTAACAACAGAACAACAGTGCATTGTCGGGACAGCTCCGGAAATAGAAAACGTTCAACCGGGCAATATTTGCTTTTTGCAGTCATTTATCTAGAAGCTTTGATTTTTCTTTACTTTTAAGTTAATTTTCAATGCACTACTCGCTGCCACTACTAAATTCACAGTTGAAATGTTGAGATGATTAAAAATGAGCAAAACATCTGGTATTCAGTACTAATGCTTTTTAAATTTTTTAATGCAAATTATGAAAAGTGTTGTTTCATATTTTATTTATGTTCATCGTTCATCGAAATATAGTACCTAGTAGAGTATCTTTATCACTATTTTATAATGAAAATTAATTGTAATAACTTCATTCACTAAGTGTTTGCGTTCGTTTTCTAATACTTTTGGTGGGAAATTTATGTTGAAAGGTCGATTTCAGTTCATTCAATTGAATTTAATTGTTTGACGTAAACTAATCTGTATAATTATAATCGTTCATATTACGTGAAGGGAATTCTGGCATTTTTTTATTAATTTTCGATGAATTCCGTAAAACCGACGTACATGTCCAAACAATAAGAAATGGTAAACAATATAGAAAAGTTTTTTTTATTTAATTTAATTAAAGTAACAACTGTAGAAACCTGGTAACCAGGAGGTCACCTCCTCTTGCCAAAATCAAGGTCTTGAAATCCTTCTGGGCATGATTCCACGATATTTTTTAAATGCATTTTGAGGAATACGTTCGCACTCTTCTGCAATGATTCTTTTTAGTTCCCTAATATTTTATCGATCAGGTTTCACCGATCTTATCCGTCTCTTTAGAACATCCCAGACATGCTCAAATGGACTGAGGTCAGGACTTCAAGCTAACCAATCTAAACGATGAAACCCAACCTCTTGCATGTACGCTCCCACGTCGCTAGAACGGTGAGGGCGAGCATTGTCGTCCATAAAAATTGAATCTTCTCAAAAGCAGTCAATTCGGGCTGTGCATGTGGAATTAGGACTTCCATTATGTACCGGTGTGCATTCAATGTTTCATTTTGTATGAAAACTAACCCGTACGCTCCATCGAATTAATTGCTGCCAAAAACGTTACGGAGCCTCAATCATATTGGGTAATTTCTTCGAAAAACACTTCCGCATAGTGGTCCCCTGTTTTTCCGCAGTACTCGCCAGCGTTGGTCCTCTTCACACAAAGAGATTCTAGCTTCATCAGAGAAAATACTTTGTTCCAGTCTTCCAGAGTCCATGAAGCACAGTTTTGAGCAAACTGAAGTCGAGAAACACGGAGTAATTTAGGGCCCCAGTTCGGGTGGTGTAATGTTGGGGGTTTGGGTTAACTAAATGAAGTCGACCGTATTCTATGAAAGCTATTTATTAACTGTTCACACTTACTTACAATACTTAAGTAAACGTCGACGCTCAATATTATAAAGGAGCATGCTCAGACATTATATCTAAAGGAGAATACACATACAATACATGGTAACTGCGGATATAGGCAGCCAAAAGCCTTCTCCTGACCGTCCACAAGCTAACTTCTCCTCTTCTTACTTCTTGAAGGCTCTTCTTTAGGTCCAAACTTGACGCCTTACGATTCCGCAACGTCTGGCTCATCAAAATGTGGCAATCTCGTGGTTCTGTTTTCATTGTCTTCCCGAACTTGGTCTTCTTTTGACCGAACCAGTCTCTTGATACCGTTGGCAAGTACTCTGAACCGTTGAACGACTCACACTTAGCCGCTGAGAAACATAAGTTTGCGAACAACTTTCTTCAAGTAGGGCTATAATTTTACCGGTCTATAATTCTTTATCTGAAAGTGGTATTTAATGTAAAAAAGAAAGATTAGATTGTTTCATTTGTAGAAAATATCCAGAAAGTTTTAAAATTTTAGTAATCAGCAAAAACAGTTTCAGCAATAATTATTTTTTAATAAAAAACTTGGAACGTAAGGAGTCATGCCAGGATGCTTCAAATAACATGCCAATACATCGTTAAATTAATAAAACCTCTTTCTTGTAATATTCATTGAAGTAGAGAAAAAAAAGTAAAGTGACTGTTTTGTTTGCAAAAGGTTTATTAGAGTTTTTCTATGGGACTCACTTATCAACCCGACCAGCACCGTAACGTCTGGTGCGGTTGAGGTTTCTTTGTACTCAGTTCCATATATATATATACTCACTTGTCACCTCAGTAATATCACCGTATCGACTCGCACGCAAGCAGGTCATATGCGGACGGCGCGGCGAGTGGATCGCGAGTTGTTAAAACGCCACTACTGAATGGACCGCAAGTATAACAATAGTCGTAGCCGTGGCGCGGTGAAAATCGCTCACTATACTATTTCCATTTTTTTATTTTCTCAATGACAGTTCTAATTTGATAGTTGTAGTGTTGTGACCAAATAAGTAATGATATCGATCTCATATATATATTTATTATATTTTGAACAAAGACAAATACAACAAAAACATTCAAATAAAGATTATCTGTCGTTATAATTATTTCGTTTCATTGTCGAGTACCTACCTATACCTACTTATTTTACAACAGCTTCGAAAATTTTAAAGAAGTTGGCATTATCAATCAAGAATTAATACGTGTAACATCTTGTAATGAAATATAATATTAGTTAATAAATTTGTACAAAAGTATCCGGCAGTAGTTTAGTTTCTTACATTTTGTAAAATAATATCGGGTCTGTTATCGTGTTACGTTTATCGATATAGCTCTATCCCTATCAGTTTCCCTTGTACGTGTGTAAACGTCATATTTTTTATAAAATAATGCACACATAATGTAAAAAAGACGCTCGTTCAAGTTTTCACAGGAGCTGTCATCGAAAAAATAAAGAAATGGAAATGGTATAACTACTCGGTCGTTGATACACGATGTTGACCTGTTGGCCATGCGGCGTTCACCTGTCGATAACGAGTGGACGTTGAGCAAGAAGGCTTTGCTGGTTGGATGCCGGGTTGATAACACCGAACTTGGGATGGGGCTCAGCTCTTCCCTCTCAACATTTATATGAACGCTTCTCTCTCTACTAAACATATTCACTACTTTATGTCTGTGTTAGTAATGTACCAGCATTCTATAAAGGGTTTATTTATTTGTGAATACGGCATGAAATATATTTCTCTTCTAAATAATTACATAAAAACAAAATAATGAACTAGTATACATATTTTATTTAGGTGTACTTAAATAAATAAAATTTAATAACTATAAAAAAAGGTTTTATATTTATTTATATTTAAATATAAAAATACGAATAAAATTTAGAAGTTTCACATTTGTTAGGCGTCCCTTTACACTTAATTTTTTTGAATTATTTCTAATTTTATATGGTGATGCTGCTGTACTGACTTTCTTAAACAGCTAGCGACGGATAGTCAACAAGATGGTGCCAACCTACCATCATGCTATGGTTTTATCACGATGTTTTTCCTTCACTGAAAGCTATGGCTTCTTCTATGATACGAACTTACGTCAATCGACGTGGTGTCCGAACATGTTACCGCTTAGCTATCAAATATCTGCATTAAGTTAAAGTATACAACCTTATTGAATCGCGCATAAATCTGTCCTTTCAAACAAACTGGAAAAAAATTCGTATTTGACATACATTTTTATTTAAAACAGGTAAGATTGTTGTTAGGTATTTATCCACTGTATTTTAATTGGTGTATAGTAAATAAATGAACTCGTAAAAAGTTAATATATAAAAATTTTGTTATTAAAATTACAAAACTGCTTTCATTAATCTTACTTTCTTAACTTGGGAGCTCTTTGTTTCTTACGGCGCCCTTGTTTAGTGTGAAAGTGCCTTAATTAAGATACCATGGGAAATGAACCTTTCAACTTCGTAAAATTAATATTAAGTTCATGATAATAAGTAGGCAAATTGGATATCGTGATATTAACAGAGTTCTTTGAGATAAGTTCAATTACAATCAAACAATTACTAAATGAAAATGTCTATTATTCATTCATTAATTAGAAAAAACCGGTTTAAAAAAAATCCTAGCTCGATAAAATGATTGCATAGCACGTGATGGAAAGTATGAAATTTATAGAATGAGTTCAAGACTTTGTTAGATCTTAAATAAAAGTTAATGAGAGAGTGATTATTAAAGTGCACAAGATTGTTTACTTTATAATAACTGAATTTTAATAAATTTACTTTAATAATAATTTAAATATAACTATCTAAGGATTCAATTATAGTACCCACTTGTACATGATTCAAAATAAGCTGGTTTTAGTTTTTTTTTAATTTATTTGTAAAGGTTCGTTTACAATTGCTTACACTAATATATACAATAAATAAAATTGAAGTGTCTGTTTTTAATCTCACAATAACAGTATTTTACTAAATGCATATGAAAGTACCATATAAAAAGCCCATTTTCAAAACTGTTGTCTGTTTGTTCCGGGTAATCTCCGAAGCGGTTGGACTGATTTTGACACCACATGAATATTTTATGTTACGACAAATTTATTAATTTATATTCGTTTTACATACTCCCAACAAACAAAAATCAAGATGAAAATCAGTTTAAAAAAATGATATATCTTACAAGTTTCTATACGAGAATTTACCGTAGCTTATGGACGCTTGTATCTATCTATGGTATCACTAGCGCGTTGCGAATGGGTTATTTGGCTGCGATCTTGCGTAGCGTGGAGGTATTCGACCAGTCCTACTGCTCCAAGTAGACAGAAATTTTCAAATCAATTACTATATGCACTACCTCCCTTTGATGTTGTTGCGAATGGTAGAAAATTTAGTAAACGTTGGAAGACTCAAGAGACGCGTACAACGTCCACAGCGAGTAAATTTAGACAATCCAATTTTTGAGTTAAATGTGTTGACATACTGTGAATGATGCTGATGTTGTTGAGCTGGTGAAGAGTTAAGCAACAGTCAAACTCGTGTACAATAAAATACAATAATAAAATCTGTGCATACAAGAAAATGGTTCTCATTTCGAGCAACTTATCAGTTAATTTGTTAAAATGTATGAAAATAATAATTTTAATTTATAACTTCTTTAGGTATTAATTTGTTTTCATGTTAGTTCGATATGTACGAATTGTTAAATTTCATAGTCTCTTGTAATTGTAATATTTATCTAAGTAAAATTAGTAGTTTATTTAAAATTGTCCGAAACTCTGCAAACTATTGTCTTAGGACTAAGTGAAGAACAGCGTTTAATATTCGATCGTGTGTTTCTACACGTGGGTGGAAGCGGGATCACCACAAATACCGACATTCTGTAGTCCACACAGCTAGTGGTAAAACAAATTAAAATAAATTCACTACATAAATTAAGAGGGTGGGAAATTATACAACCTGTTTTAAAAACATTATATTATTTATAAACATTGTTTTTTTTTAGTAGTGACTACACCGTTGGCCTGAGGGGCCCTGAAACCAGAGCCGCTGAAGTCATTTACAGTTTTACCGTGGCTTGTATTTATTCTTCTTCTTCTTCTTGCCCTTATCCCACACTAGATGGGGTTGGCATAGCTTATATTCATTTATTATACTATTCATTTTCATGCTGTAATAGTTTTGGCTTAAGTTTTACGACCAGCTTCCTGGCTGTCATAAACCGTACTTGGGAATGGTTTTTTTGGCATAATTTGGTCACCAAAAAGTCCCTTAGTTGCCTTCTATGAAGAAAGGGGGACGACACAACTAAATAAATCCAATATTAATTTATGAAATACAAATAAAAAGTATAAAACTAATAA
This sequence comes from Saturnia japonica, assembly GCA_033032175.1. Classification (NCBI taxonomy): domain Eukaryota; kingdom Metazoa; phylum Arthropoda; class Insecta; order Lepidoptera; family Saturniidae; genus Saturnia; species Saturnia japonica. The sequence continues at coordinate 1,165,242 of CM065320.1, read as the reverse complement.
TATCAAATAAATAAAATTAATACGTTAATAAAAAATAATAAAACAAAATATCAAGATAACTCTGGTCGTCGTAAGCCAAGAATCGTCAATTACAGCAGTATTCATCTATCAGGTAATGTTCATATTAAAGCTCCTAGTGATATTAGAGTCGAATTTATTGTTACTTCTTGTTTTATATACATCTTTTGCGCACCGGCCGCTTATTTCATCGGCTCTGTTATTTTTATAAAACGATGGATGGTGGAAACGTGTAAATAGTATCCTAAGGGTAGCAATATCTGAGAACGGGCGATTCTTAAGTAGCGTCAATGCAGCAGAGCTTTATCTCCTCGTCAAAGTTTTAATGTTTGAAGCACATTGAAATTTGGCATCAAGTTTTATGCCTAAGAATATATATTATCAGCTAAGTCTATTCATTAGCTTTCTATCTTGATATTAGTGTCAACAAGATTTACTTTAGGCAGGGCAACTCTGATACATCTGGTTTTGTTTACATAAGTTGTAGACTAATATTTAAAGTAAACCATTCTGATATTTTAAGCAATGCAGCATTTAAATGCCTTAATACTGAAACTATTTTCACGTGAAGTGTCTTTAAAAAAAAACCATGATAACGAAATTCTTAAGCATTAACGATAGATCATTTCTATATACCAGAACCATGGACGGTTCCTAAATCGAACACTGTGGGACTCAGGTTTTGACTTGTGATCCCGAAGAGAATGCCTTTACGCTTTTAGACAGCGGTCTGTCAATGAAAGATTGAGTCAATAGAAGGTCCACAAACACCATAGTGTTTTAACTTAGTTAAAAGTGTGTTTGTTTCCGATTTGGAAATCTAATATATAGTGGTTTAAATAATGATAAACCTTTTTTTTATTTTATTTTATCGTCAAGAAACCTGTCGTGGGTACACCCTCGATCGGAGGAGCGAATGATTATTATGTGAGACTCCTACTCACTAAAACCTCGCAGAAGGAGACTATCGCCGTCCACGTAACAAATATTTACAATGCTAATTAATTGAAATTAAATTATTGTTTGTTTGTGAAGCAGTACGGCGTACCTCATTTGATGGCTCCCGCTTGCGGTGCAGGCCTTGCAGCCGTGCATGCACCGGTCTTGGGCCGGTAGCGCATTGTCCAATTCCTGCTTGGTTACTAAGTAGTTAGTAGATAAACACCATACTCAAGTTGAAAATCTGTCCCCACGCAACAGCTGCACTGGTGAGTTAGTTTCTCAGGGTTTTAACACGTTCACAGTCATATAACATCGGGTTACATTGAGGTCTTCATGTGAATTAATATAGGTACTTTTTAACGTAGCATCTGACAATAATAGTTGTCTATATTTTGTTTTCTTAATAATAATATTTGAAGACAAATGACCCATAGATATACTCGGCATATGTTTCTTCTCTATGGTGACACGAGCTTAATTAATAGGTTAATTCAAAATTTTGCTGTAAAAATTTGTTTGAAAAATTGACTTGGCCTTTTGAATTTAAATGAATGGACGTTTAATGTATGTATCTCCGTAATATGCACGTATCTACCTAATTGGTAATATTTTAATTATTCGTGTATCTAACTGATGGTACTTACGAAGGCATATTATAAATTTTCTTGTTGTTAACTAAATTTCAATTCTTGCAATTGACAGTATACAAGACCATTTTTAATAAAAAAGTAAACCAATTTCAATAGTTTTGATAAGTTCCCTTTTGTATCTTCGAAGTTGAAGGTCCAATGCCAATGAAATTAAAATGGGAACAAAAAATAATCATCCAAATCGGACCATAAACAAAGAAGTTGCGGCTGAACATCCATAAAAAAATATACGTTCGAATTGAGTTATCTCCCGTCTTATGTAGAAGTCGGTTATAAACAAAACAAATAACTACTTCAGTATTTATACTTTAATAATAAAAGACCCATTTATTTAAGCAAAACATTACAAAAGTAAAAAATACATTTCATATACAATTATCTATATCTACAATTTTAGCTACATTTTAGATTCTATATTTTTATTTATGTACAAAGTTGAATTTCGTATAAATAATAATTATTATATTTACAAATCATTTCCTTATAAAATAAGGAGCTTATAGTACTTAATACATTTTTTCTTCAAATATATCAATATTACCATCAGGTAATAATTCATTTTCATGAATATTTAAAGTACTTATTTAATACGCATCGTAACATAGAGCGCGGAAAAACTTAGAAGGAAATTTTTAGTTTTCATGTTCACACAATAGGCTATAAATCACAACGTTTTGCTGCTTTTGCACTGTTTACCTACTGTTCACCCACTCGCAATATAGTTTATTACACCGCCACAACAACAACACATTCACATTTAAAAGTTACGTTTCTCTCAGAAAACTTTCGTGTTTTCACTATTCATTAGTATACACATGTACTTTATTAATTTAATGTCCAGTTTTTAATACATAATCTATAAAAATTATCCTACATAAGGGAAGGGTGCGTAAGGTGGTGGGAAATATCCCGGGAACCCAGCACTCGCTTGCACTGGTATCGAAGATGTTACGTAAGAGGTTAGCACAGTAGGTACGACTTTAGTTGTGAACAATGTTGTATAGACCGTCTTCGCTCCAAATGTCAATTTCAAAACTTGACTGTCGGTTGCAGTAACTTCGGTGTTCATGACAACCGGAGTCGAAGTTACTGTGAATTGTTGTTGAGGAAAAAGAGGGTTAATAGGCTGCAACGGTAGCGCTGGCAGGCTGCTTGTACCTATTTCATATTCTGTTTTAGTCACAGTTGCGAGAGGTCTCGAAATTGTGCTTTGTATCGTATTCTTTCCATCAAATATAGGTATTACGTGTGATTCCCATATAGTCTCGTATTTTAATACTGGTTTTGAGGTTGTTACTACGTTGGGAATTTGAGCCGCTGCAGCAGGATTCAGAAGCCTCAGAAGAGCTAGTTGTTGCGCTTGCTCAGGGGTCAATGCAGGAGTTGGTATATTTGGTGCTTCTGTTACATGATGATCTTTATTTTGTCCATGAGCTTTCTTAAGTCTCAAATGGTTATCTGCTCTGTACTTATCGACTTCAGTTATATCGAAATCGGATCCAATGTTAGCAAGATCCATTTCTGGGGGAAATACGCGCCGTAAAGATCCTTCTTCGTCTTCGCTGCTATCTCCAAAATCTAATTCTAAATGTAATTCCGATCCAGCTTCATCAAGACGACTGTTGAATTCTTTCAATGTTTTGCTTGGAATAAATTGGTAATAGTCCATCGGTGGTAAAGTTTTAGTTGCTGTTACAAATCTAGTAACTTGATATGTTTGTATGAAAGTTAGACTGCTCGTTACATTGACATCCTTTACGATAGGCAAAATATGCGTTTTTAACATATTTTGTGTCGTACTGAATGTTTCGGTAACGGTTTCTAATGGCGGTGTTTCCATATCTGACGACAAAGTTATTGCTGGTAGTGTAGCTATGCTTGAATCTAAAAGGTTATGATCTTTCCCGTAAGGCGATGCAGTCGCTAATATATTTTCTGTCAACGGTTCATTGAGAGAATTTTGCGCGTTAGGTGCAATAGATGGTTCTAAACGTTTCTCTATTGTAGACGTTACTGTAATAATACGGGTGTTTTTGACTCGTCCAACCTGAAACCATACGAGAAGAAGATTTTTTAAAACAACTAAAACGAAAAAGTACAAATACCTATTATATTTTTAAAGCCAAATTATTAGACATTTAAATATAAAGATAAATCACTACAACAAAACATAATATCGATGTTTGAATGCCTATTTATAACGCGTAAAGTTTCTTAAATGCATGTTTATTATTTGCATATTTGCTTTTGCAAATGCATGTTTAATCGATAGGAAGTAACAAAAACATACGTATGACTCTATGAATATTTCTTATATTAATGGTGTCGCACACAAAATTTGATAGTCCTTAGATATTGCTCACAAATGTTAGGCCAAGCTGGGATTGGAACCCAAATAGTAGTAAATCAGCATATAACAAACCAATTTATCAATAAAACATATTATTATCTAAATATAAATATTTTGTATGAGTTGAACAATTGTTATTTCCATCATTTTTTTAGCCGAAAGACATCCGTTTCTTTACATAGGCCTACCCTAAACATCATTAATTTATTTATTTCGTCTTATTCATTTACGTATAAATTTTCAAAATAATTTACTACCTGGAAGGTATAGGGAGACTTGATGGTAGCTATTTCATAGTACACGTCTCTAAAATCAGCCGGAGTTGATATTTCTACTTTTAATGTTTCCACCGGTGGGGGTTTCTCTATAGAATTATCCTCAGTTTCATTATCAATAAAAGTTCCAAGCCCACTTTGTGAACCTGATAGTTCAAGGTCATTATCAGATCTTGCTTGTGGTGATATATCGTTCGACTGGGAGTCTTCAAAAAGAGGATTTGTGTTAGGTGTCGTGGGCTGATCCTCTTCACTACTTGTTTTCCGGATAGTCACTTTTGGTTTTGGGCTCGTCTTATATTGCCAACGTCCAGAGCCCGGAGATCTGTTCAGTTTAAATTTATAAACACTGGTGGATGCAGTTGGTGTCACTTGTTCTACTGGTGTTGGTTGAGGTCGTGGCTTAAATCCACGTCTCTGTTGGTTATCATTGTTACTAGATGGAGTCACGACGGACTTATTCCCAGAATTTCTGCTGTTCTTCCTTCTGTTTGAGAAAGACGGTGTCGTTGTTTCACTGAAAACAGAGACGGTTGCCAATTGAGGCGTATTTGCAGGTCGGCCGAAACGAGTACTGAAAATAAAAATGATTACACTTGTCAACAAATCATATTGTGCCTAAAAACAAAAGAGATTAATTCAATTGTAAATATTTTATACTGTTAGTTAATTTTTATTGACCTTCTAACCTAATCTTGTAATTTACCTTTACGCAACACTACATTGTAGGCAATAATAGGATATTTTTGACTGCATATATAATAATACTGGATATCCTTTACCTCAGAGTTCTTTGCGAATGGTTATTGTTTCTGCTTTTAAATTTTTTTGATTGGCTTCCAGGAGTTGTTTCACGGTTCTCAGGCTCAGCAATGTTTTGAGATCTATGTCTATTTTTAAAAGAACCACCATTATTTGCTTGTCGTCTTGTGGTTTTTCCGAAATTGGATTCTTCGTCATTGATAGAAGGTGTCGGTTCCAAGTTATGTCTGTGATTCTTTGCTATACTGGGCGCTGCGGTTTTAAGTATTCTTTGTGTCGGGGTAGGCGAAATTTTACCTCTATGACCAGACTGTGGTAATACTTTAAAATTACTATTTAAAACTTGAGCGTACTTTCCTGATATATATGTACCTATAACACTAGTTTCGTGCACAGTTGTAAGTCCATCTTTGACTATAGTACCGCCTAACGTTGTTACAAGTCCAAGGGGATGATCTTCGTCCTCTGGTGGTGGTGTAGGTTGATGAGCTCTATTTTTATGTTTTGGTTTCGGACCATGAGCTTTTGATGGACGAATATTAATAACTTTATACGTTTCTTCAACAAATTCTGAAGGTTGACGTGATAAGAAATCATATTCCGGTTCGCCAATATTGTTATTGGTGATTAAGATAGCAGGCTCCTCATCAGGTTGACTTGATTTTATTTGAATAACGCTATTCACTTTGGAGCTTAAAACGGAGGAAGGTGGTCCCTGCTTTACTTCAACTTTACTGCTGACTATGTTTGTAACGCTTTTAATTTCTTTCTTATTTTTATTTGATTGGGAGACTTGTTTATTTGATTTATTGGAAGATTGTTTGGCAGAGCCACTTTCGACAATTTTCGAAGGTCCTGCCACGACTTCAACTTTCGTAATTATTTGCTTTTGTTCTTTAATTGTAGATTTAGGTGTGTTCGATTTTTTATCATCTTTCTTGGGCGGTGATGAAACTACTGAAATTGCACTGGAAATAACTAGAGGTACTCCTGGCTTATTTGTTTTATCTTTATCAGATAATTTACTAGGTTTTATGGATTCTGGCTTTACACTGGTAACTGACGGAGGTGGTGGTTTTGTTTCGATAATATTTTCTTGAACTGATCGTTCTGTTTTTGGTGGCTCTAAAGGCAGAAAAAAAAGTTCAGTATTAATTATGAAAGTGTGTTAATAATGTTATAAATATAAAATTTAAAAATATAAAAGTATAACCTGGTGGAGGAGCGGAATGCGGTGAAAATATCATAACGGTATTGCCAATAGTAGTAGTGAAGTCTAAGAACCCGTAGACAGTCTGTGTGAAGGAAATTATTGGCTTGTTGTCCACTTACCGGCGTGAAACAACCTGAAAACAGAAAAAATATCATTTAAAAAGCATACATGTTTGTATAGAAATAACGTAAAATTATAAGTTATAATGACAGAAATTATGTTAAGCAATATTTGACAAGGTAAAAATTAAGGTAAGTAGGTATATATTTATCACTCTATATTAAATTCACAAGAGCCTTTTGTAAAACCTTCATATAAAATGTGCAGATAAAGGCAAAATCAGTAACTGCGTTACTTCAATACCGTTGGTTGGCTAATGGCCCGTGATAGCACCTTCATATGGCTTAAAAAAGAGGGTGTTTACGCACTAAGCTCCTCTGGAGATAGGACCATCGTTAGCTAAATGGTGTATGAATGTTTTTGTAAACATGTGAGTCATCTTTACATTCACATTTTGGTATTTATATTTTAGATAATATAATAAACGAATCTATATTTAGTAATATTAATAAAGTTGCTTTCAAATAAGAAGCGTTCATTGGCAAAGTAATTAGTGCTTTGTCTTCCCTATCGTGGGTCCCTGGTCTGTATAAATTAATCACGGCTACCATTTCTTGGTTTATCTATTTGTAATTGTATTTCTAGTATAATAATATCATATTTTGCAGTCATGGTAGTATATTTAGTATTTAGTCGTGTTAAATCCCCGCATAGGAAGAAGTTTTCTGTGTTAGTTCTTTGTTTAGGCAGATAATATCGATATATTTAAATTTAGTTGTCGGATTATCATGAACAAGCTATGGTTAGATAGGAAAAGTCTATCGAAAATATTTTTATTATGACAGTAATACAACGGGAAATGGAATAAATACAAGATACCACATATGTATATAGTACCTATGATATCGCTATCACAATAAAACTTTTGAAAAACTTCAGGAAAATCATAACAATGTAGCATAGAAAAACATATTTTATATGTCTGTAATTAGTTAAATCTCTTATATGAGAATGTAATCTAAATTCTTAATATACTGGAAATGTAAAATATGTAATGATAAATTTATAATTGAATAGAATTTACATAGCTGACTGGCATGGTTAAGTGAGTAACAAATTCCTACAGTGTCGTGACGCTATATCCTTTTTACTTCCGCGCCATTTGCCAGCAAGTGAGCTGAGATAGTCCACCGTAGATATGGATCGAGGACCGCACTCGCTCTCGCTCTGTTCCAATCTATGTATTTTCAATTACTTTACTCGAAATCTTTTACGTTCCCCTTTCTATAATATATTTGCATGTGATCCCGTCATCCCTTGTTATTGAAGTTTTATTCAGGAGTTTTATAAAAAATGCTTTTTTTTTGTGCTCAACGTGTCACTGAAGATTTGTAAAGTTTGATTTTTCGGTTTAACTAAATTTTTAAATATATTTTTGTACAAAGTCATTTATATATATGGGCTTGGCTATTATGCAGATGACGTAGGTTCAACTTTTTGACATTATGTTTTTATACTCTAATTGCTAATACAGTGGAAACTCTTTATAACGTTATCCTTTATAACGATAAACTCCCTATAACGTTGAAGTGAGCCCAACTTGGTTGGTTTGCGTTAAAACCCACATATAAACACTCTTTATAGCGATACGCCATTCTCTATTACGAAGAAATGTGTAGGAAGACGATTCACCACATATCTAGATATGAATAGAATACATAAAATAATACAAAACAAAGTACTGGCATAGCAAAAAACGTCAGACATAGTTATCAGACTATATGTGTAAACAATAATTTATAAGCATTTATTATCTAAGACATACATATTAAAAATTCTTGTTAATTTGGTTGTTTTTTTGTTCACTCCATATAACGATAACTCTCTATAACGACAAAAAATGCTCAGTCCCTTGAGTTTCGTTATAAAGTGTTTACACTGTAATAAGTTAAGTAATTAATGTAATTATGTATGTAACTACGTCCACCCAGAATTCGCGTCGAGTTACAATGAGTCCCAATCACATTTTGACAAAAAAGCAATATCTATTATGAATGAATAAATACTTTACTATATGTTTTAGTCCGTAAACTGATGAGCTTAATTGCTATAAAGCATTTTCTTCCAATTAACCAGCGTTAATGTGGAAAGAAATTATTATGTTAGTAATGTAAATAGAAAAATAAATAAATAACGAAAAAAGAGTCAACATAAAAGTATAAATCTAGAATAGTCATTAAAATACAAATACATAAATATTAGGTATACTGAACAAAGACGTAACAATACTAATACATTTAAGAAAAATTATATAAACAGTATGAATTTATTCTAAATTATTTCTGTATAATTCCTCTTTACAACAGGACAAACAAAAAAGGTAGGTAAGGCTTATAATCTATAATCTACAACATTATTTTTTATAACTTAACAGTAACATCCAGTGTATTTGTGTTTTTGTTGTTTCCCTTCCCGGGGTGTACTTTTACAATTTAGTGAAAGTGTCTAAAACAATAACACAACATTACACACAAAGGTTCACTGCCGGTGAGGTCCGGAATGCCCGTTTTCAGCCTCCAGGGTACAAAGCGGGTCATTTTATTGTACTTACTTAAATGGGCGGCGACCGCCAAAGAGCAATTATTCTGCGATCCATAGTGACAATGTTTCTCGAGGGCTATGTCAGAACGATGCGCCGGGAGTGTGATGCCGCATTTTCTGCGACAACCGCATTATACGAATGAAGCCTGAAACAGAGGTAAAACGTAATTTTATTTACAAGGAATATGACCGGTACAATAACAGTTACCAATAAATTTAAAGTAGTTTTTGTTTTTATTTCGAATATCAAATTGTTTACTACTAAATGTACTAATTTAGAAGTGTAGCTGAGAGCGATTTGAATTTGTGCTGTCTATCCTTTTTTAGAACTTGCATGTGTACCTATGTATTTATGCCATTATTTATATGTTTGTTTGTTTAAGTTTGCCAGCAGACGTTGTTCTGTCCTTTCCGGTAATGGCCACAGAGACACCTATTGGATCCTAAAACCATCGTCTCGAAAAATAAATATATTATGTGTATCGAGCTTAAGTTTGTCTGTGTAGCTCAATCGGTCGTTCAGAAGTTCGACGATCACTAACAGACGATTTTTTATACTTAAATAAGATTAGGGTGGTCCTTACTTACAAATTTTTTGTTACTAAGCGTATAAAATGGTTCTAAATTTCAACAAAAATAATCTTTAAGTGTTAAGTCTCTATGTCTCCTTCATGCGACTTTCTCTTTCTCTTTCTATTATATATGAATAATGAATATATGTATTTGCGTGCGAATAAAGAGATTCGAGCAGTCGAGCATCGTGACGGGATTCCCCGAACGTACACGTTTTTTTTTATCTTAAGCAAAGAAACTCCCTAAAGTCAAACGATATAAGGAATAAATATTATTGGCATATGAAGGTCATTTTGTTCTAACTGTTACTTTTTGACTCATTTTTCTTGAGTCTCTAAGTAAACATTTTCGTTTCTTTCATTCATATTTTCATTGTACTTATAGTAAAAATAAAAGTGAAAAAAGCATTTTGTTACAACTATATAATATCGACATTGAGGATCAAATTTAAGAATTTTTATACCATTATTTTTTACATAAAAAAAAATTGATATGAAATTCTACTGAAAAAAATTATTATTTGTGATATTTTGTATTGAAAAATTTTTAAAGTTTTCTTTGCGGCAAAGAAGATAACAAAAAATTTGAAGGCAGCTCCTAGACACAAACAATACGGAACATAAAAAATCATACATTGAAATAAACCATGTATGTTGTTCAGTTGTTGATGCAAATGAATACGAAATCAACTTGTACGTTGTTTGAACGCATCAGTGGATAAAATAATCACTCGATATATGCAAAACGACTGTTGTGGTCGCGCTTCACATTTCAGGTGGTCTATAGAATTCATTGCTCGAAACCAATGGCAGCTTTTAATATCAACATTTTCGGTTGATTCATCGTTGCTTCCATAATTATTAAAGCCCATCTACTGTTCGTTACTACGTTTAGGTGAAAATGCTTATAATATTCTACGGGAACTATTTTTCCTTATTATATTAAAAAGTTATCTGGTCCGGTAGACGTTGTTCTGTCTTTTTCAGTATTCAATATATCAACCACAGAAACACCTGTACCAATTCTTTTTGCTGAAAACATTTTTAGGACCACAACGAATAGAAATAAAAATGAAGATATTCTCATTTTCCGACTGACTTTTCAATTTTTTTCCTAGAGCTTCTTCTTTAATTTATGTCCTCAGCTCTTGTCGCTGTAACTGTTGCCACTGTTCCCTATCCTCTGCCTTTCTTTGATTTTATTCTGCCATCTTGATATGACAAGACTTCCACGTTATCTTTCACTTGTTGGAAAAAGCTTCATCTAGGTCTTCTTCTACCTCGCTTTTCTTCAATATTCCATCCAAAATTGTTTTAATGAACTTGTCGTGCCGTATCAAGTGTTCTTTCCTCTTCTGTTATATATGTTTCTCAACAACTGTCTTTTCTCATCAATTATTGTTAATACTTCCTCATTTGTAATCCTTTCTGTCTAGCTTATGTTCTGCTCTATTCCATCCTTCTCCAACATCACATCTCAAACGCAGCCAACCTTTCTCAGTCTCTTTGGTTCATCGTTCACATTTCACAGCTATACAATGCTATGCTCCAGATGTAGGTCTCAAGTCAAGTCTTAAAGCTTTACTTTACCATTAATCTGAACCTAACCGACTAATAGCATTTTGTTTTTATTTGTATGTGTATTGTTTTAGATATTTTCTCCCTAGCATGCGGTGTAGGAATTTGGATAGGTATTTTGCCGGCCACTCACCTCGGGCATGCTGATGTTGATTTTCGTGGCTTCTATGCACTGCACATCACGCACTGTTGAAGCACTATGGAACCCCGGGGTTTGTGAAGTCCGAGCTTAACTATTATTTGATTTATATTTTTAATTTACGACGGAGATGCAATAGTTTTATGCGCTCTGCTAGGCGACACGTTTTGTCTTTTTCTGTTTTTTTCAACTGTCACTCGTCGCACGTGAGTTTTTGGTTTTGTTTGTAGATGGCGCTAATTGTGGCCGAGGTAGGAAAAGTTATGAAGGAATATATGCATGCTCTAACAGTATGGATTGGGCTGCCTTTTATTAAAAAATTTTCATTATTACTTAGTCTTTAAATAAAAGCGTATATAACCAAGGTCGTAGCCAGGTACTGGTAAGAAGGGCAGCTGCCCCCTTCTCTAAGAGGATGTGGGTAAGCTGAGTGCTTGCTGACTCCTTGGAAAAATAAAAGTGTAGCTATTTTAACGAAGAATTTGAAGACATTGTCCATAGTTTCAAATATTTATAGAAAAGGTAAAGCTGCAGTCAGGTATGATGCATATTGTTAGTTTTCCCACGACAGCTTGCCTGCCTCGCTCCCAGATAAAATTCTGCCTACATCTTTACATCGAGCCTAGATCCTTCTTCGAGTTAGACCTATCCTAGAACCTAGACCTAGAATAATCAGAAATCTACTTTCATGCAATTTTGATAATTACATTGATACTTTCTTCCAAGAAAGAAAATTTATGACTTTTCGTTTTTGTCTGTGAGCAATACGGCATATAATTAAAAATAGCTTACAATCCCAAAACCATAATTATTCGTGTAAAGGTTTATTTGCGACTAAAATATATTAATTATTCTCGTATTATACAATAGTTATTTTTGTTTACACAAGTGAATAATATTGTTGAGAATGCCTCTATTATATAGTTTTCATGGCGGAAATACGTAGAGAAATTACACTTTCCTCTATTTGTTCAATATTGTCCCCTTATCTTGTACCGGAATGGTTTTATAAATTACTTGATATGAGAGCTTTTCGTAATACTTATTCGAGTGGTTTATCTATATTATCGTGTAATAGTTTTAGCCTTTTCCTGTTAGGTTAGTTGTCTGAAATGTTATCCCACATTTTCTTCTTCTTTATTAATTTCACTATGATAGTGACAATGCGGCTTAAGATGGTAGCACGCTAAGCTTAAAGGAAGATTGGTACACAACTGTATTTGCCGGAACACATCAATAAATAATTGTACCAGAATATTAAAAGACCTGTGCGGAATATTAAACAATCTAACCAACAGCTGTCATATTAATTTAAAAGATTCTTACTAGACGGTTCTATTAGAACATTAAATCCTTTTAAAGTTATCAAATCCTTTTTAACTAAAGCATTAATTTTAAACGATTTGTCTATTTTTCGTCAATAGCGGGGAACATAAGCAAAATAATGTTTAAATAATTAATTATGATGAATAATTAACGAAGATATGGCGTTTGCTAGGAAAAAATAATTACTTAACAATAAAATAATAATAGTAATAATATATTTGATACTCTGATTTTTGACAGAGATATTGGCGCTGCCTTTAATAAATAACATAATATTAGTATTTATTTATACTTAGGTACGTATTTAGTGGCATAAAGCAAAACACATAAACATATAAAATAATTTTAATTATTTAGAAACCGTAGGTTCTTATGTGAAAGAAAGGGTTCCACCTAATTTTACTAATTTAAAAAAGGGGATCGAGGTTAGAAAATCCCGCACGTAATTATTAAACGTCCCCAAATTATGCATCTTCTGTAAATATTCATATCTTCTACGGTTAGTGCATTTAATTATTTTATCTGTTCAGTCTTAATTTATTATTCAGTGTTTTTAGAATAAATATAAATTATCGCTTTGAACTTACGTAAAGCTTCGTAATTCACGATGTTCCCAATGATTACAGTTGGTAATTCACGATTGAAGTCTTTGTGCCCTTCGGTTATTTGGAACCACAAATCGACGAACCAATACAGTTGGAAATTAAAGTAGCTTTTGAATTGTAAACATATTCGGATTTAATTGGCAATAAAATTTAAGTTGCAAATGGATTTGTTTTACATTTAAGTGAATTTAAGCCTGGGATCTTTAAAATATAAGGTAATGTTTTATACCTCTATATTAATATGTGAGGACAAAACTTCGAACTCCTTTTTAAGCACATTGCGTGTACGGAGGGAGGACTGTGATTTGCACTAGACGGCGATTGATTTCGTTTTCTTTGTCTTTGAAATGAAATGTCTTGAGTGCCATATATTAAAAACTGGCTGTACTATATATAGGACCTTTGCAGGTGTACGCGCAATAACTCACCAAAATTTCATCGGGATCGGATGAGTGGTTTAGAAACACTTATGGGACAAATAAACAAAGAAATTCTTTTTTTAAATATAATAATATATTTTAGATTTTAATCCCAAATATAAATGTCCATAATAATTCAGAGTTAAATTAAAATATGTAGACATTTTAGCCAATACATATTAGAATAATCGGGCACAATTGAAAAAGTGTCGGTCGTAAGCACAGATCAGTAAAAGAAAAGAGTTAAATGCCTTGAAACAATAATTGTTCGGGTTCACATGTAAAGTCTCCTCGGCACAGTGAAGTGACACCCTCTTACTACAATAATAAAAACAAAAAGTATAAAAACAACACATGTCTTCATATTTCTCACACACACTAAGATATTAGCAACAAGACAAATAAACTAACTAAAAGTACACGTGCAAAAAGAAGGCGGCGCATCAGCCTATAGCGAAAGACTATTAATATGTATAAAACTAGAGATGAAAAGTGGTAATTGATATAAAAATTAAAACACTTTGTATAAAAATATTGTATTTATTTCAAATTCTACTAAATGAACAATAAATAATTATACAATAACCATTTTATTTTCATTTTCATTGTTTTACAGATCAGTATAATGGAAATATTTATTTAACAGTTGGCATTTGGGCAGTTAAGATGTTGGAGTTTTGCGTTAATAATTTAGTCTTAAATCAATTTATATCTCCATTACGGCTTTTAAACGCACTGTTAATTCGTTTTTCATAGGTGGTTGGTTGAACTAATGAAAATAAATTTTATCACAAAGATTCATAGCAATAAAATGCGGCATGGATTTTAATATGATTTTATCTAGACATAATAGTCAAATAATTATCATCATCCAGACTAGGTGTGGACTGTGGACATAGAAAAAATATTGACAACTACACGTATCACATCACGATCACATCTCTATTTTATGGACGAATCTATTGCCTTGTCGTCATTCATCCATTGCGCCATTAGTTCAACTTATTTGTTAATCGATTTCTACTACGACAGCAATGGTTTCTGTTTGTATTAAAAACAATGGCTTGATAGTTAATCACGTTGTAACACACATTAAATGATGTTTTGCTCATTTTTATAGGAGATAGTATATTACGCACCGAGGGAGAAAAGTAGGATATTCACGCTCGCGCGAATGGTTGTCACCCGAGCCGAAGGCGAGGGTGACAATCGCGGGTGGGGATGTCCTACTTTTCTCCCTAGGTGCGTTTACAATTTTTTTCTTAACCGGGATGAAAAGTTTATATATGTACTCTTTATATATAAACACGCAGTTTCTAGGTTACCGAGAGATAAAGTAAAGTAAGCGCATGCGCACATTTGCCATCTCACCGGGAGAGAATCGGGTACTTTTGTCCCGCGTGACAGGGACTAAAAGTGAACTTTTCATCCCGGAGGAGAAAAAAGTTTATATATGTACTCTTTATATATAAACACGCAGTTGCTAGGTTACCTGGAGATAAAGTAAAGTACGCGCATGCGCACATTTGCCATCTCACCGGGAGAGAATCGGGTACTTTTGTCCCGCGTGACAGGGACTAAAAGTGAACTTTTCATCCCGGAGGAGAAAAAAATTGTAAACGCACCTAGGGACAATAGTAGGACATCCCCACCCGCGATTGTCCCCCTCGCCTTCGGTTCGGGTGACAACCATTCGCGAGCGTGAATGTCCTACTTTTCTTCCTCGGTGCATAATATACTATTACGTGTGGAATGAGATGCCATCTTTAACGTAATTCAGATTAAAACTGCTATTTTTACTACGAAACACTGAACAACGTAGCATTTTGTTAAAAATCGTTCACGGTGTGCATTCGACTACAAACAAAAATCAACATCAAGCCCAATTTAGGCCACATGTGTTCGCACTCAACACGCCCCCGAACCATATCTCCCTTGTTTTACTGATCTGTGGTCGTAAGGGTATTTAAACTGAGCTGTGACAATAACGAGATCTCTCAGAATTCGTTGTGATTTGTTATAAAAAAATAATGTCCTTAAAATCTTCCTTTTATATAAATGGCTTTGTTCTCAGTAATATTTATCAGTAAATCAGTTATCAGTAAAACATATCAAACAACTAAGAATAGAATTGTGAAATTTGTATAACTCGTGGAAAATATATTGTAAGCATCGTTTATGAAGGGATTTCTCGAAATTGAAATGAGGCGGTAAAGTTTGTAAGGAAAATAATATTTTCAGATTACCTTTTATTATAATTTAAAATTAATGTTTTCGACACAAAAAGAGATGTTATAAGTTTAACGTATATATGTATATGTTTACCTGTGTGTCTGTTAGTGTTTTTTGTTTGAAAGGTGACTTGATCAAATGTGTTCTCATGACTCAAGAAAATCTGTTCAGCCGTTTGAAGATTACCTGCTCTTTTATAGTTGATAATAAGATCTTCCACCGGTTTCATTGAGTCGAGATTTGGTATTCTGTTACATCAATGATATTAGAAAAAACCTTGACCTGATGCTGCAGCGTCATCTATATATAATCCGTAAGATACCTAACTCCTCACCAACTTACAGCAGAGTTATCGTATTTGGGCTCATTGGAATGGTCTCAATGAAAAAGTTACTTGTGTCCGAGGTTTATTAAATTTTCAATTTACCTTATTATTTAATTTTTATGGCTCACTAACTCAACATGGCCATGTACTTTGTTAATAAAAAATATTTATATATTAAAATTAAGATGTCGGTATATTTACAGTGAAAACGACATGCTCAGATCACATGCTTAAGTAATAAATTTAACTATTATGTATACATATTAAAAAAAAAATCTTCGATACAGTCAGCAAAATACGTATATCAGCAGTTTTCAAAATTAGGGTGTTGAGAAATAACAATTCTATGTATAAATAAATGATTAACGTAAGTCAAATTACAATAAAAATCTATAGAAATCGTATAGTGCACTCCTGCGAAGTCGCGGGCTGAAAGTTAGTATTTGTTAGTAATATACAATAGTAGCACTTCGCAAGGCTAAGCAGAAATTCAATTGTACTTAATTATTTATTTATTCGGTTTAAACAATGAGACTATAATTAAATACAACTTGACAATATGCGCGAGTGAACTGAATGTTATAGTCTTTGATGCACATAACTATTTCATTGTTAGCACCCAGATGGTAATTAAGCGCATGCTGCCGATACGACATGTTGCTATTGAGACCTACTATTATTCAGATAATTCAATACCAGAGCACGCATCGATTAAATGTTATACATATATTAATTACTCTACGTACTTATACGTACTCGTATACTGCCAACATCTCAAAGTCAATCTTTTTTTTGTAAATTCGCTCTTGGCGTAGACCACATATAAGATGATATTTTTCGCATATATGATTAAACCTTTATTTTTCTTGAATCTACTGGCTGTGACGTTAGTGAAATGCATAAAAAAACTAAAACTATAATAGAAATAATGGTAATAGAAATTACATATTTTTGTAAATTATTATGAATACTCATATTAGGTGCCAGATTTGAGGCGAGTGTGTCAGACGAAAGTTACGGAGTGCCAAGTTCCAATCCCGCTAAGTCGATCGTCACATTTGATTCAGTGTGGTATTGTTGAATGTTGTTGATAGCCACGGCATGCTAAACAAATCATAGATCATTAATCACTTGAACGACAGAATTTTTTTTGTAGAAATGGCAAAAAACTGAGAAACACATACTTAGTTTTTGTAGTGTAGGTAGTCAAGATCCACTTTAGATCGCTGTATTATAACAGTTATTTAACTTCTTAGTGTTAATAAGTTCTAAAACCAGTTGTAGATTACAATATGGCTAAAAGTAAACAAACATAGAAAATAGGCCCGTGTAACTTAAGTCGATATATTATTATTAGCTATCATAATATACGGCCGAAGGAAAAGCAATTTGGAATCCTTAAATTGTAAATGAATGTAAGAAAAGATTAATGGGTGTACAAGAAAAGGAACATAATATTGCAGATTCATAGCACTAAAGAACGTCGAACTTCGAACAGTAGAACAGTATGAAACTTTTTGCGTTTCATTAGTTGACCGTTGTTATTGTAGTTAAAGTGTCAATAATCCCACTGCTAGTAGATAAATGTTCTTAGAATACGAAACCATAAAACCATAAAACATTTCAAGTTGCAACAATGATGTTCACTCTGCATGTGATAACACTGCTCGTGTCTGATATAATATACATAAAAGCAGATATGTCTAAACTAAATTCCCCTGTAGATTGGCATCTATTGTGCCTACCACTAGTCCGGTCAGTCTCGCATAGCGTAGCACATTGAACGCATCTGAATGCTTAGTGAGTTCCGATTGTTGGCGGTGCCTGTTCGCAAGGGTATTGCAACGCTTAGACTGGAAGTCTCTGCGGAATTACATGATTGCGCATTCTGTGATCATCTATTCTTATCTGCATACATTTTCCAGGAATAGCAGTTTACTAAGTATCTGAAGAAAAATATAAATCGTATTCGGAATTTATCTAAACATTTTATAAAAAACTTAATTTCTCTTGTCTTCTTTATAGAACTTAGAACGGAATTTAAATGATCGAATGTTTTAAAGGGCAATTTAATTATTCCGTAATATTTGCTGATTTTTAAATGATTTTCTGGCAGTTCGTCTTGCGATAGCTAACGTTACTTTTTTTTTTCTTGTAAGTTTAGCGTTATGGCCACAATATCACCTGATGTTAAGTGACGATGTGGCCCAAGATGGTGACACGCTAAGCCTTGTGTGGGAAACCTGGCTTTCAAGTGCAGCTGCCGGAACACATATATTGGTGCTTGGCGACAGATTTTCACCTTGAGGATGGTAGCCAGCCAGGCGGGCATTGCAAAATACGATACGACCCTACCACCACTTTTATAATTTTACATTGGCTAGCCCGGCATATTTTATTCCACCCTTTCTTAAAGTTTCACGTGAATCTATATATTAATACGTGAAACAAAAGCTTTCCGTACCTTTTTAAGCGTATTGCGTGCATGGAAGACTATGAGATTTGGAGTTTATATGGATAACTTTTATTATTTTATGTAATTGTTAACTGGTTCCTCGCGATACAGGCGAAGCCTAGTGCTGGGACCCCTGGTAATATTGTTTTGAATTGTGTTATGTAATAAACGTTATCTTATCTTAGAAAGAGTGCAGAAAGCTAAAATTTATCTATAATATCTGTTACTAATATAGTAAATTTAATAAATTAATACTGCGAATCCTAACCCGGCAAGTGCCATTGAACTTAGACCCCCCAAAATATTGACATTGTCACTCCATGAAAAGTGACAGCAAGTGATGTAGATAATACTCAATGTTTATGAATACTGTAAATATCAAACAGAAAATAGTCTATGATCAAAAAGTCGCTGGTCGAACTTCGACGTTAGGGCGATCGCTAGTATGAATTATTCTGTGTCGTAAATATCGTCATCCAACATGTTAATAATCACTACATCGTCTCCCATCGAATCCGTAATATAAGATCGTAAATATAAGATTTATCATTAGGTGGGACGTATTAGTTTAAGCTATTAGACAGAAAAAAACACCCTATAGTAGTACAATGAAAAAAGTTAAAAAGAAATATTGTAAGCAGCAACGCTCATTGTCATTACCTACATTTTATTAAGTCCCTTTCTATTTAATCAAAACGTTGGTACATTAAATACATCAGGTAATAATTCTGATCTTTACTTATATGAGCTATATTTACTCAATAGCAACACGATATAATATATGATGAAAGAGCCCCAGTAGACCTTATTCTTTGTTCTATCGAGGGTTGTGTATGAAGGGTCACATGTATGGGTGTTTGCTCGTGAGATGGGACGGTGATAGAGCGGTGATGTTTGTGGCTCCCGACCGTCTGCAACTATTCACTCGATGCTGCTCTTTGTATGGTGTAGGGACAGCAAGTAAAATTAGCAAATATTTAGATATAATTCATTTGAACTTTCTCGTTCGTATGTAAGCTTGAAATTATTGAAGACAAAGACTTTTGACTTAATCTATTGTAAATAGTTTAAATATTAACTAATTTACTACAAACCATTATTGTAAAGTTATTAATATTACTACAATTAAGTTTTAAACTTTTGAAGAAAAATTACACATGTTATTTATGTTATACAACAAGCTAAATTATTAAAAGGGAAACAAAAAAACCGACTGTAACAAAAAGACAACTAATTTTTTTTTTCTATTTTTGCTTTTTATTTGTTTCGCAGACGTCGTATTTAAATACTATATGGCCTATATTACTCCTACAGTTAAGGCGAATCTAACGACACCTCGTATGCTAAAATCCATCAAGCCGTTTAGACTACAGAGCGTGCCCAAGAAATAGACATACATAACAACATATGCATTTAGTAAAAAAATGTTAGTTTGACATTACAAACAGACCCTTCAATTTTATTAATTGTATAGATTTAGTTGTCCGTGACCGAATCAGAAATGAGCAGATCCGCAGAAGAATCAAAGTCACCGACATACCTCTAAAAATAACTAGACTAAGTGTCATTGGGTGGGCACGTAACTCGTAGAACGGATGCCCGATGGGGTCAAAGAGTTCTTAAGTAGCAACCGCGTACCAGAAGACGCAGCGTGGGTAGACCCGCCACAAGGTGGACCGACGACCAGGTAAAGGTTGCAGGAAGCTGCTGGGTGCAGGCAGCGCAAGATCGGTCGTTATGGTGATCTTTAGGGGAGGCCTATGTTCAACAGTGGACCTATTTCGGCTGAAGTGATGATGATGACTTATTTGTCTGGAATGAACTTTTTGGCTCATTCTGGAACATTTGCTTCGGCAACAATGCCACTCTTTAAACATACACATCAAATTATTTATTATGTGTAATCTAGAACTGTAATGAATGTGTACAAAAAGTGTAAGTTAAATAAATACATTTAAAAAAAGAAATACACGCAACTACGACTTTTAATATTAAAATATGTTAAATTTTTTTTGCAGACGCTATCCTATATATCCTGACCAAGTACGGCTTGCTTCATCCCTCTATTCAAACAAAATTTAATGAGGCGTACGGCCTGTGCATGTTCCCTTCCCTCTCATGGCTCCTATGGGGTTCTATATCTCTTTAGTAATGATGTTTAGTCATATTTGTATATCTCCAATATATTTTTTTCTCCTTTAAAAGTTATATGGTTCTTCAGATCGTTTACACTGTACAAGTAATACTGATATTATTCATAATATTTTCGACAAGAAAAGGAATAATGAAGTATGTGAGCTCCTATAATTTTTTTATCCGACTGGTGGAGAGTAAAGTTTTTCTGGTGCCACATACGTGTTTCTATTATGCACAAAACCGGCGATGATTTTTTTTTTGATGATGAGTTGGCATTTTTTAACAGAATCTCGGCCTCAAAAAGATTATTATTGATAACAATGCCAAAGCGAAATTAGTAATAAATAGACGCAAAATAATACAAAACTCAGTAAAGTCGGCAATGTCGCCGCTAGCACCACGCGCGGCTCTCCCGCCTGCTACGAAAGGGAACTATCGTCACTTCGCGCGCTTTTCCAATTGTTAGATATCGGTTGATAAATGAACGGCGATCCCCTTACATTGGCCTGCCGATTATATTGGCCAATATATCGTATCGGTATGTGTATGGTTATGCCCTTGATTAGAACATAAAATATCTCTCGTCTACAAAAGTTTTGTTAAAACTTTCTAAATTTATTTTATTTACTTATTAGGTAATGCATCCATTCAAATGTATTAATCTGTTTTATTCATGGATTTTGACACTAGAGCAAATATTTCTATACCCTTTAATTGTATCGTGTATATAATCAAAACCTATACCATATAATCTACATCTACTTCGGTTATGTTCCTATGTTATAAATTTTTCCCAAGAATTCATTATTATAAAAACTAGAAGCCTTCTAAAGTTACTAATTATACGTTCTGATTAAGTTTTTTAAAATCTTTTCACGGCAAAGTTACTGCACTGTACTTTATGGTGAGCACGCAATCCAATAATATCGGTGACTACTGTAGGATTTACAATCCATCTTCAGTTGTCATGCCGGCCTTCTCTAATGTCTCTTCACGACATGTTTCAAGGACTCCATGTTTTAGAAAGAAGAGAACATACTGGCTGGGAGACAGCTTCATACTACGGCAAAGATATCAAGAAAAGAACTTTTTTCTGCGCGCCGAGATAGAGGTTACCGTAAAGTTGTGGCTTCAGAGCATAGCGGGGATGGTTCTGTTATGAACCGGAGAGAAGGGATTCGGCTTTGCATAACACTCGCCATGATACAGACGGTAGAACACGCTCAGCGAGGCAATGTCAGAAGTAGTAAATAGGTTAAGTCTTTAAAGTTCCAGACTACATATAGAATAAAAGAAATATATGAAACTTACTATTTTCAAAATGTTAGTATGTGAGTGTTAAGCTACACATACATTATACTGGTACAAAGTTAGACATTTGATAAGCACTGAGAAAAATAAGCTGTGCAATGCTTGGAATCGTGACATAAAGGTTAATTCAATGATATTATAAGTAAAAAGGTAATATCATTGGGTTCATTAGACAAGAGACAGTTCAAGAGCGTACAAATTATTTTGTAAATTTATTAAGCACTAGTTCCGACTAACGGTTTCAACCTTGTTAAATTAATTCAACCAAGTATCCACCCGCGCCGTGCCACCGACACACACCGTACTTGCTTGCCTACAGTTTGTCAGAATGATTGACTTTCATATTTTCTGCTCCTCAGAGTTACTTAGTAAATTATATAACCGACCTAAACCTATAAACAGACTATAAAATTTAAAAATATTTTTTGTAGATATTATCGCGGTCAAACAAACTCACGTTTATATTACGTGTGGCTGGCTAAAAGTCTAACAATTGTGATCTAATGAAAATTAATTGACCTAGTCGATGTACGGTTACACACAGCAAATAAAAGAAGCCTTGACTAAAATTATAAAAGTTGTTCAAATACTAGTAATGAACTATCATTATATCAAACAAAACTTGTCGCTAAATAGTAATGTGATTATTAACATGTGAAACAAAAATTAATTATTCACGGAAATAATAGGTCGGGGAAAAAGTTTCTTCGCATTTTTATATGAAAACTCAAGCCTTTTTTTTTCAAAGCTTATTTATGTGTATTTACAGTATATATGTGCCGTTTTGTTTGATGAATTTCTGCTATTTTGTAGGTAGAGACTTGATCCCTTTGCTGTAAAAACTTTGGGACTTCTGATCTAAAAAACGCGACAAATAGTTTTGGCAGTCCTCTATTGATTTACAGAACCTAAAGAATTCTGAAGAGACCGAAACAGGTGAAAATCTGAAGGTGCAAGGTGCAAGGTCAGGTTTAGCCAAAGTCTGTGACGCCTGGCTGACCTTAGACCACGACACTTTTCACACGTTCCTGTCATACGTGATACACTTTTCATCGCCAGTTATCAATCTCTTTAAAAACGGCTCGGTTTCATTACGTCTCCATAATGAATCGCAAATGAGTAAACGGTTCATTAGGTTTCTTTCAGTGAGCTCGTGTGGCTCCCAAATCTCGAGCTTTTTGGTATAGCCAGCTTTCTTCAAATGGGTAAAACTGTTTTGTGGTCAAATTCCTGTACTTCAGCTACATCGTAACTACTGATATGCCAATCTTTCTCCACTTTTTCAAAAATGGTGTCCATTTCATTCGTAACTGGGCAATCAGAGCGAGGTGCATCTTTAACTTCAAAATTTCTGGATTGAAAACGTTTGAACCAACTTTGTGCTACTCTTACTGACACTGCATTAGGTCCTTAAATATCACAAATTTTTTTAGCTGCTTGAATTGCTTTTTTGCCTTTTTGTAATAATATTTTAAAAAGTAACGAATTTCTTCATTAGATTTACTAATTTTTAAAGAAAGAAAAACAAATGAAAATTAGTGTGAAACAACGTCTTTTCTTCTTGTTTTTAAATTTTTGATGTAACCTTTTTAATGTTACAAAAACCAGCCAGATACGAATAGTACAGCCAAATAAATTTTGTAAAAAGTTTATACCTACGTTATGCGAAACCACTTTTTCCCCGACCTAATATTTACTACATTAGCTTTTTTCCAAAGAAATAATTTAAGCTATTTGACAGTCTTCTCCACAGTCTTAAAGCAGGGCGGGGGGTGGGTTATATGGTGTGTTGAATTGATGAAAACTGCCTCATTAGCCTAGTGGTCGTAAGCGCGACTGTTATGCTCGAGATTCCCAGGTCGAGCAAAGTGTTAATGGGCTTTTCTATGAAGTTCTCAGTAGAAGTTCGGAGTTTGGCTTTGTGCCCGATTAGTGGCATTAGGCTCGCCCCCTATTATAAGGGACCTAAAAACACCCGGCGAACTGTGGTGTACATAATGTACACCTCTGCCTAACCCTTCGGGGATACAGGCAATCAAATACCTTCAATCATTAATACTTGAGCCATCCAAACTAGACCCACATGTAATATTTACAAATAGCGTAATTACGAAAGCGGGGTTTAAGGACACTCTTGGCTATGACACCATCGATATGAGCATAGTGAAAAGTCAGACATAGTGACTCAATTTCGAAATTAGTCATTGTAGATCTACTCAGCCTTGACTACGCTGGCTTCTGTTACCATTTATGTTTTTCATGTAGGATTAACTTATCCTCAAATGAGTCGCTGCAGGTAAATGCAGTAAAGATCGTTGAAGAAGAAAAAGATTAATTGGTGGTCGACCGGTTTCACTCTTGGGATTGAATGCTTAATCTTCTTTTATTGCTACAACTTCTCGTTGTCACATTAGTGTAATTCAGAGACATCGGAATTATGAGTAAAGTACAATAGTAACTTATATATATGGAAATAGCAAAATAAAAGGCTCTAAACCTGATATCAATAAGATGACGGTCTTACAAGCATTACGGGAGTGTAAATCGGGATTCCAAAGAATATTTTACGAGGTTCTATTCAATACTGAAAGCGTAAGCCTCTTTTCAGATTTCCAGATGCCTTATAAAGGTTTTAATCCCCTCCTCGGATATGTGCTGATGCATGGCAATACATCATATCTACGGTTTTGCCAGAAGAAAAAGAATATTGTTTGTTTTATTTTTGTTTTTACTGGGTTTCGTATAATTTGTTTGGCTTTTAACTTAGGCTACTTTTATTTAAGAAAAATATTTATGGTTCCACGCAAAGTAAACAAATATGAATTTTTATCTTTAAAATAACCGGCGAGCGACCCCCATTGGAGGAAGCGCGGTCATCATAATACCGACGACATAGTCTACACGAGCTTCTGTATATATTTTGGAGTATTCCAGACAAATGCCGTTCGATTATTTATGTTGGCAACGTAACGTATTGTTATCCATACAACGCACAAGCATGTGCCCAAATTTATATCCAAAGTTTTGGCAATCAAGATTCTCCCGCAGAATTGCCCTTTCAGATCGGAACGGATAAAGAACTTACTAAGCAAAGCTGATACAAATGAGAATAAATAAGATCGAACACCGATACATATTCTTTGTTTGGCGAAAAGTTTCGCTATTTACATAGTTGAAAAATTCGCGATAGACTGGATGCATTTGTGCCGAGCCTTTTGATTCAATAAAACTCAAGGAAACGAGTGAAGTCGTAGTCTGCGCAGAATATTATGTTAAACAAAATAAATAAGCTGCGGACGACGGACGGGCATGGGTTGAGTATTTTTCTATTTAAGTAATTCCTCATTTGCTTATATTATCGGATTAAATTAAAAAGTATTTATACATTACGGTTAGGAATTTTTGTTGTATTTATGATTCGTTTATAGTCTGTGTAATTGTGGAGATATATGTAGTAAGTATAATAACATGGGCGTAACCAAGTACGGGCAGGAGGCACTTAGCAAGGTGTCGGTGAGCGCATGGTAACTCCCAGTAACGTTTTCGCTACTTCATAATATATTGAGGAAAGAAGCGGCATTCCAGCAGGCCACATGACGTCGATGGAATCTATCACAGACGGTCGCCGTTGTTTTTGGACTGCACTGCCAGTTGCTGTAGAGGCATACTGCCCTGTTTAAAAAAAATGCCTTTACGTGCACCCCCCTGGCCCATACGCCATACGCCCATTTATAATAATGAACACAAATGTTAACACTCTTAATTTATTTAATTCGAGACACTTTTTCTTTCATAAATTTCGAGCTTAATAGCACAAGAATTTTCTTCCAACTATCCAGCGATATTGTGAAAAAATATAGGCAGTAAGTGAAAATAGAAGAAAAAATTATTTAACGTCAAGTACAAGTATCTAGTATAGTAAACAAAAATGTTACATACATATAATAATAATATTTAGAAAGTAAATAAAATCGTTTGACCATAATCTTAGCTAATATTAAATGATGATAAAGACAAAGATTGTCATAATCTTAAGTCACACTAAACTTAGAAAAGGGCTGACTGGCTCTCATGTGCAGTTGCTGATTTAAACCGGTAGGCGCTTGGCGATAGATTTTCAACACGATAATTCTAGCTAAACATATCTTAAAGTGTAATACCTTTATCACGATATTTACCTTCACTGATAGCTTATTGTGGGATTCGAATCATGTTTCTTACAATTTCGCACACGGACATTTAATTTCAAACTACGCAAAGCTTGTATTATGATAATGAAACTGCTGATATAATACAGTATTCATAAATAGATATTTAACATTCATACACACAACTGATAATTATGCTCATCACACAAAAGTCACTCATGGGCGGTGATCGAAACCTCAGACTCTTGGCTCAATAGTAGAGCTTACTACCACTGCACCACGAGATCTGTGAAATGTTGCCTGAAGCGGTGACCGAGCATGCTACCACTCAGCTAACATTTTATGTTTGTAGCACTTTATATACTACATACTGAACATACATATTCATATAAAGTAGGTAATAACGGAAGGTAAATAAAAAAAAATCAGCTGTTAGTTCATCAGTACGCGTTTAATTTTATCAATGTTGACTGTACATTGCAATTTAAAACCAAATATTTTAGTACACAGGATTTATTTTTATTTCACCTTGCCAGAATGATGTTTTGGAGGAATAATACAAAAATAAAAAAAGAGTTGACCAAACCGATTTTTTTCCTATTGGGAGCAGCCCTCGATGCTTGAGGTGTGCAGCGAGCCGTTTTGGCTGCATCCCAGACACGTTTTGCATTTTATTCAAAACGTTGACGTGAAGGATAGAGTTTTATTATTTTACTACGCTAACGTGCTCGGAATGCAACCTACCTGTATGATATGTTCTCCTAAACATTGATATACATCAGTTTCTTGATTTTTATTTTTAACATTTATCTATAAACCTATTTACGAGTTTCTGGCGGGATATTGATAAATTAATTGGTTGTTTTTTTTTTTTTTTTTTATTTATTTAATCTGGCCTTATATATATAATTTTGGTGGCATTCTATGTGATCGTTTGGTTATTGTGCACAAGTGAATTATAAATAATAACTAGAAATATGCATTTTAAGATTTTTAAGTTACCACAAAAACTTTCTGGACAGTTTATAACAAAGGAAGGAAGGAGAAAGATAAGAATATTAGTAAACTAAACTTCAAGTGGCGTTGGCAGAATTGCAGATGAGCACAGTTGCCAATAAATAAAAAGAAGGAGAAGAAGTCTATTTCATTTGATGTAAATAGTTTGTACTAACAATAACATTTATTCCACTATTAGATGCATAACATCCACTATCTAGCTAGTTTTCAATGTCGTGTTTGTAGGCTAGAACTAGGACAACAATTGATGTGATGATATTCTTCTTCCGATGGTCGACTTTGCCCTTGGAGTCTCCAGTATTCTAACAGTTAGAGTAACATAACTCCAAACTATTAAACGTAATAATATTAATCGAACGACGTCCTTCTATAATATGCATTTGTAAGTGGCGTACTTTGTTAGCTTTGCAAATGTGTGTTGAATGTTGTTAATTAATTGTGGTTAATTAAATAAGTATATTTTTTTCATATTATAACCATTGTGTTGAAGAAGATTATAAGCTATATAACTTTGATGCTTTGACCCATAGGTGAGGAGAAGTAACTATTAATGTCAAGCAATCTTACATGCTGTAAGAAAGTGCGGGATATAAAAACAACAATAGGTTATAGGCGATAGGCGGTAACGCGGTGGAGGGTTACTCAAATGAATTTAACATAGGTGAACCCGCGGAGCATAGCTAGTATTACATACATATTAAACGAATACTTTAAAAAATACGGCGTATAATATTTTTCAGAGATAATATTTATTTATTGCTATCAGACACGTATAATAATGCAATTAAAAGTCCCTTTCATTCTTGTATTTATTGTCATTGATACTGTTAAAAGCGAAAGGACACTACGTACGTGTTTCACATTCATAATTACCGTATCCTCCTGTATCAGTCTTCAAATAAATAAAAAGCCACGAATTCTTTCAAAATTCTCCTTACAAGGGCGAATTTGCAAAACAAATCGTGTCATTGCTCAATAGTCTAGTAACTTCCCTAACACGTATCAATAACGTTTAAATGCTGCTCTCTGGTTTCGTAAGTAGAACCTACGAGGCATTTTGATCAACGCTGACTCAGACAGGAGGCATGGCGGCGCGCCTACTAACACTTAGCTAAGTACAATGGCTGACAATATCACCAGCACCCACTATATTTTATATGAAACGCAGCATAAGGACCGTGACATGCCGTAAGGTCTCGGGTCAAATTAGTCATAAGAATAGTTTGCATAAAGCACGTACTTCTGTTTTTGTTACACGGCCAGATTGATGATAAAATTGATGGTCACGAGTATATTTATGGGTGTCGGTGAAATTGACTTGATGTACATATAATAATTTTTATTAAGTTTCTGTTTGTTTTTTAACAGAAACCCAATTTTTAAAATTGTTGTCTGTCTGTCTGTTTGTTCTGGGTAATCTACGAAACGGTTGGAACGATTTTGACGAGACTATTACTGGTAGGTAGCTGATGTTATAAGGAGTAACTTAGACTACTTTTATTTTAGAAAAATAGTTGGGGTTCCGTACAAAAAAAAACTGGTCATGGTGATGCAATTCGGGCGCTAAAATGGCTTACGCTGACTAAACCATAAGAGATATATCAAATTAATGTACTACATAATTATAGACACTAAAAAGACCTAGAAAAAAATTAGTGAGAGTGTGTCTATCTTTTAAGGAACACCCACAATAAACATTTTTGTCTTTAAAATAACCGGGAGCGGGAGAGGAAGACACGCGCGTGTGCCCGATCGATGGCAATGTACTATAGTACAAGTGAGCGAAGCCGCGGGCAAAGCTAGTATAACATAAAAATGATAACACAAATAATGGTTTTTAGTATACAATATATATATATATATATATATATATATATATATATAAACTCATCAAAAAAGTCTAAGAAACATGTACTAATTAAAATTTTAGGATGGTTCTTCACATTATAACGTTGTATTTTATTTTTAAAATAATATCTTTAGGGTTCTATGATGTAAAAATAACAGCTGTTGTCTTTATAAGTTCTTTTAATAACAGAAATGAACAATATTAGAATATACTGTAGAAACTAAGATACATAAGAAACTAAACTTTTTTCTTACAAAATGAAATTTCTAAAGAAAATGTATTTATTGTGAAAGAATAGAACAATTTAATACAAAGTATGGGCTCCTCAGCTATTCAGAACTTGTCGGCAACGATTATTCATTGAATTAATGAGACTGTTTATGTCATCTTGCGGTATTCGCTCCCAATGGAATTGTAGCAAATCCTTCAGCTGTTGGGTTGTTGTCGCTCCGTCCATGTCCTTCAAAACACGTCTCTGGAGCATGTCTCATGCGTGCTCGATGGGGTTGAGATCTGGCGATTGTGCAGGCCAGGGCAATACCCGGATGTTCACCGTTGCAAAGTATTAACTGGTTCGCCGAGCTGTATGTGAACGCGCATTGTCATGCATTAACCTAAAATCGGAGCCAAAGGTTTGTGCAAATGGGTAGATATAAGGTCTGAGAATATCCTCAATGTAATTTTCAGCATTCATGTTTCCATTTACAAAAACGAGCTCAGTTCGCCTGTTCTTCATAATACCCGCCCATAACATAACAGTTGAGCC
Source organism: Saturnia japonica (assembly GCA_033032175.1). Taxonomy (NCBI): domain Eukaryota; kingdom Metazoa; phylum Arthropoda; class Insecta; order Lepidoptera; family Saturniidae; genus Saturnia; species Saturnia japonica. Next base: position 1,135,493 of record CM065320.1, on the reverse strand, counting down.
GCTGTATGGATGAACTTCCTGAACGCACCTAAGCCTTTCAGTATTTCCGGGCCGACGATACAATCGCACCCTTCTTGTATCAGGCTTAAACCCGAATCGCGACTCATCGGAAAACATAATTTTATCCCATTGTTCCTGGGTCCATGTTATGCGTTCTCTACACCATTCATATCGACGAGCGCGATTCCCGTGACGTATCGGTGAGCACCTGATTGGGCGTCGAGCTCGTAGGCCGTACTCATGCAGTCGATTTCGCACAGTTTGAGGACTTAAATCAACACCACTTGAAATTTGTAGCCTCAAACTTATCTCTCGAGCGGTTAACATCGGCTGGCGTCTTGCAATCAGTTGTATGTACCGGTCTTGCCGAGTGGTTGTACTCCTTTTACGGCCTGGATGCTGTTCAGCGGGTTCTCCTGTATTATTGTAGCGCTGCCAAAGACGACAAATAACACTTCTATGAATGCCAAAATGTCGAGATACCTGAGATTGATTACTTCCCGCTTTCAACATCCCTACAGCTCTTTGCATTTCATCTGCCATCAAATGACGTCGCTTCATGACGTAAAGAATATCTAACAATTCAATTTTGTCGCTAACTTTATTTAAATGGTTGGTAAAATTATAAAATCAAGACTAAACGTAGCAATTAAAACGCATTTAAATTCAAACAAATTTGCAGTCATTTGAATTTTATGAAAAAACAAAACATAATCAAATTTTTTTTTACAACCAACCAGTATGTCATCAATAACAAAAAAGTTTACTTACCTACGCACTTTGTTTGAGTAAATATTTAGAAATTAATTAATATAAATGGAAAAATTTGTAATATCACGCATGTTGCTTAGACTTTTTTGATGTGTGTAATATACATTTTATATTATTAATTTTTGCAATAACAGTTTAATGATAATAAAAATCTGTCAAGTATTGGCAAGTATGTATGTCTTCAATTGAAGACTTTGTCGTTTATACAATGGATAAAAAAATATATTTAAAGAAATTGGTGACATTTGTATTAGTACTTGAAGAATACATACCTATTTAGGTGTCTAGTGTAGACAAGAACTTTGTGATCAATGGCACGGCTATACCAAACAGGAAATACGGGAATAATATTTTGTACCAAAATTTATTATGGTGAAATTCAGGAGTGCACTCGTAATTAAAAAATGGGCCAAAATTCAGTAGACTCTATTGTAGTTTGTGTTTTATAGGTAAATCGAAATATATGTGTATGTACGAGTAGGTACGGTAAAATAAAGTGGTGAAAGTGTAATTTTTTTAAATTACATAGCTTTGTGTGACTATTTGGGATCAATGATATTATAAGTAAAGATGTGTAGATAGGCTACCTACATTATATTTTCACAAGACAAATGGCACACATATATATCATTTGTTTACATGAGGAAGTTGGAAAGCATGTTTTTAATATCGGTAGCGAAAGTAAGACAAGTATATCTTTGTATACCATGTAGTCTGGGTTTGCTAACTAGCATAGTTTTAAAGTGCCACTTATGAAGCGCATATAACTTATCTAGCTCTTTTTACTTTTAATATCATTATTTGGCATGGTGAGATAGCACGTTAATTTTAAATTATTTTCAAAGTGTAGCTGCCGGAATAAAGCGATTAGAGCATTCAATTTCCTGTCGTTAGATTTTCAGTGTGAGAGATTAAAGTGGCGAGCAACCGAAGATATTCTACAACCACGATGTTTTGATTCGGAAATGGCTCAATTTTGTAAATATTGAGACCTACATCCTACTGTGTAGCGTGCGACCCGGCGATGCTATACTTATGATGTTATAGTACTAAGCATCATCACTTTAAACGTCAATAGTAAGATACGGTCTGTCCCCCACAGTTTAAACTTAAATACACAACTATATGAGAGATGGTGCCGCGTAGAGAACATATCCATTAAATCAGTTAAGTCGGCAGAAACGTAGAGCGCAAACATATTTACGTGGCCCGCTGCGTCGGATTGTCAGCTCGCCTTGTCTAACATATATATATATATATATATATTTGTAATGATAAATAAATCTCAACGTATTCTTTTGTACATTTACGGCGAGAAATATGTAAGAAAAGACATTGGTAAAAGATAACGTCTGTAGACTGGTCTGCTTTCAATCATTCTGTTGTCACGGTTTTTATTACCGGAGCGAAGACATTTATCATCGCTTCTGTCTCTTACAGTACACAGGGGCTTAAGTAAAAACGTCGGTAGTTTCAGATTGTTGAGACAGACAGTCGCCGGAATGTTTGTTTCATTAACTTTTGGTAACTTAGAAATATTATGGGGATTCTCTGACATTTAATTATGATTTCGGCTTTAAATAAAAATACATTATAAAAAGTATTTTTGTAGTAAGTAATTGCTGTATATTTAATCATAGATACAATCCCACGCACATAATTAGTACGCGTTTTAGTATTTTGTAATTATTATTTCCACATCTCATCTTATTAATAATGGAAATGACATACATGAACGAATGTCTTTTGTAGGCAAACCGACTGCCAAGATACAGGGAACCCAAGTTTGGCGGTAAGGAGCTCATAAACGTGTTATCTTTTAGAAAAAGTATTATGTGTGTTACTAAAGTGTAAAAATAAGATGTACTTTGCATGAATAAATTATTATTATTATTTTAATTAAAACAAATTAGTAATTTGGTACATTGATTGTTATTAAAAGAAAGAAACTATAAAAGTTTTTATAAAAGTCATATTATCACGCAGAAAATAAATATCACTATCGTAAAAGGTTGTTTACCTTTTAATTAAGGGTAAAAAAGAAACGCTAGACCGATAGTGCAGTAAATTACGAGCTGTTCGGTCGGTTTGAATAAGGGTACCTATGTAAAAGGAACATTCACCCCCGCGGACAAACAACCGCTCTGTTTGCTTCTCCTTAGATAAGTCAATTCCAGGGAACAGCTATTATGCGACTTGTTTGCATTCGTTGTTTTGTTTTTGTATTGTTCATTCCATTACTGGCTGTCTCTTTACTTAGCTAGCAGTCAATATTCTTAGATTACAAATAGATATCGAGAAAGAAGATGAGAAATTTTATTTATTTAACAGTGTATTTATTTCTATATCAGTTATAGTTATTAATATATTTATAAGTAAGTAAGGTAGTCATTTCTTGTTATCTTATTATATTAAGTTATCAAGTCAAGTCAATTAAACGGCTCCAACGATTTGGATGAAACGAAAAAAAACCATCCAATTCGCTAGAGCAGCTTTCGAGAAATCATAAAGAGACGTATATAAGAATTACTATGGCCAACGGTTTCACCTGTGTTAAATTTATTCGACAAACTAACGCCTAACTAGCCTAAAGTTGTTTCACTTCCCGTACTTGCTTAGAGTTTGCCAGATTCCTTGATGTTCATGGTTACTACTCCGTTAGTTAGAATCCTTGCGTAAAATTGTATAACGTATAACCTTCCTCAATAAATGGGCTATAATTTGCAAAAAAGTTTTTCAAATCTAATTGGTACTTCCAGATATTAGGGCATTCAAATAAACAATCGCTTTAACTATGTAATATTGGTACAGACTGTTCACTTAAGAGTAACGTTTAATCTGATAGTTTTGTTCAAATCCAGTAAACACAGAAATAGCCTTAATATTATTAAACATTAATCAATTATTTTTGCGAAATCTTGTTTTTCAGGGAGGTTAACGTTCTTTTCTCAATTAACATACTTCTATTGAATTATTTATGCGCTTTAATTGAATAATATATAAATTAATTAGTCCGCTATTCCCTTATCTAAAGAGACCAATAGGTACTTCCAGTTTCCTTTAATATAATTTGTGCGGTATAGTCATGTTAATGTGATTTATCTGTTCTTATTGAAATCTGTATAATATGGGCACCTGTGGGTATAATTTAATTTGACTTTTATCAAAAACGACATCATTGGTTTTAATGGGGTTATGTCACTGTTATGATGTGGCCTAAGATGGTAGCATATTGAGCCTATCCTAGCTGGATCTGAAGTGTAATTGCCGGAATATACCTATAGGTGCTTGGTGACAGAATTCGCATATGAGGGTCGATGCGCCGCCCGGACACTGAATTTTCGGTCACATTGTCACTTAACGTCCAGTGAGGTTGTGGTCAAACGTAAATCCGAACATAATAGTTTCCTCCATCAGAGTATTTGAAAAAAAAAAATCATATATAGATATAAAAAACATATAAATAATAATAAACTATCTGTCTGTCGCAATTGAGGATTATGAAATTCAGATTTGCGGGTGCACGAAACGACCATTAATGGATGAATAATATCAGATCTCTTCAACGGTTCTAATGGAAACGCGAATATATCTAAATTCATATACTTAATTTTGACATCTAGAGTGCTTCTCGACAGTTCCTAACCATATAACAGGCGTTAATTTAATTTGCTATGTTCGCTTAGACTTAGATTAATAAAAAGTGTGAATAAAGGTATTTATTTATGAACATAGGATAAGCTAACCATATTCATATATTATTTTTGAAAGGTGTTTTTCCAGGTAATACCATATCTCTGTTAATTCTACATCAAAATTGATGATATAAACATAATTTTAAAGCTAATGTTTCCCGCTAATTCAAAGTTTTTGTTAATTAGGAATGCCAGAAGAATGCATATGTATATGTTTATATATATTAAAGGCGTCATCTATTAACAAATCTGTTTAATTAACATGACCGCTGATGGATGGTATGCAATATGTCTATAATATGCGGAATATTTGCACGGGTTTGATAGTTTCTTTATATTTAAGGCTAAAATAATAGGAGTTATACTATTGGAGATCCTGGCTAATATAGACTTAAGTGGGGTCCGATTTTCTGGAAGTGTATGAATAAATTACCACGGTTGGCAGGCTATACGGAATTCCAAAAGGGATCTGATAAGGAAATCCTCCTTTTCACTAAAACGTTATTTGGCGAAGCAAGGGAAGTACGTACGTTTGTCACTTATACAAACTTGTTCCTTTTAGCTTTATTCGGATGACTGTTATTGCGGTTATATCTGAGAAATTATATGAATGATATCATTATTTCTACCGAACTCCATTGCATTTTTATGCTATTTAATATTACGAAATTAACATCAAAACAAAACAACAACAATAAAAAAAACTCTTTTATGAAAATAATATAAATGAATTATTTTTGGTACTAAAATAATATATTTAATTTATAATTTTAATCATTAGTTAAGAAATAAAATGATATAAATTGTAGAATGAAATACTTTTAAACTATTATAGGTTTTGTTTAAGTGGACGTAATTCTAGACGAAATATATTTATGATAAAAAATATAGGTAATGGATTGGAAGTCAACATATGAGTATTACTAAAGTTTCAGTGAAAGATCCGCTTTAGTATCATTTCATGTTTAATTAATTTGGTCCGATTGTACCTCGAACATTGTACTTTGACCTGAAACGAGTCGACGAGCTAAGGAAATGGAACTTCTAGACATGTTGACGGAATAAGTTAATTTTTAATGTTTAAATCGTGAGAGACCGTTTCCTAGTCATAGAATTACGTAACACCTTTAATAATATAACCAATTAATAAAGCTGAAGAATTATAGACAATGTTCGACGCTGTTTTTAATTATATATCTAAGAATTTATAGAATTGATACTAATATTTTTATTTGTATGGCAAAATGGTTGCACTGTACCTGATAGTAAGAACAGTATAATCCAAAAATAATAATGACCACCGAGAGATTAGCAATCCATCGCCGTCATGCCGGCCTACAAGCCACCTGGCAACGGGGAATCCAAAAGAAGGTCACCGTGAAGGGTTTATCACCATGTGTATGGTGGTCGGCTTACCACACCACTTTATCTATACTACTGATATTATAAAGCTGAAAAGTTTCTTTCTTTGGTTGAACGCGCTAATCTCAGGCACTACTGGTTCGAATAGAAAGATTATTTTAGTGTTTGAAAGCTCATTATTCGGGGAAGGCTAAATAACATCACGCTACGATCAATAGGAGCGAAGCATCAATGAAAAATGTTGTAAAAACGAGGAAAATTTATTCCTTTTGAAAACTTCCATTATGTGACGAAGTTGTGCGAGTCAGTTAGTTACTCGATATACATAAGTTGATTCCAGAACGTGATATGCTTGTATGACAATATTGCGAGTGTTAACACTTAGTGTATGGTGGTTGCCATCGAGTCAGATAATTTTTTTGTGTCCTACCACAAACAAAAAAGTTATACTGGTTTTATCATTATCCATGTAGGTATGTAACACATTAATTCTATAATATTCAAAATAATGTACAAATTAATACAAGAGTAATCTTCGTGTTAAGACTGGAGAAACGTCTTGCACATTTCTCTGAAACTTTCAAGTTTCTGTTATCTATAAAAAGAAAGGCATAGTTTGCCAAGTCTAGGCGTCGTCTGGTAAGTTGGGCTATTTATTATTAAGACAACCTAGAGCTTGTTGTTTATTAGATAGTATTGACGTATTCATCTACCGACCTTTGTTAGTACAATAATAGACTTGGAAAAAAAAATTATAGCTTTCAAAGAAAACAGTTACCTACACAAAAAGATAAAATTTTATATTTGTATATTAATAAGGAAATTAACGTGACAAATGAACTGGCCTCACGCTTGCCAAGTATTCTCAAGCAAAACTAGAAAAACTAATTGAATAAACATCTCTATCTAAACTGAGTAACAACTAAAATAAATGAATATATAAATGGGGAAGATATTTATGCAAGCAAAAAGTCGAATCTTTTATTTTTGAGACGTCAACCAAACGTTAATCTCTCGATCGTAATATAATAATATATATAGAAGTGTGTATATATAGAAGACATTATTTAATAACGTTTTCGAGATGTCGATCTGTGTCCTCAGAGTAATTGTACGTCATATCATGCATTTATACTTTATGACGAATGACAGTTTCAATGATTGACACTGAAATTGCAGACGCGACGGTTATGTTTATTCAATTTGTGATTTGTGATTGTAAAATCGACGCTCGTGTCTTGGAAACGTTAGTGAGCTTTCTTGAAAATTTAGACAATTTATATGCAGACTTTTAAAGTGCACATTAGAACCTTTAATATGGCATAATATCAGAAGGGCACATTATAAGACTGACTTAACTCTTTTAAACCTTCCTACTGTCTTCTTATCATACTAATTACAGATTATTTAACGAGCTAAATCTCTTTTTAATATGGTCATATAGTTAAAACTAGTGCCCGACCGAAACAGGATTGTCAGCTGAAATCGAATCTTCAGCCTCGGTCTCAATTTCAGCCGAAAACCGAAAACGGCCGAGTGTATTGTATACGGTTTGAGTACTATTTAATACTGAATTTAAGTTTATTTTACTAATTTTTTTACACATATACAGACAGTTAACTCGCGTATGAAATAAAACAAAAACAATATTTGAACAAAAATAATTATTTATTTATTTATAACAACTATTTAATTCCATATTAATTGAGTATTTTACACTCGAGCCATGAACTCACCCGAAGTTAGTCGAAACTTTGACCGAAATTAGCCCTAACCGAAACTGCAGCTTAGTTCGATCTAATGATGAACTAATGTTGAACAGTATGATTCTTTGAAGTTAGTTGACTGCATTTCTTATTGTATACAGCAAGAGTTTTTTTATCCTGCTCTGTTCCGGTCTGAAGGATGGGGTTGGCATCACATCAAGACGATCCAAGTCAGTCCTGAGGAGTAAGTAAGTACCTTTTACTGACTGGCCTCAGTTAGATTCCGGCTTTTCTATAGGTAGTTGGTTATAAATAGTTATAAACTGCAGTTCCTAGTTAACAGGAGAATTATATACTTATTAGGTACTTCATACTACAAAAAAAAAAAACATTACAGAAATATGTATGCGATATTATTTTTGCGCCTTTGCAAAAGCTTCTGAGATATTAATTGCAAAGAGGGTAAGGAAACTAACCGTGCATAGATAAAAAGAAGAATTGTGCGGTAATTTTATTTACATAAAGTTTTAAACGTAATTAAAAACGTTTCACAGTGCGCATAATAATTTTTTAATCTAATGATTTTCTGTCCGAGGCTCCGAGTGCAGAAATGAATACTAACTTAACCGAATAACATAGCATTTCCGTACCGTAGTGTATGATACATTACTTTAATGAGCTTAATAATTCGTTCAAGCACTCGTTGCTGGCTCAACGTTTTGCGGCTTACATACTATGTACGAGTAGATACTCACGCAAAATATATATATCATAATTCCACAGTGGAAAGGCTAATTGACTAGCGTGTAAGTCAGATGCATGTTAGTTAATTATCACCTTTTCCATCATCGATATTAAGACATAACTCGTAGTTTATTGCTGCTATTTAGAATATTACGTATGTTTTTGTACTTTTTTTTTAAACGAGTCGAGCTGATTTGTTTAGATCGGCAGAATATTGGTTCGATGTTCGCAGTTTGAAGTCCTTAAGGAATAAAGGATTTTTGGAATACACGTAAATTAACTAATTTAGATTGTTAACGGTATGAACTGTCGGTTAAAGAAAACATCGTGAGAAAGCTTATACGCTTGAGAAAAATGTGCATGTAGTACCACTGCATATGGGAAAATTTTAGAACCGTGGATCTCTCAAAAGTTACAATTGTTAATAAGTCTTGGGCTTATGTGGTGATTAAGGCTGTGCCTTCTCACAGGAAGAGGATTTTTGCCCAGCAGTGGCCTCTATACATGCTTATATTGTAATATATATCTGGGCGACCGCGGTTTGCTCACTATTTAAAAAAAAGCACCTGAAGTACATACTTAAACTTGGAATGTAAAGCATTATCTAAATACGAAATTTCATCCAAATCGTTGGAGCCGTTTCCGATAAACCAATTACATATTATATGTATATACAAGAATTGCTCATTTAGTAGTATTAGATTATAAATATCAATGAAAAAGAAAAAATGTAGATAAAAATTTATGTACTTTAACATACACTTGTTCATTGCCTAAGTAATGTTATAAGTTATTCAGTTCTTTAAACATTCTACATATTGTAAAATGCAGTTATCTCGTACGACTTCTGGGTATAATTTTATTGTTAATATTACTGGAAATACATGTAGAAATTCAGGCAGTATTTTAACTTTATTTAACTTCACTATATTAAAGTTTTAATGAATTTATGGATTTAACTGCATTAAGGTGTTCACGATGTGGATGCACAGAATATCAGATTATTATTTTAATATAAGTTAGTTTTAATGTGTTACATATATATAAAATAACTTCTGGTAATTTGAATTATGAAAGCGTTACTTTGCGGAAAACCATAGTAAATAATGAGTTGATTCAAAAATTTCTTTGTTACTTCCTCCTGGAACTTATTTGCAGTTTTACCTCTTCCTGCGATAATAAGCAATTATTGTTATTTTTAGGACTATTGTTGCTTTCTGCATATGTAGGCAATTTTGCCAATGTCAAATGTGACAAATACACGTTACAGAATTTAGTTGCCATATGTTCGGTGTACTGTAGACTTAACCTGTGAGAATAACCCATAAAAAAGATACATTGAAACAACATAAGACAGTCACAAAATTTATACATAATATTTGTTATGGAAAATGCAGTGATAATATAAAACTACATATGTTAAACATATAAATAAAAACATAACTATAATTTACACAGACAAGAACAAAGTACACATTACAATCGGTACACTTATTTTACTATAAAGTATATAATTACTTTACACTAAGTATTTCAATAAAAGTAGAATAAACATATGTAAGTAATGTATTGACATCAGTAGAACGAGGAATATTACAAGGAGTAAGATCATATAAGGAATAAAGGATAATAAATAATAACACACTGACAATAACTTAAAAGAATGAATATAATAAATAAAAAATGTTGCAGATGAGACGTGAAACCACCACATAAACGTCGGATTTAAAAATAAAACAATTCTTTGTCTCAGAAATTTGTAACAACTACTAATCAGTTCCAGGCGGCAGTAGCATCGTAATTTTTGAATTAATTACTAACTTCTGGTTATGCAATGTTTTTGAAAATTTATTGAGAACTGAAGCATTTTTACGTGCCGTGAATAATTACAACGGTATAAATTCACAAAGAAACAATAGAGCCGTTGGCATTAATAACAAAAAGCCATGGGCCGGTCGTTAAGGAAATTTTGCTTCGATTATAATCAAATGGAAACGTAAACAAACTTTTCGCGTCACGTGACGTGAATCCGTAAAGTCGGGACGATTCTAATTTCACGGCGTGACGAAGAGGCCTGCTCATTTTCTTGACGGTTGCGGATATTTTCAATTTTCCCGACGGTGGCCCCTTTTTATTAGTTGTTGTTTCGTCTTGAATACTAATAGGGGATGAATTAACATTCTCGCGACATCCCTATTCGCTTATCCCTAAACCCGATGTGGCGAGCTGCGTGTTATAGCTACTTATTCAAAGTATTAAGAAATTAATTTGTTTGTTTTGTGCAATTGGTTCATACTTATAATGTAATATATTATTTTTCTACAGGATACAAGTTTTTATAGATAGTAAATATTAAAAATGTATTTATGTGCATACTGAAAATGTATTGTGATTTTTTTTTCCAATTCTTTTGGTAGAAATAAATTCAATTTTTTTCTCTAATAATTATTCATAATCTTCTGGGATCCAACCGTTTATTAATTAATTATTTAACTGTGTATATTATGATACAATAACTTAATCATTTGACTAGAAGCGTTTTAATTAAGTGCGACGTAATAATACATCATGTCACGTGCCTTTATCAATACTTGAATATGTATAGATAGGTAGGTATAATACTTTACTTTACTTACTTTACTTTACTTTATTTTACTTTACTTTACCTTGATAACTTAATAGGTTTAGCTCGCCTGCATGTAAATTTCAGAAAAAAAAAGTATCGCATTGTGCCGATGTTTTACTCATATGACAGAGTTTATTTATAACTAGCTGTACTCTGCTTTATTACGAGTCATTTCATTTTACTTTTTACTCATATTTTTGACAATTCTTAATCTATCAACTGTGGAATGACATAAGCTTCCCATGTACAAATTTTCATTAAAATCGGTTAAACGATTTTTGTGGTAAATTCAAAAATACAAACAGACAGAGAGGCAAAAAAAACTTCGTATTCATGATAAATGTTCTTTATAATAGACTAGCTCTTTACCCGCGCTTTGCTCACGTCATAATTATGTCCCATTTTTTTACTTTGTGACTGAATTGTTAAATACCAATTTTCATCACTCTTCAAAAATGATGGAGTTTCCTACAAACTTTCATACCCTTTTTCACCACTTTAGGGATGGAATTTCCTAAAATTCTTCTTTAGTGCTAGCTCACCTACAGTGTAAAAAGAACCCGCATGCAAATTTTCAGAGTGCTAGCCCCATTAGTTTGAGCCGTGCGTTGATATGTCAATCAGACAGTTCGTTAACCTTTTGTATAATATAGTTTTTTTATTAGGCAATTAGAATGTACAGACAGAACTAAAGACTTAATAATATAGATAATAATAGGAAGGATTCTATACCTATACGTTAATTTGATTCCAAAATAAGCATATATTATACTTATTGCCCATATCATTAACACCAAAAAGCTGATTATCCCATAACACCTACATCAAAACGTCATACATACAAAAAAAAAAATTATAACGTATGAGTTACATTGTAAGTTTAATTAGATGCAGCTACAATTACTGAATGTTGCGGGGGAAACTATAATAGGCGACTTGCCTACCTTGTTCGTGCAAGGGTGGCAAGTAACGTTGCAATTGTACACAATATATAGTAAATTCACAAGGGTTGTACTCAACTCAGTAAGTTATCCTATTATAAATATTGTTTTTAATACTTCCCAATAAATATTAACTTTTAATTGTACTTAAAATAGATTTTCAAATGTTTACTTCACATTTTTATAGCTTAATAAATTTATAAATTCCGTTTAAGAAATCATTGGTATCTTCAAAAGTGAATTGAAAGTTAATTACTGTGTTTTTGTTATCGAGGAAAAGTTAAAGGAAAGTTTTGTAAAAACAAGTGACGTCTATTTTTAAAATTATCTCGCACAATTGTACAATTGCATTTTCCTATTATAATTTTTTTTACATACATATTTTTTATGTTAGTCTATTTATAAAATTATAAAAAATTACTTTAGAAACGAATCCTACCTATATAGTGAAAGTTTATATGTTTTTTACTCAATCATGTAAAAACTACTAACGGGATTTTGACGATACATGGTACACTTTTATCCCGGTAAATACATAGCTTACCAATTGTTATCAATTTATGTTCTTTTTCTATATCCACACGAACGAAGTTGCGGGTACAGCTGGTATTTCATACAAATATTTACATTTTTATTTATACGATTTAGATTAATTATTTGATTTAATCATAACATTTATAACAAATTTAGGCACATATTTATTACATTAATTAAAAAAAAAAACTGGCAATGTTATCACCGACAAATAATATTATAAAATTTCAATGTAAAATGAAAAAAGGCATCTCAATCGTTATTCATAAATTAGCCATCAATGATAATATTATAAACCACTTTACTGACTTTTATTTTTATAATTGTGAAAAATTATTTAACGGTGTTTAAAAAATATAAATTTAAACAAGACTAATTAATACACGATTACAAGTCAAGTCATTGATGGCATTGAGATGTAGGGAACCGAAAAATTTCTTTGGAGATTTTTCTCTACTTGGGCAGTCCGACTCGTGGAATACTCTACAGAATGATACCTATGGTATTAATAGTGTCTCTAAGCTACGGTAGCCCCTTGAACCAGGCGGGCTTTATAGTTGTTATGCACCTTAGTTGTATAAAAAAAAAATTAACTTCATTATCTTTTGGAGATATTTTAGTTTTGTTACACCAAAGAATTACAACTTCTTTCGTGCGTATATAAGTACACACAAATTATTTTATGTAATAGATAATTCTTTTTACCTCTACCATAGTAACAAGTTAATAACTAAAACCGACCCTGTAAAATATAGTCTTGAGGTAGATACTAGGGCATGTGAGCGGCGAGGCACGGCGCGGCGGCACTGTAACAGTGAGTTGACTAAAGCATTACCGACCGTGGCATCGCACCACCGGTATAATTAAAACTGAATTTAATCTGCTGTCACAGGTTTACAAGCTGAAGTCTCGCACCGACAAACTTAATTACATTTTTGATGAATTGTTCTAGACAATAATAACTCTCTTTTAGCAATATTATATGGAGTTAAATAAGTTTTATTAATTATTTTATTTATTATTAAAAGTTTGTGTTTTGTACTGGAAATATGCTAAGATTTTTATTAAAGGAATAAAAGGTTCAGTTATATGGTTTTTTTGAAAACGGATAAAAATAAACTTGTATCTCGGTTTCCAGTGCCATTCTTTTGGTTACATACACAATCGTATTTATAAAATACAAAAGTTATTGTACTACGTCTACATAACTTCGAATGTTAAGAGAATAAATTAGTAATTCTTTATTATTTCATTATACAAGTGAAGTGCAAGAAAAATATCTTCATTATTGGTAAAATTCATTAGGAACTTTATTATCAATTTTGCGATTGTCTGCAAAGTAAGTCAGTAAGGATATAGGTTTTGTAAAGGACATTTCTTTTGGCTAGTCAGATCTAGACTTATATTGACAGATAAACGATGTAAATACATTTAAATGCGTATTTTTCAATATTTACATAGTTAGCTCGAATTATGGATAGTCAGATTCTATTAGCTGAATTGAATGCAAGGCAAGCCGAAGCCAGTTTGGCACCCTTGCGATAGATACCATAACGGCTTACTGCCTTCTGCACTTTCTACAAAGCCCGGTGAAGCTGTCAAAGCCCTTGAGACCAGAAGTGTTATGGAACTCAGTATCACTTATAAACGTTTCGAATGGGTACGAAGTCAAACAGAATACGGTTGAATTCCAAGATTTTTTTTTATCGTTATAGGTTTAGCGTTGTAACCACAATCTCACCTAATCTTAAGTGATGTGGCTAAAAATGGTAGCACGCTAAGTCCCTAGTGGAAGACTGGCTCTCAAGTGCAGCTACCGGAACACACCTATTGCTGTTGAGCGACAGATTTTCAACACGAGGGTGGTAGATAACCAGGCGGGCACCATGCAATAGTTTCATCACGACGTTTTTCTTCACCGAAAGCTTAGGCTCATTGCAGCCGCTGAAATATAACTAATAATTAACAAAACTGAATTTAATATTGTTCAACAACAAATGTTCAAATAATACTTATTTTACTCCTATAAACAATTCTACGAAAAATAATCCATAATATAATTTATATGAAACTATTGGATATCTGAAATAATTTTATATCCGTGTCCATAATCGAATCCGATTAAATACTCTTATGATATCCATATACAAATCCGAAATATCATATCCGTAATATCCCTACTTCACACTAACAGTATATAATCAGTTAAAAAAATGGCTGCAATGAATCCTAGATCAAACAAAACTTAAATACGTGTTAACTTTATTTTCCATTTTATAATTTATATTATTTAAACATTTACTTACATAACATTTAATTACATTTACTAACTTCTTAGTTCATATACAACATTTTTTTAAAGCCGCAACGAAAATGATCGTTCCAAGTTTCACAGTAACATGCATCCGAATCAGGATTCTTATATGATATTCAATCGACCGTGACTCGATTGGTATTCGAAGATGCGGATAAGTGGTTCGGGTACTTTTGACGTCGGCAAGTAGGGTTTATCACAATGGTTCGGTAAGAACAGCCGTTCGGGATCGCAGATAACCTTTGCCCCAATATTTTGTTTGAACCAATGTAATACACCAAGGCCGGTGTCATTGTTAAGCCATTGTGAATATCGAAGCACCTCTTGAGTCTTGACGATTCTATTCAGAACAACCAATTACATAGACGAACATATTTTGAAAGATACCTATCAAAAGTATAATAAATAGTGCTTAACAAAGGCGCCTATTATGAAATCAATTGTTAGAGAAAAATATTGTAACGGTATTCGCACGAAGTGTGAGAAATTAAAAAATTCACTGAGTGATATTTTAAATTAAGTAGCAAATTATAATTTTAATGTTATTCAACAAACAGAAGCGATAAGGAACGTTTCTTTCAGGGATTTGAATACGGTGCCTGCGGGAAGTTTGTCTGGGAAATTTATCAGCGCCCGAGCTGGAATAAAAATTTCGTAGAAGGAAAATAAATTATTTATGAAACTCAGAATTATTACTTTAAATTCATAGTCACTTGTACGTAAGTGATATGATAGTTCTAAGTCTTCTACTTTTGTCATAAATACTTATGTAATATTCATACCCAGTAAACACGTCACCTTAATTTGACATTACTTTAATATCATATATGTCATATTTACATAAATTTGATACATGCGATGTCTGGGTGATATCAGATATAGGTCAATTGGTATTTGCGATTTGAAACGCCGAGAAATCCACAGTTGTCTTTATCCCAAGTCGTTCATCAAGCGTTCAGATTTCATCATAACGTTTTCCTTCGCCCTCAGCTGATAGTGTAAGCAAATACAAATTAGTAATACGAATTCCGAAAAATTCCTTTATATATGTCGAAGCTCGAAGCTGCAGACATCTAATCGACAGTCTAAACCACTCCACCACCACGACTTTTAATGTGATGTAAAAGACAAATATGTAATTCTAACTTTTAGTAAAAAATAGTACCGACATATTTGAGTAGTGTCATCGAACAAGGTTAAAAATGACTTAATAAGTGATAAAGTTTACATAGTGCATTTGTATAAACAAAGGCTGTCCCTCGGCCGGTAAACAAGCAATTGTAATGTTTAATTACGCCGTGCAAACTTTGTAATTTGACCTGTCAAGCTTCATGTCAGTTGTTATCGTGAGGATCAATTCGCGCCTCGTGTAGCCGACCTTTTACTTCAAGTGTCATCTACAAAGCTAAAAGAGGAATAATTATGTATGGGAATTTTAGATGATACGATACTATTTCATCATTACTTGGTAACATAATATAGTTTAGGTATTTTATAAACAAATGTAAACATTTTTATGGGATTGCGAAAAAGGATGGTTATGTATTTCGAGCGTATATATGTATGTCTATTTCTTTTGCACGCTTTTAAAAGGCTTAATGGATTTTAGCATACGAGGTGTCGTTAGACTTGTCTTAATTGTTAGAGTAACATAGGTTATATAATATTTAAGTATGACGTGTGTGAAACAAATAAAACGGGAAAATACTCGTTTTTTCTGTATTCTGAGGGAAAATAGAAAAATATACTTTTTTAGTCAAGCGTTTTTGTTTTCCTTTTCAATAATTTTTGGTAGTATTTTTACAGTAGGATAGCACTGTGCCTAATAGTATGCAAAGAACAATCTCAAAAGAATGGCGAACCGCTATTATACCGGCCTGCAAACATCTAGGCAGCTGGTTGTACACTAGCTCGCTTTACTAGATGACTTAAAAAAAAAAAAAACGGTGATTACTGTTTTTTTTAATAGATGTACAGCCATAACTTCTTTGTTTATAAACCGATTTAGATGATTATTATTTCGTTGGAAAGGGAATACCTCAACGGTGGTTCCATTTTAATTTCATTGGTATAGGATCTTCAAATTAAAAGATACACCACGAAACTTCTCAAAATATTTCAAGTTGGTTTTCTTTTATGTTAAAAATTATTTTGTTACATTAGCTGATCCCGAAACACGACAAATTAAAAGGGAGATAAAACTAAAATTCAGTATTTATTTTCCTGAGATTCTGTACGGAAACATAAATTTCTAGTTCTAGCCATTATTAAATTTCTTGTTTCATGAATTTTATTGAAAAGTAGCACAAAGCTTGACAATTATTCTTTACTAATAATTACTTTTTTAGAGAATTTATTATTTTGCATTTGCCTTCCCAATACATCCTTGATAATTTAATGTATGTTCGCAAAAAACTTCTAACAATCAAACACGCAAACTAACAAACACTCTTTTGAGCTTTACAAAATGAAGCTATGTTTTTATTTATTTATTATTCGATGTTGATTGCTTTATTACGTAGTGCACAAACTTGAAGATAATAAATATCGATTAATCATAATCGTGAATCAATAATATTATTAATTATACACGTTCAATAATCTCTTCCTAGGTTCCAATTGAAAATTGTTGCATAATAATGCCATTATAATAATAACCTCGGATGACTTACAGCATGGAAAAGTCAAGGGCGTAAGTTTGCTTTTGTTTACTAAAGATGTGCGGATGAATTGAAATCTTTTATGAATTACGAATGGCTGATGGATCTCCGATGTTCTAATTGGCATATTCACACAGATATTAGAGATTGATGCGTGGGCTGAAAGCTAGGTTGAGCCAGGCACGGATCTAGAGTTTGGAGGGGGTCATACATTTTAGTTTCGCGAACATTCAACATAGAGAATGTAAAAAAATTGGGTGGTCTTGTTTACACACGTAACGGAGTTTTAAAAACGGAGCAATGTAAAAAGAAATTATTAAAATAAATTCATATTACTATCATTTATGGCTAATTTTATCATGTTGCACTTCCCTCACATGATGGGCGCGAAACTCTCAATTATCCTTCTATTGAAAGTGTCAAAAGTAGTATAAGTGCAATAAAAAATATAATTTTCTACATTAATTAAAAATTTATATAATTGCGATTATTATTAATGAAAATTATGATAGATAAATTGCGATCTAACTAATGAACTAACCAAAAATTGCTGTGTGATTAATTTATATGCGGTAGATGTGGTAGCGAGAGATATATCAGCGATATCTGTATATAATTTAATGAAAGTCCTTGGCTGTCGAGAACTGTAGTAAGTTCTATTTTAGAACGAGTATCTGAAGCTGCACTAACAGTTTCTTACCAAATCTGGCTTGGCAGAGAGGGTATCGCGAGCAGTCAAGGTGAGCGCTAATGTGTATAATAAGGGAGTCCGTAAACCTACACCTGTGTCGCAAGTTCTGGGAGCTGCTTATGTTTCCTCTCACCCAGCACCCACTCGGTGAATCTATGAAATACTAGCATGTTTGTCTCTTTGAGGGTAGGAGGAGGTCACGATCCCTATGACTCCCTCCTGAATGCGCGTCTGATGTTTTCTGAGATGAGAAATAAGCAAAATAGTTATGAATGTGATAAGCACGAACGGAGGTAACGAATATCACGTGTAAATATGTACATGAATACAGTTAACTGTGTAATTAAATATTATCGCTGGTGGATTAAATTGAATCGATTATTTTCTTGAGGACAGATGAGTAGATATAGGACTCACTACAAATGATATAGAGTAATTTTTTATGTTTAAAGTTGTGAGACATAGTTGTCATCCGTATTAGTTTACGTATACACCGATGCCTTTTATTCAATGTCTTTTTTGCGATATATTATTCATTAATGTCTTTTAAACAACGTCTTCTTATACATGTTTGATAGTTCGTAGTATTATATAGTTTAGAATGGTTATTGTCACGTATATTATTTGCAATATTATATGTCTATATCGTTTAGTGCTACAGTGAATTTTATACCTACACTTTTAGGATGGTTTCTGATTAAGGTTTATGACTTTCTATGTTAGGATAAGAATTATATGCTTTATAACCTTTATATATGGTTATATATCTGTTGGTATACTGTTTATATGGTTTGACGTTTTATTATAAGGTAAAAATTTCCTAATCTGATAACTATTTCGAGTCTTTATTTGAATTATGTTATGTAAATACATAACAAGTAACTAACTATATGAGTTAAGTTTTTGCGGCATTATTATTATCAATAACCTGTAATTATTATTATTAGTACATAAATAAAATACCTACGATAGGTGAACTGTGTTTTTAAGTATATGGCACATCATGTAATAGACATAAGTACATAGGTGGTGTAAGAATGGTACCAAAATGTAAAAGGCACGGCTCGAATTTAACAATTCAGGATCGGACTAGGGTTATACGATTGTAATACGGCTTGGCTTCATTGTAAATACAGAAAGTATAGTACATTAGAAGTTTTCTAAAGTAGTTTCAATTGATCCACAACAATTCTAATTTCTAATTTCTATTCTATGTCTATAGTAATATAATAATTAGTTTGTTTGAACGCGACAATCTCTGAAATTACGATTTAGATTAAAAACATTGTTTATGAGTTTTATAGCCTATTTATTGAGGAAAAGTTATAGGCCATATAACTTCACGCTACGATGCTAGGGAGCGGAGCAGTAATCATGAATGTCAAGCAATTTCACAAACTGTACGCAAGTACGGGAAATGAGAACCATCATAGGCTACTTGGGTGCGTTGGTAGCGGCGCGGCATGGCGCGGAGTTATTTGAATAAATTTAACATGTGTGAAACCGTGGTGCAGAGTTAGTTAAAAATATACGTAAACCTAGAAAATTTAGGTAAATATTACGTGGTAAGATGACTAAAAACATGTCTAAAAATAAAATAAAATTCAGGAAAATTTATTTGAAACTGACTTTGAGGATTACTCCACCACGTTTTAAGCTCTAGCAAACGAAATTTCGAAATATGTTCGTGCAAATCCTAACACCGGGGATGTGCGGCACTTGACCGCCTTCTCGTTACTTCATGCAACGATCCTATTCACATGCAAGCAGGTCAGCGCCTCGTATCACGTAGTTTATATTTGTACATTAAAGTAACTGCAATCTATATATCTATATGCGTGGAAAAACAATTAGAACGTCATTTATTTGGATAATAACTGTTTGATCCCGGAACACGACGCGCCTATGCGTTCCACTATGTTGGGTGCTACACGTCGTTATGGTGGTCGCGATATAGTCAGACACAATTTCGTGTCCAACAGACCTACTGTCTAGCAGTTGTTAATAATTATTTTTTAGAATTATAACAAATGTATAAAATATTTTGTCTACTTTGTTTCCTTTTCTCCATAGCTAATAATCCAAAATCCACTAAATATTTAAAAACAATATTTTACTCTCTCGTAATATGCATAATAGACAGCTATGACCTTCTGATACTTTACCACGTTAACATACTAATTTCCGCGACAGATCTTTTTCTTAACAGCAACACGACTGTGGAATTCGCTTGTTATTAAAATCCAACAAGCCAACTCTCGGGACAACCTTCAAGTGTTCGCTTCATAGGTTTTACTTGGAGCAGTTAAATATCGGTTAGATTTTTTTTTTACTAAATATTATGCATAATTTACATATACCTTTCTCTTGCTCACATGAAAAACTGGTAGAGAATGCTTTTTAGCATTAAGTTCTCCTATTGTTCTTTCTTTTTATGTGCATTAAAGAGTATAATAATATATTAGTATAGTAGTTGTATATAATTTATATAACAGTAAAGGCTGTAACAATCACAATCAATAACCTCTACCTCTAGGTCACTAATAGTATCTGCGTTTTTCATAGATATTAACCAGACACGTAACTAACTAAACTAATATTCATATATTGTTTATCATAAAAATACCATCAGCCATCGTCTGAGTGAATGAAAACTACGATTAAGCAACCAGCGCCAAGTAACATTTCATTAAAGTATTGAAATGTTTTAACAATTAACTGTGCTCCACGGTTTCCCCTGTGTTGAATTTATTCGACTAACTATCCCCGTACTTAAAACGTACTCGTGTAGCCTATCGTTGTTCTCACTTCCCGTACTTGCCTACAGCTTGCCAGATTGCTTGACCTTCATGGATACTGCTCTGCTCCTTAGTTTTGTAACGTAAAGTTATATATATAGCCTATAATTTTTATCAATAAATGAGCTATACAATGAAATTTTTAACAGAAAAGAAAACCAACTTCAATGATTTTGAAGAGTTTCCTTGTGTACCTTCGAAGTTGAAGATCCAATGCTAATGAAATAAAAACGAGACCACCATTGAGGTATCCCCTATGCAAGAAAAAAGAATCATCCAAATCGGTTCATAAACAAAGAAGTTATGGCTAAACATCCATAAAAAATATATACATTCGAATTGAGTAACCTCCCTCCCGTCTTTTGTTGCAGTCGGTTAAAAATGCAATAAAGCAACAGTCTCTAGAGATTTATAATATTAGTATAGATTTAACAAACGCATGAGCTAATAACAGAATCAAAGATTCATATTACTAGACCATATAACAAAGAAGGGGCTATTAAGATCGTAAGACGTAACTTCCATCAAATATAATCTTGTTTTAGAATAACGTATATGATCAAAATAATAAGAAAGACATAATATGATCAAATAATATCTAATTTGAGAAGATATACATGTTGGTCTTATTACGTTATTATAGCCAACTGTGTGTGCCCTTTGTTCTTTGATAGTAATACTTTCTTTCAATTTATATTAATTATTTTTTTCCTATCTTAATAATTCCGCGTCTGAAAATTGTAATCAAATTAATAGGATATACTGTAATTGAAATGCGTATAAAGAGCTTACATAAGCCATATCTTAAAACTTTGGAGTAGTGCCAGGACAGAAACCAGATTTCCAGAATGAAAACTCAGGGTAAATTCGTTTCAAAGTTAAGGGAGTAACGTAGCGTGAAATGAGGAAGGTTCCTAAAATAATTATTTATTGGTATACAACTTCTAATATGGATATATTTTGGTAATTTGCACACTTTTATTTTTGCAATTTTACCCAGCGTTTACCCTCGTTAACACATTCGATGTTAAAGACGTTTTACACCCTAAGCTTAGAAAGATATCTGGCACTCAAGTGAAAATTAAGATACCTGGCTAAATCCATTAGTACAGGTACTTAAATTGTGAGAATATTAAAAATAATATTTATGCAACAAGTTACCTCTGCGTTTTAATGTGTATTACATACTTATACAGTGAACATTATCATACTATAATTGAAGTGTGCTTGAGCTCGGAAGTTCTCAAAAAGACAGATAAACGTATTTGGAAAGGAAACTAGAAGAGATTACATATAATCAGTAATCGAATATCGTTGGAGAGTCCTATATCCAAGAATGGATTTTTATGGACTGAACATATTGTGACTATAATTGGTTAGATAAAAATTATGATTTTTATTATTCTGTAAATAATTCAGTAAAAACAGAAAATTTATTATCGAAGTCTTACTTTACTTACAAATTGACCGACGTAAAACGTGGTCTGAACTCATCAAGCTATAAATTTTCAATAGCAGCTGCTGTTCATGCTATAAGATATGTATACCTATTGGTCTTGGCAAACATTAAAATTATCAATTGTTTTGTTATTAAACATTAGACGCGATTCTTAAGCTTACTAGCACTGTGGAACACTTAACAGTAGCTAAACAATGTGAATAACTGCCACTATATTTAGGAAGGATTATCGTTTTCCAAGGTTTAATATGAATCTGCAGCGTCGGTTGGCTGTTCCTGTTATTTAGGTCCGGTTTACTGGAAGGTAGTACACGACAATTTACTAGATGACTCTTTTTTAAGGTCTAAAATTATTAATCTTTGTCCGATTAGAGGAATAGAGAATTTAGGACCTACTAAACCGCATTAATTTAAAGGTTTACTCTTTGTAAACAAGCAAAAACGCTATCAGCCATAATAGTCCATATATTATCTCTGCTGTGACGTCATATGGGTCCAAAACAAAAACATTTGACATTTAGCAAATGTTCATCTTATTTTTTTTTTATTTTGCTATCTGCCTATCTATGTAGACAAAAATCTCAATACTTTTTAAATCATAAATGTAACTCGTATAAGATCCGACATGTAGTTTGCTTAGAGCCTTATGACTTCACAAAATGGCCGACAGCGTTTTCAGAGTTAAAAAAAATTAAACATTTTTATATTGAAACTATTTAGACACCTTTTACACTTTATTTATCTGAAATCGATAAATATTGTCCTTCTAAAGTCAAATACTACAAAAACTATATATTTGTTGGGTCAAATTTGATATGAGTCAAGTAGTCTGAGATTGGATCGCGACCACCATAAACCAGGTGTAACACCTGCCATAGTGGCACGATCAGGCATGTCGCGTTCCAGCATCAACTGGTGTGTATCTGGTGTAAGTGGGGTGGTAGAGATCTGTCCGCGACTGGATCGCGACCACCTTGTACATGATGATAAGGCCATCATAGTAACTTTCTTCCGTTTTATCGTATTTCGGGTTCAGCCAGTACACATATTACTACCGAGAGGCTAGCAGGCCGGTACGACAGCGACGAATGGAGAGGGATTGCATCTAGCACAGTGTCGTCATTTTAGCATGCATAAACAAAAATAAAAAAAATACTAATCTGGATATATTTTCTCTAATTTCCCTGTTCATTTTATAGTATTTCGTCATATCATGCTTCGCTCGTTATCACAGTGACTCGGGTAATAAAAGCGATGCATAATATTATATTTTTCCGTACCGGAAAAGAATGAGAAAAAACATGGCGAAAAGACATTGACATCTTTTATTAATTACTAGCTGGTCCGGCAAATGTTGTTAGCCTAGCCGATAGTTAGTAACTCAACCCATCTATTCCAAATATTCTTCAAAAACTTTCCAGGATGATAACAAACAAAAAAAATTAATAAATTTGTTAACCACACTGAGCTAGGAATTAATCACGGGTGCAGGCGTAATGGCAGGTTCATGTGATTTTCATTTGGTACTTTTTTTAACCTTGGTATAAAAAACAGCCTAATAACTAAAATATAAGATAATACTCAGTTTGATCCCACAGTTAAACCGATCACACGGTTTTGTGGGACCATGTATTAGTATTTTTTTCTTTCGAACTGACAATAATACTGTTAGCCTTAAGGGCTCTTGAACCATTAGAGGCTTTGACATCTTCACTGGGCTTGGCAATTGAGCATTTTTGGAAGTAGTAAAAACACGTATTCTAAACCTATTTGGTTCAAATTTTGTACACGGGAATCAGTGTTATCAGATGTAAAAAAATAACTACCGTGTTGATTTTTTAAAAATACCGTGTTTCAAACTCAAAATATCGTGGAAACCAACGCCTTTTTACTTATAATATCACTGGTTGACACAGTAAAAAAAATGCTATTTATTTTACGTACATTCTGCGACTTAAATTTTTTGTTGACTTTCATTATTAGTTACAGTTTAATGCGGTAATCAATATTTAAAATTATCGAAGAAAATTACACGGTAGTGAATGACGACCATAGAACGCGCATTGAGCTACAAAAAAGAAAAAAAATGTGTTCTTTCTCAAGCGATTTTGATGACCTTTTTGTGCACGGCAAATATATGTCATTCCTCAATTGATAGACTATAAATGTTTTCAATATAATGAGTAAAATGAAACTACGGGACAACAAAAATTACTACGTACTAAAAGCGAACAGTGCCGCAGGGCACTGCTAGTATCATATAAATAGTTCTTTTAAATAATTCAAGTTAAATTTTCAATGGAAAGCAAAAAGTGCTTTTACAAAATAATATTATGTATTTCGTAATTAAGTTTTTACATTCATGAATAATTTATATTCTCTCCCGTCACATATTTATAACGATCATTATATATTATGGTAGACGTCGAAGTAAAATTACTTGGGTCCGATACAAAGCGCGATGCTGTGGTTCGAGCGCTGTTATTTGATATTATTCAAGGAAAATATGCAAATTTTATCCAAGGGTATACTGGTATACTGCTAAGTCCCAAGGCATTACAAGTATACGTCTTTGTGTACATCGATTTTAAATCTGCGATCTTTGTGCGTTATGAATGTTGTGTAATAGGATACTCGAAATTACTGAGTGTTCTTCGAACATTGTTGAATACGCTAATTAGTTGAAGATTTTTAAAAAGTTTAGGCTTAACAAAGTGGAATATGCTCTTTATAAAGTACGAGTGTGTGAATACAATAGAACCAATTGTGAACTCGTTCAAGCTATATAAACCTTATGTGTTTTAATAAGAATTGTAAGTTGTTATACAATTAGGCAGTATAAGTTTTTTTATCGAACTTTTCTTCCAGATTTTACCTATCGCCAAATAAATGCACGTTCAATGACCTCATTAGTAATATTTATCCCTAAATAATAGAAATATAACATATACGAATTACCAAAAAATATCAAAACGCTTACCTAAAACTTCTTTAATATTATTAGTATCAGGATAATTTCATAAAACTCCGTATTTATCATCTCTTTGGAGACAGTTTTTATAAATATGATGAAAAAATTTTTGTTGGGAATAGATTTTATAATTAGAGGATACATATTGGTGACAGAAAATATTGTTTCCATTTTTTAATACTGGTTTTTGTTTTTTAGACTAGTAACAAAAAATTACTTACTGTTCATGGCATTTTATTGTGGCACGAATTGTTAAAAGTTTCTTTTAGATAATTACTGCTCAGTTGTTTTATTTGCTTTTTAAGTTTTCATGCAGTCATTTAGCGTTCTCCTGATCAGTCGATAAGCCAGCAAAATTATAGCAGTTTGAGGAAGGTTGCATTTAACGTTATGTGACATTTCACATATATTCAGATATTTTCAAAGAGATTATTCGCGCTATTGCTATAAAAGGGTGCAATAATGTAGGCGTTTATTCATAGCCACGCGTGTGTCAGCGCTCGTCATTATTCGTTGGCATGCATGCTTCAAGAGACCACACTTTGCAATCTGCGACTAGCGCTAAGTGCACCGTGGGGTATTAAGCTCTAGTAATATGCGGTAGAAAAAGCGTATTCCATTTCCAACTTTTTAAGTACATCTCTTTTGTATCGGAAGCATCCTCTATAGGGAGAACCAACAGTTGAAAATAGACTTAGATATATCAATCCATCTATCACGTTAAAGATTTACTTTTTTTAATAGTACCACGTGTCTGATAGTAAGCAACCTAAGAAATGTAGTAAGCAGTCAACAAACAGTCAGACAGACAAAAAATTTAAAAATTGTTTTTGTTTTTTGAATAAGTATTGTATATACTTTCATATGCATTTAGTAAAAAGCTGTAATTCTGAGATTACAAATAGACACTTCAATTTTAATTATTAGTGTGTAATAGATAACGCAAATTGTTTTCCATTTTAAAAGTGTATGTTCTTTTCGAAGTACATTACAGTTACATACATGTGTATATGGGTTGTAGATTTATGAGCGCTGCATAGCATAAATCTTAGTCAACACAGTGGGTGGCTAATAGGAGATCGGCATCGATTGGCCTTAGCGAACAGCACCGTGACTTTACGTTGGTGCAAGCCATTATTTTACCAAGATTTACATCGATGGAGATATCATGTTGGAGCAAATTTTAATATAAAACGATATTCAAATATAATTCAAGAAAATTGTACTCAAGAATAGCATTAAATCGTTGCGTAAATTGCGCACTTTATCATGTAAATGATGTACAAAATGTGTAGTAATAATAAGTTATGCTTAGAATAGCTAAACATTAATTAAGGGTTTTCCATTGAATCTTATATTGACAGTTTATTAGAGATAAATAGTTTGTTGAAAATTTCATTAATAATTTAATTTGAAATATTTTGTTTATGAAATAACTGCCGCGGGCCAGGTGAACAAACAAGTAAAAATGTTTTTCTTATAATGGTTTAAAAAGTCATATTGGTTTTTCAAGTTTCATGAAAATTAACAATAATGAATAAAATTACCTAATGTGTAGCATCCAGACCTATTTTATGCTTTAACGTGTTTTTCCTTGAGGTGCATAAGATCAGGTAAGATTGTGATTGATCCTTAGTGTTTGAACGCTTGACTATAAATCGATTTTTATAAATTTCGTAAAATGGCTTAATCTAAGAAAAGAGAGACTATCCATCCATCCATCCATCGACATCCACTGTCCAACGTTGATTTGAAAAAACTATGACGAATATGGATCTATATTTTAATATGTATGTTTCGACTATATTCCTATTTATTATAGTTATACTTATTTAGAAACTGAGTGAATTTTTATGATACATGCGAACATTGTAACGATAAGTCTACACTGTGAAGTTGATTACTAAACCTCTTGTTTTATTGTGGTGAAGTTAGTCACACTCGATGTTATCGACTTTTTTAAAGGGAAAAATTGTTTAGTACCTTTGTGATTTAAAACGAAAAAGCGACACTAAAAAGAGACAAAGACATACATCTATACGATTTATCCTATGTATTCTAACATTTATATTATGCACGATTAATGTAAGTCCTGATTTTGATAATTATGATTGACGTCCAATTGGCCTCGCGGTGTAAGACGACCAGACTTGTACGCATTATTGTATGTACAGTATGAGTGGTCGATAGTTAGAGTCCCACTGATTTAGGATTTTTAAAGAGATTTTAAAGAAGATATTTTTGATTTCTGTGGTTTTCACTTCTACCTCGTGTGAACTGTAGACATGTTTTTTATAGGTAGGTATTTATGTTTTTAGTTTTTTTTTTATTTATACAAAAGTGTACAACGGTCGTGTACTGTAAATGATTCCACAATATACACAGATTATTTGTCACAGCACAATCTGTTTTCATTAAAGCGAGGCATAATGCATTCGAATCAGGTCGGTGTTGCGCGCTCCATTCCCCGGTTCATTTGGCGACCATTATTTTAGGACGCGTTGCACGTCAATCAGTCTTTCAGTCAGTCAGCTCATATTGGAGCTGAGGAACAGTCTGTAACAAGCTTGCCTTGTTTCGTGACGGGAATGTTTAACACAATCAACAAGTAAAGGGGAATTAATTAACTCTAAACGTAATATATTTGTAAGAGCCAAAATGTAAATTTAATTAGTTTTAATTGGTTTATTTTTCTTCCTTTAAGTTGGGTGTCAACTTGACAGTCGGTTAAGTTTCTTGTAATCTTAATCTAAATCTTAAACTAGGTCAGTTAGGAATATTAGAAGATATGATTGTAATTTTGGTATAAAGTATTGCCACACTGTCATTTGTTTTTAGCACAAGCTGGTAGCACGCTAAGCCTAGTGGGAGGGCTGGCTCTCAAGTGCAGTTGCCGGAAAATACCTATAAGTGCTTCGCGACAGATTTTTAATTTGAGGATGGTAGCAAGCCAGGCGGGGATTAGAAAATGCCCTAACACAATGCTATGGTTTCATCACGTTTTCCTTCAATGAAAGCTCGGATTTATTGCAGGGATTCGAACTCACGTCCATCGATGCGACGTCCGTAAACGCAACCCCTGAGACATCACTGCTTCAAAAAGTTTAAAGTTCATGTAATATTTTAAAGTAAACATTAAGTGATAATAAGGTAGTGATTATTGAAAAATAATTGTGTCATTTTATATAGTACCTATTTTACGAAATTACACTTCATATCCATCTCTCTAAATAAATATTGTTTTATCAAAATTAAAATCACAGTGTAGGGGGAATATAATACGCGTCAGTCTAAGAAAACTGGTTTATGTGTGTTTTAATTTTCAAACGTTTGATGTTATTTCATTAATTTAACATAGCATCTAGCGGAAATAAACTGAAACTAAAATCTAGAAAAGACTTGCCAAGGTAGAAATTCCATTTCAAAGAATGTAACTATATTGTTTTGTAAATTATTTGAAGAACGTACATCCCTACAGCTTTAATTAAAAGAACAGTTATGGAATTTGGCACCTGTTAAATCTGAGATTTAATGCTCTTTTATCGGCGACCACGACTACCCCAAACGTCGTTTTTACTGAATTTATGTATTTATTTATGTTTTTGTCGGATATGATATAATACAGAAATCGAAATGTATGTAAATGTACGTATGCGTAAATTACCAACCCACATACTAGGATTTCCTGATACAAAACTGTTATTAAATTAATATTCGTATGATATTGTGGCATTTTCCATCAACTGAATCAAAAAATATCAGCACGATAACTAGATGGTTGGATGGGGGGATTGGTGGGTAAATTCATTTGCATTACTTGAAGATTTATGTTCAACTATATTCATCGAAATAAATAAATGACGTTTGACATATCACGTACCGTACAAGTAATTATTTAATTGGTAGGCAGAGCACGGATTACACGCATAATATAAACAGAATGTGAACTAACGTAAATTCGCATTTCAAATGGTTGTGTGCTTTTTTGACGTTAAAAACAACAAGGTTTTTAATTTAGCTTGCAAATTGCAACATCTGCTCTATAGACGAACCAAGTTGTACTCATTTATTTTGTATTGAATACTGTGATTGAATATAAAAACCAGTGATCGTGATTTTTTTAAATTGGATTCCAGTGCTACGTAATGGAACTTTTTTATTATCGTTATAGTTCAGCTCTATGGCCACAATCTCACATGATCTTAAGTGACGATGTGGCCCAAGATGGTAATACGCTAAGCCTAGTGGAAGACTGGCTCTCAAGTGCAGCTGCCGGAACACAACTATTGGTGCTTGGTGACAGATTTCCAACATGAGGGTGGTAGATAGCCAAGAGGGCATTAAAAAATGGTTCTGTAGCGATATCTATCTCGTCACATACGACGCACCCTACATCGCGATGTTAAAATTAACACAATAAGATGTAATACATATATACAAGAACCCGACAACAACCGTTGGGCAGTAGCCCAAACCAGACACAACACCCGTCTGGTCGGAGGATCCTTCCTTTTCTAGGATGGATGAGTACCCACACCTCATTATAAAGAAAATAGTTATAATGGAAGTGTTTCAAAATTTATATTCTAAATCTTAGTGAAGCTGTCAGAGCCTCTAATGGTTCCAAGGCCTTTATGGCTAACAGTATAGTCAGTTCGACAGATGTGTGTGTGTGTGTGTGTGTGTTTTTTATATCACTATGGAGGCAAACAAACATATGGCCCGCCTGACGGTAAGCGACTACCGCAGCCTATGGACGCTTGTAATACTTGTTTATTGGTAATATAGGTTTATTTATTTCATTTGCCATTTTGTATATGTGTATGGTATATGTATGTGTTGTATGGTGTATGTAAATCAAATGGTATTAAATGTCAAAGATCCCTTCGTTCACACATACATTATTTATTACTCAGTATATCCCGGGTAAATGTTTCTTGAATGTATTGTATATAATAAAAAAAATTAGTCGGTACATAAATAAAACAGTTAATATTACTCCCTCCAAACTATATCGCAGTTTGTTGGTTCTTTTTTTACCCAGTATTATTTTTTCTCAAATATTTTCAATATACATACCCTCTCTTTTATTATGGTATAAACTAACGTGTTATAGTCAACGAGGATCGATTTTTTGATGTACCTACTTCACATATTCTACATTCTACTAAATATTATTATATACACATACATTTTTCTGTACCCGCTGATTTCACATGAATAGTTATATACATAAAAGTATATAAAGAAACTAGTTACTACATCACGATAATAATATAAATGCTTGACTATGATCAAAACATAATATTCTGATTATATGCAAACTTTCACAAATTGGATTCGCTACTCCAATCATGGTTATACAGGTGAATCCGTGGTTGATTTGCACCTACGTGATAGGTAGACCGATGCACTTATGGAAATGAGCATATAATCTAATCTCAAACAGAGTTATGATTCTCTCTCTAACTAGAATGCAGACTGGAGTGATTGGAGCACGCATCGATTGCTTCATTACGAAATATTTCGTACCCATAAGATTGTCGATGTCAATCATTCGTGTGATATTTGAAATCGGTAAATTACCGGTACGTACATTTGAACCAACATTAGATATGCATTGATTATTAAAGTATATAAGTACAGTTTAAAATGTTAATATAGTAGAAAACGGTTTTTAATTCTATAAATATTGTATTATCTACTACATCTTTCAGTAATCGCATTACGTTTTTACGTAACTCTAAAATTTCTAAGTTATATATTTTTTACTATAAATCCACATTTTTTATAATTTATATTCTCCTGGGACTTGAGTCCAAAGACATACCATTGATACCTATCAAAATCCGTCGGGTCGTTTTTTTTGTGGTGGATTCATAGATTCCTTCGTAAGTAATTAAAACAATTGAGTATAGTTTTGAATTGAGTTAGGGTGAGCTATGTTGAGTTTTGTTTCAGTGAATTCATTGGTAAAATTAACGTTGGTATGATTTTATTTATATTGTACAATATTCTAATTGGTAGTCACCCGCGACTCTGTCCTCGTGTAAATATTTTTGTCGTAAATCGGGAGCTATTGTAATAAAAAGTACTGAACATTTTCCTTTGGAATTTAATGCTCTGTATAAAATTATATAAAAATCGGTTTAGCTATTTCGGTGAATTTTGACAGTGATGCTGAAACTCGTTTTCTCTCCAGAATAAAATTTAATCTACAGCAAATAATATATTTACACTTAAAATCTTGAAATAGTTTTCATTATAAAACTGGCTTCTTACTGGTTATTAATTATGTTATATTTTCTTCCTTCTCGACAATAACTCTTTTATTAAAGAAATAATTAGTAGATAAATCCGTTATAGTTTTATGATATCATAATTTGTTTATGTGAATAAATGCTTTAGATGTTGTAATACGGATGTGTAACAAAAATTTTGTACGAACATTTTAAAAGTCAAGAGCACATTCTCTGTGTATTTAATGTTTTACTTGAACCGATATAGTATCCGGTCATGAACGGATTTTCCAAGGCCAGTATTACATATACCCCTTTACTTGTCTTCCCATTACGTCTAAATTAAGATTAATTCAACTTCTTCTTGTTTTTATATCATTCTAAGTAAGGTCGGCAAAAAGTGTTTTTCTCTTTCACTCTCCTCTATCAACTATCATCTGAGTATATAGATATTATACGCATATAATCCTTCACATGAACAACCTATACCGTCTTCGGTTTCCTTTAGAGCTATATACCCTTCTTTTTGATTTGTTTAAAGTTAATAATAGGGTAGAACTTTTGCTTTGTGTATCGAGAATTTAAGGACAACATAATTATGTGATTATGCAAATGTTATATTTCGAGTATTGTAAGCAATAAGAACTCAAACGTGACACGGTTTTCTCTTTAGCATACATAGCACAAAGAATATCTTAGGTTACAGTCTTTTGAGATATGATAACGGTTACTAAGTTTTTAATGAGCACAGTAAAATATGAGCAGAATAGACCTACAAAAGATTAATGTTTAATCTTTTATATTGGTGTAGTTAAATTATACAAGGAACACGGTAAATATGTTCTGCTTGTAACGTGTCCTTTAAAAACGTAAACGCATCATGACTAACCACTTTATCTTTATCTCATCGCCCCGAGCAACATATTTTATAGTGCCACCATTGGGTTTCGATTTCATCGATCGATACCTTTCGTTGCCAGGCTCGGAGGGGAATTCCAGCGCAGGGACTGTAGTTACAATGAGAGATAATACTAAAAAGGTCGCTCACCTGGCAGACTCAGCCTCCCCAAAGTCAGCTCTGAACATATATTTTGCTTAAGAGTACTTCGCATTAATTATTCCCATTAAGAAACTGAATCTACGAACGGTATTGCTGAGAAGTTACGTGTACTATAATCATTCAAATATGCGAGGTTACAATAAATAAAATTATAAAAAGGTTAAATTCTATTTTCAATTAAAATTAAATTAAACAGTTAAGTGAAATTATAAAAGTAGGTTAATTTTATTTAATTACACAGTGTTTACTCAATGGTGCGTAACATGCGGTCAATCTTAACCAACAATAATTACCGTGTTAGTAAACTGCTACGTAAGTTTATAATTACACTAGTGGGTACTTCATTATGCTCTTCGTGGGAAAAGCTCATATTGTTGAACCAATTTAAAAATACCTCTTGTAATGAAAATGTTTCGTTATAGTTTATTTAGTAATTTTTTTGTGTTAAGTTTGACTATTTAATATAATAAAATACAACAATGGACGTGTATCGAACTAATTCGGGTAATATTAGATCCGATAATAAATATCGGTTTATTATTTATGTTGTTGTCACATCACATATTTTGTATTTCGTTTCATAAAATGTCGTAATATATCGATTATTGTAATAACTCACAAATACAGAACTGTGTGACGTGTCTTTATAGGTTTACATCACAACCCTAACAAAAACAAACAAAGTGCCTGTTTTATTAATAATTATTTAGTATCTTTATTTTATTAAAATATTTATTTATTTATTTCTGTTTTACAGACATTACAATTGATATTTCTATTACATAACATATTTCTTTTTCTAATATGGTTTTCTTCATAATACTATTTGACATCTCGAAACCAACACCCCACACTGAAATTATTTAATTTCTCACATTTATTATATTGTTTACCAAATGCCGGACACTGCCTTGGACCATGTTCACACTGTTGCATTTCTTGCACCTATAGTAATTTTTATTAAAATTTATTTTATTACAGTTATTATTATCCGTCTTATTACTCTTCACATTTTTGTTTGGCCTATTGATATTATTAAAATACATATTTAGCTAAGTGTATTGCTGTGACGACTTCTGTGCCTGTACAACATGAACCTCTGGATTGGTCAAAACCGTCATGTGTTCTCTTGACAGCTCTGCAGACCGACAAATGTCTACAGTCTTGTTCATAGTTAGGTCCGTTACTTCGAGAAGCTTCTGTTGAATTCGTGGATCCTTCACTCCAATAATGATCCTGTCTCGTATCATTCGTTATTTCTGATCTCCGAAATTTCAGTTTTCCGCCATGTTCCTGGCTGCTGAATAAAATGCATCAAACGATTCACCACCTTCTTGAAATCGCTTGTTAAAATTATAGCTGTTAATAACATCATTCTGCTTGTGTTTAAAATAATTTTCAAAAGTTTTAATCACGTCATCCAATTTATCTGCAACATTATTTAGTTTTTGTTAGGCGAAGCGGCTGTTTAAATGTAATATATTGTGGTTTCCACAATTATCGCACACGGATCGCAACCTGCGCGAATTTATAACAACATAAACTCAACGAAAAAGGCTAGAGCTTGCGTTATATTTTCTAAATTGCAACAGCTAACGCTTCGAAAATATATACGATGGCTGTTCAAAAAGTTTTATTAAGTACAATAATCTATTTTGATATATAATTTAAAAGCTCGAGAGATAGTTTTTTTTGTTTGTTTTCACGCGATAATCTCTGGAACTGCTTGTCAGGTAATTTCTTTTCATTTTTTTGCCAATTTATTGAGGAAGGTTTTAAGGGCCTATAATATAGGTTATATAACTTCACGCTACAACCCTAATGAGAGGAGTAGTAACCATCAACTACAAGCAATCTGACAAGATATAGTCGAGTACGAAATGACAACGACAGACTACACGGGCCCGTTGGTGGCGACGCGGTAGAGAGTTGGTTGAATAAATTTAACACGGGCGAAACCGTGGGCACAGCTAGTATAATAGTGGAAGTACTTAATTTCATTATACTTAAGCTATTATAGATTTCTTGTAAACTACTATACAAAGGCTTGATGGCGCAGTGGTAGTTAGCCCTACTATTGAGCCGAGAGGTCGCGGGTTCGATCCCCGTCCATGACTGAGTTTTGTGTGATGAGCATAATTGTCAGTTGTGTGTCTGTGTGTTAAATATCTATATTATATATTGTATATCAGCTGTTTAGTTACCATAATACAAGCTTTGCTTAGTTTGGAATTAAATGGCCGTGTGTGAAATTGTGTCTTCATATATTTTTTTTTAATATGAAAATACTAGTATGTTGTAGTGTCATAAAGTGAATGGATATAATTTTGTATAAGATGCGTATCATAAAAAATCATAAATGATATACAATAACGTTATTTGGTGAACCATGATCGAATTTATGATGTTTATTGACTCGAAGAAATGTCTACAAGCACTTGATGGCAGTACGGTACAATTAACACAACAATTTATGAATATTTCACTATATTACCCGCCAGAACATATCTCATTGCTGCGTAAAGACTTCTTTCCGAGGGAAAGCAAGGACTTCATTACCATGCTAACTTAATACGTATGGACGATTTCAAACACCAAGAAATCATGGTTCTGTTTAACCTTTCTCAAGTGTTCAGGTTCCTTTGCGTTGTTTTTCTACATGAAAATTACTAATTAAGGCGGAAAATGTACTCGGATTCCGAAAAAATCATTAAAACATATAGAGGTTCCAACTTACCGATATCGATTATATTTATCCTCTGGTCTTAATTATTTGACGATCACGACGAACGTTTAAAATGATCAATATTCTAGTTTCTTCAATTTGTATATTCTAAAATATAGATTTTTTTTTAAAATATCTGTATGCTATATTTTCTATTTAAATTTAATCTACTGTAGGTTAAAACGAATAAGGTTTTGGTGAAGACCAGAGTATTTGTTGTGAAAGGTCAAATGGCCTGAACCAATGTTACTTTTGCAATGCCCGCAAGGCGCTAACTAAAGTTCGCTAATTAATTCCTTAGTATACGTACACAAATATAGATAGATCGATGCGACGGGAAATAGGTCGAGAAGTCGAAGAGTTGTAACTGTGTTGTCTCATTGCCTTTGGGATGTTATTATCATGGCTTTATTGGTAGGTAAGCAATATCAGTGAACGTTTTATCAGCATAACTATTTATAATTTTAAGACGCTACTTACTTACCTCGTCTATAAATTTTGTCGACAAATACCTATCGGTCTATTCTGGCATTTAATCTTTAGTGACCCATCAACTTTGATCACTTAACATTAAATATCATTAAGGACAAACAACCTTACAATGTAATGAAGAAGACGTAAGAACAATTGTCTTTTTTACAGAAATTATAAAGTTGCACGAAAATAATTGTTATATTATTGACCAATTTAGGATAATAATTATATGCAGAAATCCTATCTATATTAATATTATAAAATGCAAAAGTTTATGAATATCTTTGTACGCGGTAATCTAATGAATAACTGATCCGATTTTGATATTTTTTGACTAATAGGAACGTTACATTGTCCTTGAGCCTTTGATTGTTTTAAAGTTTTTATTGTAACCCAGTAATTATTTCATTCTCGTAATTAAGTTTCTACTCATATTTATTGATAATTCTTGTTGCATAATAAATTGATGAATTTCGTAACAACTATTCCAGCCATTTTTGTGTTACACACAGACAGACAGACGAAAAATTGTAATATCATATTTGTGATCAGTGTAATTTATAAGAGATACCTATCAGGAAAAAAAATACATGTACAGACAAATCTATACGTTTATTAATATAGATATACAGATACATATAATTTTGTACAGTTTTATTGAAATGTAATATATTATATACTACAGTCTTCAAATTAAATTGTGGTGATGCACAAACAGGGGGGGGCCTTCGAACGGGGACTAAGTACAAAATTCGATTAGCGATCATAGCGCTCGGTAGTTTTACTGCCTTTTAAAACTTGCGGCTTTTGCAAATCCACTTACTGGTATAAATTCAAACGGGTCAAAGGGGAATCCATGTGGATTGTGTTATTGTGTTCACGTTATTCATTTTTGTTTAAACAGAAGTATTTGTAGGTTAACAAATTTATTCATCATTATGCTATTGTTTTGTTCTATGAAAAAAAAGTCACAAAATAAGATTTTAAAAAATAACAGGGTGATTTATGTTTAATGATTATAATGATAATTTCTTTTTCTTCTTACCCTGACTTCACCTAAGTAAGGTAGCATATTTTCACATCTTTTATACACATATAATTCCTCACAGAATCCATCTATACCTCCATCTGTCTTTTTCTTATAGGTCTATCTTTCCAGCATTATTTTAGTTTGCTACATTGGTCTAACCTATTTTTAAAGTAAATAGTGTGATTAAATATTATTATGTTTTTTCACTTGAAACTAGCGGAATTAGCAATTAAATGTATTTTCCAGTAATGCTGGAATTAGCAGTTCCATGCGGAAGTAGCAAGGTAACATCAAGCCGACTATTTATGACGGATATCCGTAAAGTAAAACCTTCGTCAAACAAATATTAATTTTAAAGCAATTCGGTGCTATGTTTATTTCAATTATTATATTTATTTAATAAGGTAATTACTATAACATTCTTAAAAGTTAACGTTTTTAAATTTTAATGCAATATCATTATTCATATGATATCATAGACATGGTTCAAGGTAATATTATAGATGTAAACAGTAAATTGCGTCAATGTAAGTAATAATGTATATTTTATGTGCTATTTACTAAGTATAATATATATTCTTATTATTAAAATTGCATATACACGATAATATTGCATCGCACTATTAGTAAATGAATTATTTTGTTCTTGCACACGCGAGAATTAACTCAATTTGCACGAAAACAACGTTCACAGAATTCAAATGTGAAATTGAAAACTGGCAGACTCCTCGCAACTCACAGCGAGATTAACTTAACTGAATTATAAAATCAAGTACACATTCATGTAGTGTAGTATATAAATATATCACTACTCCCCGCTAGCAAAGACATGAAAAAGTGTATACATTCAGTCTCAACAGAGTTATATCACATAGGAAAAATGCATTTTTATCCCTGCTTTGTGAAGTTTTACTGCACCACGCGGACACGTTCAGCGATAAAATAAACACTAAAACCATGCTAGGATACTGATTCTGTTTCGCGTGAACAATGTGCATTTACGTTATACAATACATTTTCTAAACAAATTGTTTCATCGCTACTTCCAAAGTGGATCCGCTCAGTCGCGCACGTAATTCTTCTCAGTTCGCATACAAACAGCCCCTAAGGAGGCGACAATCCTCACCACAAACAATAAAAATATACATAAAAATAAATTTGATACTTCGAAACCGCGGCCCGTGAGGAATATGCAATTGCTTGGGTGTTAGACCGTGCTTCAGAAATTATTGTCCCAGTGAATACATACATACTTGAACAGGTGGTACAATTTGAAAATCGTATGCGATGAAGGCATTTTACTATTATAGTGTAATCGAAGCTGGATACAATAGGCGTTTATTTTTAGGTAACTAACATAATTTCATATTGTGTAAGAATTATTTATGCAACATTTGCAATTCAGTTACGAACATGAATAAAAATTCAT
The DNA here is from genome assembly GCA_033032175.1 of Saturnia japonica. NCBI lineage: Eukaryota > Metazoa > Arthropoda > Insecta > Lepidoptera > Saturniidae > Saturnia > Saturnia japonica. The sequence continues at coordinate 1,097,264 of CM065320.1, read as the reverse complement.
TTACATGTTTTAAAAGATTGCTTAGTTATTACATTTTCACATAGATATTCGGTTCTTGGTATAGGTTTGCAGATGCTAAGAAAATTTTTGCAGCCTTAGTACCATTTGCAATACACAGAGACGTCAACAGAAATGCTCTTTTCATCTGACAGCTAACCACGTAGCTTAAAGATAGATATGGGAGAGGTGGTTCAAGTACATTTTGAAATGTCGAGTAGTAAATTGCATCGTATAGAAGCTGAGGTGTCGACCGGGAATTAGATTGCGCACTATCCAATCATTTCGATCATGATTTTCTATGATGACGGTCGCGAAAGGTATGTTATTATTTGCTAATTTGTATCATGAAAAACGTATTTCATTGATCTTTTGGTTCTATTATTAAAGTTATGGTAAATGGCTAGAATTGATTAGCTATTAATGTTAGATGATATTCATTCTCTTGCGAAATTGAAGTTCAAGACATAAACAAAACTGATCATTTAAAGATAAGATTCTTCATATCATACATTTTATAATTACAATGTTAATATCGTAGACAAATAAAATCATACTGATTTTTGCATTATTAAATGATGTCATTTTAATATAATTACAATTTAATGTTTACTAAACGCTTCATAGTTCACACATCGGAGCATAAATATTTATAAGGAAACCTTTGGATCTGTTCTAAATGCATACACCTTCAGACTTTGTTTGAAATTTGCATCAAAATGAGTGTAAGAATGCTTTGAAACAACGGAACATGCATTAAACACTGAATACGGGTACAAATTACAATAACAAATTTAGTCGTTTACAGTGTCATTATGAATCACGAGGCAATAAATCTTCCCAAATGTATGTTGTGATTGAATGATAAGTTATAGATAAATAAATGAAGCCTATATGAAGTCAATGGTAATCAACACAAACCGTTGAAGGTCAGTTTAATTACGTCGTTCCATCAGCAGTGAAAAGTGAAGTATTTAGTTTCTAAATTGTCTTAAGTGCAAATTGTTGGTTAACTATGTTAACGTGTAATTAATATTTGTCTCTCACAACACGTGGGAAAATCTCACGGCTGGCATATTGCCTGTGGACTGATGGAGTGCACTTCTTTTGGATAGCGCGATACTCCAGCTTTGTGTAAACGTCTTGTCGCATTGTTTAATTTACTTTGACGTCTGCTTTTATGTTGACTTTGATTAATTGATTTAAATACAGCAATGTATAAAGTTTTGTAACATGTTCTTCTTTTGTCCGGTGTTTTGTTACATTAATTGCGTAAACAACCTATATCTAATGTGAAACAAATAGAAAACAGAATTCTCAAGGCGCATTCGCTTTCACGTTACACCTGCATGAGCACAGATTTATGTTCTGATTAGTGTGTTACAACTAAACACGATTATCTACTTAATTTCCTGTAGCACAGTTAACTAAATTTAAAAATCAAGTACCAACACGTAATTATCGTTATCGAAATGAAATTTTGCAATATGCAAAATGAATCAAAATGTTCCACATTTCCTCCATCGTCAACATTATCCAAAATTATTTACTATTCTCCCCAATCCTAATTTAGTGTTCACACTGAATTTGTTTTTATAAAAATAATTGTTATAGAACAAACAACTAAATAAAATGTACGTTTCTACATTTTACCTCGATTTGAAAATATTCTTAAAACTGAGTAAGAAATAATTTACATTATCGTTCTTCGTTATTATGTGTATTCTTAATATTATAGAATGGAAATATTATTATATACATACGTATCCATATAGTTTAAGGTATTATATGCAAAGGTTAAATTGTTAAAATTGTTTAATCAACGATTTATATTAAATTTACCAAGTCACGTAATTATATAGCGAAGGCTGCGCCTGGCATTGAGCCTTTGATTGTTTTAATGGGAATAACTTTTGTTTTTATCATCTAATCTTTGACTTACATAATGTAATTCTTAATTGTGTTTTCTCACAACGTTGAAATAATCTTCAATAGCACATTAAGATGATTATAGGACTGAATGCAATTATAACGGTATAGAATTACTTGTTGCGTAATAAAAAATCGGATATTGATACGCAAGAACAAAAAAGCAGAGAAAATTTACAACCCTTTGTTATTGAAAAAGATACTCGTTACAAAATATTGCATTGTATTGATTTCATTAAAAATATTCATAGCACATGAGCAGTGATTCCAGGTACAGGTGGTCAGAAGTGAGCCCAATATTTATAAAATTACATTATATTGCTAGATGCACTAATACTATAAAGCTCAAGAGATTGTTTATTTGTTTGTTAGAATACACTAATCTCTGGAACTACCAGTCAGCATTAGAAAAATATTTTTGCGTTTTATAGCATATTTATTGATGAAGGCTTTATGACTTTAGGCATCACGTTATGAACTTAAGGGCGCGGAGTGGTAGCCATGAACGTCAAGCAATCTGGAAAGCTTTAAGTAAATACGGGTAAGTGAGAACAACGGTAGGCTGCGATGGCGGTCGCGCGGCAGAGACTTGATCGGATAATTGTAACACGGGTGAAACCGTGGCACAGAGCTAGTATTTAAGAATAATTCTAGTGTAATTAATTATTTAATATGCAGTATTCCGTGAAGAGATAGAATGACATAATTTAAACTCTGTCAATTAGAGATCGGGCACAACGTCCGATCTTTCCGGTAATTAAAACTTGATAGCTAATGATAATAAAAGGCTAATAATACTTTTTGGTCCTTCAAGCAATACGGGTTGACAATAAGTTACGACGCCAAATTTTAGCCTGCTAAAGGAAATTTGTACTTAGGCGTTTTATTTCTATCTATCTAGATGTAAAAAGAGGTAATTGTAGACACGGTGCAGAGCTAGAATGACATGGTTGATATAATTTACATTGTGATTTGGAATAATATATTATGTCACTGTTATATAATCAAATGTAATGTATGTTTGTAAATATACAAATGTACTTGTTAGGTGTAAAGATATATGGAAACTTAACAACCAATAAAACACTGCATTATCATTTGAATATTATGTTAAAATATATACTGCGATGAATGTAACAAAGAATCCTTTTGTATATGTACACAGCTTTGAGGCAAGGATGCGTCGTACATCGGACACAAATCATTGGTGACACGTCCACGATTGCCATTTTCACAACAGACCTCGGTGGTTGTGAACTTACTCTGTTATGTGCTTGTTAACTTCTGCGTGTTCATACTTACATGGAAGTACCAGATTTTTTTTTGTAACTATTTTGTTGAATCTTTAATATCGGGATAGAGTTAATTGCTAGCGTGAAACGCGAGAGTTGATAAGCACTAGTAATTAAATTAAGTGCATCACCTTAATATTTGAAAAGTACTGTAACAATGAATACGTTTATTGAGACAATAATTAATTTGAAACACTATAATCAAATTTTGCATAATAAATCTAAATATTTTATTGTTTAGGCGTCGGGTTGGGTTGACTATTTTGGAAGACTGATAAATGCTTATGAGGGCAAACATCCGTTGACATAATTAATACCATTTCAGCAAATTACTTAAGGTCTCATTTAGTGGCTATAAAACTTGTAGTACTTGTTTTCCATTTCTGTTCGTTGATCTCGCCTGATGTTAGTTGAAGATGAGGCCGAGGAGTGATCTCCTATCAGATGGATATTCACTTTTCGATCTTCGTCTTAGCTTGTTCTAACTCGGTTTAGAAATATCATGCTTTTGGACTATTACCAATTTTTAAGTAGATTCCTGATAGAATGGAGATCGAGAGTGGCAAAACGATGTGCAGGAATATAGGAGGCGAGATTATGCCGACGACACCAAAAATCTTGTTAAGAAGACCTGGACAATGCGCATATAAAATGGGGATGAATAGCTTAAAAGGGATAAGGTTTATGCCCTGAAGTGAGTAGACAAAAGCTGTCCATGATGATGATGATGATATCGACCTAATTTAAGGTCTATACGTTTCTACGACATTAGGTTTTTTTATATTAGCACGGCAAGTTGACGGTACTGTCTCTAAAAGTAAGCATAGTACTATCCTAACAAAGGCGACCACCGAGACATCGTAATCCATCGACGTTCGCCGCTGTCAAGCTGCCCTGCATAAATTTAACGGATACGCACAGGTTGCTCCTGAAATGCGACACGCAAAAGCAACTCACAATGACGGACTTTTCATCATATGCATGGTGGTCCCGACTCAGTTGGGTAAGCAACTCTACCACCCAGCTATCGCCATTTCCTCGTTCGTGTGCACAACGTGCAGATAAATTGGGTTGGTTGGATTTGAGCGTCTTGGTTCTTCTATAGATGTAATTCGACACCCCTTACAACCCAGGTATACTTTAAAGCATTCGCATTTCAAGTTCGCATTTAATTAACGTTTCGTAATTGATATTTACATACAACATATAACATAATGAATGTAAAAATAAGTAAATATTTGTAGAAAATTACTTGTTTCCAGTATCTAACGCGCTCATTTGTAAATGTGAAAACGTTTAATATTCACAGCTAACGTCTTTTTGTATCCATCGGTATGCACAACAAACAATAGCAGTATTGCAAAATAACTAAGTTCGAATACGAACCACACAGTAATGTTTATTTATAACAAAAAGGGACCAAGGATTTTACTTACGTCTAACTATTTAATGTAGTGTGAAATTATTTACGGGAAGATCCTATTTCCTTTATCGTTCATGGATGCTGTTAAGACACCGATAAGGTCTCTTAGTTCGAAAAAATGACCTTAATTCTATAACTCCAAGACATTTTGTTTTATTATCTAAACTATGCAACATGTTTTTTTTTACGCAAAACTTTATGAACCCGACTTACATAAATGAAATATGTGTGGCGAATAAAAACTTATGTCTAGTGGATCAATTTTTTTTTATGTTTCGTCAAGTCATTTATTTTTATTAGTCACGTCTTTTTTGTGTTGCTTATGTCACAAGCGGGGTTTCTGTCTGGTAATGTGTATTGCAGCAGAGGTTCTTTACAAAGGCTATTTTCAAAACAAAGGGGTAATGTAGAGAGAACTGAAACACGTAATTTTACGAAATAGTGTAACGTTAGACGTTGTTCGTAAGGTTACGTTTTTATTAAAATAAAGGTGATAATTGAAGGCTAAAATAGATATGTAACAACACCATATATTTAATGACGTGAACAAGCTATTTATTTAAGAGTTATTTAATAAATGCTGTTTTATGTTTATTCAAGTTATATTTTTTGAAGTTCCTTGAAAAAAATATGAAAGTGAATTTTTACAAACTGTAAAAAAGATCTACACCATGAAAATGCTAGCGTTAAATTTATTGTTTTAAAATGGCAAAAATGGTCTCATTCGATGTTATTTTTAAAAAAGCTATATCAGTGTTATCTAGATATGTATTAATAAGTAATATTAAAATAACTAACAGTTTTGTTGTCATTTTATAATTAACTAGCCGTGTGCCCGCGAAACCTCACGCGATTGATATTACGCAGTAGTTATTTACATCCCGTAATTTTAATTTTACTCATATTGTTGACAATTCATATGTCGTATTGAGGAATGTCATGTATTCCCCGTGTACAATTGTCATCAAAATTCGTTGATAATTTTTATTCTATTCTACGATTTCTAATGTATAATTAATGATTCTTATAACCTCTCAATTATGGAATAACGTATGCTTCCCGTTTACAAAATTTAATCAGAATCGGTTGAAAATTGATGAAAATTTAATTTCGTGAAATAATTTTTTTACGATTTCTAGAAGTAATTTTTATAGCCAATTAATTATCTTATTATATTAAGCGAGAAATTCTTGTATATATATATGTAATTGGTTTCTCGGAAACGGCTCCAACGATTTCGATGAAACTTTGCATTTAGATAATGTTTTACATTCCAAGTTTACCTAGATAGGTGTTTTTCTTTTTTTGCTTATAGGACATCGAGCACAGCTCGGTCGCCCATATATTAAAATTGCTTATACTTTCCGTGTATACAATTTCATCAAAATCGGGCAAGAATTAGATAAAAAATATTTTTTTTTGGAAATATAGTGTAAACTCTTTATAACGAAACTCAAGGGACTGAGCATTTTTGTCGTTATAGAGAGTTATCGTTATATGGAGTGAACAAAAAAACAACCAAATTAACAAGAATTTTTAATATGTATGTCTTAGATAATAAATACTTAGAAATTATTGCTTACACATATAGTCTGATAACTTTGTCTGAAGTTTTTTGCTATACCAGTACTTGTTTTGTATTATTTTATGTATTCTATTCATATCTTCTTCTATCAAACTTTTTCGTTCAACACTAATCGCTTTCCGTTTACTGGCCATGTTAACAGTTTCAAAGTAGGTTTACGACTGATAATACGATAGGTACCCAGTATGCTTGGTCGAAGACCATCACTTCCAAGAAGACAATGCGTCATACTGCACGTGTACAAGGCAATTAAGGATAACAAAAGCTAGACCGACCTCGGATGTTTCGGAGCTTCAAAGTCTTTTGTTATCTGATAACATAACATAAACAATAATACCGATAATAAATATTTACTGTCTAAAAATATGAACACATTTATTCGTAATAGAGAATGGCGTATCGCTATAAAGAGTGTTTCAATATGTGGGTTTTAACGCAAACTAACCAAGTTTGGCTCACTTCAACGTTATAGGGAGTTTATCGTTATAAAGGATAACGTTATAAAGAGTTTACACTGTAATTCCTTTGTACGTTTTCTAAAAGTAAAATTAAAATTTCTTGTACCCTTTCAATTGCCCAATGACATAAACATCCGCTATACAAAATTTCATAAGAATCGGTCTAGTGATCTTTGAGTTAAATCCGGCCATAGAAACAAAAATATAGACTAATTTTTTTAATGATATTCTTGATCAGTATCGATCATATAGTATGCCTATCGGGAAATTTTGGACAAATATTAAATGTACATACAGAACTACAAATTTATTAATATAGATTAATTTCGATAAATTAATTTCTTCTTATTATTATTTAATGGCAACGTGTATATTATACAGAATTATGCTAATGTCACGTGGATAGAATATTTTCATTTCAGAGTTCAAGCAACTATTTATCAAGATGGTGGCTTTTAAACTGTCCAAAGAGATTTTGTGACAACTTAAAATTCATGCTTTTATTTATTAATTTTAATTCCTTAACTTGTGCACAATAATCGAACTATATTACGTAAAATGCCACCAATGTTACATACTATCGAGCCATATGACATAAGTTTAGGAATTACAAAAAAACCACAACACGAAAGATAAATTCCAGCTAAAGAAAACTACATTAGTTCCATGTAAATAATAAATAATTTTGGTCATATCGAAGAAGTAAACTACTAACGCGCGTAATTAATTAAACGCACCCATTTTTTTTTAATGTACATGTACCAGAAGTATAGTATGTATTTCATAATACATAATATTTCTTATTTTAAATTATGCTTATTCATCAAAAAACGAATTACTGAATTATGAATCAATAAAAAAATTACTACATTATATTTATACATTACATAAATAGCTATTTACAATGGATAAAATGCATGATATCAGGACTACTTACAGCCAAAATTCCTATTTCATTCGAGTGAGCAGCAGTACGAATAAATTGGTTAATGATTTAAACGTTGATTTATTTGATACAACTGTGCAACTGTGCAAAGGTTGAAAGCTCTTCTAAATTCTAATTTCTTTTGCTAATATTTTTGCGTTCTTCCGTCTACTTTATTCTTTATTTTTTATTCATATAAATTGATATGAGAACTTGTAAATGGACCTTCATTAATTTACATGTAACTTAAATATGTACTCAGCTGTAAGTTTTCCTTAAAATATTAAAATGAAATAAAATATTATTGTTGGTAATAAATAAACCTAACGTTGTATTCACAATTATGCACAATATAGCGTCAGTAAGTTTCGGGATGCTAGTCAAGGACATTTCCGCAGTTGAATTCGTCTAATCAAAGGCCGTGTCCAAGCTCAAAGTCCTGCAAAATCCGATAGTTATCTCTGCTATTATAGAACCAGTCGACGTTTTCATTAGTCTGGAATATTCACTTTAGAAAATACCTATTTCAGAATAGTGTGTATGCAAGAGTTATTTGTTTTTCTTACTTGCTTGTAACCTAATTTTAAGTGACGATGTGGCCCAAGATGGTAACATGCTAAGCCTAGTCGGAGAACGGGTCTGAAGTGCAGCTGCCAGAGCACGCCTATAGGTGCACGGCGACAGGTTTGCAACTTGCTAGTCAGATGAATTAGAAAATATCCTTACATAATAACGATGGTTTCCTTCATCGAATGCTCAGGCTTCTTTTAGAGATTCGAACTCGCGTTGATCAACGCGATGTCCGTACAAGTTACCACTGTGCCATCATTGCTTAAATTTTTAACAGGTGATATATCTTTTGTGATTTATTATTAGGTCGGTTTGTGAGCATCCCGTTCGTATTAGTTATTTTTACTCAAGTTCACAATAATAATGTGATTTATCCAATCGACACATCGAGAGTAGATGTTTGTTAAACAAACAAAAAAGATATCAGTTAAGGCGATTTCAGTAAGTTTTATAAATGTTCGTTTAGTGTGGTCATAAAAATATTTAGGAGTTATTTTCTATCCATTATATTAATATGAGTTCTCTTAATGAATATCGATCGGATTTGTATTTTAAACGTTTAATACTAATATCAGCCTGTATGTGTCTCAATGGTGGGCAAAGGTCTCTTCCCGAGGGACTGCACGCATTTAATCACCACGCCAATTCACAATGTATTGGGCGATTTCAAACGCCGATAAATCTTCAGTTCTATATTTTTCCCACTTTTGATGGTATTAAAAAATTCTTATGCGTTTAGGTTTCCTCACGTTCAGCGAGTTATCAAATTGAAATTACTGAATGATCGACAAGTTTGGACCGACGCAGCGGAATGTCGATTCGATGTTCTCGTTTGAATACCAACTTATAACAACGAATTTTTTTTATAGTAAGACAATTCTTACAAGGTTGTGAGTTTATATAGGTACGTAAAAGACTGACTAAAGATCATCGCAGACCAGACCTACTGAAGCTTTAACAAATGAATTGGGATTACTGATTAAGAACGTGTGGAATTTTTGTATTAAAGTTAAAGTATTAGTATTGAAGTTGGAACGTGAAAAATGCTATACTCGCCGTATGTGGAAAACCAATGAAATAAGACTGTAAATAATAATTTCAAGAAAAAAAAAACTCATTGCTTAATGAAGAAGTAAAATATTTAATGTATTTTATAAATGATTTACAACTAATATCGATGAGAATAAGTCATGTGAGTAAATTAACAGTAATTTTATAGTACTCAGTGAGTCCGCACGATTGAAAACGGAAAAAACGTTAAATTTAATTCAAAAGCCGGGTACGCCGCGCCACACCGTCCTGTGACGATTTATATACAACGTACCCTGTTATTGGGCTCGTTATGGAAATTGAACTCTGCTATGTGACCGTATAATTTTATTTCACGTGATCCAATAATTTGCAATGTTATTACTACACGTACAAATTTTTCTGAAGTTTGAAATTGGTGAAAATGTATTGTTTTTTTATATTGGACTAGCTAACCCCGCAAGTTATTCAGCCTTTTCCACTAGTCAATAACTTTACTACAACGTAAGTAATAGCGTTCAATGTTAGCATAAAAACATTCTCCATAAAACACTTATATCTTCCAAATTTGATGGAGATCGGTCGAACGGCTTAGAAGTTTATCAATCTATACTAATATTATATAATAAAGCGGAAAAGATTTTTGTTTCTTTAAACACGCTTATCTCTGGAACTACCAGTCGGATTCGACAAATTCTTTTTGTATATGATAGCCAGACTCTCGTGGAATATAGGCTACAACTGGCAGATAGCCTTTAATATTGATTTTTGTTACGTAAGTCGGAAGTCAAGGCCCTCCTGAATTGCTTTAACCGCCTGTGCGGAGTAATTGTTAATGATACGGAAATACAGTGTTCTACAATAATATTGGTTCTTAGTATATCTAAAAAAAGTTAGCGATAGCATATGGTTATCTCTTATACATAAGCCACAATAAGGTATTTTGTGACAAAGATTTGTTAAAAATTAAAAAGAGTTTTATAAGCATTATTTTTAGATATGGCATATTAATCCTTGTGAATAAAAGTTACTTAATCATAAAGATATTTTATGGAGTTAAATTTTATACTTTAGAGTATGCTATTTGGACACATAGTTTAGGAGTTAATGAAAAATGAAAAAAAAAATTACATGCGGGAACAACAATTATGATAGTATGATGAGATGATACTACATGGGTGCGTTGGCGGCGGGGCGTTTGTCGGATAAAACTAACACAGGTGGATCCTCATATATACCATCTACAAAGATCTGATACCGACATGCCTTCTTTTGCATTTTAAAAAGGCCATAGTTTGAAAATGAGAATCTAGATTTGAACGATTGTGGAGTGCTCGTGTTACTAATTTTCTACTTACAGTTTAATTATTATCTAGCTGTATGCCCGCGCCTCCGCACACCTTTGTTACTACGCAGTAGTTATTAACATCCCGTAATTTTATTTTAACTTATATTCTGGACAATTCATATGCCGCGTACCAATTAACAAATGGTATGTATTTCCCGTGTTCAATTTTTCATCAAAATCGGTTTGATAATTATTATCCTATTCTACGATTTCTAATGGATTATTGACGATTTTTATAGCCTCTCAATTATGGTATGATTTACGTTTCCACTTTACTAAATTTGATCAGAATCGGTGGAGAATTGATGAAAAATTAAAATTTTAACATCTTTTTTTTACATACTTTAGGAGTAATAGTAACAATTATTAAAGCCCATCAATTTTGTAATTACTTTTACTTCTCATGTGCAAAACTTCATCAAAATCGTTTAAGAGATAATGCACTTTTAAATTTTTGGTACTTTTTTTTTTTACGAATTCTAAAATTAATATTAATTGCAATTTTTTATACCCTATCAATTGACCAATGATATAGGCATCCCGTTTACAAAATTTCATAAGAATCGGTTTAGTTGTTTTTGAGTTAAATCCGGATATACTAACAGAAAAATAAATAGAAATATTTTTTTAATGCATTTTCGTGATCAGTATTGTTCATATAGACTGCCTATCGGGAAATTGGGAATTTGGAAATTGGAAATATAAAATTTGAAAAAATATTGGAATAAAATTTAGTGTTCATAAAACATGTATTACACCGGATAATTTATAATCCGTTAAGAACCTTCAGTTTGTAAACAATCTAGAAATATTGTATTTACAATGTAAACTGTTGGGAGATTGTGAACGGACACTACTAATTTTCAATTTTTGATGTTACGTCTATTAAATAAGCAAAATCATGATATTTGTACTTGAAAAATGTGAATTTTCAACGGATAATTTGTTCGTTCGCTCGCTCGGCTCATGCGTTATGATTATCACAGTTGCAACCTAACCTAATTAATATAGTTAGTGTATAAACCTATGAAAATATAATCATTGCAACACATTACAAACACTTTTATTTCGTTCCCAATCCACCAGCAGTTTACAATCTCATTAGATTGTTTATAAACTAACGGTTTGTAACAAAACGTGACATACATATAGAATTACAATTTTTTGAGTATTACAAATTAGTATGAAATGGATTATTAAGAGGCGAGCGTTGTAAGTGTGCCTGGTTCTTAACTAAATATATAGTCAAAGTAGTACTACCTCCTCAGTTATATCACTAGTTATGTAAGATTATCGGGCTAGACATAGTGACGCCAGTGAATATACACATGGAGAATAGATTTTTGAGCTAAAATTGTGTACTGCCACAGAGCAAAGTTTGGTTTGGCAGCGTCTTCGACAGCCGTTACGAATATTATTAATGGGCTGGCTAATGAGTATTTTTACAATAGGCGACTACATTAAATCATCATTTGTTAAAAAGTGACTCATTAAAAGAAGACACGATGTATTGGTTAATCTTTTGCGTGACGTAGTAAAGCTATATTCACACATGGTAATTATAAATTGTGAAAATGATATTTTGTAACAGTTCGCATTGATACAAGCTTAGACTCGAGAAGCATTACGACAATCTCCTTATCTCCGACAAAGCGTTAGGGCTTGCGCTGCTTATTTTCTAGTTGATTAGGGTGTTTACATACGCATATTAGTATACGAAGAGTTTCAATTTAGTACTAAGAAGCATTAATATATCTCTGAATGGATTTGGATATGATTTAAGTCAGTGTAGTAACTGTAAACTGCAGTGAACCTGGCGGCTATATCTTGCACTTCGTAATGAAAATGACAAATTCATATACAGTGTAAACTCTTTATAACGTTATCCTCTATAACGATAAACTCCCTATAACGTTGAAGTGAGCCCAACTTGGTTGGTTTGCGTTAAAACCCACATATTGAAACACTCTTTATAGCGATACGCCATTCTCTATTACGAAGAAATGTGTAGGAAGACGATTCCACCACATATCTAGATATGAATAGAATACATAAAATAATACAAAACATGTACTGGCATAGCAAAAAACGTCAGACAAAGTTATCAGACTATATGTGTAAACAATAATTTATAAGCATTTATTATCTAAAACATACATATTAAAAATTCTTGTTCATTTGGTTGTTTTTTTGTTCACTCCATATAACGATAACTCTCTATAACCACAAAAAATGCTCAGTCCCTTGAGTTTCGTTATAAAGAATTTACACTGTATCTATTTAAAATTAAAATGGTTTTAAGGATATTAATTAGGTTAAAATTATTATTTCAAATATAAACACAATGTTATGTACGTTACCAATATTTATGAAGTTTCATAAGAATTATTCATTTATGATTAATTAAAAGTAAGAAAATATGAATGAAAATATAATTTTGCAAACAAATTCCCATTAGTTTAATAAAATAAAAACTTTTTCATAACAACATTTCAAGAATGTGTACAAAAGATGCACCTTTATTATGCATATTAATTAAGTTACAATGAATAATACGAAAGTAGGTACTTTGTAACACATTAGCAATATTATCAAAGTTCATAAACGGGTCACATTCTTTAATACTTGGAATTAAGAAAATATGAAAAGTTCCGTTTTTTTTGGAAAAGAATTGGTAACTATAAATCATGGAGCTCAAACACTGAGGTGGTGGTAAATTTATAATACTGTTCTGTGAACGTTTAATTACAAATCATAATCGAATAATCGTGCAGTATAAAGGAGCTCGTTATCTGTACCAGCGGGCAGCCGCCTGCCGGCTGCCGGTAGCGGTCCGATGCGATGCCACGTTGCCAGACAGCAGCTATCGTGTGCGTGTCAACTGGAGCCTGAATAATGACATCGGGTGACATTTAATTTCGGATACAAAAGGCTCTTTATGCTGTTTACCCTAATCCATTTAGGGGGCACCCCTCGAACCCTCCAATACCCGCGTTGATATTGACAGTGTTCTGTGAACCTTTAATATCGTTCGACTTTAATTACATTAGCGAGGTCTGAGATTCTTTTGAGTGATGCATTATCAGATCAGATTGTTGATGAAAAATACTGTTACTTTACTCTTCCAAAAAATATGAAAGAAATACTTATTGTAAATATCAAAGAAATACTACACTAATTCAGTGAACAAAATTGAAATTGCACAGCGAGCATGATTTAAAACATATTTAATACACATCAGTTTGCTACAATCCCTAAAGTGAAAATATGTTGCCAATTGCTAATCGGTGTATATTGGTATCTGCAAGTAACTGAGATCAAGTTCTCTTTCTATGGTTACTTTGTTACCATATTCGATTGTATCTTCACATAATATATTATTTTGGGCAAAGGTTAGGCTAAAACAATTACAAAAAGACGAGAATATTAAAAATCGACATGTACTTGAGTATTTAAATGAATTAGAAAAAACACAAAATTATACATTGTAATTATCATCGACAAGCTAACTGCTTAAACATAAAAACGTATTAAGAAAGTATAAGGTCCTTATTTCGATCAAAGCAATGATGAGAAGAATTTTTATTATGTGATTCTCCTTAATAAGTAACAAAGGTAGAATATAGTTGGTAAGTTCATTTGCAAGAGTATCTAGAAATGGAGGATGTTAAAAGCGGATAAATATAGAACTGTACAATCGACTGATGGAGTGATGGATTTGCATTCATGCAACCGTTGATTCTATAGGTTCGGTTCGCTTTCAAATGGCGTCTACCTATCGTATTGCACAGTAATAGGGGTAAGGAATGGATGGCAACATCAGAGAGAGCATTAACGCTGTAAACTCGTGTACTTTGCACATGTTTATTTGAAAGCGTTTGTTTTGTTTTTGTGTTCGTTTTAAGAGCTGTTTAAACCTTTATGTGTACTATTTATTTAACCATTTTAAATTCCTTTGCTGGGAAAAATAGTAACTTTATGAAAGTTGAGTTTTTGGCGGGATGTTGATCTGTTATTTTATGTATGTAGTTGTTTTTAATTAAATTAAAAATCGTATGCTATTTGCCCCATATTATGTAATATTGGCGACATATTATCTGATATAGTTTCGTTATTGTGAAGTGAAAGTGGGTTAGAAATAGTAACTAAAAAAATGGATTTTAAGTTGCCACAAAAAATGACTGAACCACCACCATCTTGTACGAACTATTTTTGAAGATTACAAGAATAATTTAAAAATGTGAAGATGGCTGATTTTTATATTAACACAGTTGTCGTTAAATAAAAATAAGAAAAAGAATTTTGTAAAATAGCTTGTATCTTTTATAACTCGCAAAATTACAAGAACGATATATGCATTTTGGGTTTGATGTAAGTAGTTTTTATAAAGAGGAATGACTACAAAAATGACTATATCAGATGAAGTATGAGAGCAGCACCAGTGACAGAGAAGTTGAGGAGTTAGCGTTAGTGTGGTATGGGCATGATATGAGGAGGGATGAATGTTATGCAACTAGAAGAATGTTAAGCATAAAGGTGGATGGAAGAAGACCGAAGAAGGTATAAATAGATTTTAGGAGGAATGATATGTGTATAAAAGGTATAAATACTGCTAATAGAGAACTAATTGGGTGAGATAAATATAAGAAACAAAAAAAGAAGAGAATTACTCCTTCATTACAAATCTATACAAAAAAATAAAATCTATTACAAGCAGTAAAGTAGTAAATATGCTATTACACAAAGATTAGTGAGGATTTCTCATGTCAAACAACATACATATTGTGTACATATGCTTGTAAGCAAATTTATTACACACATACACACTCACGCACACACATGCACATACACGCAAACGCACGCACCCACACGCACACATATACATAAAAACACACGCCCACACACATATTTATCGGTAGTTTATCTCATTTGTTATTTTATTTTGTTCTTTTAATTCGTAGTTTGAGAGTAAGAAATCGTGTAATTGTTGTATATTGAGAAAGACACTGTTACCTGAGACACAGGTTATACCTAGTTCAGGTGACAGGGTTCAGCCATACTTGATGTATTACATTGTATAAAATAAATGATTATTATTATTATTTATTACACGAGTAGCTAAGGATGGAATACAATGTTTGCGTTTGTTATTACAGTGACCTACAACGTGGGGATTTCCAAGAGAAGATAATATCGGTATTTGTGGGGCAAATGCACTAATTTTGGACTACAAATTCATCTTTTATAAGTGTCAATTGAGTCCAAGCGTAAAGGTAAATCAAACATAAATAAACATAAATCGTTTCACCATAAAAAATTATATTATAGAAGCCTGAAAAACCTGGTTTACTTTATCAAACGGCTCATTTAACATACAGTTTATATTTATGTAGTAAACAAAGGAATCCGTGTAGGAGTTAAAGGTTATGCGTTGGGCGTTCCATCATTGTTCAGCGTAGAGAAATATTTATAATATGATGTCCTACGTTCTGCGACGGTGGAGCAATCCGTCATACTTTGTGTATGGAGATTATAGACACGGAGTATTAGGATTATAATATATGTCAACATTTTAAAAATAAATATGTTTATCTACTTGAGTTATACGACATACTCTACCGCGAATGGCATTAAAATACATTTTATGTGGTAATAAATTACATGATAATAAATTTGAGTAGTGTACGCGAATGAGTGTACCATAATTGACATAATGTAATGTGTATAAATAACATAATATTAAAATAACATAATTAACATTGATCGTTTTGCTGGATGGTAGGCGAAAACAATTGTGGTCGACTAGATTGCGACCGCTATATATTCTGTCAAATAAGTATCGGGAAAGGATTGTTAGATCGACGCAGAATTTGAGTTGCATCTGTAATTTAGATTAAAAACGGTGCTGTTATAGTTAGATCATATCTAGTGTGTATTGCGAATTTCATAATGGGCAAAAACTTTGAACAAAGGGCTGGTCTTAAATTTTGCATCGCGAATGGAATTTCGTGTTCGGAGACATTGAAAATGTTACAGGAGGCTTACGGTGAATCGACATTATCAAAAACACGTGCTTATCAGTGGTAAAAAGCGTTCAAAGGCGGTCGAGATATGCTGGAAAATTTGCCTCGCCCTGGTAGCCCATTAACGTCTTCAACTGAAGTTGACATCGCAAAAGTGAAGGAAATAGTGACTGAATATCCTCATTCAAGTTTGAGAGAGATAGCCGCTAAATTTTCTGTGTCTCACGAGTCGATCCGTATCATTTGAAATAATGCCTCGGGTGTGAAACGTGTTGCCGCTCGACTAGACCAAAAAGATCTGAATTTTCACCAAAAAAAAAAACTCAATCGCATAATAGTCTCTGAGGACATGCTAGAAAGAGTCAATTCTGACGCAACATTCATGAAACGCATTTTTACTGGTGACGAGACATGGGTTTACGACTTTGACATGCAAACTAGTCAACACGCATCGGAGTGGCGCCTTCCAACTGAACCGAAATCGAAAAATCTACGCCAAAGTCACTGAGAGTCATGTTGACTATTTTCTTTAACTATTGCTGTGTTGTACAATCGGATTATTTACCAGAAGGTCAACCGGTAAATAAAGAATATTATTTGCCAGGCCAGGCCAGATTTGTTGAAAGAAAATTCTTGGATTTTGCACCACGATAATGTGCTTTCGCACAAGGCCGTCTATGTGAATGAATTTTTCACCAAAAACTCAACAAATACCATCGAGGAACGACTTTATTTACAAGATATGGCTCCAGCCGACTTCTTTCTTTTTCTACACTCAAATTAGCCACTTCGTGGTACCCTGTTTCATTCGGAGAAACCATAAAGGAGAAATCGCGACGAAAACTAAACTCAATTCGGAAAAAGCGTTTCTAAAGGAGTATACTTGGATATAACTATCATTTTGTGTATTATTGATCTTTTCCCGGTAACTTTTTGACAGAGTAGTACACAAGGTGTAACACCCGCCACAGTGGCTTGCTTAGTTGAGCTGCTTTTCTTTATTATAGAACTGACTATACTTTTAGCCTTAGAGGCCCTGAAGCCGCTGCGGCTTTTACAGCTTCACCGAACTTGTCATTGCGTTCCGGGATTAGCCGCTATATATCCAGTAATCAAGCAGACTTGTAGTGTAAGTATCTGTAACCGACTTGGTCGTATCCACCATGTACGTAATGATAAATCCGCCACAGTGACTCTCTTTTGGTTTATCGCATTTCGGGATCAACCATTGTATATCCAGTTACCGAGAGGCTTGCAGGAATGACAGCGATGACCGTCGATGGATTACTGATTCCCCCGTGGTCACCATTGATTTTAGTGTGTACTGTCCTTATCATCATGCTTCCAATGTATGCATTAATTGTATTAATATATAATTACGCCGTGTTCCTACTAGGGTAGGTAGCAAGGAAGGAGTTCCAATTTTATCTATCAAGTATTATCTATTAAGTAGTATTGAAAGCAATACCTTTGTTAACCCCTTTAATCAAATATTGTCACAAGCTTGACAACTACACAACGACTTGGTTGAATTATTTGTATATGTCAATGCTTCTTAGATGTAATATAAATTTGATAATAATTCATCCCAAATAATTTTATTTTAAAATGTGAAAACTATACTAGACCAAATTCTTCGACATATTGAGCGTGCATTTTTATGTTCAAAGCTTTGACATTCTTTAAATTGACCAAGTTACTCCTTTCCTTTTACGTTTAGATATTTCTGGTTAGTTAGTTGACTTTGTGAACAAAAGGTAATTTTCGTAAACATTATTCGTGATTCGAATTTATATTACGGAATAGGTATTGTTTTAGATTTGACCTTTAGTTATATAAATTTTAATTAATAGAGTCCATGTTTGTTCCATTGTTCGATGTATATATTTATTTAAAAACTTTATATGTTATATAAAATAATATAGGCTTCGTGTTTCTTTAACAGCCTTCCAGAAAAGTAAGCATATTTCTATGGAAAACGTACATATATACATACCTACATATTCATTTCATATTGGTTAATTTTACATTTTTATAAATATAATGATTGTTTTACTGATTATCATTAATGGAGTCGGTTTTTTTTTCTTTACCTTTTTTATATAAAACTTTCGTATAGACAATTGAATATACATTACGAGTGTTTTTTTATGTATGGTCTTATAGGGAGGTAGTAGTTTAATGTATCTACTATGTAAATATGTAAAACTAAGATGGCGTTAAATGAAATAAAACATAAAATATTTTTTTTTTTAAAGAAAAAGAATCAACTTACGTTTATTAAAAGTACGTCACCATTGCACGCCCATACGAAAACGTACAGCACTGAAAAAAAAAAGAAAAACTTCTGGTATATTATAAAGGAAAAAAAAAAACATTTTCTAAATTAAGTTTTTAATTTAGGTGTAATAATACACTTTTATCGCCTTGCGGAAATTAAATTTTGCTTATTGAGGGCTTTTGATATTGGATAAGAAGGCTGGGTTACATTTGTTTCTTTTTCACATCTATTACTGTATAAAGACGATAGACAGAAATGGAAATATTTATCAGATTACTTTTCAAATTGATATAATGCAAATAATCGGACCGCGATTGAGTTTCTAAGAATGATATCTACAGGCAACAATTGAGTCGTTTATAGTAAAAAATAATATGTTTTAAATTCGATTCGTTTAGGTCTAGATGTAAAATAAGTTTATAATAGTTAAAAATTATAGGTGACTTAGATCATGCTTGAGATTTGATAAATCATCTTCCTTCTTTGGTCAACTTCAATCTCAATGGTCAAGTGCAGTTGAATGTAAAAAAATGTTCCAATAGTGCAAACTTTTATATTTAGTTAAATTTACTCCTTTTCAACATTAATAGCAATAATTAACTATTTACATAAGATACATGAATTATACCATTATAACATCTACATAAAACCGACATTATCTTAAAATAATGGTCACTCATGCTTTTATTTTTTTAATTCACAAGAGGTAAACTTTGTGAAGAAAAATATTATAGCAAATTTTATTTAAAAAAAAAAATCGTAATTTTTTTTATAGTGCAATACCTAGTCATTCTATTTATTGCCTATCTATCGGCATAGCTATTATATAATAATAGAACAACGAAAAACCGGTAGAATCCAGTCATTTGTGGTCGTAGTGTACAAGAATGTAAAATAAGGTAAAAAATTGTAGTCTTCTAAAAAAATACCTTAGGTACTACTTAGGATATATTTTGTTTTGTATTTTTTTCTGAACAGCCATATGTTCTGTTATAAAACACTTCAACGTTATCCGTTAAGTACCGGACGACCTGATATATATATATATATATATATTTGATAATGAAAAAAAGGTAAGTTTTTAGTTTCACACATTTTTTTTTGCAAAACATATTTTGCCTCAGTTTTTTTTTACTTTAGTTGTTTTATTGGCTCGTGGTTTTTTACACTGTGGGTACAAGTCAACCAAATAAGAGTACAGATTTTTTGAATTATATTGTTTTTGTAAGTATATACAATTTATGTGGTACAATTATAAAATACCTACAGTTCAATCCTCATTGTTGAGGATCATACATTTTGTGAATGATCCGGTTTCCGAATATTCTCTCCATTCCCTTCTATCTCTGGCAACTTGAGTCACATCGTGTTGAATCAGACTTCTACATTGGAGTACATTGAAAGATCTCTTAGCCTCAGTTTTATGGGATACAGCTATTATTTTGATGCAATTACCATTTCTAGGTACAATATGACCTAAAAAGTTGAGGATTCTGTTCAGGCATTAGGTGGAGAGCATGCATGAAGAGATATAGATACCTATGTACATTGCATTATTTTAACCTCAGATTAACTGGACACCGAGTTGCAACTTCCATCTCATAAAACAAAAATTACTCTTTGCAACAACATTTAATTGTAAAGTAAAATATTCAAGCGTCATAAATTTCTTGCGTTTTTATAATTACATGTTAAATATTCTTAGACCATAAAACAAATACTAACTGGTTAATTATTCCAGTAACGAGTTATTGCAGTTCTAAAGAATAATTCTGTATAACAAACTTCTAAAACGTGAAGCGCATTCTTGATTACTCATCAAAAAATTTAGTTTACTTTAGAAGCATAATTGATGTTAAATGTCAGAATTATGAAAGTAGGTACGCTATAAGATTATTTTAACAAGAGTGTTAGTTATTATTACGTAAGTATATTTTTTTTGTTTTACTTTTCAGAGTTCGTTGCATATAATAAGTGCTTTAGATAAATCTGTGGAATAAAAATTTAACTTCTCTTTGTGTTTTGACCTTAGTTTGATATTTACGATTAATTTGCGCAATAAAAAAATATTCAAAACAAATTAAAATCAATTTTTTTTAATGTAATTATGTAATGATATAATTAATTAAAAATGTAATTAACGTTTCGGACAACATTCCAGTCATCAAGAAGAGCCGGTAAGAAACTCAGTCAGGTTTATGAAAATTTTATTTTAAGTTGTTTTTTTTTTGTCTACAGTAATTATCATTTTCAGTGGATGTTCAGAGAGGGAATCACATCCACACATCACTGTCATTCATAATGGTCCACTCTATAATAATACTCTTTTGATAATAAAACTTGCTTATCTTTATACTTGAACTTATTATCTGGCAAATCGTTAATATGTTCAGGGAGTTTAATGTACTTATGACCTAACGCAATTTACCTAAAAAACTTTTGTCCTACTAAGTCTAAAAGATGGAATGACTATTTAATTATTTTTTTGTCAGTATGTATTTAGAGATCAGCCAATCTTTCTATAACAAGCTGCCGAAAGGCTTGCAGACCGTCATGACTGCGGGGCGGTCGATGGATTATGGATCTTTTGGTGGTCACCGTTGTTTTAGGGTTTTACTGTGTTTGCCATCAGGCACAGTGACGTCATTCTGCCGAGCTACTATGAAAACGGATGATGTAAAAATAAACATTTGGTCGTATTATATTATATGTCAAAAACTATACTAAGACACTAAGCCCTGAGCAGAGCAATGTAATGGCATAGTGGAAAACTTAAGAGCTACCAAATTCTCAGCATTTACGATATATTACGCGAAATAATGATTAAAACTGTGCCTGCCCTTGATAAGAGGCCTTTGCTTAACAGTAGAATTACTTAAGCTGATCTTTTGTTAACGTCATAAAAAAAAAATACAATTTCCAAAGGAATTACATAAAAATTGGTACATATCCAGGTAAGAACCAAGTAATATTGAATCGATATTCCACCATGACTCAAAAGCTTATATAATTAATGTTGCTATAAAATTTAGGAGTACAAATAAGTTTCCGCCGTTTTATTGTAGATGGCGCGGCACGGAGTTTCGGTTAGCTTTCGCAGATGATAACCGGCTTAAAAAATAGTTTGGACATTCAAGAACAACATAACCTATTATTATCATTGATTTTATATTGGTAAAATTATAATTTTTATAAGTTGAAAATGTCAAAATTTGAGCCAAGTAAGCGTCATTTGCGGAAATATTAGTTTACTTCTTTAATTTAAAGAAATCTGCTGCTGAGGCGCATCAATTGCTCATAGAAGCATATGGTGAGGGTACTTTGAGTGAGAGAACGTGTCGAGAGTGGTTTCAAAAGTTTAAAAACGGTGATTTCGACGTAGAAGACAAAGATCGCAGTGGAAGGCCAAAAATTTACGAGGATGCAGAATTGGAGGAATTATTGGAGAAAGATTCATCTCAAACACAAAAAGAACTTGCTCTAACATTAGAAGTCACTCAGCAAGCAGTCTCACATCGTTTAAAATCATTAGGAATGATTCATAAACAAGGAAATTGGGTTCCGTACGAATTAAAGCCGAGAGATATTGAACGCCGATTATGCTTAAGTGAAATGCTGCTAGCTAGACATAAAAAAGGGTTTTTTACATCGTATCGTAACTGGTGATGAGAAGTGGATACACTATGACAATCCAAAAAGAAGAAAATCATGGGGATTACCTGGCCACGCGTCAACATCAACAGCAAAACCGAATATTCACAGAAAAAAACTTATGCTGTGTATTTGGTGGGATCAGCTAGGTGTAGTGTATTATGAGTTGCTTAATCCGACCGAAACAATTACTGGAGCCCTCTATCGAACGCAATTGATGAGATTGAGCCGAACTCTGAAGGAAAAACGCCCTCAATACTATTCTAGACACGAAAAAATTATTCTTCTGCATGACAATGCTCCTCCACATGTTGCGGCTCCCGTGAAAAAGTACTTGGAAACACTTGATTGGGAAATGTTACCCCACCAGCCGTATTCACCAGACATTGCACCTTCCGATTATCACCTGTTCCAGTCCATGGCACATGCTCTGACGGCGCAGCGGTTCACATCTTATGAGGATACCAAAAATTGGGTTGATTCGTGGATAGCCTCAAAAGACAAGGAGTTCTTCAGACGTGGGATTCAAATGCTGCCTGAGAGTTGGGAAAAAGTGGTTGCAAGTAATGGGCAATACTTTAAATAAATTTATATTACCGTTCTTCTATAATAAATATTTAATTTGTGTTAAAAAACGGCAGAAACTTATTTGTACTCGATCTCTATACAATAATCGAGTAATCTTCTATACAATTAATAAAATAGAAGTGTCTGTTTGTAATGTCAAAATAAAACTTTTTTACTAAATATGTATGAAAGTATATACGATACCTGTAAAAAAACCCATTTTTAAGATTTTTGCCTGTCTGTCTATTTGTTCCGGGTAATCTCCGAAACGGTTAGACCGATTTTGACGGGACTTTCACTGATAGATAGCTAATGATATGGGGAGTAACGTAGGCTACATTAATTTTAGAAAAAGAATTAGGGTTCCGCACAAATAACAAAAAAAACTGGTCACGGTGAATCAATTCGGGCGCTTAAATGGCTTATGCTGAGTAAACCATAAGAGATATATCAAATTAATGTACTAAGTAATTGTAGATATAAAAATGACGTACAAAAAGTCTGAGAGTCTATCGTTTAAGGAACACCCACAATAAGCATTTTTGTCTTTAAAATAGCCGGAAGCGGGGGTGCAAAATTCACGCGGGCATTCTGTAGTCCACGTGAGCGAAGCCACGGGCACAGCTAGTCTAAAATATGTACCAAAAATGTAAAAAAAACCTTAATAAATTATTACAAAAACATTAAGAAATGATATCATAGTTGTAATATAACTTAGTGTAACTTGTACTAGGGCGGGCGGACATCAATGTTGTTGTCACAATTACGAATAATTCATGAGCCGAAGCTCTTCAAGGAGGTGTTACTTCTTTGATGTTTTGTAACAATGACGACTGTAGGTCACAGTATATTAAATCTACAGTACTTTTTTCATGTAAAACAACAACTAAAGATATATTTTTATTGTAGCACGACAAAGTGACCGCACAGCACCTGGTGGTAAGCACAGTTCCTTTTAAAAGAAAAAAAAACGGTGATCAACCTGAAGTCTACAATCTAGCTGTCGCATCGCCGGGTCGCGTCGTTTACATAGAAAGTTAATTGTTCATGATTACATTTTCGTGTTAAATAGATAAATAATAGTTTAGAAAAGAGTTTATTTTCTTATTTCAAACTTTAAACAATAATTTATGATAATTTATAGTTTTGTACCATCAACAGGATTGCTCTTGTTGGGGTAATCATTTGATACAAGTGTATTTTTCTAAATTATATAAATTTTAGTAATAAAAATAATAAAGATTCTATGAAACGTAAATATTTTTGAAGTAAAAATTGTTTAGGCGTGACTTAGAGAAGCTCAGATCTATTTTTGGACTGAAATAACGTTGAGTAAAACCTATAAGTAGTTAAATTTGTTGCTATTTATTTATAATATGTAATTCAATAGTAATAATAATAATCATATTATCAATAATTATGTTATTAAAAAAAATAACATATACATATTAGTAGTAGTAATAAATTTGTCATTATTTGAAATGTTTGGAGAAATATTACTGTTTATTATTCTATCAAAAATTACCTCTAAACTCTAATGGCTTTTATTTTTATGCGTAAAGGTTACACGCATAATTGTTATATATAATTCAAATTATTGCACCTATAGACAGTATATTAAAAAACATGCAATTTGAACTACCTTACTGTTCACTATTAGCACTGCGTACGACGTGTTGTGCCATTATTATGCAAAAAACTAGCAACGGCTGTCGATCCCAAACGAAATGTTTCTCGCGAACACTGAACTACATTTCTTTGTGTTAAAAGGTTATTAGAATGTAGGTCTCGGTGTAAACGTTTCCAAGGTTATACGCGGTATTTTTGAAATTGATAATTACTGTAGTACATAAGCACCCCATTTGTAGGTACTATGTATTTTATTTAAAAAAAAGCATTTGTAAAATTATAGCAATATCGAACGAGAATATTTCAATTATAAATTTTGCTGTGTAAGCCTTAGTAAGATATCAATGATTTCAATAATGGATATTTTAATGGTTAATTTAGAAAAAAAAAATATGTTTATAAAATAAATATAAGTTTGTGGGATTTGATGTATTACACAAATATTGAAATTTAATTAAAACATATTCTTATGCCTCCAACATTGTGATGGTTTTAAATATTCTATTCTAGTTCTATTTTCCTGGTTTTTGATTAGTTTGATAGAATTGTAATAAAACTGGTTCAAAACTAGTATATTTAATTTTTCCGGTAAGTTAAATTAAATAAATTTTATATAAAAAAGGAAGGATGTCGATTCTTATATAATAACATCCTCAGTGACTCACAAAACAACTTTTTTTTATTTAGAATTGGAACCTTGAAGTTGTACAATTAATATTATATAATTGTAAAGGTTATTTCATTACATTTTCCTCAATCGTGATTCCATTTCATAAAAAAAATATGTAAATATTTATTGTGTATAAGATCATTCATTTTTAATCACTGCAGATTATATAGAGTTTAGCTTAAGTTTATGTTAAAGCCCGTTATTTTTTCTATGCCATGCACTTATAACTTGTTGATATAGAAACAAAACATGATGCACAAGACATTTTTACCAAAAAAGAAAACTAGCTCCAATGATTTTGAGAAGTTCTCTAGTGTATCTTCGAAGCTGAAGATCCAACGCCAATGAAATTAAAATAGATTACCATTGAGGTATCCCTTTTTCAAAAAGAATCATCCAAATAGGTTTATAAACAATGAAGTTAATCATAATCATAATCATTTATTTTATACAATGTAATACATCAAGTATGGCTGAACCCTGTCACCTGAACTAGGTATAACCTGTGTCTCAGGTAACAGTGTCTTTCTCAATATACAACAATTACACGATTTCTTACTCTCAAACTACGAATTAAAAGAACAAAATAAAATAACAAATGAGATAAACTACCGATAAATGTGCGTGTGTGTGCGTGCGTTTGCAATGTTATGGCTGAACATACATTAAAAAAACAAATATACATTCGAATTGAGAAACTCCTCCTTTTTTTGAGTTCGGTTTAAAATATAGATAGAGGGATATATAATATAAACTTTTTGAGTCAAGAAAGAGGCTTCGATTTCAATTTCAAAGTGTCTTCAATGGATAGCAAAAACATGAAAATCATATTAAGCATGATTGAAAACCTGTCATAGTGGTTTAATTCATCACATTTCGGGATTAGCGTGTATTGTGCATAAATCCAGTTCCCTAGTAGCTTCCGCAGTAGTATTTGCAGGCCAGTCTGATGAAGGCTTTTAGTGGTAAAGTGCAACCAAGTGTAGTGTAGTCATTTTGCGGAGATAACATAACTTACCAAGGTAGACATCCCATAACACTGAAAGTAGCAAATTGTTTTGTAAAAAATTGAAAAACGTATATCGCTATAGCTAAATTTAAAATAACTGCTATGGAACTTGGCCCCTGTTAATTCTCAGTTCTTTTATCGCTGACAACGACTACCGAAGTCGGTCCTTTTTTCACATTTATGTTTTGATTGGGATACAATTAATTTACGTGACTTAATTAAGTTATAGATTTCAATAAGTGTTCATACATATGATCACTGGAAAGCAAGAAATCACTGACATTAAGAGAATGATATATAACAAGCTACATTAAAGCTACGTTAAATTACAAGATACATTAACAAGTTTATATGATATGATCGACATGGATTTGTAGAAGAACTATTGCAAAGGGAGGATCTTCCGACCTAACGGTTGTTTTTTTTTTTTTTTTTCTACTGACTGCACTTTTAGCCTTAGGGGCCCTATCCAAAAACAGAGTCACTGCGGCTTTTACAGCTTCACCGGACTTGGGGGCGAGCGCTTAGGGCACTCAGCCGCACCCAACGGTTGTAGTCGGGTCCTTGTATATACAGTGTAAACTCTTTATAACGAAACTAAAGGGACTGAGCATTTTTTATCGTTATAAAGCGTTATCGTTATATGGAGTGAACAAAAAAAACAACCAAATTAATAAGAATTTTTAATATGTATGTCTTAGATAATAAATGCTTATAAATTATTGTTTACACAATAGTCTGATAACTTTGTCTGACGTTTTTTGCTATGCCAGTACTTGTTTTGTATTATTTTATGTATTCTATTCATATCTTTTTCTATCAAACTTTTTCGTCAACACTAATCGCTTTCCGTTTACTGGCCATGTTAACAGTTTCAAAGTAGGTTTACGACTGATAATACGATAGGTAGCCAGTATGCTTGGTCGAAGACCATCACTTCCGAGAAAACAATGCGTCATACTGCACATGTTCAAGGCAATTAAGGATAACAAAAGCTAGACCGACCTCGGATGTTTCGGAGCTTCAAAGTCTTTTGTTACCTGATAACATAACATAAACAATAATACCGATAATAAATATTTACACATTTAATAATAAAAATATGAACACATTTCTTCGTAATAGAGAATGGCGTATCGCTATAAAGAGTGTTTCGATATGTGGGTTTTAACGCAAACCAACCAAGTTGGGCTCACTTTAACGTCATAGGGAGTTTATCGTTATAAAGAGTTTACACTGTATACTCAATTGAAATGTTAATTTCTATAGCGCGATGTAGGATGCGTCGTATGTAGCTCGATAGATGTCGCTATGTGTCACTATGTAGATGTCGTTACAGATTCAAAATCTTCAAAGAACTTGCCCAACCTGGTAAGTTACCACTCTCAAGTAGAAAGTTTGACATCAAGCACACGTAGGGTGTATTCCGGCAGCTGTATATTAGAGCCATGGATTTTACGCTTAACATGTTAACGTCTTCGACCTCATCATCACTAAATATCTGGTGAGATTGTGGTGAAACGTTAAACCTATAAAATATCTAGATATAGATTTGTACTTATTTATATACGCGCGGACGCAGGCGTGTGTACGCAGTAATTATTTTCATCCTGTGATTTTATTTTTACTTATAATATTGACAATTTCTATATCTAATAGCCTATCAATTATGGAATGACATATAATATATTCCTGTGTACAAAATTTCATTAAAATGGGTTGAGAATGAATACAAATTTAAGTTTTGTACGATTTCTAAAAGCTGCATTCACTTCGCTTCTTATAAAAATAGCGACATGCAAAATATTACTGATAATCCATTAAGCCTATCAATAATAGAATCACTGGGAATCATATATACTTTCCGGTGCACAAAATTTCATCAAAATTGGTTTATAATAAATGCTTTTTTTTTTAAATCTTTCTTTTACTATTCCTAAAAGAATATTAACAATTATTATAGCCTATCAATTAACCAATGATAAAATCTTTTCGTGTAGAAAAATTTATAAGAATCTGTCAAGATATTATTGAGCAAAAACTGGAAAAATAGACAGACAATAAAATTATGGGTGTATTCTTGATCAGTGTCATTTATATAGGATGTCTATTTTGGAAATTTGGAAAAAAGAAATTACATGTATAGAGAGAATTAAAGATTTATTAACATATTTATATAACAATGGATGTTGGTATTTATAAACTCCAAAACTGTTACAAGACTGATAAGTTAAGATTGTTGAAGTGTTTTTCATCAAAAAAGTTTTTATGCTATCTCTGAATGAGATAAGTTACGTTATGGTAGAGCTATTGAATACTGGAAAGAGCAAACAACACTGGGCCAGAAAGTATAATATACAACATGTTTACATTTGTTTGGATTATCGTAGTAAACACAGAAATTCGTATAAATAAAATTAAAATGCCTATTCTTTGATAGCCGCATCACTTGACAACGGCTGTACCGTTTAGGCTAATTCTTATTTAAATGTTACTAATACTCCGAAAAAGGTTTTTAAAACTGCAACTACCTTTTTAAACGACTTAAAAAAAAGGAGGAGGTTCTCAATTCGATTTTTTTAATGAATGTTACAGTCATCATTTATTTGTTTGTAAACGGATTTAGATGATTATTTTTTATTTCAAGGATATCTCAAGGGTGGTTCTAATTGATATTAGACCTTGAACTTCAAAAATACAACAGAAGACTCCTCAAAATCATTTAAGTTGGTTTTCTTTTTTTGTTAAAAAATTTTTTGATTCCATTGAGTTTTTTTGTGAACTCAAGACTATTCGAACGATGGATATACGTAACTTTTTTGTGTTATTCTTTATAGTCTTAGAAAAATTTTCAGGAAAAAAACTGATAAATGCAGAACAACGTCTGCCGGGCTAGCTATTATAATATAATGAAAGATTTGCATTTGTGTGAATTAACTCAGTTATAATAATAACAACATCTAATCGTCATAATTAATTAATTTCTTGTATATTATGTTGTTATATAATATGGTATCATTTTCATGAAGGGTATCAAAACAAACATGTTTGTGCCAAAGGATCTGGTTTCAACTAAATTATTGCGTATGTTAATTGGTATTGTGTGTTTAATTTATAACCTCAGTAACATCGTGTTAATGTCAAATTGCTTTCGTTGTTCGAATTCAATTATCTCCGTTCATTTAGTAGCGGGTGTTAACTATGAATTAGTGATCACATTGAATTAAACGGTAGATCTTGTAGAAAGCGTCATATAATTGTATTGTAGCCTGATTTATATTTAATATATACATAATACGTATGCATATAGTATTGGTATTCATGTATCTAAGCCTTGAATTATGTCATTATGTTCAGCTACATACACTCTATATCTTTTTGTCATACCGTGAATCTGTGGAACTATCTCCCGGCCAATGTGTTCCCTCTTTCTTACGACATCGGGTCCTTCAAGAGTAACGTGAAGAGATATTTATGCACGCCTTCATGACAGCGATGATCGCTGATAGATTTCGCTCTCTAGGTGTTCACCGTTGTGTTTGTATTGTACTGTCCATACCATCAGGGATAATACCGTCAATTTGCCGAGTTACTATAAAAAAAAACTTGATAGGCAAAAAACTGATAGGCAACAATACGAGCTGGGGCACACAGAAATTTCCTTGGGTATTACTGTCTACTACACAGTTAGTACTTCATATTCTTTGATTAAGATTTTTATATCCTGTTTCTTTACTATATGCGGAACTTTGTAAATTATCTTTCATTTTTGTCAACACATGTAACTATAATTATTTCCAAGATAAAATAGTTTGAAATAAACGTATATTTTCGATTTAATCGCAGAGTTTATTTAACGACTTAACTTAAAATAAACTATTTAAAAGATCTGACCCTACCAGAAGTAGGTCGGGTACCACTAGGTCATAACGATAAACCGCATAGACTGCTTAAGTCTTCAAGACATTTTAAAGGATTTATAAATTCATTGATACACCATAACTACCCACTATATCATTCTTAAAACATAAGACATTTTAAGCAGCACTACAAAGTTTTGTTTTATTATGAAAACTTATTTTATATGTAGAATTTAAAGTCTCAGTTATACTCTTTCATGCCGCTGTACTGTAACCATACTGTAAGCAGAAAACAATGCATGATAATTATTCATTTTCCGATTACTTCATATTTATCAATAATTTATATACATATAACAACTACATACCTAATCCGTGCGAATATTTCGCACACTATCGATACAGAATGTAAACAATCTAAAAACTGGCATATTAGTTAAACATAATGTTAATAGATGGCGCCTTCTACTTGTTACTTTAATATATTATATTCATTAAGAATGCAATCAGCAAATGCCATTTCTTATGAAAAATATATATAAAATTAATTCTTTAAAAGAAAACATTAACACTCGTCAATTGCAAAAAGCAAAATATTTAAAATCATGTTTGAATGAGAAACTTTGATGGATAATTGTCGGAGATATTATGGTACTGTCAAAAAAAAACATCTTTGAAAAATAATATGTAGAGATATGCCGCTTACAAATTACCATAAGCATTTAATATTGAAATTACCCTAATTTAATACTATATAATTTGTGCATAATTACTAAAAAAAATATCCAATATCACGCTGACCAAACAATTCTCTTATTATATTTATTATCGGATGGATTGGAAATTGAATCAGTGTCGGTGGTTTTGGTAACTGGGGCGGCTAAATATTCAGGCGAGAGGGGACGGGGGTCATAGTACACACGAATGACAAGCTGATGTGGATTGATGGCTGCCCGTTGCGTCGCTTCGTGTGCGGTTCGGGAATTGGTCACACTGTATTAAATTTACTTAGTAAATGTAATTTGTGTAAAAGATGATAATCATTTGATTGAAGAATCCGTTGCAGAAGATTACGGACCACTTTGTACTCTGTTTCTGAATTTTAACTATCGATAGTATATGTAACTTGCTCGATTTTGCTGGGTGGTAAAACATGATAATTGTGTTCTACTGGATCGCGAGCTTCATACACCAGGTGTAAATATACGTCATAGTGACACGCTTAGGCGTGATACGTTCTGGGATTAGCCGGTGTATAGCCAGTAAAGGACTGCGGTAATAGGGATTTGTACCCAGTTGTATCGCGACTACCATGCACATGGTCAGTGCCCCTCTTTTGTGTTGTTACGTTTCGGGATTTACATATACAGCCATTGAGCTTGCTTGCAGGCAGGCATGTCAACGCCAGCAGACGATGGATTGCCTATTTCTCGATGGTTTTCTTTGTTTTTACCTTTAGATACTTTCCTGAACTTTTAATTTTACATAACTTGACAAACATATGGAAAACGAAATGATCCTGCAAGGATTCTTTTTTCCTGTTGAGGTACGGAACCCTTGAAAACAAATCTTAACAAACGCTTAATCTATTGCAGATGGTGATAGCAGCTGATAATATATTTCAACTAGAAATAACAAAATTAAGAAAATCAAGTTACTAACAAGACAATTTTTGTAAAAAAAATAAAACAACTTGAATGTTTTTGAGAAGTTTCGTGGTGTATCTTCGAATTCTATATATGTTTATATATATACATTTGAATTGAGTAACTTCCCGTTTTTTGTTGAAGTCAGTTAAAAACAATGATAATCTACAGAATAGGATTTATATTGAAATAAAATTTCTATCTAAAACAATCACTTGACATTTACTTAAAATTGAAACCTAACTCACAAGTTTTGTTTCCGGGAATCGAATGCAAGAATTTTATAGGGTAAGTTTTTTGTAAACAACATAACTCTAACGAGAACAGGGTTCTGTATACTTTATTACGAATGTTCCATATTCTTATATTATAATATATATGTCAGCATAATATTATTAATTGCTGGAGTTCAAATAAAATGTCTGTTTGATTTAAATATAAATTATTACAAAAGCAGTATTTCTGATAAACTGCAAAATTTAATACTGTTACCCTAAAACGTTTAGTAAAAAATTCTATCATTTTTCCGACTTAAATACTTACAATATAACTTTTAATTGAATAAATTAGAACTCGGGTTTGTTCACTGAAGCGGTTAAATGTCCAAGGGACTGTGAAGGGATGGGATCACAAATCAACCGGCAAACCACTGCAGATTGATGTTTGTAAGCTGGCGCGGGTTTACAATGATATATTTTTTATGTTTTTTATTTACAATAATAATTATTAAGGACCTTACGTTAGCAATTGATTTTTAACATAATTTACAGATATACCGACAGGAATACTATAGAGAGTAAATGATAAAGATAGGTAATATATAGAGTTATTACTCGAGTGGCCGTGCCCGTGGCTCCGATCCTGTGGACAGAATTATTATTCACGAAAAAATGGTAATTTTTTTTATAAGGACCAAGTATCTACAGGGTAAACAAAGAAAAATTATCAAAATCTATCCCGTAGTTTTAGCGTGATGCACGCACAACGGCAAACCTGTACTGTTTTATTTATAAAAATAACCGACTCATTTTTTTTTTGTATTAGATTACCAAAATACTGCGTAGTATTTTTTTAAATAGTAAAACTTCTAAATGACGACAATGTTTTTAACAGTAAGCACAGTATAATCCAAAAACATCGACGATCACCGGGAGTCACTGTCATATTGGCCTGCAAGTAGGGAATTCGATCCCGGCTCTGTTTTGTAATTTCGGGATTCTCGAAAGACAATCCCGGGATCCCGATATAATCCAGGGATTGTAGATAGATAATGAAAATTCAAAGTAGGTACTATATAAAATCTTCATCAAAAGCTTCATCCACAAAATAATTAAACGTTCATAAAATAATCATTTAAAAAAGTTAGAGGTTTACAAGACAATTTTTATGAAAAATAGAAAACCAACATCAATTATTTTGAACAGTTGCCTAGTGTATCTTTGAAGTCTAAGGACCAATGCTAATAAAATTAAAGTGGAACCACACCCTTGAGGCGTCCCCTGTCCAACCAAAAAAGAACCATCTAAATAGGTTCATAAACAAAGAAGTTACGTCTGAACATCCATAAAAAATCATTAACACTAACACTTTAAACTCCTAAAACAAATATCAACTTAATTAGACTTAAAATCCCGTAATAACATACAAGCCTCTTGGCAACTGCATGTACATTGGCTCATCCCGATGTGCCCGAAACGCGACAAGCCTACTGTCTCTGTGATGGGTTTATCACCATATGCATGACTGTTGCCACTCAGTTTGTCTGCTTTCCTTACATGACGATTTTTATTAAAAAGTTCTCTATGAGTTATCTTTGTCCGTTGTCGTACCGTGAAGCTATAAAACCTTCTCCCGGCCAATGTTTTCCCTCCTTGTTACGACATCGGGGATCTCTCGGTGGTCGCAGTTGTGTTTGGACTTTGCTATGCTCACCATCACGGACAGTATCGTCAATGTGTCGAGCTATTATAAAAAAAAAGTTAACTTCTACCATAAGCCGCATTAAAAAATTTCGTTCCGAAAATCTTTTACCTTCATTTTGTTAAAAAAATGGTTAATACTTGAATAGTACCTAAACGATTTTTCCTTATTTACCTTCTAAAGTTAATTCAGTTTTGTCAACGACTAAAATAGCTTTTTATAAGATGAGCTACTGTTATGAGAATACTAATCTACATTTACGTAAATGGGTCGCAGTTATGACTCAAGGTTTCCATCGTGTTATCGTGATAAACGTGATTTTTTTGTTATTTATGTTGTTATAAGATTTCCTTGTAATTTTTAACCTACGGATATGAACTTTCCCTGCTTGTCTCATAAAGATGGGACATTTATTTTAAAAAAATGTAACAATAAAAAGTAGCAATAATTTAAAAGTATACTTACCTATTTAACTTATATATAAGATTTTCCTTTTTTTGTGTTGTTTGTTTTGTTGGTTTATTTTAATAATTTTTAATTCCGAATACGCATCACTTTAACAATTTTCGTAATAATTCTTAAGAATTCACGGGATGTTGGCATGGTGATTAGTGATTACTGTAAAATATTTTAGTAGTAGAATTATTTTTAACAAATATTATTAAAAAAATTCAAATCGAAACTTTAAATCAAGTATAATTACAATATATTTACTAAAATGTAAGATACCTATGCTATAGATTAATATCATAAAAGATTCACATAAATATAATCTTATATATAAATAATACTTGTTATAAGAAATTGTATTAGAACATATTACGTACACGCTCCTTAATCTTTTTTTACCTAGAACAAGTTTTTGTTTGTAATTTAATATTACGTAATTGAACTTGACCAAGTCGTAATGGTTAGTCATATTGTTACGCTTCTAGAACAAAATACCTGATCCTGTTTTTTGTACCATAGCATCATGTTATAATTATACAAGAATATAATAGTTATGCAATCATGCGATGATGTAGGTACGTACACATGTACCGTGACTAAGTTTATCTATTATTTAACTTACGGATAAATCGTGATTCGTGAGGTAGAATAATGATTAAAATTAAATATTTGATATTGGGATTCGGCATTTTGATCTTATTACTATCGTGAAGTTCCTTATTCATTTAATTGTTTTCAACAAATATTTTAGTTTTGAAAAATAAGACTATATTAAAATTGGATTTGTCTTTTTTATTAACAAGGTGAAAATTAAACATTTGAAAAATCGCCGACTCAATTAACATATTCATTGACCCCATTCCAATAAGCAGTTCAAACACGATACCTCTGCTGCAAATTGGTGACACCCAACTTGGTATTCTGTAGATTCCAGATATTGATGAAGCATCAGATCAAGGTCACCATGCAATATTATTGAAATAACACGATACCAAATTTCGAATCGAGCAGACGTGTGGAAGTTATTCACATCCCTTTATTAACTAAAAAAAAAACTGATGATCAGCAAAAGGCAGAACAGATTTTTTAAATAATGGCTAAGAACACTCCCGATCAATAAATCTTTTAAACAATAAAAGGAAATTTAGATTGGTTCATCCGCTTGGGAGCTACTATACCATAGACAGAGGTATACAAGTTTAATTATATTATAACATACCCTGTTTGCGTCGGAGGTTAAAAAAATATATTGTTAGAAAAGAGTGTAACATAATATAATTTTAAATTCTATTAGATGAGAAAAAATACCGATACTCAACATCAGGTTGCTGACAAGAGTGACAAAAATCATCACATAATATTATAAAACAGAGTCCTCCCACTGCGTCTGTCTGCTGTTTGAACGCGATAAACTCAAGAACTAAGAAAACCAATTAAAATTACTCGTATAAAATAACTTAAACAGTTATTTCAAATAAATACATTAAATTATATAATGCTATTGATAATTAATGTTATCGCTCTTACAATAGTAATGTAAGGCGCGGAACCGCTCATAAACAATGTCAGATCACGACAGATGGACAAACCTTCGGCTGATACAATGCAGTCAAGGTTCCATGTCAAATGTCACGATAAGAATGTAACAGGTACGGCTGTTTCTAGGGATTAGAATGGTTTTGTTAACTGAGTAAATATTAATATACGCTTTATATTTGAATTACTTTGCGTTAATAATCCTCAAGCTTTTAGATTAACATAAATGATCGAATATGGTAAGTAAGCAAATAAGTTTTCAAAGCGTGAAGCTCGTAATTTTATGAAGCTGTCTTTGTTTATATTATGATTTATTTGCAAATTATTTCTTACTGGTTTGCCCGGCAGACGTTGTTTTGCCTTTCCAGTTGTCAATAACTAATTAATATCATAAAGTCACGGTGAAGCTGTAAAAGCCGTCAGAGGGTCCAGGGCCCCTAATGCTAACAGTTTAGTCAGACAGAAAAAAGAGACAACCATAACACTACCTATCTCGTTTTTTTTCCTGTAAACATTTTCAGGACCAAAAACAATAAATGGAAAACAATTACGCATATCCATTGTTCTCATTGTGAGTCACATTTCGTACTCTTGAGTTCATAAAACACCCAATAGAAAAATCTATTGTAGTTTTTCCACAATTTTTCAAATTATTGGGCAAATTTTTTAAATTTGTCTTTACCTAAAAGCACTATTTTGACTAATACTAACATTTCAACAGAAGATATAGTCAAGTCGGTCCAGCTGTTCTCAAGTGATGAGTTTGTGTGATATTATTATTACAAAAAATGTGCCAAAATAATTTAACGTTCTATAAATTAACATTATTTTTATTAAATGATAATAAACTGTGGGATAAAAATTTTGAAGTTATTTTGAAGTGAAATATTCTAAGAGGTTTCGATAGTGATTAAATTCATGTAAGTCGTCATCGACATGGTCACGTGACGTTTTAACGATAAACGGAGTCTTTTTAGCAATTTAAACTAAAAATTAAACAATTAATTTGGATATCCAAAAATAACAACTGTTTGTTTATAGCTTTAAGTTTTCACTTCTATCGGCAGTCCCCATGACTACTTTTTCTTTTTTGATTTATAATTCATTAATAACGAATGATTATATAACCCTTAAATACGTATTGATGTATTTCTAGATCAATAACTTTTAAATTCATTTTACTACAGTTTAAAATATTGAATGAAATTAAAATAACGTTTATTATTTGTACAATGTTAAATTATAGGGCACTCAGCCGCGAAAGTTTGTGACGACCCGCAGAGGGTGCCAGAGTGGCCGAACCTCGGCTCGGGCGGTCGTCGCGAATGCGAAAAAGTCGCGATCTAACTAATTCCCTAATCCTATGAGAATTCGAGCTAACTAATATATACTCATATGCACGTTCCCCTCCTCCTGGGAGGAAGGAGTGGACCATGCGTATGTGTATTTAATAATCGGAAATGGTTTTTCTACATTAACTAGCGCATTAGTCTAACTAGCGCAAAAAAAGAAAAAAAAAAGGTCCCTTACAGAACCTATGTACCTGTGTGGTGTGCACGTGTCATACGTGTGTATTGTTGTGTGTGGGTAACTAAGTGTTGCACGTATAGTGTCACTTTGTATCGCGCGGGCGGCTGCCTGACCCAAGGGTTTCACACCGAGGAACGGACCTAGGCTTGGGTTGCCGCTAGAGAGGGTGGACGTGACGGGTGTGCGGGAGCGAAGTTAACCGCCCGTCCTCTGCGGAGAG
Source organism: Saturnia japonica (assembly GCA_033032175.1). NCBI lineage: Eukaryota > Metazoa > Arthropoda > Insecta > Lepidoptera > Saturniidae > Saturnia > Saturnia japonica. Next base: position 1,059,716 of record CM065320.1, on the reverse strand, counting down.
AACGGTGGTTACGCGGGCGTGGGCGGTGGCACGCTCTGTTTGGAGAGACGGTGGCGTAGAACGCGTTAGCTGTTTCGGTTTGGTCGGGCGGGTCAGTGAATATATTACGCGGCCGGCGTTTTCTCCGGCCGGCGTTGGGGTCGGGAACATAGGAAGCTGCCGCTTTTATTAGGGGATTCGCGTGGTTCGATGCGGTGTCGAAATAAGAGCGAGAAAGGTGTTTGACATAGGCATGTATCGAAGGAACTCTATCATGTCGCACTTTCGTCTTATGATGCGCGCGCAGCTCTCAAGTTTTCCCTATACTAAACAGAAATATAGCATAAACAATTTTATGCACAATTATTTCAATGATATGGACTCGTTAATAAAACACTTACTTTCAAAACCTATCCTTAATATACTTACGAGTAATATAGTTTGGAATGAATTCATTGATTTAATTTAAGTACATTGCCTTGCATTGAATACTTATAGCTTCGTGCTATATAATAATTAACATGAGTAATTACAGCACATGTCATAGTAATGTAGACCGCGGCCCATTGTTAAAGGATAATAAATGTCTAATTGTTGCTCCGCAAATCGTTATGATAACTGATTTCACCACTTGATAACAATCGCTTTTGAGCAACCGTTCGAACATGCACATAAAATAAATTCTACAGATTATTTAAAATTATTTCAAATTTACTCAAATGTTAATAAAATACATCAGTTTCATTTTCTGAATTCTGAGTTACTAATAATGTTGTGTTTAATATTTATTGTAGTATTGGTTTTGGAATTTTTCTTTTCTTTAATGTTGGGTACATTTCATATATAATATTCAGCCCAGTGCAATGGATAGTTCTGACCAAGAGCTGTATTTATTCATGTTCTGTTTGTTGTGATTTTTTTTAATTCTTTAAATATATTATGGCCACAATCTCTCCTGATGTAAAGTGAAGAAGTGGCCACACGTTAAGCCTAGTGGAGGACTAGCTCTCGAGTGCAGCTGCCGGAACACATCTATATCTACTTGGCGATATAAATTCGCCAGTGTATTGGGCTTCAGCTTGCCTGTAGTGAGCGATGTTTCATATAAAATATACAAAAGTGATGCAGGATTTTTGTTATGCAATTTATTGTAATACCATCCACTATTGTTATAAAGAGATGATTTTTGTGTTTTAGAATTTAAATAAAAGAAGTACTTATGTGATTCTGAAATTTTTTCACTATCAGGAAGCTGTATTATCACTCAGTGATGTAGGAATTTTTTGTTCGTATTAAATGTTATAATTGTATAATTACGCGAACGAATTTGCAGGCGGTTACTAGTTAAATATATTTTTAGACTTAGTTCGCGTTAATTAAAATATACAATTTACTAACAACTAGCTGTGCCCGTGGCTTCGCTCACGTGGACTACAGAATGCCCGCGCGAATCTTGCTCCTCCACTCCCGGCTATTTTAAAGACAAAAATGTTTATTGAGTGTGTTACTTAGTAGATAGATATATACTCTCTCGTACTTTTTTATATATATTTTTAATATCTATAATTATGTGGTACATTAATTTGCTATATCTCTTATGATTTACTCAGAATAAGCCATTTAAGCGCCCGAATTGATTCACCATAACCAGTTTTTTTATTTGTGCGAACCATAATTTTTTTTCTAAAATAGGAGTAGCCTAAGTTACTCCCTATATCATCAGATATCTATCAGTGAAAGTTCCGTTAAAATCGGTCCAACCGTTTCGAAGATTACTCGGAACAAACAGACAGACAGAAAGACAGACAGAGAGAAAGACAGACAGACAAAAATAAAAAAAATGGGCTTTTTGCTATAGGTATCGTATACACTTTCATATGTATTTAGTAAAAAAACTGTTATTTTGACATTACAAACTGACACTTCAATTTTATTAATTGTATAGAAGATAAAAATGGTCTACATCACTCGGGTGTAATGTAGTTTCCCATTGGTGAAAGAATTTTCAGATTCGGACCAGAAGTCGTACAGATTACTTTCTAAAACATACTTTACCTCTTTATAATAGTAGTATAAATGCTTTGACATTGTATCTTAATTTCTAAACAGTTAAAACCGAGTGATCCTACTGTACTTATTGGATTGTGTAACGTGACCATGGAATCAAATATAGCGATATTATCGTGATGGGTGTTAATGTTTACCAATTGTATCTACAATTGCGTTTTGAATGCAATTCGACATGTATAGACGATACGTAAACGTAAAATTGATTTTTTTGACATTGACCTCTTCATAAGTTCACATGATATTATGCTTTATGTTATTTTAGTTTGCTTGATGGGCTATTTGAATAGTTTTATAACAATGTCTATTGTCTTGTATATATCTATTTTTAAAGCTATTAACCTATGTAAACATATAATAAAGTTGCTCATGGTCGTTTTAAGATTTTAAAATTGCTTCTGGCTCAGAATTTTTTCTTCTGTTGGCTTGTTAATAATTGTTAATGGCAGTAGAAAAAAATATTGGCCAAGTCGAACTCACGCCCGAGGGTTCCATAATGGTACAGCCTCATTCACCAAAATAATTTGGTAATATTACTGATGAAAGCACCGGACAATTCTAACAAAGAGATAAACTATATTGAGGGATAAACTTAACTTTGCCGTTGGAAAATTGTTGTCACCGTAAATCGATAAATGTCGCGGTCAGTTTAAAATCAATATAAGTTTGTTTTTAAATGATGTAGTTACTTAATTACGGTTTTCGGATTTCTTCCTTTACTTCTGCTATAAGACATTGCTTCTTGCCAAATTTCATGATAATAGGTCAACTGGAAATACCCTATACATTTTTATTCTCTTTGCGAGGGTTAAAATATACGGCATAAACAACCGTATATTTATATTTGATTGCGTTAACTTAGAAGTTTGATTTTTTCACAGCTCTAAGGGATTACAGAGTCTCAGGTATTTGATATTAATTTCAACTTGATACCTTCACACACTCCTGAGAAAAGGGTCTGAAATAAGGACATACAGACAGACGGATGGACAGACAACGAAGTAATCCTATACTGGTTCCTTTTTTCCTTTTAAGGTAAAGAGCCCTAAAAAATGAGTAGTCTTTTATATAGACTGATATTTTTATTAAGTTTGATAACAAACAAATAATAATATTTAAGCATTGATTTTTGAAATCTATTTTCGATAAACTGAAATTAAACAGCATGAAACTACGATGCAGTATATGATACAAATAGTGGTTGGGCATTTCCTAATGATGATCTTGCTCAGATTATCATTTTTTGCTTATGAATGGGTTTCGGTGACTGTTTTACGATATTACTTACTTTCCGGCTTAACAAGTTAATCTAAGACCCCTCTTTCACGTATGATAAAGAATGACTGAGATCAAATAGCTCATTAACAGAATAAAAATTTTAATGTGATTTGTAATTGAGGTAAAAATTAATATACCAATTAGTACATTTTATTTTTTTATAATGTTACCTACCAATCTTCTTGAGCTATTTTTGTAAATGTGTCAATACCACAACATTCATTTTAGTATCTTGTTAAATATTTTTTATCAGCAGCAGAGTTGTTCCGATTATAAAAGCGAGAACCTTTGATGTAAGAATACATCGATGAAAATAAATATCAATTTCCGTTTACTTAAAATTATTTTTGTTCATAATACATTATTAATAGCGTTTATCAATTGCTATTCTCAGGCGGTATTTCATATTTCCCTCCATCGTGATTCGTAGGTCCATGACCGTGTTAATAGCGTTGTCTGCAATTTCTCGTGACCACAGTCTAGGCGTAGCCTTTCCACAGATATGCAGCGGTTTAGTAATTACAACAATCGTTTATATGAAGGGGCATATTCAAGGCGGGGCAAAAAGGACTCCCAAATAAATACAACTAAATAATGAATGAAAGAACGCGTATAAATTGATTTTATCCTGGATAGTATGGCATCAATGATCTATTTTATAGGTTATATATAGATAAGAAGTTAAAATTATATTTAATAATTTACTATTATTTCTTCTTTAGCAATTGATATAAACTATTTCATTGAACACTGTATGAGCCAATTGTTATTGCTAATGTTTTGCACAATTCCAAACTTCATTCATTCATTAATCTGAAATGCGAAACTACAAAGGAAATAAATAAATAAATTTTATGAGTTTGTGATCGTTTATCGTGATATAGTTAATTTACAAGAACAGGAGAAAATTTTATATTTATAAGTAAATAAAACGAGGTTGCAATATTTATTTTGGCGACGTGATGATCATGAATCGTGAAATCTTATGTAGGTACTTATAATAATTTGATGACTGAAAGTTAGTGTATTTTTCAGCTGTTCAAATAAATCAAGGTCAAAAATACTACATAAGGATTTATGTTATAGTTCTCATTTTCACAGAAAAACTGCTTGACTATTGTGTTACAGAAATAATAAATTAAATTTTAACCCTCAAATTTATTTCACTTCATAATTGAATTGTTCATTGCTATCACGACGTAGGTGAAAAATTACTGTAATTAACTGTAGAGAATGGAGTCCAAGAGATCAATGATAGGGACCTTATTATTATAACTTATTACAAGGTTATTTGAGTTGCTGATTTGGCATCGATGGCGCACCCTTCGACACTCCCGCTATTCATAATGACATTTGAAATAAATTCACTAGTTTGTTCATAAATGCATTTTCAAATTTAATTACAATTTAATAGTTTTTTTATAACAACAACTTATTTATATATTATATTTATATATTAAAAGTCATTTATAAAATTTTCTGTTACATTTTAAAGATCTCAGTGAAAATTACACAACAGTTTTTCATTTTAGTTTAATTATGTGTTGTTTTTAATTTATTTTCGGAAGGAACCAACTGCCAAAATACATGTTACCATGGTAGTTGGAGACAATATGTTTGTACCTTTACTTTTTGTAACAAACTTTTTGATTTTAAACTAAATTTTGAATTCTGTGTCGACTTGTATATTAGTATGATTCTTAAATTATAGTGAGATTGAGTAATTTTATCTAAGTAGTTACAATACGTTATCCTTCATTTCGAAAATATCATTTCGTAGGAGGAATTTTATATTAAACGTTGGCATAATAATAAACCTATTTGGACTCTAAAGTTGAATATATAAGTGCTATATAGTTCACCTAAAAGTGTTAAACCTGTGCAAGATTCGACTGCAATAGTACCTCTTCCACAGCTGCCACTGCATCTGTTACGTGGAAGGACACGACAATTGTGTTGGATTGGATCTCGACCACCATACAACAAGTGTATTACAGGTCATAGTGACACGCTTAGCTGTTTTTGTAACTTACTATACCTACTGTTAGGCATAGGGGCCCTGGATCTTTAGACGGCTTTTACAGCTTCACCGTGGCTTGGGGGCGAGCACTTAAGGCACTCAGCCGCGAAAGCGTGGCAACGCGCTCAAGGGGGCAATACTTTACAGTACTCTCGCTGTTATGTTCCCGTTTTAAGGGGTGTAGCTGGCAATACGCATTGGTACACGTGGCGTTTCAACATAGTCGTAAGGAGTAGCAAGCCATTTATTGACTGGCTTCAGTTAGGACTGCGGTTCTATTTGAAGTCGGTTAGTAATATTTATAAAGGGTGTGGTTGGTAGTTAAATACTCACTGGTACACGTGGCGTTTCAACTTAATCGTCAACAGTAGCAAACATTTTAATGGATTGGTTTCGGTTTGGACTGTTGTTTTATTTGAGATTGGTTATAAACAACTATAAGCTGTACCGAGTGCTTAATATCTGGTGTACCACATGCCTGTTTGATTACTTTAGAACATTACATACAACGAGAAAGTGTAAACGATCATCGACATCAAATAGGCGAAAGTAACACGATATGACAGTATAATAAAATGTCTACTTTCTATAATAATATATTCAATGATTATTGCACAAAGCTTTTCTCTAGATAATTTCAGTTTTTGTTATTATACTCGCGCGTAAAGGATGTAGTACCTATATTATATAATATAAAAATCTTGCGTGTGTTTGTTAGTGATCGTGTAACTTTTGAACGATATAAGTGATTGAGCTCATATTCACATAACATGTATGTTTTACCGAGATGATGGTCTAAAGTTATATTAGGATCCGATAGATAGCTCTGTATATGAACCATTAACTACGGAAAGGTTTGTCGGTCTAGCTAGTTGAAAAAAATCGAAGACTTGTTTTATAATGAACACAATACGCTAGACAAATAAATGTCTTTGGAAATTTCTCGCTACTTTGGCGGTGAGTAGGGTTTCCAGACCTCCTTGGAGAAAGGGGGTTCAAGATTGGCAACGCGCTAGTGATAGCTCTGGTGTTACTACGGTAACCGCTTACTATCAGATGGGTCATATGCTTGTTTGCCACCTTAGTTGTTTTTAAAAACAATAGAAAGCAAAAAACACGATTTGTTAAAAGACAAATTTAACAAAAAAGAGAACCAACTTCAATGATTTTGAGGAGTTTCGTCGTGGTATCTACGAATTTGAAGGTATAATGCCAATGAAATTAAAATGAGACTACCCTTGAGGTGTCCCCTTTCCAACGAAAAAAAAATCATCTAAAACGGTTCATAAACAAAGAAGTTATTTATGGCCAAACATCCTTTAAAAAAATATACATTCGAATTGAGTAACTTTTTTTTAAGTCTGTTAAAAATGAAAAAAAAATCTCTGTTTTGAATATTAAACGGTTTTAAAGATTTCGTTAGTTTTTATTATTATTATTGTTGTTTATTAATATTTTTTTAGATTTTAAAAAAGAAGTTCAATCAAAAGACAAATTGTAACAATTTTACTTCACGGAACTATCGATAAAACATGAAATTACACATTCCCTATATTATCACATTGTTAAATCATGCCAATTAAAGATGTAGAATTCGTTTTGCCGTAATCAAAATACGAACAATGTAATATTAATCAAATACGTATCGAAATTAATGACACGAACCGGCTACTGTTGCCTATTTTTATCTATACTGTATTCATGAATCAATTCTATGTTTGACAGGTCATTTGCTAAATACCAGCGCATTGGTTCTTATCATGACAACGTGTCCTAAATATTTTTCTTTGACATGAATTGGGTCGTTTGTTGACAATGAACTTAAATTATCCAAAAGTCATAGTTAAATGTATGGCCGTGATTTATATATAGTTTACTTTGTATGCGCTAAACTTGATCGATTATTGTTATTGTTAATAGCCTTGCTGACAATCCTTTCAATGCTACACTATATTATAATTTGGATGCTTCTATTACCACCCGCCGCAAATATACATGCCTGTAAAACACTAACGGCTTACAGACACCGACAGAAATTGTCTCCCATCACAGATGGGCCAGTAAGTCAGAAAAAATTGATGTTCTTGGCCGGTAAAAATTTTTGTTTGTGTCTATAAACTACCACTATTTTACAAGGTCGAATATCTGTGCGGTAGGAAATTTTGTTCGTATCAGTAATAATTTATCACTCATAGGATCATTTTTTCCTTTATCTTGAAGCTATCGACAAGTGACACTAAGTGATAAAGATTGGCTTCTGATATTTAAAAAGCGAGTTTACGTTTAACACATACATAAAACACACTTATTTCCTAACGGGTTAGGCAGAGACCACGTCCTTCCACCAGCTTTCGCTTTTTCAACATTCATCAATATTTTTATGCATGCTTGTCGGTTGAAAGTACTCTTGACCTGACCTTTCTTCAGAATGCCCCCGATTTGATGGAAACACGTTCGTCTACACCTTCCTCTTCCAACGTTTCCTTCCACACTCACGTTATAAATTTGTTTAGTCATTCTTCTTTCATTCATTCTCTCAACATGCTCAAAACATCTAAGCATCACTTTCTCAACCCGTGTGACTATATCTTCTTTCAAATCACAAAGTTCTCTTAACACACTATTTCTTATCCTGTCACATAGTTTCACTCCTAAAGTTAAAGTTTACGTTTAAAGTTTCTTATATAAAGTTAATTTAACAAAATAAGATAATGTAGGAGAAAGACTATTGAGAAATTCGAAACACCAATCTCTAATGGTTACACAACAATTTGTTTAGCTTGTCTACAGTTAACCCATGTTAAAATCGCTAATATAATTTTTTATAAAAAAAAAATCGATCGTTAATTTCACAACTATTCAAGTTCTGCATGTAGCTATATTAAAATACTAGTTTTATTTTAATTTTATAGCCTAGTTCAATGTCGTCAATTAAATACGGGACACAACTTTCGCGTTTTTATTGCGAAAGGTACTTACTTATCCGGATTGCATATATCATAAAATTTATTAAAAAGAAAAAAAATACTACGATGACGAATTCAAATTGCTGTTGCTTAATTAATAGTTATTTCATTCATAAAGTTCACTGTAAATATAGAATTACTAAAACAAATAACGTTAAAAATTAATGTATCGTAACGACATCATTTACAAAAGATTGCTCCCTAATTACCTAATTTGCTATTTCAATGCAATGCTAATGGAAAACTAATATTATGCATGACTTTCTGTCTTCTGTAAAATTACGTCTTGCAATTGGTCGTTAAAAACTTAACATTTTCCCAGTCAAATTACCCAAACTCTGCTACTGGAGTACAGTTGCTGCTCTTATGTTACGCCTTGGTGAGACATAATGTTTACGTTGACAAAGTCAGAGACACCAGTTTGGCAAAATAAATGATTTATCGCAAAGCAACATATTTTGCTTTTTGTTGCAACTGATCAATTAGAAATGTTGAAGATGAAATGAATCAATTAAGCCGCAGTCAACTTGGCCTGTCCGATGAAATTAAAGACTCTTAACATACATATCACACGAACGATATGCATACTCAAGAGTACTAAATTTATCAGAATAATTATCAATTTTATACTGTGCATAAATATATTAATTATTTATCACAAATAACTTATTATATCTGATCGCAGTTTACGTGTTTGTACTCACAGTCGTATGTTTGCAGCGATACCGGTTCGTTCGTTGCATGAATCTAAAGACAACACACATAGGGTCCACAGGGATTTGGTAGAGCATTTTCTAACGCACGCCTGACAAATAATAATAATTTATTGGAACTATAAATTATGTTACAAAAATAAACAAAAATGTTCGATATTAGCTACATTAGTGAAGAGACTGGTTGGAAGCCAATAGCGCCTCTTTTAGGAAATATAACAGTAGGGTATGCGTTCCACAATACAATGAAAAATACAAGAAAAATACAAGAAAAATACAACATTTTTTTTACCTTTTTCCATTAAATGAGCTGTATTTAGAGTTGTAGAGTATCGTGAGTGTATATATGTGTGTGTGTGCATGGGAGTGTTTGTTGTTTGGATGTGTGAGGTGTGTTCTTGTTTGTGTGAATTTCGTTGCGTGAGTTTCGTTTTGTTTGTAGATTGTACGTATTTCGAAGAGAGAATAAAATATATATATGTATATATGAATATAATTAACTCTAAATTATAAAGGAAATTAACCTTAAGTTTTAATTATATCTTCAGTTTCCTCATAACCAAGTGTGAGAAGCCAATGAGCGATGCATATTTTAGATTTACGGTAGGTAGGTGAATAATGTGAAATTACCTAAATTACTTATAGGCGTGTGCCTGACAGCTGCACTTAAAGGATCGGTTTTATTTCTAGGTCCACCGTGTAATTAATTGTCTTCCTCGGGGTAATAATTTAATATCAATTTTGGTTATGTTCCCACGATGGCCTAATGCAGTTAAAAACATTACTAGTAAATTGCTAGTAGTGGTACTACTCGAATAATTCGAAGCAATAATGGGTCAGTGGTAGAGGTACAGACACCGCGTCGATCGAAGTGAGTTCAAAACCCTTCAATGCACCTGAGTTTTCGGAAAAGAAAAACATAGTGATAAAATCTGTAGGTGTGATCCGGCAACTGCACTTGAGAACCAGTCACCCCTTAGCGTGTCATCGCTAAAAATTAGTTGAGATTGTGGCCAAACGTTAAACCAATAATTTTTTTTTTTTAAATTAGTAAAATTCATAAATGGCAAAAAATTAGAAAATAATCAATTCATAAAGCGACTTTAGAATTATAAATACAATAACTAAACTCAAAATATATTATCTCCAAACTTAATGAGAAATTCGATCGTCATAGATTAGATTCCTAGTGAGGTTCTCCCATTATTTTTTATTGTGTCAGTGTGGTTGAGAAAAAACAGATCACTACGAATATGTAATAACCAGCACTATGGATTTTAATATATATGGCTCCGTTAAAAAAAAAAAAAATCTGGGCCACCGAGCTTTGCTCGGTATCTTAAAAGAAAGAAAAACACCCATGTAGGTAAATTTGGAATGTAAAACAATATCTAAATACATAATTTTATCCAAATCCTTGGAACCGTTTCCAAAAAAACAATTATATATGTAGATATATATAAGAATTGCTTACTTAATAGTATAAGATATATATTGTTTTGATAAACTTAGTAGAGTTTTTTTGCCTATTCTCATGACGATAGGATTATTTTCTAAAGCAGTGATATTTGGGTCTCCTAAGGATCAAAACTGATAAAGCTTATTTCATTTTTATTCTGTAGAAAATAAACTCTTACCCGATAGTGGGATTTTATATGGGCTTAAAATCGAAATGTCTTATATATGGGTTATAATTCAGCACTATATTATAAGGTAGAAAAATAGGCTTTAATGTTTAAATCTGCCGCCAGAGTCACGAATTCACGATCGGATACAATTATGAAAAATTTATGCAACTAATCATTTTAAAACTATTTTTAGTATGAACAAGTCGTTTGAAGGCTGACTCTGAAAGGGAACAAGTGAATGGGTTCTCCTTTTGTATATTTGTATATTTTTTTGTTTGTTTTGCAATGACTATAGCAAATAAAATTTAAGTTTGAAACCGTGAAATAAGTAAATTTTAACAGCTCAATTATATTGTTCAATTGAAATTTAAATATTTAAATAGGTAGTTGCTTATGACATAATTTAGGTAAATACATTAATAAAAAATATCGAATCGCAAATACTTTGCCTTTTTAATTGAACGATGAGAAATATTACAGTAAAACTCATAAATTTACTTAGATACTTTTCAGTTGTGATTAATAATTAATTTATTAGTATATCTAAAAAATAATTAAAAAACCAAATTGACCAAACCTTCGAATTTTACAATCCTTTTGAACTTTTGGTGAAGGAAAATAGTTTGATAAAACCATTGCATGATGGAAGGAAATTTTCTAATGCTAATAGGCAGTCATTAGGATAATTAAGGATTAAATATACCTTGAATTGAAAAATATGTCGCCGAACATTTGCCGGTGAATTCCAGTGCCCGTAGTTAAGAGACAATTCCTCTTAGGCTTAGCATGTGATCATTTTTCGCTACGCCGTCCCTTAAAACCACACTAACACCAGACTAAGGCCTAACACTACGCTAGGAATATACTAAAGAAATTAAATAAGTTGAAAAATATACTTGTAGGATTACACGTAATTCTAGAATAGATTATATTTTTTATTTACAGGCACAATGTTAATCATAATCAAGCCAGTATAGATTAAGACAATACGATTTTGTAGATTTAATATATCTGATAATAAAACATACCTATTTAAGAGAAAACGATATAGTGACGTCACGATATAAGATCAGCCTTTAGAATAGAGCCGGGCGTAAGAAAGTTAAAATATCGTCATATAAAAAAAATGTGGTAAAAAGGTGCCTTTAATATTATAAAATTTGAAATCTCGAGAAATAAATCCTTAATTTTTAGGATAGTTTTCTCTATGTGAAGCCCGTGTGAAAGTGGAAGATTACTTTCTAGGTAAAAATATCAATCAATCAATTAGTAGTTGTCTCGCAAAGTAAATATTCACTCGATTTCTTCTAATCTCTACGGAAGCAAATAAGGTGTAGAATTATGTCTAATAAAATAAATGAAAATGTGGCGAAAGGTACACAAAATAGAAATAAAGTTTACGAAATTGAAATTGTTATATACTGTGTATTAAGATATCACTAATACATTTATTAAAAAAACATAAAATCGAACAATGAAATATCATGTCAATTGTAGAAAGTAAGAGTAATATACCGAGCAATTTCTAAATAATCGATTTGTTAATAGAAATTGCTGACACTCGATGTATTTACGGATATTATTCATATGAAATCACTCAAAATTGAATACGCAATGAAAAGCAAATCGAATAATGTTTAAATGTGTAAATTACGGGTATAGTCAACATAAATATCAGTTTTTTGGTGCTTCTATATTGTTGTACCTGTCGTTTGATTAGATCGCATGTCGTGAAGGCGGTCATCGACTATCAATTCGTAGTCGCAAATGTTTGAAGTATTATGTAACGGAAAACCTTGAAGCTTGACCCTAATCGTGAGTGGCCGTTATGTGACCGCGTGTGGAGCAAGTACGAGAGGTAGCGATAAGAACACTGTTTATTTGCGTTATTCTTTGATAATAATCTACTCTATATCAAGGCGTAAAACGTCAATCCACTTAAATATAATCAATATAAATATTAAAAAATATATAGCACTTTGTATGTCTCTTGGTAAGTACGTAGTAAGAAATTAAACTCAGGTGAGATCACGGACGAGGCTGCCTTGTAAGCCTAGTGGTCGTAAGCGCAACTGCTATGAGCGAGGTCCCGGGTTTGAATCCCAGGTCGAACAAGTGTTATTGGGTTTTTCCTATGAAATTCTCAGTAGTAGCTCGGAGTTTGGTTTCGTGCCCGTTATTAATGGCAATAGGCTCGCCCCCTATTACATGGGACCTAAAACATACTCGGCGAACTGTGGGTGTACATTAGTACACTTCTGCCTAACCCTTCGGGGAATACAGGACGTGATGGAAACAGGATTGCCCGTCGATAATCTTCCTTATTATGCTATTTGTGATTATAGATAATAACAAATATATACAGTTAGGGATTGTAAATCACTTTCGTAAATCTGTCTAAACCAATATTATAAAGAGGAAAGATTTGATTATTTTGAAGCACTGAGGTAGACCTGAATACATATATATGTCGACATCGAGTCTGATTAGGAACGCCAGTGCCCGGGCGGCGCTCGATGGAGTTAGTGACGCAGGCGCCACCGAGTCGGCAGTATGGTGACGACTCACTTCCTTATTAGCGGGCGGCGCGTGCAGACGTCACTAAAACTATCGCGCGTTCCGAGAGACGTACCTTATTATTAATTATACGCGCCTACCTACATACTGTCTAGTAATATCTAATCGGTGATACGAGTTTGTTTTAACCAACTACCCTACGACACCCAAGGTTATAAATGTTGACAATGAGCAGTACTAACGATGGAGAAGCTCATTCTCCGTCATATCTAATAATGTAATTAAGCTGTATCTACAGCTAGATAGTTTAGAGTGTATGATGATAACAAGTACGCAATGGGTAAACCGTTGTACACAACTAAAACTCTGTTTATACATTCATCAGAAACTTACAGTTATAAAGTGAAAGTAAAATTTATAGAATCATTTGTGAACTAATTGGAACTTGATCTGATGTCTAATAATAATAATATTATTGACTAAAAGATCTCATCCTTTGTTTATTAAAATTTAACTTACCCGATCAACTTTTATGACTTAGACCGCATTCCGTGCAAGATTGAAAAAGATCGTGATATCATGCATTTTGATTCATAGTTTAAGTTTAATCCATTCGAGTAGCGACACTCGAAAGTGTCGTGAAGGGCGCTTGACACATACTGTATATGATATAATAAATTGCAGCATGTTACGGAAATCGCGTACACTCACCTTGAACAATGCTACATGTAACAGAGATAAATTACCCATATTCGGTGAAATAAACATTAGGTACGTAACCTGATTTTCGTAGACAACTCTTTGTGTGATTTGACAAGCGATAAATCGTGTTTGAAAGGAAATGTGTTTCCTCATTGTGATCAAACATACTTATTATTAAACCAGATAACTTTAAATATGGAAGACAATATTGTTTTATTCATCATCATCAATATACCTACATCCGCGACTAGATTATTTAAACAATTCAATGCATACTTACTGCATATAATCATGTTTGGTTGTAACAGGTAGAGCACACCATATTTTTATAGTTTTATATTTTCGCATACGAAGAATATTATCTATATTCTCTAAGCAATAAAGAGAATATTATATAGAAGCCTACTCTTAATTTTTACAGGTTTGTAGAAGGCTGACAGATAGATAAGAAGAGGAAAGGCTTAAGGAAAACGGCCTAGAGGAAGTTGAGCAAAAAGGTGGCCGAACCAAGTCTTCGCACAGCTGGAGGTACGCGTCTTCCACTGTGCTGCAGATCAGTTTTGACGGACGAAAGTCAGCATTGAGGTTACCGAACGGGAAGATAGAGAGTTAGCTTAGATTTTACATAGTGACACAATGAACAACGTAAATTAAAAAAAATGAAATTTCCCAAACAAATAACATATTCATAGAAACCATTCCAATTATCCCAAATACGATACCTCTGTTGGAAGTTGGTGAGCAGTTGGGTATCTTGTAGCTTCCAGATAATGCTGCAGCATCAGGTAAAGTTTACCATGTTCTTGCAATATCATCGAAGTAACAGGATATATAGCTGTGCTGGTAGCTTCACTCGCGTGGCCTACAAACAGCCGTTGATCGGGCACACGCGCGAATCGTGATACTGTCCCCCGCTTATTTAAAAAATAAAAATACTTATTGTGGGTGATAGTTAGAAGATATAATATGCTCTCGTTGACTTCTTTGTAGGTTTTTTAAAATCTACAATTATGTTGTACATTAATTTGATATATCTCGAATTGATTCTCCCGATACTATTTTCGTATAAGGTATTTTTATAAGCGCGGCACCCTAATTGTTTTTCTAAAATAAAAGTAGCATAAGTTACTTTTTATAAAATCAACTATCTACCAGTGAAAGTCCCTTCAACATCGGCCCAACCGTTTCGGAGATTACTCGGTACTAACAGACAGACATACAAAAATTTAAAAATTGTTTTTATTTAGGTATATACTTCAATTTTATTTATTTGTTTAAATTTATAGCATATAGTTTTAGGTATTTGGTACACTAATTTGGTAAATTTGGTAAGTACTAAATTTCGAATGGTTCAGGCCTGTGTATGTTGTTCATATTCCTTCATAAAATAAAAAAGAGCTGATGATGTGCAAACACCTGAACAGATTTTTTTGAATCATACCTAAAAATACTCTCGTTCAAGAAAATTTCGGTTCATCTGTCTAGGAATCACGATACCACAGACAGATATGCATACATGTTAAACTAATTAAACTTATCATCTATTTTGTAGGAATGAACAAAGATTCTTGGAACGTACGAGAATTCATTACTCAAGTTAGCAAAAACAAAAAACAACTTTAATACGAATAAGCAAACAACAAAGTCACTGTAATTTCTCACGATGATATACAGCAAAAAAATAATGTAAAAAGTTTCTGAATTAAAAAAGTACAATAATGATTTGCGTTTTTGAATCGATTACGTTTCATTGTTTTCGATGTTTTCAAGTAATTCAATTATCAGTGTTTTCGCGATAGCCGTTTGTGTCCAAGATATCTAATAAAAAAAGTTACGAATATAGAATGAATAGGATTCTTACAAATTTCTTGTTATAGTCGAGATAAATCGAATTAATAAGTCATGTTTATATGTAATGTACATTTTCTATACATATTGTAAAACTCAACGTTTCTCTGTCTATCTGTATGTCCGTTTACGTTCTTTTCACTCAAGAACCACTTTCAATAAAGTAATATACAGAATAAGCAGCTTGACGATAATGGTGAATCAATTCGGAAAAATACGCTTTGTAGGCGCTCAAATGGCTTTTGCTGAGTAAACTATAACTTAAATATCAAATGAATGTACCACATAATTGTAGACATTAAAAAGACTTATAAAAGTCATAATAACATATACTTATCTTTTAAGAATCACACACAATGAGCATTTTTGTCTTTGAAATAATCAGCCGGTGGCACTATTACACGTGTATACATTCTATATAATGTCTTTAGTCCACGCGACCGCAGCAGCGAGTATAGCTAGTTTTTTAACACAGAAGTGTCAACGGTTTACACACTTTATTCGGACAATGCGTCTATCAAAGTAGGTTTGAATCCTATAATTGAGAATACCCTTGAGATTTCGGTAAAGAAAAACATAGTGATGAAGCTGTAGTACTGTGGTAGGGCATTTTTCAACTCAAGTTGATTTTTCATTGCCAAGCACGTGTACTTGAAAGATTGAGAGAATCAGTCACTCTACACTTCATGCATTAATTACCATTTAAGGTCACGCGTATTCGCTTAACTTCGATTCTTCATCAAAATTAATGATCCAAGCGTCACTTTAAAGCTTATATTCCCCGCTATTGGAGAAAAATAGACAAATAGTTTTAATATTGCTTTCGTAAAAAAAAAATTTGTTAAATTGTACAGGCTGCCCGTCCACTGAAGCGGCGCTGTGCAAGTTTCGATCAAATGAGTCAAAACACGGGTCAGCTAATGAATAAAAAAAAATATTAGAAAGATTTTGAATATATCATAAGTACTAGAAACTAACAATGAAATTAATATATAGGTATTATATTGTACCCTGTAGGTACAGCTGTGTATATATAAGTTATAATCAATTAGGCAAGAACTAATTCAACACGGACGGTAGTCGTGCGCCAATAAATATTAACAAACTTCTGGGCCAAACATGTTAATATAACAGGAACTTGAACTATGGCCATGTTCATTAAAATTTATAACATTGTACACATGTGCAACATGTTTTGTAAGGGACCGGTAGAGATCATACGCTACTAGCTACTTTTAGCTATGGTTAGTTATGTTTAAGCCAAGCGATATTGGTGAACTTTGGATTTATCTATGTATAAATACTATTTGAGATTTAATTGGGTCAATGAAGTTAAGAGAGCAGAGATAATTTTTTGTTAAACATTCTAATCAATGTCCTATCAAAGGTAACCGACGTCGCGTCCGTGCAAATAAAAAGGCAAAAAGAATGGAAGCTACTTACGGCGATATACTCATCTATGTGATTTCTGAATTCCTGAAGGGTCGCCAGTAAGAGATTTTTTTTGTAAAACTGTTTTGCCTTTTCGCTATTTTTTATTACAAACGATAAACTATATCATGCCGTCCTATTCTTCAATAAAAATTATTAAGTGACAAGTAAAAGTTTATTTATAATGAAAGTTCAAAAGATAATGTGATCTTTGGAGAGAAATATTTTTTTGTATGGAACGGATATTTTGTACCCTGAGTTGCATACAATTTCATATAGGTAAACTCAAAATATTTTTGAAAACGTAATCAAGTAACTTGATTTTTTTTTTAATTCATATAATTTTATATATATCCCGTTATGATGGGAACGACTAAAACATGATATAAATGAAACAAAAATATATTAAAAAAACAATCTTTAAAAAAAATTTTTTTATGATATATTACTTTTTGTAGCACTAAACAATAACCAAAAAATACGATTTTGGATCTCATAAGGAAAAGAGGTATGATATTATGATAATTACTCCATAATATTTAATCTAATGTAATTACAGCAAATCACTTCTCATTAAATACGAGCATAATGCACATTCACCTATGAGAATTAAAATGTTTGTACAAAGTTATTCTTGAGCTAGACGTGTTTGATACGCAACTTCGACTGCAACTCCAATACGCTTCAAAGTAATGAGGATAAAGGTAGGATTACACCAAAACAGCGCTGCGCGTCAAAAATGCTTTCTATAATTTTTTATGGGGCATATCGCACTAGAGCGGCGCTGCACTGCGCGTCACTGCGCGTCGCGGCATATTTTCTTCCAAAAGAATATTTTGACGCGCAGCGCCGCTACACACTGGGCTAAAGAAGAATGCTCACTATCCATAGACATTTTGGCCCTAGGTTAATACATGTAAAATTATATCGACATAAAAATATACAATTTTTCTAATCAATTGGCAGATATCACGTTTTAATTTTCTTTTTTTTTGTAGTCATATTATATGTTGGTTTAGAGTTGTAGCAACAATCTCACATGATCTTAAGTGTCGATGTGGCCCAAGATGATAGCACGTTGAGCCTAGTGAAAACTTTCAAGTTCAGTTGCCAGAATACACAAATAGGTATTTGGAGACAGATTTTCAACTTGAGAGACTACTAAGCTAGCCAGGCGGGAATTAGAAAAAAAACCCTACCACCGTGCTATGGTTTCATCACGAGGTTTTCCTTCACCGAAAGTTCAAGGTCAAGCTCAAACCATTACAGGCATTCGAAGTCACGTCGATCGACGCGGTATCCGTACACGTTACAAACTGAACCATCATTACTTCAAGTAATAAAAAGGCATACAGTTTTTATTTACTCATTTTAAAGCAACTCTTATGTAAATCGATTTTTTCTATTTTGTATTGCAACACCTAAACCAATTTGACAGTCAAGCTAGCCGTTTGTCAATTCAGTATTCACTCACATCGTGATGTGATTTTTAACTGACCTTATTGTTAGCCTGAGGGGCCCTATTCAAAAACAGAGCTGATGACTTTTACAGCTTTACCAAGCTTGGGGACGAGCGCTGAAGGCACTCAGCTGCGAAAACGTGGGTAACAAGCGCGCAGTACCAAAGTGGCCGAACCTCGGCTTAGGCTGATGCCGCGTCTGTAAAGAAGTCGCGACCTGACTTGTCGCGATGTCATGGCGTAAATCCTCTCAGTACCTAGTCTGTGTTATCGTGTAAGCACAAAACATTCCCGGAGGGGTGTAACACTCCGTACTCTGTCTGTCCCATAAGGATTTTGGTATCTTTAGAGATCTTATTTCACTAATAAACTAACTAAACATGAAAATATTATCGTAATATAGTTTATTTAAGTTTTGTAATGTAAAAAGTAGTAGTTATTTACATTTTAATAAACAAAAACTGATTTATCATAAAAACCCCAACTTTTTTCTAAGCCAAATCCTTAGCCAATTAAATAGAAAATTCTATATTATTGTGCCCATACATTTTTACATGAAGTGTTCAATTATTGCAAAAATATCTATTAACAGTGGGCATTGTCCTTTAATACTGTGGGACGCTCAGTGCAGCGCTGCTCTGATGCGATACGGCAAGCGGCGCGGCGCGTTGCGTCAGTCTGCATACTGCTTTCAGCGGAGCAGCACGCCTATTTACAAAAAAGGAAATTGACGAAGAAAAATTACCTAATACTGTTAGTATTTATCGAAAGCTGTTCGATCTCCAACACGAACACTACATGAATCAGGCAAGGAAAGACAACATATGGGCGGAAATCGCAATAGAAATAGGTGTATCAATAGTGTATATGTTTTTAATACTCAATAATCAAATGAGGATCAGTCACATTTTGTTGTTTGCTATCAATTATATTTTATAGGTAGATACGACATTCACACTCTTTACATGGGATTGTGAACGAAGGGTAATTGACTTCAATTCACTTTCGTCTTGATACCGGCGTGATCGAGAAGAAAGTTTTGTCCTTTTTCGACAACAGAGTTTTTAGAAGATTGCAGGAACGACGCGCCGCGCCGCTTGCTATGCCGCACCAGAGCGGCTCTGCACTGATGGGTCACTCATCATACAAATTGATACAAATTATATTTTGACGCGCAGCACCGCGCTGTGCCGCACCATGCAGCGACGCGCAGCGCCGCTCTAGTGCGGTCGCACCTTAAAACAAAAATGTTTTCTTCGCTCGAGTAATTAAGCTTGTTTACAGAATTGTGAAAATGATGTATGCATTTTGTTAATACAAATATTTTTTCAGTTATATTAAACGGGTTTTAAATGAATCTGCTCATACCGGATTAATTACTTTCATGCCTGTATTTATATTAATAAAAAAGCTATATTATTCATTGATGTATTAAGTAAGTAGGTGGACTGAATTAATTACAATTTTCTAAACTGATTAGTTTCGGTTCTACGTCGATGTCTGTTCGAAAATACTTTATTCAATTAAAGCCTTAAGTCCTAGCGTGCACGAGTGACTTTTGTCACCCTTGTTAAGTCTATGTATAAAACTGTTTTGACACGTCGTAACGTGTGCACACCTTTGCACATATCCATAGGACTGGACAAGGGTGACGATTATAGTCACGGTGATAAAAGTCACCTGTGCGCGCTAACACTAAGAAGGCACTTATGAATATCAAAACACTATCACCGGGTCGTGAAATATCCCAGTCATCGAGAAAAGCCGGTAAGAAACTAGATCGGGTTTATCAATTATTATAATTTTTACTGTGTAAATAATATTTACGGTTATGTAATAATTATATTATTTTAGTGGATGTATAGTGAGAGAGTCACTTCCAGACATCACTATCATTCACGTAATGATCCCTATAATAATCTTTTCACAGTGAAATTTGCGTGATATGATCATTGAAACATTTTTAATTATAGGATTAGCGTTTAGGTACAATTTTAGCGAATATTAAGTGTCGATTTAACCCAAGATGGTACCCTAAGCCTAGTTGGGAGATTGGCTCTCAAGTGCAGCTGCCGGAAAACGCTTATAGGTATTTGGCGATAGATTTTCTACTTAAGGGTGGTAACTAGCTAGGAGGGCATTAGAAAATGCCCTATCACCATGCTATGGTTGCATCACGATATTTTCCTTCACTGAAAGCCAAGGTTCATTACAGAGATTCGAACTCACGTCGATCGACGCTGTGACCGTGTAAACTACCATTGAGCCATCATTGCTTTAAGAAACTACCCTCTACATTTTTATATACTATTTAGGTTAGGGTACTTCTTAATCTTAACAATGTGACCACAACGAAGTAAGATTAAGTAAGGTTAATCATAATATTCATAAAAATTAAGTACAGTTTTTTAACCAACTACTATAATAATTGAGGTAGAAAATGTGGTTATATCACATATCAGCGAGTTCATATTACAATCGGCTTGCATGAGTTGTTAAAAGTGAAAAATAATTCAATCATATATTCATAATTAAAGAGAAATATTGTGACAACACTGTTTTTGTATGTCAAATTACTTACAAATTACCACAATAAACAGGTTTGAATATACGAGTATAGTGTAATCAGCTTGGTGACGTTTTTGCGTTTGTAGTAGTATAATAACTATGCTATACTATATACTGGATTATGCAGACGTTGCTTACTTGGACCTCTCAGAAGATCTCTTAAATAAATTTGATCGTCTACTCAATAACTGTGTCCGTTTCATCTTCCGTCTTCGGAAGTTTGATCATGTTTCTGAATACCGAGCCAGGTTGAAATGGCTACCTATTCGGCAACGTAGGAATATAAGAATACTTTGTATTCTTTTCTCTGTACTTAATAATCCCAAATCCCCTAAATATTTAAAAACACTATTTCAATCTCTCGCGGATACGCATAATAGACAGCTAAGGTCTTCTGATTCTTTAATTCTCAGTATACCAAGTCATCATACTAATTTCCGCGACCAATCCTTCGCCGTTACAGCAGCACGACTGTGGAATTCGTTTCCTATCAACATCCAACTGGCCAACTCTCGAAATTCCTTCAAGTATTCGCTACGTAGGTTTTACTTGGAGCAATTGAATATTGGCTAGGTTTTTTCTCTTTTTTTTTTTTACTTAACATTATGCACACCTTGCATATACCTTTCCCTTGCTCCCTTGGATGACTGGCAGAGAATGCTTTTTAGCATTAAGTCCTCCATTTGTACTTTTTTTTGTGCAATAAAGAATATAATACACAAAGTGACTTAAACCAGAATAAACTAATTTCTGTCAGCTACCACGTGCTTCGCACTCTAACTACAAACGTACCCTATAACACTACCTACTACTAATACTACAAACGCAAAAACGTCTCCGAGTTATTTGGCTGTATCTATACAAATATTATAAAGAGAGTGCAAATTATGTGATTGTGTGCATATGTGGAGGGTAATCTGCAGATCACAGCACCTCTTTATTTAAATTTTTTGGATTTTATAGCCTATTTATTGAGGATGGTTATAGGCTATACAAGTTCACGCTACGACTCTTAAGAGCGGAGCAGTAACAGTGAATGTCAAGCAATCTGGGAAGCTGTAGTTAAGTATGGGAAGCGAGAACAACGATAGGCTACACAGACGCGTTGGCGGCGCGGGGGCGCAGTGTAGTGTTGATCGAATAAAGTTAACATGGGTGATGTCGTGAGACACAGCTAGTGTTTTAATAAAGCTTTCACTTAATCCGAATCAATTTCAATTTATGATCATCAATTATATTATGACTATATTTGTATAGGTATAAATAAATTTGACCACAGGAAAAGTGAAGTGTTTTAAAATATGCGTAAAGCGAATATGTGAAAAGTTTTTGTTGAAGATATGAAGTAACATTGCTGCAAAGAAATGATGCTTTATTTTTTCTGCCACCGTGATAGATTATTATTATTGATAATTTATTGGAGTACCTAGTCACAGAATACGCGCATTATGCACAAGTACCATATAAATAAGAGAGTTGTTTTATCGTACACTTCCTCCGTTCATAAATCTATGTTTATAAAAACGGAAGAAAATGTCATGGCCTTTAAAAAAATTATAAAACACATTAAGTTTAATAATCTATTTTTATTTTATCTAAGTACATAAAGGGGCAAAGTTTGTTAATATGTTTTTAGGAGGTAACCTTTGGAACTACTGATTCGAGTCCGGATATTTTTATACTAATGTAAAAGCTATATTATCCCTGAGTGCTAAATGTATTTTATTGTTATTAACTTTTATTATTGTGTACGAAATCGTGTGAGGTTATTATTATAATTAATTTATATATTTTATGAATATCATTACGTATAAAAAATTAAAACAATGTTTAGTTTATCTTTTATTTACAACATCACAGTTGTGTCATCATTTAAAAACAAGTGTGCGTGAAATTAGGGTAAAGAAATTTATTATCAGACGAATTTCAGTACACATTCTGGTTACAATATTATAAAAATTGTGATGTAAGGAAAAGGAAAAGTCCCGTTGAAGCTAATTTCATTGATGGCCATTATAAATTATATCGTAATATGAAGAAGCGACAGTATAAGACCTTACAAACCTCCAGAATTGATGTTACAGAAAAACAAAAATCTTCCTTTACATTGTTACCTTTATAATTTGTTAGACACGGCAGCACATTCTTTTCTCAAACGCCATGCTCATTCTAAAATAATTAAAAATCTATCACTGTAAAAGGCCTTTCTAACGAAAGCCAACACTTTCGCCTTAAAAAACTATACGTAAAAATGTTAAAGAAAGTTAGCACTTCCACTTTTATTTGCAATAACTTATCGTAGTCATCTAGAAAGACAACGAATTGCTTTCCGTATTTAACAATACCACTTTTGCTTATTACGTGTTTTGATCGTACAATCGGCCATGACTTGGAATGCATCGCAAAAGTTATTGACTTTTGATAATGAACGAAACCAGTTTGCGGCGAGCTGACCAAGAGCCCACGGCCCCGTTCAATACCAGCTGAACGTGTTCTTAAACCAAAAACCGTATTATAATTATACAAATTTCTTTTCATAATACATTACTGCTTTTACTCACATGTAACAAATCAATTATATGTCGAGCGAGAAATGTAACATATTTTAATCGTAGTTTCAAATGACCACTAAATGGTTAGTTACGTTTGGTGTAGGGCAACCTTTATCGTAGCCAGCAGGTAAAGTTTGTCGGATAAATTCGCTTTAGTATTTCAACATTGTAAAAAATGATAACAGTTGTGAAGAATTATAAAGTCAATGTAAGTTTAGTATCCATTGGACGGACTTTATTGCTATGAATAATCCATACTCGTTAAAGTTTATGCAAAATGTTGTAAATAAAGACTTGTATAAAGGATTTATTTCTGGTTGAAAATATCTATAAAGTAAGAAGGTTAACTACATTTGTTTATATAATTATCTTGTAACAGATAAACACTCGTAAAGTACCTACTATAAATGGATATACCTATAGCTTTTGCAATTTAAATATAAGTGTAAGTTTTTTGCATGTAAAATAAATATTTTCCACATATATTCCATTCCATTATTCAGGATTATTCAAGATCTTTGTTAACCATATAGATAGTCCTGAACAGCTGAGTATGATTGGTTTCAGGATTCCTTCTCGTTACCCTCGTTATTACAATGACATATTGAGTTCTCCTTTTAGCAAAACTGTTTTAGGTTTAAATTTTCCTGCCTGTAGACTTAGTAAGTTGTACAATACATTCAGTAATCACGAATTTTTCGCATTAATTTAAGTCTATTTATACGTTTATCCAGGTCACTTACACTCTAATTTACATTTATTTGATATATTTAAATCTTCATTTTAAACCTAAATTATGTGTGTTGTTTTAAATGTCTTTAAATTTATATTGACTGTTTACATCGCTCTATAGATATGTAGGTTTTTAAATTAATGTATTGTACATTGTAATTATAATTTAAGTAGCAATCTTTATAATATTCAGCATGTGCAAATGTACTAATTATTGTAAACCTATTAATAAAAATATAAAACTTAAAAATATTAGAATATAATTTGGAACTATAAAAAATTGTTTTTACTGGGATAAAAAGTATTATGCGTTAATCCAGGTTATAAACTACCTGTGTGCCAAATTTCATCCCTCGCCCGACTACATCCTCTGTTATGTGCTGCAAGCAAAATGTCCACGAGACACAAGCTTACGCTCTACAAGATGTGTATCCGTCCGATCATGACATATAGCTGCGTTGCGTTCGCACATATGCCAAGTTATAACTGGGAACGCTTACAAGCCATCCAGAACAAGTTTCTTCACCGCCTTACCGGTGCCCCCTGGTTTGTTCGTATGGAGGATCTCCATAGAGATATGGACCTTCCCTCGATACATGCATACGCCAAACACCTTTCTCGCTCGTATTTCGACACCGCGTCGAACCACGCGAACCCCTTAATAAAAGCGGCAGCTTCTTATGTTCCCGACCCCAACGCCTGCCGGAGAAAACGCCGGCCGCGTAATATATTCACTGACCCGCCCGACCAAACCGAAAAAGCTAACGCGTTCTACGCCGACACCGTCTCTCCAAACAGAGCGTGCCACCGCCCACGCCCGCGTAACCACCGTTCTCTCCGCAGAGGACGGGCGGTCAACTTCGCTCCCGCACACCCGTCACGTCCACCCTCTCTAGCGGCAACCCAAGCCTAGGTCCGTTCCTCGGTGTGAAGCCCTTGGGTCAGGCAGCCGCCCGCGCGATACAAAGTGACACTATACGTGCAACACTTAGTTACCCACACACAACATTACACACGTATGAACACACACACGTGCACACTACACAGGTACATAGGTTCTGTAAGGGACCTTTTTTTTTCTTTTTTTGCGCTAGTTAGACTATTGCGCTAGTTAGTGTAGAAAAACCATTCCGATTATTAAATACACATACGCATGGTCCACTCCTTCCTCCCAGGAGGAGGGGAACGTGCATATGAGTATATATTAGTTAGCTCGAATTCTCATAAGATTAGGGAATTAGTTAGATCGCGACTTTTTCGCATTCGCGACGACCGCCCGAGCCGAGGTTCGGCCACTCTGGCACCCTCGTGCGGGTCGTCACAAACTTTCGCGGCTGAGTGCCCTAAGCGCTCGCCCCCAAGTCCGGTGAAGCTGTAAAAGCCGCAGCGGCTCTGTTTGACGATAGGGCCCCTAAGGCTAACAGTGTAGTCAGTTTAAAAAAAAAAAAAAAAAAAAAAATTTCATCCATATCTGTTCAGTTATTTTTACATGATTGAGCAACATATACTCGAACATACAAACTTTCACATTTATAATATTAGTAGGATAAATGCCTAGTTTGAACTATATCATATTGTTCGAGCTTGTCACGTATATCATGTAATTTAATAAGAACGTTTGAAATATCATAGTTAATTGGATCCCGTATAATAAAATTGCTTGATACGGAAAACCTGCGGTTTAGAGATCACGAGAAGTTTCGCAAAGTCTTCGCTTGTTTTTAACGATTTCTTTGTGCAAGAGTTTATTTAAAAAATTCTGTTTATTTAAAATGTAACTTAACGTTATTTATTGTACGTGGGTTGAATATTTTTTAAATTCTAGATAAATAGGGACTAAAATTTACAATTAGTTTATGTTTTACAATTAGGTAGGTATATCTATTTAAAGACATCAATATATAAAAATGTGTATTTTCAATACCAGCATGATTTATATTATCTCATCTTTTTACTTATTATATATATGTATCTCAGAGCAAATGAAGTTTAAAGGGCATAATAAATTCATGTATATTTTGTTGATACGTTTTAATATTAAATTTTGATGGATATTTTTTTATGCAATAATTAAAAAAATAACAATAAAAAGTAGTTAAATTGTATTCTTTTCTCCTTCAATTTACAGTCTTCTGCGATATGAGCTTAAAATAGCTTAAAATGATTTACAAAAAAGTCAGCGAGAGGATATGTCTGTCTTCTAAGGATCACCCACATTATGCGATTTTAAAATAACCGGGAACGGGAGTAGCAACATACTCGCGTGTGTCCTATCTACGGCATTCAGTAGTCCACGCGAGCGCAGCTAGTGGCTAGTGGTTCGTGGCTAGTATATAGTAATATGTAGTTTTATAGCCTATTTATTGAGTAAAGCCATAGAATATATAATTTCACACTACGTGTTAACAACGATAGGCTAAACGGTGGTTAGTAAAATAAATGTAACATTGGTGAAACCGTAGAGCACATCTAGTAATGTATAAAATTCCATGAAATATCTTTTTAAACTATTTTCTTGTAGTTTAATTCAGACATGAATTAATAACGGTTAGCATAATTGCTGTACGCAATGTAAAACTCTATTCTCAGTAATTTTTAGCATTTACAATGGTAGACATATTGGTAATGAATACAATATTTCCTTATAAAAAGAACAGAATATCATCACTTTCTAACTATGGCGAAGTTCTTTTGTTCCATAAACGAAGCTTTGGGGTGTTATCTCCTCGTATCCCACATAACACCCTCCGTTTACATACGTTCACAATTTTCATTAACGTACGACATAAATAACGTTATTCAAATTAATGTTATCGCACTATAAAATCCTATACAAAAGCTTCGTAATATATTCATAGAGGGAAATGTATTTAGTTAATGACAGTATTTGAGTTAATATCGCCGGACGGGCTTTCATCGCGCGCCGTGTAATTTTCTCCAGTTGGAAATACTCTAGTTTGGTTCAAAAAGGAATTTCTCGTCTGGGAATTTCTTTAGCAAAACTGTTAGTTGTTTAACAGTGAAATGAGATGCGTCTAAAGAGTTCTCTTAAAGTTGGTTAGGTTGGCGTTCGCTTGGTTTTATATTAATAAAGTATTATTATTTTGGAATGGGATATTTCGTTCATTTCAAAATATCAAATAAAATAAACACTAACTTTATTTAAATCTTTTCCATAGTGTATAATTATTTTTAGATTGTTTAATATTATTATGTATAGTCGATAGAGTGTCTTAAAAAAATCATCACATATGATAGTAGTAGTAGTGGTTTAACCGTCGGAATATCGATTCGATGTCGACAGGTTCGAACCCCGGCATGTACCAAATAATTTTTCGTAATTCGCGTACATTTACTAATTCAGATTGGTAACATTATCGGTTGATGGTAAAGGGAAAAAAACAACACGAGGAAACCTGAATGATTGAGAAATATTCTTGTAGTATATGGGAAAATATAGAATTGTTGATTTCTCGGTTTTTGTTGAAATAGGCTTTTGCCCAGAAGTAACTTAAAGACTAATGTTATTATTTATTTATTTTCGTATATGATTATATCTGAGTAGGTTGGAGTGTTCAATTCGATCAGCGAATTTTTTAAGACATTTCATTTTATTCACCATATTAAATTAGCCTCTTGTAAATTAGATAGCAAGTATCGTTTACTTTAGTTCAGTGGATCTGTAAATACAAATGCTATAGATACCTATAGTAACCATGAGTATTTATGAACACTGTTCTTCATAGAGTTTGATAAGTAAGAATCACACTGTTGGCAATAGGTAAAACGAAAATATATTTCTAAATATAAATATAATCATTGTAATGTTCAAAATGTTCACTTCTGTCTGAAATGTACATTCTTATACAGTAACTTTGTAAACAATTGTACATTTTCGCAGAAGTGTAAATTCGACTGCAACATAGCGAGATTTAACGAGCAGCGTTTCAGTAAGCGTTGGCTAAACTGAATCCACACTCTTAAGAAACTCGAAGAAAATAGTCTTCGCGAAAGAAATGTCTCCGCTTTTTTTAAACATTACTATGTTAATTCCAAACTGCAACTGCTGTTAAAGCTTTCATTAACATTTCAAACCATTGGGACAGAATTCAATTTACTTTTATTGTATAACCCTTCTTTCATAATAAGAATATATTGATTTAGAGGATAATGTAGATGGGATCTGTACGTAGAATATAAACGCCATCTTACGCACATTATATTATATTCTCTTTTCTCGATCGAATAAAGTAACAGACTTTTAATAAGAAAATTGGTCAGTCAGCTATAAAAGATCGTTTTAATATTCGACTCATCTGCGATTATGTAGGCATCTCGTATTATATTTTATTATTGAAATCCCTGATTGGAACTTCGGAGCCGAAGGGAAATGCTTTCGCATCCTGAATAGATTCGAACTGAAAAGGAAATTGAAGGGTCGTTACGTACGGATCGCCTTTGAAGCCTTCATAAATTCACGAACGGGTAGACGATTAGTATTTACATAAAACGTGAATTCATTCTTAGCGATTGCGTATGATAACATATCAATTAGTTAGCAGTTACTAACAACTTGGTTGTTATAATGTGAATTAGGTACAATTTAGATACGTAAACGACCGCAACATTTTGCGAAACCTTTAATAAAGTACGAAATAATCCGAGTGTGGGCAGGTTCCAATTAGACCAGTTTTCTATTTGTTGGCATTGAATTTTGTTCATAACATTTTGCAACGTAGATATTTACAACTCATTTTTTTTCCAGTGAGCAATTGTAATGGTCACGGAAGCGTGAAAATATGGAGATACGAAAGAGTTTGGCGCGTGCCGTTTCTTTGGAAATAAAAATGTTGAAATATTCGATAGTTTAATGACAAAGTATTTGGTTCGAACTGTTCAGATTTGTATTATAATATTACGTTTGCCGACTATGGATACGGTAATAAAAGTTCAATAATATGCGAGTCAATCAAAAGGATTGGACGTAAAATATATGTACATCCAATAAGGGTTTACAAACCGAACGTTTTTATGTAGATTTTCCACAACGATAAAATTAACCATTGAACGAATATTTTGTCGGTTTTATTGCAATTTTGCTTTGACCAATGATCTGCGAATTAAAATAAAAAAAATTATAAAAATATTTATGAAAACGAGATTTTATTCAATATTTCAATAATTCTGAAAGTTTGTAATGTGTAAGTACCTATTTTACTCAAATTAAATTCCCCTTTCATCATATTTATTTGCGCTACAAGCTTTAAAAATTTATTAAAGTACAAAGTTTTTTATTAATATTTTTTTCGTATTTTTCTCAGAAAACCCTTTCATTTCAAACCCATATAATAGGGTGCATAAAAAATAACTAATCCGCCATCTTTGGGAGTGCACCATACTGAATTTAGAATGACGTCATTAAACGTGCATGCAAAATTTTAGCTCAATCGGTGGGAGATAAACGTTTTAAAATTCAGTTACAAAATTTGACCCATACAACAAAGCAACTTAAATAAAAGCTTGTAATAGGAAGCCAACTGTTTTATGATCTAGTTATAAAGTAACGATAAAATGTATGATGTGTTTATTATATTGTTTTATGGTCTTCTAATACTTATATCCAACCGTTGACAACGTTGCCGCATTTATTCTATAAACAACACTGTATTATATAGTTACGGTTTGGGAACTACTAAAGAAGTTAAATTATAAAATTACTTTTCGCGAAATTTCTATCTCAAGAATTCTTCTTCGCATAAACAATATAAGGTAAACCTGAAAAATATGAATATATTCCATAAGTAACGAAATAATTTAAAAACTTGAATAGTGCCTCATCTCAGAACAATCTTTATTTCCATGTTTCTAACTACATATCCCGCATGGTTAGTTCTTGACTCAGATGCAGTTTCTAATGTGGTCTCCGTGGATACATTTAACCGAGACACTTTTCATTCCAGCTGATAAAAAAATACATTTTCATTATTTTTCTATAATGCGGATCAGCGTAGTATGCGTTTTATGGGGTATGTAGGAGTTTTTGGCGGAAACTTAGCTGCCATGTTATGGGTTTTATTTTAATTAATTTACATGGGTTCTTTGATCCTATATTATATAATATTAGTGACATTTTGCGTAATATAGTTTGGTTATTGTGCATACATGAAGTGAATTATAAATATAAACTGGAACCATGCATTTTGAGATGTCACAAAACAGATTAGTTCTGACAAGGGAATTACTATCTTTTTAGACTCTATTTCTACGAAAATTCTACGAAGACTTAAAAAAACTTTGACACTGGCAAATGATTTTTAAAAAGATGAAGACGTACGAGCAATAAAACCAAAATTTTCAAAACTAATCGTTACTGATCAACTAGTGAACTAAATCGTCACTACTAGAGTAATAGATATATTTAAAAACTTAGCACAATTTTTTTAAGTGTAACACTGCAGTGTATGTTATTAAGTAATCACATGCAAACTATATCACCTAAACATAATTTGAGTTCATATAGCATGCAATTATAGTCAATAAATACAAGATACGGGCTATATAATCCGATACCTTGAGTCTAAGCTATTATACTGGCGTCACTTCCCTTTCCTTCACTCATATTGTAATCATATTGTTAAATAGGTGATTTTGAATAGCTCGAGCGATTATCCAGTATGCGTGAAGGTTGTTTGTCTTTATTTTGTTTTTCCAATTTATACATATATAGGCACTTATATTATGTACTAGCTGGCCCGAAGTTGTTCTGCCCTTTCCAGTAGTAACTAAATACCGGTTTCTTTTCTTCTGAAAACATTTCCAGGATTATAACAAACAAAATAAAAAAAATTACGCATATTCCATCGTTCGAATCGTAAAACAAATCTAATAAAAAAGTACCTAATAGCAATTTTTCGTAAATTTTTTAATTACCCGAACAAATTTTCTAATTTAAACCTAAAAATCTAATTCCAAAAAAAAACGTAATAACAATAATAACAACAGCCTGTTTGTGTCTAACTGCAGGGTAATGGCGACTTCCCAAGGGAAAGCAAGTAACCAGCCCACGATGTAGCTATTGGCGATTTTAAGCACCGAGAAATGAACAGTTCTATATTTTTCTCACATACAATGATAATGTAAGAACTTTCCTCAAGCGTTAATACATATTATGGCCCGGCAGACGTTCTGCTCTTTCCGGAAGTAAAAGACTCGACCACTGCGCCACCTATCGGATCTTAAAATCTTCATAACCTTCGTCTTGATAAAACAAATATGGTATTTGACTGGTTGTGCCCAACTGATTCACTAGTGTTCATTTTATCCTACAATCATCGTGCCACCAAGGTACCCGTTTAGCCTACCATAATTGTTTTCACTGTCCGCAAGTACAAACTATTTTAATATTTCATTATCTTTTAAAGTATGTGTCCAAATCACCATGCTATAAAGGGCAAAACTTACTTATTGTCTTTATGATGAAGCAACTTTTGTTCATAAGGATTAATATGCCATGCCTAAAAATAATGCTCAGAAGTCAATTTTTAATCCTCAACAAAAAAAAAACACAAAATACTTTATTGTGGCTTATGTATGAAAGGTAGGCATACGCTACCGTGGACTTTTTGTACTAAGAACCAACATTTTTTACAAGATTGTATTCACGTATCATTAACTATTACGCCAGTGCATACGGATAAAGCAGTTCGGGAGAGCTTTCTCTTCCGACTTACTTAACAAAAATCAATATTTAAGGCTAGCTGAGAGCTGTAGCCTATATATTTATTTCGTGAATCTGACTATCATATACAAAAATATTTTATAAATATTTTTTCTAATCTGACTGGTAGTTCTGTTTAAAAAAAAAACAACAAAAAAAACTCTTCCGCTTTATTATATTTTTAGTATAGACATGAGTTCAATCGGTCAAATCGTTCAGAAGTTAAACGACGACTTGTCAGAATCTGATGATGCATACTAGACTTTTTTTTTCTTCAAAATAAACATTTTAAATACGCCTTAATGCATGCGTAAATTAATGATGAAATAAATCCTATTAAACGGATGATATTACATAAATAAATTAATTATTTTTAATTCCTTACTTGGCATTTGCTTTACTACATAATAAATACTGATAGCTGTAGTGAAAGCTTAAAATAGTAATAAATCTTTTCATATAAATGTCAAATTGATGATATAATTGTTGATAGATGGATTAATTTATTACATTTATGATTAGCAATCATATATAAAATAATAATTACATAATAACTACATCAATATAATTACCATGTACCATAATTACTGAATATTATTGGCTAAATTATTTTTTTGTAAGAGGTACAATAACAGTTACTCATATAATTGTTTCTTGATTTATATGAATACGCTTCCAGAAAAATAGAAATTCAGCCATTTACTAACATCAGGGAAAAACTGCGAGCTAAACCCACGTTTAAGTGGTTAGGTATTTAAATTTTTAAATAGTTTTGTATAAAGTTATATACATTAACAACGACGTTTAGTAATGAATAAATAAATATTGATGCGTAATATAGTTTTCAATTAAAATTTTGGCGAGTTGACAAGCTCAGACATGGCTCGACTAATTAGTTTTGTGGAGAAATAAATTTGATAAACTATATAAAATGTTACTTATATTAATGATTATATTTTTAAGCGTTCAATTATTGACGGCGACTAAAGAGAATATCCCCTTATTACATAAGAAAATAATTACGAAGAAATTAAGAAGTTTTAATAACACTGTATATTGTCGTTTACTATTTGGAGGTGTAAGGGGTGTCGATTTACATCTTTAGCACTATGACGTCCAACCTCACCTGCACGTAGTGCACCCTGCGGAGCAACGAACAAGGAAATGGTGATAGCGGGATGGCAGGGTTGTTTTGCCCGAATGCGTCGCGACCACCATGCGTGTGGTGAAAAACCCGTCACCGTGACTCGCTTTTGCGTGTTGCGTTTCGGGATCAGTCTGTGCATATCAGGTTACATTAATGCAGGTCCGCATAACAGCGGCGACCGTAGATGGATTACGATCTCATGGTAGTTGCCGTTGTGTTAATATAGTACTTTGCTTACCATCGGGGACGGTATCGTCAATTTTTCGTGCTGCAAAAAAAAACATATATACTGTTTTGTTATTATAATTATAACTATATTTACATATGGTTTTACTCATAAATTATTGTTATCATTTTTTAAGACAACAATTTTATGCTTCAAACTTATGAAAGTTCAAAGCTTACAGTTTTTTTATACTTATGCGTTTAGCGTTGTGGTCACAACCACACCTGATATTAAAAGACGATGTGACCTAAGATGCAAGTGCAGCTGCCGAAACACACCTATTGGTGTTTGGCTACAGATTTACAATTAGAGGATGGTGGTAGAGGCTGCCAGGCGGGCATTAGGAAAAGCCCTACCACCTTTCTATGGTTCTATCACGATGTTTTCCTTCACCGAAAGCTCAGACTCATTGCAGGGATTCGAACACAATTAAAATAATACAGTTCATTTATAGACCGAAAAATGATGATTTCGCTTTATTCTCAATGGGTAAATTCATCATGTTGTTAGCACATGGTATACTATTTTTAGGGGTTATTATTATTATGTTGAAGTAAGCATAATTTTTCTAGTTCGTTTAAGGTTAAGTACACAAAATTAATTTTTTTCCGACTTCAACAGAAGACGGGACGTTTTACTCAATTCGAATGTATTCCCCTCTGTACTCTCTGTGCCAGGGACCAGCTTATCGCCTGAGGTCTTTCCGAGCTGTTATGACCTGGTGACCTTCAAGAAGAGAGCTTATTCTTCCCTATAAAGCCGGCAACGCGTCTACGAGCCCTTCTGGTGTTGCGGATGTTTGTGAGCGGCGGTGATCACTTTCAATCAGGTGCGCCACCTGCTCGTTTGCCACCTTTTTATAATAAAAAAATAAAAATAAATGTATTTTTTTGGATGTTAATCAATAATGTCTTTGTTTATGAACCGATTTAGATGATTCTTCTTTTGTTGGATAGGGGACTTCTCCAGAGTGGTTCCATTTTAATTTAATTGGCATTGGACCTTCATCTTCAAAGGT
This sequence comes from Saturnia japonica, assembly GCA_033032175.1. Taxonomy (NCBI): domain Eukaryota; kingdom Metazoa; phylum Arthropoda; class Insecta; order Lepidoptera; family Saturniidae; genus Saturnia; species Saturnia japonica. The sequence goes on along the minus strand of CM065320.1, from coordinate 1,025,147 downwards.
ACACCAGGTAATTCTTGAAAATCATTGAAGTTAGTTTTCTTTTTAGTTAAAAATTGAATTGGTATATTTTATTACATACTGTAGCCATTACGCAAAAGTTTACTGTAATTAATTTTCTTCTCATACAAGTGTAATTTCTGTTCAGTTGTTCCACACTATTATGTAAATTTTTTACACCTATTTATTTCATGACTACGTCTAATGACAGACGGAAGTGTCGTAAGTGACATTTGCATGCTTTTACTTTTTGACACAGATGTGAGTGTAAACTCATGTTATATACCAATGGTAGAAAGTGGAATTTCATTTACGCTATGGGAAAACGTCTTAAGTATATTTTAAGAACAAAGTTTTGTGATTTCACTTTCGTTAAATTATTGCAAAAAGCATTAAAAATAAAATAAATATTACTACTAAGCTTATATTATTGGAATATCTACCGATTTCTGCTTGTGCACAGATTTTGAAATAAATTACTTTATTTATTGTTCAAAATATGGAGAATGATAAAGAAATAATAGTAAAACAGACTAATTTTGAACGATGAATAAAAGATTAATGATTATTCATCTATTTTTTGTTTGTCAGAAGGTTGTATTATTATTGTTTTTTTACGCGTTAATCTAAAATAGACAATAAGATTCATATCTTCACGCTACGCAATTATAGGAACTGAGAACTAGGAAAGGCTCTATACGGGTGCGTTGGTGGCTTGGCGCGGCGAGGCGGCGCAGAAGATTGTTGGTCGCATAAACTAAACAAGGTTGAAGGTAGGTACAGCTAGACCTATATACCAAGTCTTTTTATAATCCATTAATATATATAATTTTGTTATTTGTCAAATAAAAATGAAAAAGATATATTATAAGTATTAGAAAAACTGTTATATCTTTCTAGTTATCAGGTGATTGTTTGTATGTTATAGCAAAAGATAAAATGAATGAACTATATATATTTTCACTTACGTAAATCATGTAACATTTTTAGAAAGAATACGTAATAATGTATTTAATGATATGGTAGTTGATCGTTAAAATGTAAATGTATCTAGAAACATAAACGTTTGCCATGCTTTCTTGTTTATTTGTATTTATATTATTTTGTAATCGTTTTAGTTTATTGTGATTAGAATATCTGTCATTAGGCATCCTCTTGCTGTAGTGAGCAGATCTTTGGTCTGGTTACTAATATTTTATTTTGCTTTCACATTGATAATTTTATATCCAATTAATATTTTGTAGATTAATTAAGATATTTTTAGAATATATACAGTTATATATTCTACTCCTATTTTATGATAGAATAATAAAAATAATTGCTGCTATAAAAGCATGGTGGATGTGATTGCCTTAAATATTATATGTATAGTTTTATAAATTAAGTTATAAATGAAGGACGTTTTATATTTTTTCAAACAGAGGTTTTATCATGTTTAAATACCTGGTTTAATTTTTTTTGGAGTGCTTTATAAAGCGCCCGTGCTTATGTGAGCTAAAGAGGATGCTTAAGGAAATCATTGTTAAAAAATTGGAACTTTATATAATTGTTCATGTTTTACGACCATGTAGATGAAAGGAACATAATAATATCGTATTCATGAGATTTGAATTGGCCCTTACTGAAATACATAGCAAGATATGCTGCAAGACGGTATTTGGTCACAGTGTTTATTGTAGTTTACTGACTACACTGTTAACCTTAAGGGCACTGGCCATGAGATGCTTTGCCAGCTTCACCTGGCTAGGGCAATCTGATTTAAGTATTACAACCCTTTATAATTTTTTAGTTGTGACGTGAAAACAAAATCAAATAATAACTTATTAGAAGCAAAGTGTAAAATCTTATACATATATAAAAATCTTGTGTCACGGTGTTTGTATTCACACTCTTCCGAAGCGGCTGGACCGATTTTTATGAAATGTTTTATGTATAGTTGGTAGGTATGAGAATAGGTCGTAAAGTATATTCCATACCGCTAGGTGATTGAGTGTCCCTATTCAGATTGTTATTTCTATTTTACGAGTTAAACCGTGGGGCACAACATAATCAAATAATAAATTATTAAAAACAAACTGTAAAATAATGTTATAAAATATCAAATATCAGGTAAATATTAATTTAATATATATAATCTATATTAATATATAAATGTGTACGTAACTCTGTCTGTCTGTTACGTTTACACGCCTAAACCGCTGAACCAATTTTAATGAATTTTGGTATAGATATATAGTGGACCTTGGAAAAGTACTACCTATTCTTGAAAAAAAAAAAAACTTGAAGTGGGTGAAATAAGCGATAAAACTTTGTTTGGAAACCCCATAATTTCTCAAATTAGGTGTATAAACATTCACATTTATACGTTTCGTAAGAAATGAAGTGTTCCGCGTTTTTGAAAAATCATCGTCATACTAAAGGATTATTTCAATTATTGTCAGTCTTTGTATCCGTAGACTATAATACTAAACCGTTGGCAGATTTTTGATATTTGTCGGAGAGATAGCTTATCATACCAATCATTAACAATTGCTTATATTACATAGTATCTTAATTAAATGACGTAAGTATTGGTAAAAGAAGCCGGTCCTGATATATGTATGCAAAATGTCTGAAGAGGATATTGACCAATATTTTAAATGTATTTATTATAATACACGAAAACAGCAGATCACATAGCATACAATATACTTATTGGTAAGCTATTACAAGTGTTTCCAGCTGGTATTCGCTCGGTCACACTCCAGTTGCGGATAACACCGTTACCCCAGCGTGTTGCACTTTATCCGTATAATTTAGCGTTTTTATAAATACTCCGTTATATATTTATGTAACTATTTCAGTTAGATTATAACATAAATATGATTTTTTTGGTTAACAGACTGCCGCAATTATTGTGAGATTAGTTTTCACTGTAATGTCGGACTTTGGGTTTTTGTTGAAATCGTAATTTTATCATTTATCTCGTGGCAGTAATTTTTCAGTACAATAAAAAATGTCTCTATTATATCTTATCTTATGTTGATTTTTTTTACATTTTTTTGACGTCATGATGATGCCAAACTAGCCTGCGGTTAGACTGATGGTAAATTTTACATTAAAGATAATTGTTTTTTTTTAATACCATTAAGTTGGCAAACAATCGTACTACCTACCTGATGGTAATATACCGTGGCCTATGCACGCTTGTATAGCTATAGATATCACTAGCGCGATACCGACCTTGAATCCCCCTTTCCAAAGGGGCTCTGGAATCCCTATTCACCGCTGGAACACAGCACAAAGTTGTTTGGCTGCGATCTTCTGTAGGGTGGAGGTATATCATCATCATATTGGACTGCCTCAAGAAGAGACAAATCTCCAAAGAAATCTCTCTTTGCCCTACCTCTCTTAAAGTTTTAGTTATTGGATTAGTTACTATTTCTCAAGTGTTATTTCTTTCTTATGTATGTAAATATGTTATTGGCACAATATAGTTAACAAAATTAGAACTAGATAGGATTACATCGTATACAACATAAACGAAAGTATATAACTAATGATCAAAAACGTCGATCAGAAATAATATTTTTTTTTATTTATTTAAAATATAATAAAAGTATAACAGCTATATGTAATATACCTAACAACATGCAACATGTTCCTAATAAAATACACTACTATCTTTGTATCTGGAAAACGTTGCAGAGTACGCATAAAAACAGTAAAATAGTGTTTCGCAAAGAAAATGCCACGGAGACGGGCTTAAGATCTTACTTTCTCGCAAGAATTCCTTTGATACCAACACAAACTAAGGCGTTGTTGAATTAAATCATGCAACACCCGCTGCGTTTTTCTTTGAATTGAGGCGTGAGGGTTTTCTAATAATATAGAGAGAATCCAGTTTAGTTTTCATCTGAAAAAGAAAATGGTCAAAATCAAAAACGAAAGTATTTTTTTCAATTTAATCTAATTTAACTATCGTATCTAATTCCATCCTCTCCTTTCTACAACATAACTACATGCGTTGTGCTTCGGAGTCACAGTTGTATGGTAACTTCCTTGTCGGCAAGAACTAAAGAAAGTTTTCTATGCTTTATCTTAGTTGTACCGTGAAACTGTGGAATTATCTTCCGGCCAATATGTTCCCTCCTTCGTACGACATCGGGTTCTTCAAACGTAACGTGAAAAGACATTTATGGAAGCCGAGAAGACAGCGGCGACCGCTTATTTACCTAGCTACTAAAAAAGAAACTAATGAATTTCAACACATTACCACCGTTTAGTCATCAAGAAAGGTTGGCAAAAAAAGCTATCGGATTTATAAAAAAAACTACACTATATGGATTTTTTTGTCATTATTATAATTTTAGTGGATACACAAAGAGGGAGTTACTGTCAGACCTCATAATACTTTTTAAGGTAATTTATATTATCTATACTAATATTATAAAGAGGTAAAGTTTGTGTTACCAGTGAGTGCTTTAGGCTATATTTTATTGTTCTTAAGCATTATTGTAATTGACGTGAACGAAAACGCGGGTGGTTACTAGTACATATTTAGATAAAATACAAAAATAATCCTTCAGATGGGTTTTATTAATATATTAGTTACGATAGCTCTTACACTTTCTATTTTTATTTTTATTTTTATTAGTAATTTGAGTTTTAATAATATTATTTAATTATCAACTGAAAAAATTGTTAGATAATTGAAAAAAAAAAGCAGGAATGTATATTAAAAAACTGGTATACTTTGTTTTTTTTTTTCTTCGAAATTATGTATTTTTGCACAATACATTTTATAGCCAAAATTATGCAGCGCATTTATGTACCGAGCTATAAATTTTACAACAACCGTAACAATTACAATACATATCAATATTCATAATTTTATAAATTGTGAGGTAATCAGATATGCTAAACACAATCCTTAATTATTGAAATCGACCAATAATGTTTGTGTTATAGATCGGAGTTCTGTGATCACTAATGTACCAATAGTTACAATAGTACTATATTAATAAGTAAAGTATTACACATAAATGTCATTATTTCTATTTAATGGATTTTGTGGTTATTTCATTTGGTAGTTGTGTGGCTGTGCCTCGTGGTTTCTAAAAGAGTTGTCTCCTGTTCTATATAAAAGTGTGCGGCATCGCCATAACGGTCACACACTGATAAGCGTTGGATTTCCAAAAATAAATTATTATTAATAAATACCTAACAGAAAATCAATTATATTATAATGAAGATGTTTACTTTTTTAAATACTTAGTTCATAATGTTTCAAGTCAGGTTTTATGTATTTTTTATGAATCAATAGAGTTGCCCGCTTTACTTTTGTGCATTCAGTCTCCAATATTTTTGATGCTAATGTAGCCGAGAGTGCTATCAGAAGTTGCGCACGTCTCGACTGGAACCGCTTTTATGGCCCTTATGCTACCAAAAGATAAATTCCAGACAGTTTTATGAGCTGATGTCACGTATTCGAAAGTCTCATATGAAGATATTTGTTATCAATATAGCGCGGCTATATATTAAACACTTTAACTTTATCCGATTATACACGGCACTGAAAACTGAGTAAACATGTGAATTTTTTATTCAAAGTTAAGTTTAATATCTTTATAAAACGGCAAAGAATAATATAATGCCTACATCTATAGCCATAGTCTTCTATATGAATAAAAGGATTGTGGTCGCATCACGCAAAAACAACTAAGTAGATTTTGATAAATTTCATTTTATTTTATTCTTTAGATAATTGGTCCTTAGTAAAAAGAAAAATTATAACGATATTTTAATTCAATAAAAAGATATTTAAGTTTTAAAAGAATCTATGATTATTATAAGCACTAGGCGTAATTCAGTTGTCCACACGAGCGGAGCCGCGGGCACAGCTAGTAGTAATAAATAAAATTGAATAGAATATAGTTGTAATTTTTTTTCTTAAGCTCATACGGAAACCAAAACCATATTTGCACATACAAACGATAAAGACCCAAACACATTATTAACATTTTTGTCTGTCTGTCTATTCGTTTTTCTGGTCTAATCTCCAGAAACAGCTCAACTAAATTAGGCGTGACATTCATTAGCAGTTATATAGAAGACTTTTCAAAGAGTTTTTTAAGCAGTATGTTTAAAATACAATAAAAAAAAAAATTAAAACAGACTACTTTTCATCCAAATAAAACACATACTCCCCTTGAAATATCATTCAAGTTAAAAGTTACTTAGTATTTCATATTTGTTATGAAACACAACAATTTATTCGGCAGACAGATGGAAATCTAGTAACAAGACCGGTCGACGATATTGTCAAAATCTTAGCTGGATGTGGTTAGACCAAAACCGAGAAGGATGTCAGAAATAGAAAAAGATGAATTGTGGCAAGCCTGAACTGCAGATTATTGTAATAATAATTGATAAAAAATTACGAGTTTATACAAAAATTTTATTCATTATATCTCTTCAAATTTTTAAACACGACAGAAAATTTAATTAAAATTTAAAAGCCTTGTTTTACCGACTTCATGTGATGAAATGTGATTAAGGTTTTGTAATAAGCTTAATAAAAATTTAATTTAACAACTTTTGTACTTATCTCGACCAATTTAAACATGTATCAAACCAAACTGGACTTGATTAAAAATACGTTACAAAAACAAAAAATAAAATAAAATAGACAATGCTTATTTATTTTAAATAGTGCTCTTTTTACAGCTTACTATATATACTGTTAGCTATAAGGGCTCTGGAGACTCAGAACTCCTTTACAGCTTCATCCTGCTATGGAGATGAGCGCTCAAGGCACTCAGTTGCGAAAGCGTGGTAACATGCTCAAAGGTGACAAAGTAGCCGAACCTCGGCTTGGGCTTTTGCCGTAGTTGCAATTAAGGCACGAACTGGCTAATTCCCTATCCGTAAAAATTTGAGCTAAAAACTAACATATACATATATACATGCTCCTGCCTCCTGGGAGAAACGTAGGAACATTTGTATTATAATATGTATTTAGTGATCTGTCGAGAAAATTCTTGATTAGCTTGGTTAGTTATAATATTCTATAATTGGGGTTAATTTCCAGTTTCAAAAGCGATTGTGAGTTAGTAAGTAGAGAACATATCTTGTGTCGCAGTACTTAATTATCGGTAACATTGTACCGTAAGCTCACCTGTACGTTATATCTATATGAATAAATCTGTAGTTCTGTCTGTACGTGTAATTTTTTTGCGAGTTTTGTCATAGATAGCTATTATAAAAGACAATAATTTCGAATATGTCAGCTGTCTGTGTTTCACTCAACACGGCTTTGTTCCAATTTTACGTAATTTGTACATGGGAACTATGTATTATTGCGCAATTGATAAGCTATAAAAACTATCTATAATACATTAAGGAATTGTAAAAATTATAATTAAGCAATTAAAATTTTCTAAACAGAATGTGTATATATATCATTGCTAAATTGAAAACCTACAAAAACTATCAATAATGCTTCTAAAAAAACAAAAAAAAAATAGTGAAAATAAATTACGAGATGTAAATAATCACGGATAGTTCTTATATAAAAATCACGATGTTTTTTTACAGACCCTTTTTTCATTGGTTTTATGTATTTTTAAAGGCTACACAAACATAATTTTTACTTTCTCTTAGTTACCTCCAATTGGAAAATGGCGTATTGATTTATATACTGCGTTTTTTATTCCCACGGAGTGAAATGACATTTCATGTGTTGCAGGTTTATTGTGTCTCTAAAATAGTGATGTCACCAATCGGTATTAATTGTATTGTAATCCCGAATGAGCTATTATACCTATTGAAAAGTGCAAAAAAAAAAACATTTATATGTGAAGCCCAAATAAGGGAGACCAATTTGAATATCTTGTGGGTCAATCAAAGCGTTTTTTTTTGTAATTGTTCGCCATAATATATGTGGGAGAATAGAACATTCTAACACAGCAACATTTGAGTAAGATAGGTATTTTTAATTTTTTCCTGGCAACAGGACAGATCTGTCAAGTTGGTTGAACAATGAATATGTGTTTTTACGATTTCGATTATAATTTATAAATATTAAATAAAAGACGATTTAAAGAATTACAGGATCTTTATTCTGAACACTTTTGACACACATCCCACATATATATATTTTATAGTTTCTCACATTACGTAATGATACTAATAAATGATCGGGTATGCCGAATAACACAAAATATTTAAATAAATAAATAAAAATCCTCTAATCAGTATTAAAAATGTTGCGATTCAAATAATTGTACCGTAAAATATACGGTAGCACAACACTACAAAAATAAATATGACAACATTATTTTTAAGTTTGATATTAGTGATTGTCAATTCACTCCGTGGAAATAAAAAAACGCAGTATAAACAGTATACATGAATATAAAATTCGAACCTAATTACCATCATCATTATGTCAGCCGAAAGACGTCCACGGTTGCCATAGGCCTACCTCAAAGATGTCAACCCAAGCCGAGGTCCGGCCACTTTGGCACAATTGCTCGCTTGTTGCCCACGCTTTCGCGGCTGAGTGCCTTGAACGCTCGCCTCCTAGCCCGGTAAAGCTGTAAAATCCATCAACGGCTCTGTTTTTGAATAACAGGCTCACTCTCAGGCTAAAAGTAAGGTCAGACCGAAAAAAAAATTGCTGTAACAACCGGTCCTGTACTGCTTGCATCCACCGATTTTCCGAGACCTTTACCAAGTCGTCGGTCCACCTTGTGGCGGTTCTGTCCCACGCTGGTACGTGGCCACCACTCGAGAACTTTTTGGCTCCATCCGTCATCCGTTTTAAGAGCATACGTGCCCCACCCGCTGCCACTTAAATTTAGCTGTTCTTAGGGCTATCTCGGTGACTTTGGTTATTCTGCAGATCTCCTCATTTCTGATTCGATCATATAATATCTTGACCATAATACTCTTCAAATTTTGTTTCTTCCATGAATTACCGTAATTTACATGTTATTATGAACATTATTAAAACTCTTAACATTAATTACAGCTGTGTCAGGGAAAGTATAAACAAAACCGTTTTTGAAATTAATCTAAATATTTTTACTTGTTATTATAAAATATTTGGGAGTATTAAGCCCGGGGTGAACACGCGCCGGGGTCCTTTTGGTCAGATTAAAACAAAGCGCAAGTAAGTAAAAATATTTCAAATCCTCCGGATTACCTAATTCACTTCTTTATTCTTGTGTAACTTTTATATTACGTTATGTAGTTAATTAATTTCTATTTCTCGGATTCAGTTCCCACGGACTGCAGAATTTTATTTATTCTTTATTAATGGTTACAATTGTTTTAGTAGTTATATTTTAGTATAGTTTTTTCGGCGCGTTTTGTAGAGGTAAATTGAGAGTTGCGCGCGCGCTTCATTTCACAGAAGTTTGACATGTTGAGCTTCATCATCATTAAATAAAATATGTAAGAAGTTATTATACTATATGTCTTTGGCATAACAAAACAAAAATAATTCCACAAAATTTATCCCGTGTGCCAAAAACATGACAAAGTTAGCCATCAATGATCAAATTGTGAATTCATTTTACTGATTCATTGTTTAAATTTTGAAAACTATTCAATGAAAAAAATTTGTTTATTTAAAATTATTTTCACATGGAACATATGATAATGTCAGTAAATAATTTACATGTTGAATTTCTCCTGACAATGTGTTAGCGGATTTTATCAAACAATATTAGAAGTATGATCCTTTCTGGCGGTCACATTGCGTGCTAAATAAATACTAGCTGTACCTCTAGCTACGCTCGCGTGGACTACAGAATGCCATCTGTCGAGCACACTCGCGAAACGTGCTGCCCCCTGTCTCATCCACGGCGGTCACCCGCCGGTTATTTTAAAGACAAGGATGCTTATTGTGGATGATCCTTAGAAGAATAGATATATACTATTACTGACTTTTTGTAGGTATTTTTAAGATATACAATTATACAGTTCATTAACTTGATATATCTCTTATGGTTTACTCAGCGTAAGCCATTTGGGCGCCCCAAATGCCTCTTTTTCCGGATTGTTTCACTGTTATCGTCACTGCTAATTTCGTATGTTCTTCATCTTACAAAGTATATCCTTTTCTTCCCAGATAAAATAGCTAAGAATTAAAAAAAAAAACATGTAAATCGGATAAGTGGTCTTCTGTGAAAAGAACATAAACGAACGGACAGACAGAGAGACGTTGAGTTTTATAATATGTATAGATATGGATGTATATGCACAGTAAGAGTGAGTGTAGACATACGGTCAGTGGTATCTCGGTTCTTAATTTCCCGCGGGATGTCGGCTTGCGTTCGCGGACAAATCGAAGTGTTCCAGTTAGGTACCTACATGTCATATTGCACCGCTCCCGGACCGGATTATTTTTATGAACAACATTAATACGATCGTATGTAACTGTCACAAAATACCCTACTAGCTTGTGCTATCAGCAGCTTCAATAGCGTGAAATTATTACTTCGGTGGTGAAATATATTTAAAAAATGTGTGCACTTACATACGCACGTAAGAAGTTATACTTCTTTGGTGTAAGGAATGATGGCTTAGTTGGTAGCATGAATAGACTCCTTGTCAATAGACGTGAGTTCGAATCCTTGCAATGAGCCTGAGCTTTCGGTGAAGGATAACATCGTAATGAAACCATAAAATGATGGTAGGGTTTTTCCTAATAACAGCTTAAGCTAGCTTAAGTTGAAAATCTGTCGCTTGTGTTGCGGCAGCTGCTCTTGAGAGCCAGTCTTCCATTAGGCTTAGTGTGCAACCTTCTTGGGCCACATCGTCACTTTAGATCTGGTGAGATTGTGGCCTCAACGCTAAACCTATAATGATAAAAAAACTCCAAAAATTTTACCCTACCCAATAACATGATGAACCTATCACCATCAAATTATAAATGATGTAAATTAATTTTACTGACCTCTATTTTTTTATTATATAAAATTAATTTAATGTTGTTTAAATATACATGATTTTAATTATAATAACAAACCAAATGTGATTTGAATTATGTGGGAAAAATCATAGATCTTTGAATTTTTCGGTGTTTGAAGTCGCAAGTACATAGTGGACTGGCGTTGTGATTACGTTCGTGCTATTCCTTGAACCTTTGCCTAACAGTGGAAAATTTACATGCTTACTTGTTGATGAAATAACGTTGATCTATGAACAATAGTTTAGTGTAGTAGTTTAGGAGATACCTAATTTAATATTCATTAATTGATATTTCTGCATAAAATTAAGATATTTAGAACACTTATATATCACGTATGTATTAATGTCTGGACAACCGAGTTTTGTCCAGTATCTTAAAAAAGGAAGCAAAACACGTATCTAGTAAACTTGGAATACAAAATTTCATCAAAATCGTTGGAACCGTTTCCGAGAAACCAAATTAGTATTGTAGAATGAGTATTATATTAGATTTATTATTATATTTCTTTGTTTGACAGTCGCGATAAATCAACGTGTTAATCGTACACATCTTTTAACATATTTAAACACACCTATTGTACCTATAAAAATATTACAATTTATGACATTCTCATATATAAAAATATGTTATGTGCTTTGATCTAACAATCATGGAAAAAGGTACTGTTTTAGTATAAAGTGAAAAATTCAATTTTGTTTGATGAAAATTTTTTCCTTTCGAAAACGTTCTTTGAACATAAAAGGGCTGAAAATATTTATCTTCAGACGAGGAAATACTTTGTTGTGCTATACTTATAAACGGTGTATTCACGACAGGTAACGTAAGGTCGGGAACTCTGAAATGTTGTAGATATTTATTGGAAGTTATTTTGGTATATGGAACGTATTTTCTTATACAAATTTTTAGTAAGCGGCATATTACAAATGTACTTAATAATAAAATACTGTTAACCTCTTAACTAAGCAATATAACGTATTGCTAGTAATTATTAATGCGATAATGAAATCGAAACTATTATTTCAAGCTATAAAAACTATTTTCGTTTTGATGTGAAGCATCTATAGGCGAGGGGTAAACCTGATCGATGGCATGGAGATACAAGCCGTGACGTGGCGATACAGGCCGTGGCGACTCATCGCCACGCAATATGATGGAATACTGTACTATGAACAATTAAATTATGACAATAATCACTGCAGCCTCACTGACCCTCATAAGACACCTCCCTGGTATATTGTCGGGACACCCTTTGGGACCCCCTTTCGATGTTTCACAACTGCCAGGCGTCCCGTGACGGCTTTTTAATTATTTTTTTTATTGTTAAAGTTAAGGCGCTACCTCCACGAGTGAGCTTATCGCGGTGAGATTATCTTCCTGACAGTTCATTCTGAACTTTATGAACGTGTCTCCATACAGCGATACAGTCGCGGCGATGTTACGAGTGACATTAACGAGAAAAACGCCAATAGCTCGCTGCACGCTCGCCACGTACCACTCGCCGCAAAACGCGATGCATTCTCGCCTCCTAAGCTATTGACACTTCTGATTTCGCTCTTGTCTGTCAACTGAGTTGTTACAGACACACAGCAATTAGGCGAGACTCGCAACGAGTCGTTGCTGTCACGTAGCGACCTCTCACGAGTTGCGATGATAGGCAGGTGGAAGAATAACCGTCCCGTGGAGATCACTCCATGATACCTGGACGGACTCGTGACGATACGTCCACTCCTGGAGGAGGCGGCTAAAATATTTCAGAAAAATAAAGAAAAAAATAAACTCTGAGACAATTTTGGATGTTTAGAATAGCATCTAATAAAAACAAAAATTTAGTGAGCTACGTGGAAATTTTTGTTTTTGTGATTACTTCTGCTAGGCTATTTTAAAACATATATGATTTAGCTTGAATCATATAATGGTAAATTTTTTGGTTAATCTAAGGATACACTATACAAAAACGTATCATGAACCAAAATGTAAAATGGAAAACCATTCGTATCGGCGTATCGAGTAAAGTATTAACGATACGGCTCCATTTAATATTACATTTTTAATTTATAGAGGCGAAATTTAAACATCTGAACACGTGTCATGCTTAGCTGAAATCCGTTATCGGGAACGACTCTCAAAGGATTTAATTTCCCGTCTGCAAAATGAAAATCGATTAGTTTGATTTCCGCCGTCGTTGGTCCACGCCGGAGGGTCGATAGTTTCCGATGTGGTCCGTGCCAAATTAAATAAGATATGCCAGTTAATCTCGCTAGTAATAACTGAAATTTACATTGTACTCTCTGATCTAATTTCATTCGGATTGCTTAGGTTTTGTTAAATCAATTATTTGATGGTAATCCGGTTTTGGAGATAATTGAATAAAGGGGTTTTGGTTTAGTTTGGTCTTGATGATTTAAAAAAAACTATCCATAAATTAATAATTGGTTTCCGCGGCACTTCAACTAAATGCGGCAATCAAAACGAGGCCGAAACGGTATACTCAAATCTGTGTCATACCTACAATACTGTTACACTGACAAGCTTCATTTCAACACTCTACACACTAGGATGAGGCGTATTTATCGGAACAGATACAAAGAGACAAGTGTTTTAGAGTATAACAGCTCGAAGCTGTTACCTCTAAAACGACCAGGCTGTTCTTACATACCTGTTCCAGAGAGTGTTACTGTTTCAGTTTGGAAAAATATGTTGATGGATCGATTAATCGATGGATTGATGGATTGATTGATTGAGTGATGAATTGAACGATGGATTGCTTGTTTGTTTGATTGAGTTATAAGTTATAAATATACGTTAGGCCGATAGTGCATACGATTTCAAGTTGCCGATCTATACTTATATTAATCTATGATTATAAGTGTTACTACATATTAAAGCGTAACAGGCTTTTATTTTGGAACAGGTTACTCAAACTGTTATCTATCTGCAACAGGACAGGAGTAACAAGTATCTTATTTTACCTGTTATAGCTCATCCCTACTATAGTACCTACACTACAACATTAAGTTGCTGTATAATTATAGGAGCTATTGTTTGTAAGTAGCGCTATATCTAATTGAAGCGCCAGCGGAAATCAATCATTAATCTATGCATACAACCTTAATCTGAATTAAAGTCGCTTTACTTACCAAATTAATTACCAACCAAAGTTTTCTCGACCTGGAACAGAAATCATCATTAATCTATGCATACAACCTTGATATCTGTATAATTAAAGTCGCTGATGTACTTATCACAAATTAATTACCACCAAAGTTCGTTCTCGACCTGGAACATGTAAAATGAATTTTAGTAAAATGAAAGATATTTCCCAATAATGATTCAGTCGGTGATGTTTATCAAGTATAAGCACATTCGTTCACTATATCTAAATGAATGTAGTAAAATGAAAGATATTCTCCAATAATGATTTTATTTTTGTCAGTATAAGCCACAATATGTTTTTTTATTATATTTCTTTTGATAATTTACGATTATTATTTACGAGTACTTTATTTTATAGCTCAATATTTGGATATATGATAATAAAAAAAAAATATACGGACAAAACTGACTTTTACTTCAACCCTTGATACATATTATAACATTTAAAGGTGAAATGTAGTAAAAATCCTGAAATATAATTATAATAAAACGTACAAGAAAACAGTTTTTGAAAAAGCGATCCATTTTGTTTTTATAACGAAGTTACATAACGTGTGGTTGTAACTAAACTGAAAAAAGTGACCGGCCCGACCGAAATTAAAAAACCACATACCTACATAATATATAAGATTTTCGAAACTATGAGAATCGTGGAATTGGATTAGCTGTGTTTTAACCCGATTTCTTATAATATGTACAGTGTGATGCGGGTGGTTGATGGTTCGAGTCCTACTGATTCGGGATACTTTATATATTTATTCGTTTTTGTTTATAAAATTATGAAAATAAACATTTTGTTATTAATTTTATTATAGAAATATAAGCAAATTATATTCAATTTGAATGTTTGTGAAGTTTTTATATAAATAGCGAAAGGAACTTTTTTACTACCGGGTGCCCCACGATACCTCTCTAGTTTTTTATAGCTCTGTTTAATGTGCGAAATAATTTTATTCAATTTCTGATAACAAAATCCACTTAGTAAATCCTTTTCATTGGTTGATAGAACGTATGTTATAAATTTGAAACGAGTTTTAAAAATATAGTTCTTTATTGCTTTGTGTATTAATTACTTTAAGCAAGTCATAATGGATTTTATAAACACTATTTTTTTGATTTTTTTTATCTACTTATTAACCTATTTTAAGACTAAAATCCATCACAATAATATAAAATATATGTTTGGCCCATAGATGCAGTATAAATCTATGGATTGGTCTAATATTGAAAAAAGTGATAAAAGTAAGATAGTAAAATTTATGTTAACGATTTTCCCCCACACACACACACACACTCATTTTACTTTAGTTAGACTTATTATAAATTTATTCGAAATTTAAAAATTCAAGGTTACCCAATTAATTTTTACATTTTATACCGACGAAACACCTCCAAGCATGATTCGTCACAAAGTAAATGCAATCTACACGGTCTAAGCTGCAATTTTCTAATATTTCAATGCAACGCTCGACGTTCATTTACTTCGTCAAAGGAAAACGATTTGAGATATCTCGATAAGTTGACATTTTAACAACCTTTTAATAAGTCCGACGGACTATATGGAGTAAATTATAGATCTATATGTATAAAAATGGATATAGGTAAATATCTTATTAATATAAATCTATTAGTAATTCTATAACTTCTGTACGACTTGACCGATTGGGCTCATATAATTATATATACATTTTATTTGATTTTATGGAGAAGATGGCTTATAGATATGTTATTGTATAGTACAAAGAGCAACGTCTGCGGGGCCAGTTAGTATAATATAAAAAAGCTTATTTCACGCATTGTTAGTATTATTAACTCCTTATTTATAGATTATTATTATTCTAATTGATGTTTCATTTATATCAAAAACATTTTTTAAATTTAAAAATAAAGTCTTGAATAATCAAAGTTGCAGGTTAGATTCCCGTCAAGTCATAATAGTTGTAAGCTGCAGAGTTCCAATGCACCATACATAACATTTCTGCTAATTTCATTCCTTGTTAACAAAAGACCCAGACAAATAAACTAAGAAATAAATATATTTAGAAACCAGGCATCTGGTAAATATTAACTTCATGATAATTAGATTCACAAAAAACTAAGTACTAGATATAATTCGTTTGGTACATTTTTTGTCAGTAATTCTGTCAAACGCTACACGCGCATAAAAAAAAGAAACTTCATTGCTTAATTTAATTATCTTGAAATAGTGTATTAAAGTAATATAGTTTACGTAAAACATATGTTAATTTCGGATATTTCCTCAGGAATATCATTATAATATATAGCCACGTAACTGGAGTTACGTAAAGAAAGATGTTTTGAATCGATTATGTTCAGTGTCAGAGGTCGAGGAGAGAGTTTTTACTGCTTCTGTGAATTTACGTTTAGTTTGGAAACTTGAAGATACCTACTTTGTTTCTTAAATAAATATTTAATAATCTGTTTATTTATTATATTTATAATGTTTGTTTATTTATTTTTTGTAGCAATAAAAACACATGCCTCAATTTCATTATATGTTTCACCTCTTACAATAAATATCATTGATACATAATTTCGCAGATATGGAATAGTTAATGATAGTAGTAAAAATAAAATTGAGGTCACAATGTTTTTATACTGGTAGGATTTAGTGTTCAAAAATACATTTGTTAAATAACAAGGCCATAGAAAATACAAAGATAATTGAAATGCTATTAAAATATGGTGTGTGTGGTGATATGGCATAATATTGACATGGTAATTTTTTAGGTTAAATAGTGAAGAGGTGGTCAACCAATTACGTAGCGTCTGCGGAATATTTTTACCGATTTCGATGACAATAATATCGAGGCATCCAACGCGTACTACACCATCGTCCCTAGAAACCAAACGTGCTCGCGCCCATGCCCTCGATGCCATCGTTCCCTCTACAGGGGACGGGTGGTTAACTTCGCTCCCATACACCCACCATGTCCACCCTCTCATGCAGCAACTCAAGCCTTTGTCCGTTCCCTCGGTGTGAAGCTCTGAAGTCTAGCAGAAGCTCACGCGATACAAGTGACATTGCACTTGCAATCATTAGCTGCCAAAAGACACCATTATACTGTACCCCACACACGTGCACACCACACAGGTTCATAGATTATGTAAGGGACCTTATTTATCTTTGTTTTGCTAGTTAGTATAGGTAAAATTTACAGATCACTAAATACATATACACATGCTCCTAAAGGACATGTGCTAAAGGTCATGAGAAAGTGTAAAGTTTCCCAAAAAATGTCAAGGACAAAGAAGCGGAGGTTCACACGAAACGCTGACCCTAGATAAGTATAGCATGAAAAGACAAGGGGGGTGCAAAGTTTCCGAAGACGTTATCGAGAATAAAGCAAAGTAAAAGAGAAAACATGGAAGATTGAACACACACCCATGGGAAAAATATAGTGCCAAGAAGATAGAGTGAGAGATAAACTATCTTTTCAGCTATTTCATTCCCTCATTTGACATAAAAAATAAAAGACAAAAAGAAAGTTCTTATGTTGTCAAACTTTGCGGTTATTATCATTTTTTTTATTACGACTTGTACTTGTAAAATAAAAGTAATATTTTGAATTAAGGTGTCCAAATTTTTATATTCTATTCCTTATTAACAGCAACATAACTTGCTAATACTTGTGAATGTTAATTTTGAATTGAAAATGTATTCCTATTGGCTAGTAGAAAACTAAATCGATTTTATTATTGAGATACAGAACTTTTTAATTAAATTTGTTTCAATGAACAAGCAGAGAATGAGTTCCCGAAATTAATCAGCGAGTAGATTCTTGTTTGAATAAATAAAGAAAAAGGAAATTCGAAAAGTCGGAGCTCTTGGAGTAATTAGAATTACCTAAATTATTAACAGGTGTATGAATTTATGTCAGAGTAATTAGGATTCTTTTTTCATCGTGACTAAATATTCTTCTAATAGCAACATGTAATGTAATTAAAAATCTATACTAATATTATAAAGCTGAAGAGTTTGTTTGTTTGGTTGTACACGCTAATCTCAAGAACTACTGGTTTGAATGGAAAAATGTTTCAGTGTTGGATAGCCCATTTATCGAAGAAGGCTATATAATATCACGCTATGATTAATAGGAGAGGAGCATCAATGAAAAATGTTGGAAAAACGGGAAAATTTTATTTCTTTTGAGAGCTCCCATTGCTTTTGCTGCATTGCGTATGTGATGGAGTTGCTTCTCTTAAAAAGTTCTAAAAATACCCGATTGCATATGGCTATCTTTTAAGGTTTACTCAATATAACCTTTTTTATGGTAATAAATTTTTATCTAAAATAATGAATTATTTGCGAAGGTGTTTTTATATACATCGTATTAATCCTTATCAACATAAATACGTTAGTCATCCAAAGTATTTAATTTTGAACAAAATTGCCCTGAATAGTAATTGACTTTAATGAATGTCCTAGGAAATACCACAGTTTTAAAATAACTCTACAGCAAAATAATGATCAAGTACCGCGAGCGCATTTTTACTATGCAGAACAATGTGGGAGGCGGGCGACCCCTAATAATACAGTGCCTACGACCCACTCCCTCTAACCTTTTCTCTCTCTCTCTCTCTCTCTCTCTTACATGATGCAGACGAAGTTGCGCGGGTAGGCTATTCAGTAATATATAGAATGTATACAGCAGTATAATTTTTGATATGACCACAATAACTTTTTTGAAATAATTTAAGTAAAAGACACACTATCAATACGAAAAAAGTCAGTCATGTTTGGGGATTGAACCCGCGGTTATTCAGCTCAATAATGGAGCGGTGTACTACCGCACTACGTGGCCTATTTTGTTAAATTATTTTAAATGTAAGCAATAAAACTATAATTAATTTTAATGATGTACATTGATATCTCAATTGTCTAAACTAAAACTTCTGTAACTGTTGTTAACATATAATATGTTTGACTCAATTCCCTTGGTAAGGGTACACCTGTCGGACAACTATTTCATTGAGATCCCTTCCTGTTTATTATGTTCACGCTTTTGTGTGCTACTGGAGTTACTCTATCGCGGAGTAAGGAAGGTTACTTGCTATAATATTAATATAATTATTATGTGTAAATTCGATTTTACTGAAGTGAATGTAATTGAAGCTTTTTTGAAAATAATTTTACATTAAAACTTTTAATTTTAAAGAGAACCTATTAAAAGATGATTTTTTTTTCTTCAATTTTAGAGACTTCTATGTAATTTACAGATGTTAGTCTCATCGTAATATAACCCTAGTATCCGAGAATCGTAGTATATCGGTTGACGTATCCTGAAAATCAAGGTATCCGATATAGCTCAAGAAGTAAGTAAGCTAAGGTGATAGTACATCTGTAGGAGAACCGATAACCGCTACAATATAAGAGTTCCTGAATTGAAGCCACGTTTTGGCAAACGTAGTGTAGGACACCCTCATACCATATAAATAAATAAATACACAGGACACAAGCTGCAATAATAAATTTCGGAAGGCTGATATAAGTGACTGAATGCGGAAAGCTGGAGATTGGAACTAATGGCAATTTTTTGGAGTGGTCTATGTCCAGCATTGGACTTCTAACAGCTGATAATAAAGATCTCTTAAAATCTTATTAGGGTACATCAAATGATGTGGTGCTAGTCCTTGAAAATCAATTTAAAATATCTCTTTTGAGAAATTTCATTTATCTTTAAGTAAAAAGGTTTTATTATACTTCAATTGACTGTGCATATCCAACTTTTATATTTAACACCTTATTGTCAAAGTAATTCGTTAAAAGTTTTGATTTAGTTTCAAAAGGCAGAATTGAATGAAGCAATGGAAATCAGACTTCCACTCTGAAAATTTTAATGAGAAATTCGTATCTCATTGCTTTAGAAACAGCTATGGAGGGCGGCAATTTCTTGCGTCAATTTATTCTGTCTCGTCTGAAGTTTCAACTGTTCTGATAGAATTCCTTTCGACGACGTCTTATTTGTCTGTCGGCGCGGGTTCAAATTAAAAGATAATGTGTTGAAGTTTGGCCGTTTTGAAGTTTCACTCCGTGGTACAGATTGAAGTTATTACCTGGCAGTGAGACGGTTACGCGGACGGTGGCTCGCTAATGTTAAAACTCTACGATTTATTCCATGCCCAGATGCCAACAATTACTATGATAAATTACATTTGAGCGTAGCTATAAATTTTTATAACTTTTACTGAGATTCTAAAATTTGTTTTCTTAATTTATTCTGTAGGCCAAACTAAATATTTTTCTTCTCCATGTCGCAATAAACGTAGGCACTACTAGAATTACAAATCAAAACAAAATTCATGCTTTAAAAATTGCATTATACGTCGTTTCTTTGAACACATGTAGTTACTGTTGTCCTTATGACAGAACGAGACAGCTTCTTCTTTTTATTTAAATGTTTGCATAACACACCATCACGCTTGTATCCACGAAGAGTTAGTCATAGTTGTACCAATGTATACCAATATTTCGCCGTGTATATTTTTAGGTCCCATGTAATAGGGGGCGAGCCTATTGCCATTAATTGGGCACGAAGCCAAACTTCGAGCTGCTACTGAGAATTTCATAGAAAAACCAAATTGACCTGGGAATTGAACCCAAAACCTTGATTATAGCAGTCGCGCTTACGACCACTGTGCTAATGAGGCAATGAGGCAGTTAAATGTTCTTTCTAAGTTATCCTTGTAATCTTCAAACATAACACTAACAGTATGTCGGCTCACTTGTTAAAACTGTACAGGAAGCTTTTGTGGTAAATTAAAACATATTTATTTAATTATTATTTATAATTCCCTTCACTTGTGCACATCTCATAAAATGTCACCAAAATTACATAATACTGGGTCCAATAGTAAAAGTTTACGAATTAAAATTCCCTAAAAATCTAACGAGACAGTTAACGCTAGTCTTGCCTAAGAAACAGAGTAATCGTTTCAAACTCTTAATCTGTTTACATTGTACATTCATTTTGATTAGTAATGAAGCGACGGATAGATTCTTTTTATTGAATGATAGCTGGTACCCGCGACATTATTTGCATATTTTAGGATGTACACCGACTGACCTCGGAACACGACAAACCAAAAGAAAATTATAGATGAGTTTATCACTATGTGTATGGGGTGATGTACATACCAATATGAATAGAACAAAAAACCTCTAAAATAATTGAATCCATCACTTATAGTTCCGCCTTGTAGGATAGTTTTGTAAAATAATGAAATCCTCTTATTTCTTACCAAAAGAATAAATATGAATATGTATCTGTAATTTAAGAATTAATGGTTTCTTCATACAAATACTTTTATATCCTAATTCACTCCTTAAAATATTATTTTCACGACATAAGGTAGCCAATGTCCTTCTTCTAGGTTCAATCTATCTATATACCAAAATTCATCAAAAATGGTTCAGAGGTTTAGGAGTGAAAATTTAACAAACAGACGCATTTATAATATTAGTATTTATTTACATTCCTAAAGTACGTATATAAAATACCAAAAGGAAAATTTAATCAGCACATTGATATATTAAACGATTCTTATATATTTAAACTCAATAAATTGTACAGTTTCTTTATAGCTTCTGTGTTCACATAACATATTATTTCCAGAACTGGTAAAATATAATACATTTATTTCTAAGAATATTTTAAAGATAACTCTAATTGTGAATAACGACCGCATTTATTCTACAGATGAGGAAGCCAGTATCACGTCAAGTTTAATAAAACCATTAGCAAAGTGACGCGTGCGTCGATCCGCGTGACGTGATCTCACGTACCATTCACGAACTCACTTTTTTTAATACAATTCTTTGACAAGTTTCAAGGAGTTAGCTATACACGACTCTGGACGTTAATACACTTAGTGTTCCGTACTTGTTCCGTGTTTAAACCGACGTTCTTAATTGTAATAAAAAAAGAACATTATATAGTGAACGTAAGATCAAATGAATCTTGGTAATGATTCATATCTAATTATAATTTAGTTTAAATTCAGAACATTTATTTAGTAAAATGTTACGAAATAAAAGGAAATCGAAACGCGTATATTTATGTTTGACATGTGTGCGATGAGGACGTGTTTAATCAGTTAAATTACCTAATTACTGTTTTTTTTAAATATATAAAGCCTAAAATTGTTTTATTCACATAAAAAAATAATACAGATATACTACATGTGTGTATATATTTTAAATGTATATACTTTATTTTAATATAAGTAAAAGAACGATTCAACGTCATTAGAATTAGTGTTGACTTTAAGCACAACAGGTAAGTAATTTTTTTTTAAATAATGTGTTCACGGTTATGGGTTTAAATTATCTCATAAGCTAAAATGGATGATTTTAGTTCAATTTAGAAGAGCCAGCAAGAAATTCAATTGGGTTTATTAAAAAAATACACTATATGTATTATTTACAATTATTATCAATTTAGTATAAGCACAGGGAGGAAGTCACTTCCAGACATTACCGTCATTCCCGTAATGATCTACCCTATAATGTTATAACCCTTTCGATAATAAAACTTGCTTAAAATGATTCTTGAACTTATTTTCCAATAAATCGGTAATGTGTTAAAGAAGTTTATTGTAGAACTACCTGTGAACTTTATAAAATAGATCAAAAAAATATGCTAACGGGACGTTACGTAAAAACCTGCAATAATGTTATTTTTCGAATAAATCCGGATGACGAAGTTACTGTTACGGTATAGCTTATATACGCTACCGATAAGGTAATGAAACTGGATTCCGGAGACTGGTTAGATAAGTTCTCAACTGTTGATATGTGGATGAAAGCGGTCCAGTCTCTTGATGTCGTGCATATGATAGTTTCAGTTAGCGTTTGTCAAATTATTAAAACATATATTTTATTTTAAAGTTATTTTATATTTAATCATAATTTTATATAAGACCTAACCTGCGGTGTCCATATCCTATAGCTAGTGGTGTTCATTAACCATCAGCGTGCTCATAGTAGAAAAGAAAGGGCAGCATCCTGATTCTGCCTATCAGATTAATTATGTCGCTGAGGCCAAATATATTGTCTAGAAGGAATACTATTTATTTGTACATTATAACAATAATCAGTTGTAATATTATAAATGGATCTATTTACTTTTTAATGTATAATTATGTTTTCGAATTTAAAAAAGTTTTATTTATGGTAGTCATCTAAGGATTTCATAATATGTAACAGAATTCACGGTATAATATAATTATTAGGTTTTGGAATTGTATTTATGTCGTAATATAGATTATGTTGACAGCACTTATGCAATGATACGCAGATTTTCGAAATTGAGTGTAGTAGTCAGTCAGTAGCAAATATTAAAAACTGTTTCTATGATGATGTATATATAACTCACTATATGTTTAGTTTTCTTATAGAGTTCGAACTCTCTTGTTACCAGAGCCATTGTTATATATATTCATTTTTACTTCACCTAAATCATAATAATCACTTTTAAAAAGGAACGCGGAAGAATAGTAAGAAATGTTTGAGTATCACTGTTCTTCCTGGAAAGAGGTTTGAGGCGAGTGATACAGCTGTTTGTCTCAGATCAACTGTCACTGGAAACGAGTTTAAAAACATAATATATTGAACTCGCCTGTGGTTATGTAAAAAGATAACTACTCGTCTATAAAACGACTCTTGGAATGGATTTCATGTCAATCTATCAATCATAGAATCCATAAAGTTAATACGTATTAGTCGATTGGATTTACATAAATTAGTATTTAGTCACTTTCCAATTACCCTAATTGAAGTAATTTTGAAGCAGTGCTTCGTCTCATTCCTTTCAATAACAATCATTTCTCTGCCATATGCCATCAGAGATACAGGTTACAGGAGATACCTAGTTAAGGTAGTAGGGACTATCTTGTTGTAATATCAACAACCTGTAACTTTGTTAATAAATGTTCTGATATATAATAAATTTACGATTTTAAAATTATAGGGCAAATAAATTATTATTAAAATTTTGGCACTAAGCTGAAAACTAAGCACCTTGAACACCTCCAGCTGAAGTGACCTGGCAACAATAATCAACAAAAATCCAGGCATTGTTGAGCTGGATAGCACGTTGAAGCCTTGCTGTTGTCGGTTTTCCACTTAATACCAGCCTGTTTACATATTTGTTGAGATTGAATTGAATAAGCCTATTAACGGATATTATTACCAGGACTATTTCCGTAGTTGTCAGCCTCCACATTTCCGTAACCTCGTGAGCCGGATCAATATATTTTGTTTTCTTATCTGCTTTAGCTTTCACGAGATTTTTGTTAAAAGAAAAGCTTGACATCCACGAGAAATGCCTTCAATTGCATACGATCCGTCAGTTGTTACTACTCTGTTGGGATTGTTTGCTACAATTATCCTAACAGTAACGATAGAACGATCTCAGTAGAGTAGTGAACAATCATTCTCAAACACTCCAGATCCAGATCACACACACACACACACACAGACACAGGCACAGTTCCAGATCCTACTGGTAATATGGCATTCTTCGTTCTATAAGTCCGTACATCAAAGTGAGCTCCTGGTGTAATAAACTGGCTTATTGGTTGTCTCTGTGCAAGTACTCAGTGTTAGCAAGCATGGAATAGCCAGAAGCTTTAGGGGTTTCCTTCGCACGGTGAAACAGGCAGCAAATCTCCACGGTGCCATCCTTCAAGATATACATACAATGGTTGGTCATCCTGATAACCTGAGTTTGTATTGCACAGACAAAATATTCGAATTCGTTAAATACGTCCCCGAAGCGAAACCATTGCACGGCGGCTCTTTCATCGACGTGCTGCATTATGTAGCATTATATTATTATTATTCTGCTTCATTTCAATAATATCTATTTGTTATGTTATTTCCAATAATCATAAAGGGCTTAAGAAGGTTACAACGTTACACTACTACCACCGGTTCGGAAAAATTGGACTCATTAAGAAACTCAATAGGGCTGGCTTATCAATAATTATTTTACATAATGTTTAGAAAAGACTAATAGTTAATAAATAACTTAAAATAACAAAAAAAATAATATTATGTATAATAAAATATTTATACATGACTAGTACTATTACTTTCTCTCAATAATAAATTAATGTAACAGTAATGCGTACACGCAGTCAGTTGAGCGCGTTGAAATCTTTTCTATCACAGTTTGCGTTCTCGACAATTTTTTATCGAGACCATAAAGTACCATGGTTACGTAAGTGTCATTGCCGTCATTTGCATTAGAAATACTGAGTAATCAGCATTGCAATAATCGTTGGATAACTTTTGGAAAATTCCTTAACAGTCAACCTAGTTGACTTAGTCAGTCGGGCTGTTGACTCAATATGCCATTAAATAATAATAGTAGTAATAATAAAAAAACATTTTTCTTTTATTTTTATAAAATTTAGTTAACAATTTATTTATTGTAAGCATATTATTTATCTATTTATTAAATACCAGTTTTCGTCCTTTAAGCTTGTGTTATTTTGCATAAACAATTCTGAACAATAGAATAGTTGTCCTCTAATCATCACCAGAGTTCTCTAACGTTTTGCACCTTGTCATTATTTAAAATCATAAACCACAATCGCTGACTTTAAGTGTCAAAAGCCTTTAAAAAGGATTTTGTACAGACTGACATTCGGGTCAAGGATTAAAATATAAATCTATGAATAAACTCGTAAAGTTATATTCAAATGACGGTAATGGATGATGAATTATGAACAATAACGTATGTGAAGTTAAATAATAATAATCATACAAATTTTATTATCTATTTACCTTTCAAAGTTCATATAAAGAAATGTTAGTAAACTAAATCATATAACTGCAAAATTTACGATCTGTAAGTATTTACATAGTGCATAATTAAAAGTAAATTGAATAGGAAATAGTAAAAACTCAGTTCCAAGATTATAAAAGTCTTTGTAATGATACTGTATTATAAAGTCAGTATAATATAATAATGAAAAATATACTCTGGACTTGATATTTTGAGACGTAGTGAATATAGAGGATCCAGATAGTTTGAGTCTGAATTACCTTTAATCCTTACTGAAACCCAATGTTGGATGAAGAGAAAATTAATATTTTACCATTTGGTTTTATAAAAAAAGAATCATAGTAATAAACGGAAACATATACTCTTGAAGTTAAAAAAATTGAAGAAACTTTGTATTTAAAGGCCTTGCTTTTGAACGAACGCTAGCTGATGCGATAATTCCACTTAAATTAGTAAAGTCTGTGGTTAGAGCCTGCTTAATCGTACAACAATACAATGCTTGTAGTATCCGTATATTAATAAAATATTACGATACGTAGGATTGTTTATTCATAACATAAAGTAATATAAAATAAATATTAGGTACTAAATCGACTTAGTGTCTATTAAAACTATAATCTATCATTTTAATTATGCTAGTAAAAGTCAACGATTTTTATAATATATCTCTTTATAAATGAGATATACCGACTAACAAAAAGTGCTTTACTTTACCTGCATTTTTAAATGCAATAAGTGTGTTTACAATCATTCTATATTTGAATCAACATTTTATTTCCTTCGTCGGAAATTCGAGATCGGTGTTTCATTCCGACATATTTCCTTTGATGCGTTATTCAAGCCATACAACTTAGTTATAAAGGCTTCAAAGCGCTTAATATTATTTATACTGTTATTATAAAGAGGTAAAGACTGTTTACTTTTAGTACTCCATGAAACTATTGAGTCGATGTTGGAAGTTCTCTCACTGAGAGAAAACTTCATTATTCCTGAGTGTTAGGTGTCTTACAGAGGTTTATATTATAACTAGTACTTACTTACTGTATCACTCGTGTTAAATGTATTTGACCAACTCTTAATCAAGCTACCACCAACACATTTGTAAAGCCTAGCATTCTTCTCACTTCCCTTCGATGCCTACAGTTTGCCAGATTGCTTGACGTTTATGATTACTGCTCCAGTCCTTAGAGTACTAGCGTAAAGTTATGTAGCCTATAAACTCTCGAAATAAATAGGCTACAAAATACTAAAATAATTTTTAAATCAGATTGGAAATTTTTTGATATTAACGCGATCAAATAAACTAACAAATAAGAGCGTCATATTAATAGGTCTTTACCTATGAAATTGCCGTTATGCAGTATTGGCCATTTCAAATCAAAATAATTTTTGTTTGGCTAAGAATTCTAATTTCAAATTAATTTTATTTTAAAAACATGAAATTCTTTTTCTAAAAGTAGTCATTTGTTTATTGATTAGTGTAACATTTTCATCGCATTTCGATCTTTTTTGTCATCATGGATACGTTAAAAATTCGAGTAATTATGGAATATGAGTACCGTCGTGGCTGCAACGCGGCACAAGCGGCACGCAACATCAGCGACGTTTACGGAGCTAATACTACAAACCAACGCACCACCTGTTATTGGTTTGCTTGCTTCCGTTCTGGGAATTTCAACCTGAAAAATGAACCTCGTAGTCGACCGAAGACTTTGATTTTGAATTTGAATTTGGATAACTCCTTGGCGGGAAAAAAATTCAATACCCGAGAGGCAGTATAAAATGCCTTTGAAGAATTTGTTGCCTCCCGTCCAGCTTATTTCTTTAAGAAGGGCATCAATAAACTGACACTGCGCTGGCAAAGATGCATTGATTGCAGGGGTGATTACTTCGATTAATACAAATAAAAAATACATGAAAAAAATTCGTTTCAATTTTTTCATACAAAACGGCAATTTCATAGGTAAAGACCTAATATTAGTATGGATTAACGCGTACGAAATCGCTATTTGCTAGTATTATTATATATGAAAGACATTCTTATCAGGCGCATAAATTGTTGGTATTATGTGACCTTTATTAACACATCATATTTCACAGAAAATTTTATTACTTTCCTTAATAAGCTAAGAGAAGTCAACACACTCGTATAAAGAACATAAAACAAGATTAAAGCAAAATTCATAGGAAGCGTCTGATACTAAAAAGCAGTTTGTTCAAATATGTAGCCAGTTGCCATAGTTTCCCGTTTTAATCAACTCAAACGCCAGGCATGTAGTTGAAGAACTTGTTGATCTCAAGTGTGCTTTCAGCTCACTTGAGTAAGCCCCATTATGTAGTTCCTAAATAATTTGAAATACGTTGGCTGGGAGATCATTCCACATCCACACGGTAAAAGATAAGAATTTGTGAACTTCTTTATTCGTGCCGTGGGCTTATAGCTATAGCTCCGTAGACCAGTGCAGTAGTTCTGTGGTGGAAGGGAGATGATGTGATAAGGCCGTGGAATTAACTGGTTGGCGTATGTGCGATTGTTGCCTAAGTTTTTATTAAATATTATCTTATTTAATTTTGTTCTAAAAAACTGTACCCGTCGCCTTCCACTAATATGTAATTTGATTTGAACGGGACCTATCAAAAGCCACTAAATGGTAATGTTCGACGTCGAATACCAACATCCGGTGTCCATTGAACTAAAGTTTATCGTAACATTATGAAATCTAATCGTTTGGAAGTCTACCAACTTTAACTGGAATTTAGTATAATATCGTTCTATTTAAATAGTGTTATGCGAGCGAATTGGAATGCAAATTATATTCTTACACAACTCTGAGCATAATGCATAGAATATTGATTTGGTGAAAGAAGACTACCGGCGCTTTGGCCTAAGTGATTCGATGTTATTTATATTCTATTGTATGTAATATCCGGAAATAAACGATCATATCTTTAACATAACACACACATATCAGTCAATAGTTATACCATGTAAAAAAAAATGTATAAAATATATATCTGTTTAAAGATGTTTTATGTTATGAAAACAGAAAATATACGTGGTGTATACTGAAGTATAATTTTTTTTACCAATAATATTCCAATAGACATTTTCTAAAAAGTGACTTAAATACTCATAGGCGAAAATCATAACGTATGCTACTCATAAATTTAGGATTTACTTGAAAATTGTACCCTAGACGCGCTAAGCGTATCCATTATTTCTTCCACTGAGATAATAGTATTCCTTTTAGCATGAAATATTTCATAACCAGCAAGTCAGTGCATGATCGCTTTTCAAATAATACCCGTTGTAATGTAATTGTTTTTACTAAATAAATGAAATAGATTATCTAAACTAATATGAAGTATTTAAGTTTCAACCTTTAAAAAAAATTATGCATGTTGAGTATTCCGTGACATTATTTTTAAGTTATGGGGAAAGATGGATCATATCTGGCACGCAATACTCTCGTGAATAGCATCACACTCTGGTTATCAAAAGTACTTAATAATATAAATAAAACGGTTGTTGTATTAGTTTAATGAGTAGACGAAGGTCGTATTATTAGGTTTAAAGGAGAAAAGGAATTTAGTCAGGGGAGCATGACGTCGTCATCTCTTACTAGATTTTCGTCAATAAAGTGCCGTTATTTAATCTATATTTAGCAAAAATAATTATAAGGTAGTTACAGCATTAATCAAAACAATATATAACAAAACTATGATTAACTTCGAAATTATACAAGTTGCTTCATCGCTTAAATGTTTTTTAAAGACATCCTGGTTTTCCAATATAACGTGTTTTTTTTTATAATATGGCTTCTGCCTATATAGGTGATGTCAAAAATATATACGTATGTTAGAACCGCATGCTTAATTTATAATAGTGGCTACTATTGAGCATTGAAGGGCCGGTATTATTTATATTATTAATAATATTATATGGAAAACTTATTGTATAATAATGGAAATTTGAAAGTAGTATAATAATAAAAGAGATTACAGATTGACAAGATAGATTACTTGACAACCCTACATTAAAGTCACAGTTGTTAAGAACGTGCGCACGCAACCTTTCGAGTTCCGGCCTGAGCGACTTTCCAACGAAAGCGACATATCAATGGCATTGCTTCACGGGTAGTGGTTTTGAAAACATTCTAAGTTACAGTATCTGAAAAAAAATTCTATTTATACCATTAATGAACTAATAAATAAAATAAATATAGTTGAGACGAAATATAGTAAAGAAAATAATTAAAAAAGTAACGAAATATTTACCTATCTAGTATACGTGAAAATAATTTTGCACAGCTAATATATTGTTTTTCATTTGTCTTTTAATAAAATTAATTAAAAAATTGCATTTTAATTAAATTATTACATAATAATCATACTTTCTTTGTGATCTTATAAATATAATTATATCTGTATATTTGTTCCAAGTAATCTTCGAAACGGTTAGACCAATTCGACGGGACTTTTACTGGTAGATAGCTAATTTAATATGGAGTAACGTAGACTACTTTTATTTTAGAAAAATAATCAGTTCGGAAAAATGATGATTTTAGGGAGCTTAAAAGGCTTACACTGAGTAAACCATAAGATACATCAAATTAATGTAGTACATAATTGTAGGCCCCATCCCGTAACAGACTCAGAGATGGGGCTGGTATAAGGGCGCCTCCGCCATACACGGAGGACGCCCGGCCCGGATGGTGTTCCGTGCCGAGTTCTGTCGTTGGCGCTCGGCCATTTAGGCGGAGAGCTTCGGGAGCTGTTTGACCGATGTATAGCGGTCGGACGCTTCCCGAAGCCCTGGAAGGAGGGGCGGCTGTGCCTTCTGGCGAAGGAGGGCCGCCCTCCAGACTGCCCGTCATCCT
This sequence comes from Saturnia japonica, assembly GCA_033032175.1. Classification (NCBI taxonomy): domain Eukaryota; kingdom Metazoa; phylum Arthropoda; class Insecta; order Lepidoptera; family Saturniidae; genus Saturnia; species Saturnia japonica. The sequence goes on along the minus strand of CM065320.1, from coordinate 994,338 downwards.
ATCGGCCTCTGGTGCTGTTGGATGACATGGGAAAAATGCTAGAGCGTATTATCGCTTCCCGTGTCGTCCGGCACATGAAAGATGTGAGGCCAGAACTGTCAGACGGGCAGTTTGGCTTCCGGGTGGGGCGGTCCACGGTGGACGCCCTCACTGCCCTGAAGGTATTATCCACGGAGGCAACAGATCGAGGAGAGAGGCTGTTGGCGGTGTTCACTCGACATCGCCAACGCCTTCAGCAGTCTGCCCCATAGCGTTATACGGAAGGCACTTCGGTACTTCGAAGTGCCTCCGTACTTGCGGCGGCTGTTGGGGGATTACCTTGACGATAAGGTTGTTGCCTACGTGGACAGCCACGGGTCGATGGTCGAGCGCCAAGTAAGGTATGGGGTTCCACAGGGATCGGTATTGGGACCGCTCCTGTGGAACATGGGCTACGACTGGGTGCTCCGTGGCGCACTCCGCGAGGGAGTGCGAATCTTTTACTACGCAGATGACACCCTAGTCGTGGCCCAGGGACGGAACTGGAGGGAAGTAGAGCGCCTGGCCACGGAGGGAGTAGCCCTTGTAGTCAGGCGCATTAGGATGTTGGGCCTCAGGGTGGCCCTTGAGAAAACCGGGGCCCTGTTGTTTCATGGGCCTCGGTGCGGACCGCCCCCTGGGGCCGTCCTAGACATAGAAGGGGTTAGGGTCCGGGTTGGGGCCCAGATGAAATTTTAAGGGACTCGGACCGCATATAGTTGGGGCTGCGGCGGCTCTTGGCAGGCTCCTCCCGAATTCGGGAGGGCCAGGCTCGAGCTGCCGCCGTTTGTATGCGGGGGTCGTCAGGAGCATGGCCGTCTACGGGGCACTGATTTGGGTGACCGCCCTCAGTGCCCACAATAAACGCGTCCTGTTCTGTGTTGTAGAACGTGTTGTTCTAGCCGGCTCCCCGCCTTGGGAGCTGGAGGCGGAAGTGCTCGCCGCCGTATATCGGTTTACGGCGGCGAGGAAGGAAAATGGGGAGCCTCCGGCTCCCACAGAGATTAGCTTTATCAGGCAGAGAGCGCAGGAAGAGGTGCTCCGGTGTTGGGAGGAGGACCTGGCGCATGCGCGCTATGGACGTTATACCATAGACGCCATCCGCCCAGTCCTCCGAGAGTGGTATAGCAGGGAGCGTGGCTCCCTGACATTCAGACTTGTGCAGGTACTGTCTGGACACGGTTGTTTCGGATGGTACCTGCACAAGATAGACAGGAGGGAGCCCAACACTACATGCCATGAGTGCAGGGCTGTAGAGGACACGGCGCAGCACACTCTCTCTGAGTGTGCTGCGTGGGAGGTACAGCGCCGCACTCTGGCCGTAGCTGTTGGAGCGGACCTCTCGCTGCCGAGTGTGGTGAAAGCGGCCCTCTCCGCCAAAGACGAACGAGTGGCAGGAGGAGGCGGTTTATCCGCCAACTCGCGCCACCCTAGCCGAACCAGAGGAGACAGGTCGGGGGGCCCGTCTCTTCATTGCACAGGTTCGGCGGACGGAGGAGACGGCTAGGGTGTACTGAGCTGTCTCCTACTTAGGCCGGGCCGGCCGCCGGGGCGACGTGGCTGTATGCCACCGCAGTTCCCGTGTCGCCCCTGTATGGCGGCGGATGGTACACCGTGGAGTTTTAGTGAGTAGAGTCTCACATAACCACTCGTCCCCCCGGGCGGGTGCAATGATGGGTTTCTCCACATATAAAAAAAAAAGTACATAATTGTAGGTCTTATAAGACCTACAAAAAATTTAACGACAGCATAATATGTATATGTTCTAAGGATCACCCACGATAAGTATTTTTGTCTTTAGAATAACCGGAAGCGAGGGCAGCACGATTCGCGCGTATTCTCTATCGACGGTATTCTGTAGTGCACGCGAGCGCAGCCGTGGACACAGCTAGTTCAAAATTATATTACTAGCATAATATATTTCAATATTTCAAAATGAAAATTGTGTAAAATTTTAAAGGAAGTTAACGGTTCTTTTTAAAAATGGTCTGACAAGATAAAGTGAAAACTATTATAAGTATTAAAGTAGCTGTTCATCAAATTTAAAAGTTACTCTGCGCTTACGTTTTAGTTCATCTTGTAGCGAAGCTTGTAAAGGTCTTTACACATTTTAGATTTGTATATAAATCTCATTATCTGATAATCTCAACCATTTTCATAATAGATACTGCGTATAAATTTCATATATGTTTCATATTTGATTATCCAATAACGTATCTTATAGCTACATGTTTATATTGGCCTAGATAACGGTTCCAAAGATATCTACCTAATGTGCGATTATGAATAGTAAAACTGATAGTGATTTCTCGATAGGTGTCACCAAAGAACCTCAAATTCACTTTTAAAAATACTACCATTATAAATATCTATTATATTTATAACAGAAATATATGAAAATGAAAGCATATTTTTTATGGTGGAAAGTAACTATAAAAAGAACAATCAAGAGAGTCCCCACCTCTCTTTCTTTGGATATTTCTCTGCTGAGGGCAGTGTCACTGGTGGAACACCTCTACCCTACAGAAAATCGCAGGCAAATAGCCTAGTGTTGTGTTCCTGTGGTAAGTAGGGTTTCAAGAGCTCCTTAGGGAAAGGGGAGGAATCAAAGAGAGGTAAGGGGAGAGGTAAAATTTTGTTCACTGGAAGTTGTCATTCTTCAATTATTAAATAGACTTAAAAAATAATAATAAAAAAAATTTAATACACCTCAAACGGTTATGATGGAATTTTATACACGAGCCTATAATTTTGTGCCTATCAGCAAAAACAACTATATATTGTTGTTATTGTTGGTAGGCTATAAGAATTGCCAAAAATACTTTTCCAAATCATAAAATAATATGAATAACAATTAAACGAAGAAAATATTGGATAATAAAAGCATGCATTGCGGCGGTCACAGCTAGTAGTATATAATTGCAACAATATTCGTTATTTAGTTTGAGATACATTTGTATTTCTTCTACTTTTTGTTTTGTTGCCGCAAAAATCACTTACCAGTGTCAATATTTTAAGTCTTCGTAAAATTTCCTATATAAAACGGTGGACCTTCTGACAAGATGATGGCTCTCTTGTCAGAACTATCTAGGATTTTTTGTGACATCCCAAAATGCATGATTTATGCTTTATTTTTTTAATAATTCACTTCACTTATGCACAACAACCAAACTATATCACGCAAAAGGCCATCAATATTACATAATATAAAAACCACAACATGTCACTTCAAAATTCCGCCATAACTTCCTAGTTCTTCTACTTTGAGTAGTTTGTATTTAAAGATATTTATAAAAGCATTGTTGTGTGTAGTTGTACTCTAAAAGCCGCATGTAGCAAACGAGTAAAACTAAGTAGGCAACAGACCGGTCAGACTATGTACCGGTCTCACGTAATCTCTGATGAGATTAAGTCTAGAACTTTCGTATCAACTATCGAGAAGCTGCTAAGAATAATTTATTGTTCTATCCAGTAATACATACGTAATTTTTTCGTGAGCTGCTTTTTAAATATCCTTTGGTGTATTCATTAATCATTGTAAAAATTCATTAAGTGTATTGTTTTTGAAGCACTTATGGCTGCGTGTTCGAACACCACGTCGATTGACGCAGGTTCGAATTATACCGTCAGTAAATAATCAATGAGCCTGAGCTTTCGTTGAAGTAAAACATCGTGATGAAACCATTGCATGGTAGTAGGGTCTTTTCGAATGCCTGTCTGGTTAGCTACCACACGCAAGTTGAAGATTTGTTGCCAAGCCTTATATGTTCATCAGATAAGATAGTTCTCAAAGGATATTCTATACCATAAAATAATTCCAACATTCTTAATAATAGTGATGAAGTAGGGGTTTTCTTTAAATATAGTTTGTATTTATTTGATTACTAGCAACTCGCCACTTCATTCGCGTTGATCTATACAAATATTATTATCCCTATTTCTCCACGGCAAGAAAATACATCGCAGAAAGCGTAGTGCTTATACAAATCGTAGTTTCTTAAAATATTAATAACTTTTTATACATTGAACGTATAGTAATAATTTTCTTTTACATAACGACCATGTAAGTATCTAGGAGTAAAACAAAACAAAAACGATTAAGATTTGTCCAGTAGTTTTGCATGATGCGAGCACAACGGCGAACCTTTATCATTTTATTTATAAATATTTCATGTATCACGTATTATTATCTTTTAAAATGACGTAGGTAGTCATCATTTTATAGTAATATCAATAAGGTAATACCTATTTTGCAAGTAAACACTTTACAACAGCAACGAATAAAAAAATAACATGGAAAATTTTATTTGGTGCTCAAGGTACTTGTTTTACGATAAATTCCAAGTATCCGTGAGTAAAACATACTGGTTTAGAATTTAAACGTTTATTTAAAAGTTCTTTCTGTGAGATGGTAAAATATTTTTAGTTTTTTTTTTTTTTTTCGAAATAATATTTGCTGTCATTCTGTTGACCTTATTACGTCAACCAACAATGTAAAGTGTATAATATTTGCAAACAGTTTCCTTGTGGTTTTAAGACTGTTTTATTTTTTACAGACAAAATAATTTTTATTTCAATTTGTAAGTTAGCGTTGTAATCATAAAAGCACCTGATGTTACGATATGATCGATGATGGAAGCAAAGCCTAGAATGGGAACACATTGGTAAATGCTATAAATTTTGAAGTAATGAAGGCTCAATACCACGTCGATCGATGAGAGCTTGAATCGCAACAACAAGCTTGGTATTTCAGTGAAGGAAATAACATCGCAATGAAACCATTGCATGGTGGTAGGTTATTTTCTACTGCCCGTTGGGCCAACATCACCATCGAGTTGAAAATCCGCCGCCAAGCATCTATAAGTGTGTCCCGGCAGCTGCACTTGAGAGCTAGTTGCCCTAGTAGAAGGCTTAATGTGTCACCATCTTAGGTCACATCGTCAATTAATATCAAGTGAGATTGTGAACGCTCAATAATAAAAAATATATAAAAACAAGAGCATAATTGAATATAGGTGTTTAGTTTTCCATTAAAACCCACAAAAACAAAATCGTTTGTGAGATTGACAAAAAAAAAATGTATTATGCATCAAATATTATTAATTATAAAAGGTATGTGTGTTTTACTAAATAAAAAAAAAGTGCGTGCGTACAAAGTACCCAGGTCAGAAGTGAAACTTCATTGGCAAACTAATTTTAAATCTCGCTTACTAATCTAATCTAAAGCTTAATATTTTAGATGGAGGAAAAAGGAAGGTATGTTAGGAATTTAATTCATTTAATTGTCATTAAAGAATTAAGTATATTAAATTCTTAAATGACGAGTGGCAAATTAAAATGCCACATGTTATTTGTAAATATTAAACCTTCCTAACCTTCAAACGAATTAGCATAAAAAATTGTATATTAACAAAAAGATAACAAATTTATTACTTACTCTGAACAACTGTTTAGTATAGGACGATTTACAAATTTATCACTAAATGTTTATTTATAAATTTAACTCACTGTTTACACATTGTCTCCATGGCTACGTTCGCCCTTTCTCACTCTCTCTCAATCGGTCTCAATCGCTCTCTCCCTCTCTCTCTCAAAACGTTTCACATTTTCGTGACGTGTCTTCGTGACCCGTTGCAGCAGTAAAAAATTTACCCTCATGCGCGAAAAGAAGATTCACTTCAAAAACTTTGGCGAAAAAAATTATGTACACAAAACTAGCTAATCAAGTTTGACTTTGTTTACTTTTGCGGATAAATTTTTGTGCTATATTCAGATCGATTCAAAATATTTTAGACCATTATAAATGCACATGCATTTTTGTGGGTCAGTGACGTTAACTAGTAAGTAAACATAGTGAGTGACTAACAAACACGTTTCTGTTCTCCTTGATCTTGACATAGATTTGTAATCGATCCTTCTCAGGCGAAACCTGTTCAGTTTGCGCGTTCATTTGCAATCATTTATAGATATTGATGGTTTAAAGACAAGCCATGGTTTAAAAACTCTTTTATACTTGTTATATTTAACATACGAACTTTGGATATATATGCGATTTCTCTTTGCGGCATACTTACCAGTTTTTGGAATGGCTTGCGTTTTATAATTCAAGTCCTTAATGTTTTCTTTTTATCGCCTTCGGAAGAGAGAGTGTTTGTCCACTGTGGGACATTTCTTTCACACCATATAAATAAAAAAAATGTATTTTGGTCTAATAATTCGGAACGTGGGTCGACTCCTTATAAAATAGATTTCCTAAATAGTTTATTACAATCTTAATAATTCCGTTGAATTCATGTCTTAAATGTCCGTTTAAAAATATAACATTTTTCAAAGTATCATTCAGTTTTTGTTATTACATTTTTAGACATTTTTTTAAATTATAAATATACATAATTTGCTAAATGTGCCCCGCGGTTTCACCCGTGTTTAAAAGTTTGGTTTTTGTCCTGTGGCCTACTCGCTATCGAACCCCGGTACTCCGTGCCGCACCACAAGGCCCGTCCGCATAATTATTTCATTCTCGCTTATCGTACTTTCTGACCTACATTTTGTACGGTAATTATTCCGCTCTTAAATGCCATAGCGTGATGTTAGATAGCCTGTAACCTTCCTCAGTAAACAGGCTAGAAAATACTAAAAGAGTTTTTAAAATCTGACCGGCAAGTAGTTACATGGTTTAGCGCGTTCAAACAAACAAAAAACAATAATTCTCATATGCTTTATAATTTTAATACCTAATATAAAGTACAGACACAAAATACTGTTTGAAATAATTACTTAAAACTACAATGTAATTATATACGATAGGATAAATATTTGATTTTCAATATAAATCTGTCAATATACGAATTAAATATGATGGATGAGTCATATAATGTAATCATTAGATGGTAGCGTGCATCTCTGTTATTAATTGAGAGTTGTTTAATGCTGTTATTGACTGATTAATTAAAATAAAATGCCATTAAAATTTAAATCACGATGCACTCAAATACATGAAAATGACTTGTAGAAGGTTATAAGTCGTTCAGGTCATCTACCTTTCGATCCAAGTTATTGGAAACATATTGGAAATATTAAAATTGTTCTTTTAAAAATGTTTAATGATTGAGAATGTAAGTTTATGGTATATTCGGTTTTTGGTTTACGTATTTTCTAATATTCATTTAAAACTATTACACTTGTAATGGACTTCGAGATGTATAAAACATTGCTACAAATTGTTACCAATAATACCGAACAACTCCTCATGTTCTTAAGAACGATATCATATGTGTTTACATAGATTTCTAATTATAGCCAGATTGAATACTGTTTTAAATAATAATAATAAAGCCCTTTATTATGAACTAATAACATTTACAATTTAAATTCTAAAACAAAATAAAACTATAAATTATAATAGGTCCCTAAGTAAGAGCAAAAGAGAGGAGTATGACAGGTTATAAACGCCAAGATAAGATTAGAAACACTGACCTAACAAAAATAACAAAGCTCGCCGACATACTCAAACGAATTGACCAACAAAATGGAGATGAACAGGACATGTGATGCGTGATAAAGTAGTGATGAGGAAGACAGTACATAAGGTGTGAAGACGAAATAAAATTGACCGCAGGACCAAACCGGAGAAGGGTGGCCCAAGACAAGCAAGAATGGAAATCTTTGGAGGAGGCCTTTGCCAACAGGCTAAGTGTTTTAAATAATTATTACTCAAACAAATTGTTGCTGGTGATATTGCCTTGCAAATATTATAATTATTATTTTGCAAATATTATCGCTGGTTTTCGCTGTCTTATCGGCCTGCAAGCCTCTCGGTACTCTCTCGGCACGAACTGATCCGAAAAGTAAGACACTGTGAATGGTTTAACACGATGTGCTTGGTGGTTGTAATCCCGTTGGGTACTGGTATCCTACCACCCCACCTGGTTACTGGATATATATCAGCTGATCCGTCTGACACATTTGTTGTATCCTACCATCCATCCAAACATGGATTAATACTATACTGTCTACTCATACGACAACGAATAATTTTTTTTAAATTAACTAGTTGTATCTCAAGGTTTCACCCGTGTTAATTTTATCCGACAAACAACGCGTCGCCAACGCACCCTTGTAGTCTATCATAATTGTTCTTCCCGCAAGTATAAATAATTAAAAATTTTCATTATCTCCTAAACTATGTGTTCAAATAACATGCTATAAAGAGCAAAATTTAACTTCATGAAATTGTCTTAATGATGAAGAAATTTTTTTTTGTAAAAATTAATATGCCATGTCTAAAAATAATGTTTATAAATCACTTTTTAATTTTCAACAAATCTTTATAACAAAATATCTAATTGTGGCTTATGTATAAGAGATAGGCATATGCTATCACTATTTTTTTTTAGATATACTGAGGACCAATATTATTGTAGAACATTGTATTTCCGTATCAATAACTATTACGCCAGCGCACGCGTATAGCAGTTTGGGAGGGCCTCGACTTCCGACTCGCGTAACAAAAATTAATATTTAAAGTTATCTGAGAGTTGTATAGCCTAATATTAATATTACATTATTCCTCGAGAGTGTGGCTATCTTATACAAAAATAATTTTACGAATCCAACTGGTAGTTCTAGAGATTAGCGTGTTTAATCAAACAAACAAAATACTTTTCCGCTTTATTACATTAGTGTAGATTATATCACAGAACGACTGATCCTTATTAAAGCCATGTAAAATATTTAATTTTTCCCTTATTTACTTATTGTAATGATCTAAGGATGGATCAATTTAGGTTCAGAGAACAATAAAATTGTAATAACGAACAAGGTAAATTTGAAATTTTGTAAATAACCCTAGAGATAATGTTGACAAAATACAAAAAAAATTTAGGCATTTCCTTACACAATTTTTATGAAGTTAACACACGACATTAAAGAACTCATGAAAGTATGATTCCCGCTGTTCGCAATCTTTATGCCCATCTTAATCACCGTAGACAAGATGTCGCTATTCATAAAGCTACTTTTGCATAACATTCGAGTTTTTACGTTGTAATATTTCACGCGAATATGTTTGGTATATTTTGTCTATTTACGCAATTATATGCATTTGTACAAGTAGGCTGTCAAACTCGTTAACCAAGGAATTATTTTAATAAAAATCTAGTTATCAAATTAATTTTTAACTTGATTTTCAACTCAACTTTAAGCACGTACAGCATTTTTACAAAGATCAGTATTTCTATATTTTCTTATTTCTATAAAAAATGTATTTCAATTTTCTAGAATACTAAGTCATACTTTATTGGAAAATGTATAGAAAATTATTACTTAATTATAATATTCATTCAAACATACAACCAAACAGGTTTTTTTAAAATTCTTTATAGATTTAGCATTTGGTTGCAATCTCACCTGTCGTTAAATGACGATTTAGTCCAAGATAATAGCACAGTAAGCCTAGCAGACGTACTGGCTCTAAGAACAGTTGCAAGAACAAACCTATATGTGCTTAGCGACAGATTTTCAACTTGAGGGAGGTAGCTAGCCAGGCGGACATAGCTATGGCTTTATCATGATGTTTTCCTTCACCGACAGCTTAGACTCATTGCAGGTATTCGAACTCATATCGATTGAACGGTATCCGTACACTCTACCATTGAGCCATAAATGTTTCATTGGGTTATCATTAGGTGACGTCACACGCGCCGCGATGACGCATCATTTTGTACTTTGTAAATATATTGCTTTAATATTTTTCATATTCACACTGCACATTGTTTATGATATGTACAGAGTTACTAATAATTTGCTTAGATGAATAACTACATACAACATGTATTTCACTGTAGACGGAATGAGTTCAATAATATAAATCATTATTTTAATAATCTACAACAATTGTTCAATTTAGGCCCGCTTTGGGTATGTGCGATATTTAGCTAAGAGTTTACATCTAGATGTAAATGAATATTTTTATCAATATAGATGTTGACACAGTGCTACGTAAGTATATCAACAAAAAGAATGATGTAAAAATAATGCCAAAAACTATATTGTAACGAGGCAGTCGATCATGCATATCATCAGATGTGTCTCAATTGTATACAAAGATAGCTTTTGGACTTGCAGTAATAAAAAGTGTAATCACGATTGGACGCTTTCTATTTTAATCCTATTAGTTATAATACTTATGGCTCTGGTACATACACTAATAATTTTAGTTCCTCCGGCCTCTACTAGAGGCGCTGCTAATATATTTATATAATATCTGGGGGACCGAGCCGTGCTGGGTGTCTTACAAACAAAAAAAGAAAAACACCTATCTAGGTAAACTTGGAGTGTAAAACATTATATAAATGCAAAGTTTCATTGAAATTTTTAGAGCCGTTTCGGAGAAACCATTTACACACATATTGTATATACAAGAATTTCTGACTTAATAAGATAAAAAATCAAGACATTTGTACTTATTCGAAAACTTTCAAAATTGCATATGTTTTGAAGAGTTGTTCATTTTAATTTTTTCCACTCATTTCCACAACAGAATCATCTACATCTCGGCATGAACTAAAAAGTTCTCTATATCTTATCTTTGTCATAACGTGAAACTATTAAATCATCTCCCGACCGGCGTGGTGTTCTTTTTACAAGATCATGTCCTATAAGTGTAACGTTAAGAGATATTTATGCATCCTGGCATGATAGCCACGACCACCGATAGTCTGTGATATCTCCGTGGTCACCGTTGTGTTTCGATTCTACTGTTCTTACCATCAGGTACAGCGCTGTTATATTGTCGAGCTACTATTTAAAAAAAACACTTTATTTTTTTAGTACCATTTTCATTATATATTTTGTTTAATCCCATTAGTTTTTAAGTAAAAATCTTTTAATATATTTTATGTTAGTTACGTTAAATGTTATTGTATTCCTGTATTCCCCGAAAGGTTAGGCAGAGGTGTACTAATGTACACCCACAGTTCGCCGAGTATGTTTTAGGTCCCATGTAATAGGGGGCGAGCCTATTGCCATTAATCGGGTAAGAAACCAAACTCTGAGCTGCTACTGTGAATTTCATAGGAATAACTCTATAACACTTTGCTCGACCTGGGATTCGAACCCAGGGCCTCGCTCATAGCAGTCGCGCTTACGACTACTAGGCTAACGAGGCAGTTATGTTATTAAACAGTTTAGTTAAATATATAAGTAGGTATATGCTATTTTACATACAATTTATGTCAAGTTTCCAAGATGTTTTAATAAAGTGATTTTAAAGTTATGGTAGCAGTGTTGCGATAGTACGCATACTAAACAAGATTAAAGTGAATATTTAGCTTAGTGCGGATACTGACAGTTGACTGGGAGCAAGATGTTCAAGATTGTGTAAAATCATCTCCATTTTCGATCGCAAAGGAAATAGTTAAGTTTTTTTTGCTACCAGTGTTACAAAATTGAATCCGCACTGAAGTATTAGACGTTTACTAAATAAATATAAAGGAAAATATGTGTTAATAAATCTGTAGTTATGTCTGTATATTAAATTTTTCCATATTTCCCGATAGGCTTACTATATAAATGATACTAATCACGAATATACCATTAAAAGAATGTCTGTCTGCCTGTATGTACGGATTTAACTCAAAAACGGCTTAATCGATTGTTATGACATTTTGTACACGGTATGCTCATGCGATTGGTCAGTTGAAAGTTTATAAGGTCTTTCAATATTGTTTTTAGAAATCGTATAAAAGGATATCCAAAAATTTTTTTTTGTTAATTATTGATCGATTTAGATGAAATTTTAAACACGGGACGTATAAGTAATTCCAAGAATGATGGTCTATGATAATTTTGAGAACACTGAGGAATCGTAAAAAAAACAGAATTTCCAAAACTTTCAATATTTCCATTAATTCAGAATCGATTTTGATTAAATTTTGCAGAAGAGAAGTATAAATAATTACATAATTGATAAGCTATTCCAATTGTCAATATTACTTTTACAAAACGAAAAAAATAAACTTTAAACAATTAAATTTTTCCTTAATTTCACAAAAGATTCTGATAATATTTTGTAGACAAGAAACATTCCATAATTGATAGCCCATAAGAATAGTTATTAATAATACTTCAGAAATCGTAGACTAGAATAATAATTTTCAACTGATTTTGATGAATATTTTACACGGGAAATACATGTTAATAACATTGATAATGATCAATTGACACGGTATATGAATTATCAATAATATGAGTAAAAATAAAAGTACGGTATGTAAATAACTACTGCGTAGTAACAAACGCGTGCGGAGCCGCGGGCACACCGCTAGTTAACATATAAAATACGCCATATATTATGATTGAGACTTGCAGAAAAGTTGCAAATTCTTAAATTTATTCTTTTATTTATAAAAACGAAAAAAGTTTTTTTTGTTATAAACAATTTAAATTATATTTTTCAATAGTATACATTGTTTAAATATAAAATATGAATATACAAAACTTTACGAATTATGTGTTGATAAGAATACTGCAAAATAATTTTTTATTGATTTTATCTCTGCAACTTTTTATCATAACATGGGTATACGAAGCATTAATTATTAAAACCCGCTGTGAATGTACTTAAGTTTTGTTGGTTTATTTAAAACCTAAACCAGAATCTCAGGGTCCTAATTCTTGAATGGTAATAGTCCGATGATCTCACCAAAGGCTGAGATACCAGAATTTTTTCTACCTGCCAATATAAAGTTAGTTTCGTTTAGTGTTTAAGACTTTGTTTAGACGTTGTCTATAATTTATTGCTTGTTAAAGTTTTTATGGTTATTTTAAATACCATATTTTTATGGAAATACTTTATTAAAATTAAACTTTTTACCCATTTTCTATTTCTCACCGATTTTAAGTCCTTCCATAATGCAGGTTACATAAATTTATAAAAGGTATCCGGTAATGTTTTTTATTAAAGATTCAATGATATCATACGCGATTTTTTATTCCTAACTAGAATATTTTATTAATTACTGAGCTTCCGCTGTATACCTTTTTTTTTGTTAACTAAAGTTTATTTGCTACCTATTTGCAGAGGATGCTTCAAAAATAATTAATAATGAATTTATAAACTATTTTATATAGTTAGCTAAGTACTGATAGAAAATTGTAAATTGAATTTCGAGTGAACGATACAAAATATTCAGTAGAAGTTAAAACATTTTGACGTGACTATATCTGAAAGACAGAATATATATGGAATAGAAATACATAAATATGGAATGTATAATTGTGTTAACAATAGTGCAAATATAAACCGTGTAATAGTTGTTAACTGCTTCCAGACTTATATGGTTAGGAATATACATATATTAATAAATCTGTAGTCATGTCTGTACATTTAATTTTTTTCCAAATTTCCAGATATGTATACTATGTGAACGATATTGAGCACGAATATGCAATTAAAAAGATTGTTCTGTCTATCTATTTGTATTGGGTTAACTCAAAAACGGCTAGACCGATTCTAATGAAATTTTGAAAAAGAATGAACTGTACAGACATGACTACAGATTTATCAATATAGATGAATTGTCGATAATATGTGTAACAATAAAATTTACGGGTTGTAAATAAATACTGCCTAAAACGCGTGCGGAGCCAGAGGCATACTGCTAGTAATAAAATTTGAAGTTTCATACAACATTTATAAAAAAAGTATACAAGTTATCTAGACTGTATTTTTATAAAAATATTCTTTATCGGTTTAGCGTTTGGTCACAGTATCACCTGATGTTAAGTGACGATTTGGTTCAAAATGGTAACACACTAACAGATTTACAACATGGGGCACTAACCTACTGTTACTAAACTACTGTTACCGCTACTAGTCACTAAACTAGTCAAGCATATAGGTAGTCAGCACTACCGTCGTGTATCTGTGTGCCAGTGTTTGTGTGTGAATGTGTATGTATATGTGTTTGATACATTTTAAGCACAAATTTGGGATATGTTTGATTATAACTAGTCAAAACGGCAATCGAAAGAATGTCAACAATGTAAAACCCAAGAAGGGGTAGAATTCCAGCAAATAAGTAACGTGTAAGATATCACTGTACTACAAAGAATGTCAGCAATGTTGTTTCATTCGATTAAATACAATTCGAATAGATATTTCTGAAAATATTTCCACCGCCGCGCCGTGTAATGTTATTTCATGTTTATATAAAAAAGGCGCTTTGTTGAAAACTCTACGATGATGCATTTATCTATGTAGGTCATCCTCGCAATCATGTCGACTTGATTCTAGTTATTACAATAACAATTCCGAAGTTATGACACCTTGGTATTTGTAATTTATTTTAGAGAATTCTGTTAATTTATTTATTAATCAGATTCTTTTATAATATAACGATTTCGGTTCCTGTTGAAAACAATTAAATTTCGAGTTTATTTGATCTGATAATTTTAGAAGGTTGATAACTTTTGTTGTAATAATTTAACCGAAATTTCTTACCTACTTCCGCGTGCAACATATTAACAGTAGTTTCGTCCTTTTATGAAGTAAAATGTGTGAATATTACATAAATTTGTTAGTAAATAACATAATATATTTGTTAATAATTAGTCAAAGGCGAAAGTAGTTAAGAAATTTTGGATAAATTATTTACAATGGATTTCCGTAAAGTAACGCCATCGTCAATCAAATTATTTTTGTTGTATTGTTATTATTGTGATATAATTTCACCTGATCTTAAAGTTGCGTAAGCCACGAGCAATAGACCAATACCAAAAGGGTACCGTTTAGATGGAAACCGTGTACGTGTGTAAAGGACATAAAAGGGATTAAAATTAAAGTTCTTGTTGCATAATTTTATGATTTCATAATAATAATAGGCCTTTTAAATATTAATTTCGGATGCTGGGATCGACATAATCAATACTATATATATATATATATATATATATATATTTATTTATTTTAATATTTTAAAGCGGAAAAGCTTTTTGTATGTTTGTTTAAAAACTCTAATCTCTGGAACTACTAGTCGGATTCGAAAAATTCTTTTTGTATATGATAGAAAATCCATGATGAACAGTAAAGGTCATCTAACATTAGGTTACAACTCTCAGCTAATCTTAAATTTTGATTTTTATAAAGTAAGATGGAGGTGGAAGCGTTCCTCATTTCTTTATCCGCGTGTCCTGGCGTAATAGTTAAAGATACGTAAGTGTAATGTTTTACAAAAGTATTGGTCCTTAGTGTATAAAAAAAAAGTTTGGGATAGCATATTCCTATCTCTTATACATAAGCCACAATACGGTATTTTGCGAATTTTTTATAGTTGAAGAATAAAAATTGATTTATAACACGTGTGAAACCTTGAGACACAGCCAGTGTTGAATAAGTTGGTAAGTTAATTTAACTAAAAGGTGTTTTGTCTTTCCGGCGCTGAAAATCGTAGCGGGTTAAATTCCCTTCAACTTCTTAAAATTGTAAATCAAACTTTTTTAGACACGGTTTTAGTTAATTATGGTATCTATTTATACTATTAAATTAACAGAAGTTTCACTACAAGCGCGCATAAATTTACACGTACAATTTTCTTTATATAAAGGAGGTATAGCTCTAAAAAATTGTACCTATATAATATTATAATGTTGTAAATTCAAGTAGTGTTTTTTGCATTAAAAAGAATATTAGTCTATTTAAATTCATATTTTTCTACAAGGCGTCCCAACTGGTTACTATTGTGCTGTATTTACAATATATTAACTTACATACAAAACATAAATTTAAAAAGTGCAGAAAAAAATATCTACAGTTTTTATGTCCCTGTATTAATTTTACTTATACTAAAAATACAAATTATTCAATTTTGCGTAATAAATATATTCTTTTTTTGGTACGTATTTTACTTGAGGTTTTTAAGATAAAAGGCAACAACCTACAACGTAAGCTTCATAAGGGCATAAAAGGAACAAAATATGGAAAAAATAATATGACGGTCAAAACCTGTGGGCTAAACCAGCAAAAAATCCTCAAATGGATATTGTACGATTACTGTTTATTATGTAGTTATTTAACTTTATCGCGTGGAATGTCAAGAGCAACCGAGGTATGCATCCGTCCACTTGACCGACTTGCAGCCTCGTTTCTTTTTACAATTATAGATGTCACCTTGCGCCTTAAACGCATGAATAGCTACATCCCTATTGGATGTTACGTATTATAATTATTTAAATAAATCCATTATAAGAGTATGCTGGTTCTTAGTCACCAACGTTCACAGCTTACATTAATTTGGAGTGTAGAATATGTTGAATGTTATTTTAGAAGGTTTTTAAACTGAACAGTTTGCAATAAACATTAAATCATCGCTTTAGAAATAAAAGGAATAAAATTGTATGTAGAACGATTATTTTTAATATCAGTTTGTACTTTAAGATTATGATTACTACCGAAGATTACACACAGCAGAGATGCAAATGTTAAGGTGGATGAGGGGTGTAACAAGAATGTATAACATCAGAAATAAGTATATCAGAGCAAGTATGAAAATACTTCAGCCACAGAGAAGTTGAAGGGATGTAAGTCATACAGCTTGAAGAATATTAAGTATGAAGGTAGACGGATATAGAATTAGACGTACAGGAATAGATGGATTGTGCGAGGAATTATATGCGTATGAAACGTGTAAATTCTGAGATGACAGCTAATAGAAGAGAAAAACATATGTTGTGCTGACCCTACTTAAGTGGGATAGTGATTGGAAGAAGAAAATGTATTGTTTTGTTATATAAAACTAAGATGGAAAATAAGCATACGGCCCGCCTGATGGTAAGCGGTTACCGTATTCTATTAACGTTTGTAATTCTATAGATATTACTAGTGCGATGCCGACGTTAAACCTCCCTACGCTGAGGGAACCCTGGAAAAACAACACAAGGTTTTTTGGACTGCTATCTTCTGTAGGGTGGAGGTAGTCCACCAGTCGGATTGCCACAAGTAGAGAGAAATCTCTAAAGAAATTCCACTTAGGCTCTGTGGCTTACCTCTCTTCTATATTTATGTGTACCTAAAACTGCTGTATATTATTTAAAAGATAAAGATATTTTATAAATAAATTATACTAAATAATTTACTATTTTTTTAATATTTACAAATACAATCTAATTTCTAAATATGTTATTATAAACTAAAGATACGTATGTATATAAATAAAACCTGTGACACGGGTTTTTGTTTCTTCAACATTTTAATAGAGCGGAAACCTCTGTTTGCAATAAGTTGCAGTAATTTTAAAAGTACTACACGTTTTGATACTGAAAATATTATTAAATATCACAATAAACGATTAGGATTAAGAAATAAAAATGATTAAAATCTAAATTTTATTATTATATGCATAGTAGTCATAAAAAGGTCACATTAATAGTTGCAATTGCTTTACATATATATATGTATTTTAATGGCGCAATAAAACTAAAAAATAATAATATTAAGTTTATCAAGGGCAATATAATAATAAAAATATATTGGGTATTATATTCTGCGAGTAATTTGTTTTAATTTCAACAAAATTGCGATTCGGTCTACGTCAAAAGTGGAAGGTTTTAAAGAAAAATCACCAACCTTAGAGAGATAATGCCATTTACGAGCAACATTAATTCCCGTGTATAGTGGATATTTGTATAAAGTTTTAACAATAATGTAATTTTTAAATGAAAGATATTTTTGTCAACGTGTACCTACGATCATATCTTTACCGAAAACGGCTCCGTGGTAGCACACTCGAACAAGTAGTAAAATAACATGTTGATAGGTTATTCCAGTATTATAGCTGAATATAAGTTCGATTTCTTGGCTATGCATCCTGCAATATTGGGTGGAAGTTATAGTCATATTGATTTTATATATATATTAAATTATAATTCAAGTAAATATCATATTATAATTATTAAACTACCTGTAAGCCACGTTTAATCGTGCTAAATTTATTCAACCAACTCTCCACCAGCAAGCTTGACAAATTGCTTGACGTTCAAGGTAAGTGCTCAGCTCCTTAGGGTTGTGAAGTTATAACCTTTCTCAATAAACAAGCTATACAGTTTAAATTTGACTGGAACATTACAGAAACTTGCACGTTCAAACAAACAAATAAGTTTTTGAGTTTTACAAAAATTTGAAACTTCTCTCTCCTTCTCTTTGTATATATTTCAAATACATTAAGAATAGATGAAGAATAGAGAAACTATATAGAAACGCATTCTGTTTCCTTCTCTCATAACCTAAAAAGTAAAACCATATTATACATTTATAGCTATCTCAATTTCGTTACACATTTTCGTTTCATAAAATCCAGTTCACACCGTCCCAAAAGAAGTTTCACTCCAATAATAATAGCGGTGTGCCCGCGGCTCCGCGCTCGTTTGTCACTACGCAGTAGTCCTTTACATACCATGATTTTATTTTTACTCATATTGTTGACAATTCATATGCCGTATCAATTGAGGAGTGGCATGTATTTCCCGTGTACAATTTTCATCAAAATCGGTTGATAATTATTATTCTAAGATACAATTTCTAATGCATTATTAACGATTCTTATAGTCTTTCAATTATAGTTGCTATCTCTTCTACAAAAGTATGCTTCTCGTGTACAAAATTTGAGGAGAATAGTTTGGGAATTGGCAAAAATTAAATATTTGAACTTCTTTTTTTTATTTCTATATAGTCTTTCAATTATAGTTGCTATCTCTTCTACAAAAGTATGCTTCTCGTGTACAAAATTTGAGGAGAATAGTTTGGGAATTGGCAAAAATTAAATATTTGAACTTCTTTTTTTTATTTCTATATAGTCTTTCAATTATAGTTGCTATCTCTTCTACAAAAGTATGCTTCTCGTGTACAAAATTTGATGAGAATAGTTTGGGAATTGGAAAAAAATTAAATATTTGAACTTCTTTTTTTTATTTCTATAAGTAATATTGACAATTCTTATAGCTAATCAATTATGTGAATACTAAGACTTCCCGTGTATAAAATTTCATAAGAATCGGTCAAGCCGTTTTTGACTAAAATCCGTAGATAAAAACAGATAGAAACACAAAAAAAATGTTTTATGTCATATTCGTGATTAGTTTCGTTGATATAGTGTGCTTATCAGGAAATTTTAGAAAGATATTAAAAGTACAGACAAGACTACAAATTTATTAATATAGATTAGTAAAGATGTCTCTATTAGTTTACATAATGCGTAGTCTTATATATGACGCACAAAAATTGTCAACTGTAAAATATATATATATATATATTTTTTTTTTTTAAGGATAGTAAATTTATTGCTTACCTCCCTAGAGCCTATATATGTAATGATATAAAGTGTGTAAAATAGCACCTTCGGAGAAAAGTATGTATTTGTAAGAAAAATTGAAACTTACATGACGCATTTACGTGATTCATAAAAATAAACATTCAGCGCATGTATTGAATGTCTCTGGAGGAGCAGTGAACTTCTTGCGGGTCCATTGACTCCCACGTTCGACGCGCTTATAGCTTCGAGAACGCCTTATACATTATATCACTAAAAGGAAGGACAAAGTTACCTGTAAATCCTTTTCTAATATGGTCAACATTTATTTTATACCCTCATTCAAGATAATCATTAATATTTGGATTTTCATAGACTATTCATTAAGGAAGGTTATATAACGTTACGTTACGATCCTAAGCAGTGGATCAGGTAACCATGAAATTCAGGCAAAGGTAAATATTTGAAGTGAGAACAATGGTAGGCTATACGGTTGCGATGCAATTTTTTTCCCGGTGTGGGCGTATATTTTAACAAAAAGTATACACTATGAAGTGGCTTATGCCTCATATAACATAATTACACGCAATATATATTTTTTTATTACTAAATATACTTAAGTGTCATTATGTAGTTCTGTCTTATAGTTTTTTTGCAACCGATAGCAAAAATAAAAATAATATATAACAAAATATTTATAAGTTTTAGGTATCCAAATTAATAAATTTGTAGTCTGTACATGTATTTATTTTTTCCAAATTTCCCGATAGGCTTACTATATGAACGACACTGATCACGAATATGCCATTAAAAAAAAATGTCTGTCTGTCTGTCTATTTGTTTGTTTATCTAGATTTAACACAAAAATAGCTTGAAATTGACTTCTTATGAAATTTTGTACATGAGATGTATATTCCATTGGGCAATTTATAGGGTATTAAAATGTTCAATATTACTATTAAAAATAGAAAAAAAAGAATTATCTAAAATTAATTCTTGACCGATTTTGGTGAAATTTTGTACACAGGAAGTATATGTCATTTCAACACTGATGGGTTATGAGAATTTTCAATAACTCTTGTAGGAATCGTAAAAAAATAGTTCAAATTCATCAAATTTTATTAATTCTTAACCGATTTTAATGATATTTTGTCTACGGGAAGTATAAGTTATTCCATGACTAATAGGCTATAAGGAATGCCAAAATATTTATAAATAAAAAAAAAGACAATACAAAATGATATTTGTACCTATTAATTCTCAACCGCTTGTGAAAAAATTTCGTAGACGGGATGCATACATAATTTCATGTTGATAGGCTTATAAGAATCGGCAACAATAATTTCAGGAATATGTAAAAAAATCAATTTTGGTAATTCTCAACCAATTTTGATGAAAATTGTTCACCGGAAATACATGTGATTTCTCAATTCACAGACTATATTAATGTTAATAATATGAGTAAAAATAAAATTAGGGGATATAAATGACTACTGCGTAACAATAAATGTGTGCGGAGCCGCGGGCACACCGCTGTTAATTTTCTAATGTTATTTTACTCCTATCTAACTTTTTCGATTCGTGTAAAATTATCAACCGTAATATACAGAGATAATTGAAAACAATTTAGAAAGAATGAAAACTTACTTGTAAGTTCCGAAAAAATCAGTCAGTCTTGTTTATTATCATAACAAGAAATGTAACGGGTTAATTCAAAACTGAACCATGCAAATTATAAAAGACAGCCATGAATTATTACTAACATTCTGGATTAATATTTATCATTGGGCCTGAATATCGGATTGCGTTCACTTTCTGTTCTAACTGGTATTTGTGTATCTATTAGGATGATATTTATTAGGTATGGCATAATGAGAAAAACCAATCTCGAAAATATAGTTACTTACAATAATGTACAGGGTGTAACATTGAGATGAGTTAGTTAGGGGAACCTGAAGCTATATAAAACAGAGCAATATGTTCTAGAAAACCATAATATTATCGATTTTAAAGTAAAGAAAACCTGCATTCATAGATTTTCAAAAAAACCTTACGCACGGGTCCGAATCGAACCTTAAAAAAAAATCACGATAATGTATAGTCTAGGAGTCTAGGCTTGTAAGGAATAAATGTTAAATTAAAAGAAAATGTTAAATTTCATTATTTTATTTATGTTTGTTTAAAATTAATCCTGTTTTTACAATAATCACTTTTAGGTAAAGAACTTGTACATTTTACTTTTTATTGTACTACATTTTGTATTTTTAAGTGATGAATTTGCTTTAACATGATCTCTTTGTTTGTTATTAGATCTTCAATATTGTAGTAGCCGGTTTTGTATATATCAGCTTTAAGGTAATCCCACAAGAAATAATGAAGTGGGTTAAAATCTGGCGAAATAGTTTAAAATAATCAATTTTTGTTGGAAGTTATTTTTTAAGAAGTCGAGTTATACAGAAAACTTGTTGATGTAAAAATACATCACTAAAAGTTAGAATATTTAGTCACGATACTTCTCTTATATTTTTAAATTTAAATGAAAATAGCTCGAGTGGCGATGAAAAGGCTGGCCAGTTAGTGAAGTTGGAATCGAGACTGACTCTCCAGGTTGAATTGCATATACTTAGACATCGTCTATTTCTTCATAGCACTCTACATTTACAGCAGTAAATTAGGAGGTATATTCTGGAGGAGACTCAGTTTTAAAAGCAAAGTCTTTTAAATTTTTCTAATTACTAGTAACTGCTCGCAACTTCTTTCGTATTAATTACTACAGAAAATGTAAAAAGAATTTAAACAATGTAATTTTCCATCACTCGAAAAAAAATTCTAGAAACTCATCAGTATTTAGAGAGATTACCGAATACTATTCACAAGCCCCGTGTTTAAGGTGTAGGTTAATACCGAGCAACATTATACTTTAAAAACAAATGTTGGTGTATTGTTCTAAGAAAATATATTCGATGTTGCATCAATGTAAGCATAAAGAATTAAGAAGTTATTGCTACTGTTATTTCCAAAGTGCTACATAAACTTTTTAATTAATTGATCAAATAAAATAAACTATAATGAGAATCCCTAGGGAAAAATCACCAATTTCAGATAAATATTTCTTCCTGACTGGATAAATACATGAAAATTAACTCAAATTGTTACAATCCTTAAGCAGTTTGTGTTACGTTTGACTTTCGCCTAGTATTGTATCGTTGAACAAGTCCATCCATTGAAGCGTTATGTATAATTAGTTACGTCAGAGTACCGCTATGTGTTCTCTACCGATCCTAAAGAATTGGTCGCGTGTGTTGAATATGTTATAACGTCTGACTTTCACATACCGGTCTCTGTAAAGATTTGTCGCGACCGGATTCAACAGATATCGGAAGTTAAATAAATATGAATTGGTAAATATTTGGGAGGAAACCTTAATTTATCTTTTTCGTAGTATTTTCAGTAATTTTTATATTGGAATGGATGAGTAATGGATATACAGAAATTTACTTCCAATTTTTTTTTAACAAAACCGATCTTCTAGAGTGGTACCCGTTGATTTATTGTGGTTAAATTACATTTAACTAAATTCTAAGTGTAACATTTGAAGGAATGAAAACAAACTCTACCAAAAACTGTGCAAAATTTAAATTAACTTCTTTTGACGTCCCAATTAAGTATTTAATAAAAAAAAACATTATACATAGACCTAGTTTGTTTAGGATATTGTGTAACTGTACAAACAGTATAATTTTATTATAATAAAAAAAAAACAAATAGTAGAATAATTACTTTTTTTACCTTCGTTCATGGCCTTCGTACTAACTGGTGTATGAAATATGAATATTCACTGTAATTAAGAATTGCAATGCTATTGAGATTGTAAAAATACTATTATACAATTTAAGATATTAGAAAAAAATATAATTTATAATAATCTGAAGTGTATCTAACGCAATTATTTTGTGAAACGACGATTACGCTAGTGAACAATGTTATATCATGTTTTTTACTTCTTATTTAACATTTGGGCAATATTTATTTATGTTACGGATTATTTACGAAAACTTAGAAACAAGAATATGAATTTATGAAAGTTTATGTTCACTCAAAGGTGCATCAAAGGTTACGTTACAATACAATATTACTATTTGTAATATTAACATTTTATGTAATTTGATGTAAGTTTCAAACTGATTTATTAATATATATTAATAATTTATTGGTTTTGGATAAATACAAGTAGTCTCTAAATAGGTACAAGAGTGAATTCAAACAATAATTAAGTTCTTTATTTTCTAGTTAAACATATAATACTAGTGCTTTACCCGTGGCTTCGCTCGTATCATAGTTGAGTTGTGTGCGAGTTTTTTAATTTTGTAACTGAATTGCTGAATATCAACTTCCATAGATCTATTTTTGAAAATCATGGATTTTCATACAAATTTCCATCTTTTTTTTTTACGAACTTAGAAGTTGAATTTCCAAATATCCTTCCCCACGAGAGTAAACTTTCCTAAGAGTGTAAAATGAACCCGCATGAAAATTTTTACGGTCCTAGCCCCAGTAGTTTGGGTTGTGCGTTGGTATAATTCTGTGAGTCAGTTAATATGTATGTAAATAATTATTATCTTCAAATAGGTTATGCTTTGATCAGACAATTATCACGAAGTAACTATTTATGCACTTATACTTGAGTTATTCATTTCTACAATTGAGAGTACATTACCTCTTTTTTAAATTAGTATTTAATAACAGATATTATGTAATAAAATCTGAAACTTAATTTATACAAGTATTTCACTTTTATTTACCAATTAAACATACACAACAAACGCCATAACTTTCATGACATAATATGCAACACATGTATGAAGTTACGTAGCCATGTAACCTCTATTAATATAATTGATTCGTGTAAACCAACGCTCATCACCACCAGAAGATATTTGTTAGACAAAGGTTTATTAAAAAAGCAGGAAGTTACTTATGATTTCACTTAATTATTTATTTAACTATTTTAAGATGGTTAAAAAATAAATCCTTATAAACTGACTACGCATTTGGTTTAGGTCACGATCGCTTCGAACCGGTTCAAATTTAAATTAATTATTAATTTGATATCGAAAGGCGTTTTACGTCGATGTATATTGATTTAATGCAAATTTATTTATTATCGCAATTGCTTGTAGTTGCATAATGCGTTTCTGATGTTTCTGCGGCGGGATTCATAGTGTAGTAAGAAACATACTAGTGAGTCGGTATGAATGTTTTAGCTTTGTGTTAGATGGACACGGAGATGCGGGGAGGGAGTGAGGGGAGAGCTACACCCCTCACTACACATGCATACCTGCAGTGATCTCATTCTTCTAGAACTTGCAACAAATAGAGACGGTTCATAGTGATAGGTGCACGTAGATTCAAAAACAGCTCACTTTGTTTTTTATAATTTGCCTTTTAAGCACTTTACAAAAATTGTTTTCCTGTTTGCTATTATTTCATTAATTTTACTAGTAAGTATTAAAAAAGTTAATAGCTATCGTATGTTTATGAAAATAATATTCATTACTGTCACGAGAAAATTGAATTATTTTGTCTGGAACAAATATAAACTTTTCCTAATATGAATCAAGTTTAATATATTATTGGATTAAAAATACCAGTTATAATATTATCTAATAACTTACACATACACTTATGCTTATAACGTACTAAGTAAATGTTTCTGAGAAAAATCACAATTTAGAGTAAAATTACAACTGTCCTCATTTCGGTTGATTTACTATTAACATATTCAACTGTGGTTCATTCTCCGTCTCAACAGTGCGACCGCGACAGTGAGAGTATTTCTTCTGATTGTAGGTCACGATGATCGCGGGATGGCGACAAGATCTGTTACTGGTGGGACGTTTAAAAGCGAGAGAAAACTGCATGTATTCTGTTATCCCATGCATAAAGTGATTAACAAAATTTATCATAATTATATTAGTAATGTTTAACTAATTCTGAGACGTTCTTTACTCTTAATGTCCTCGCGAAATAGATTTATCAGAATAATGTCTTAAAAACCAGTTTCCAAATTTAGCTTTCACTTTTAATTAATTTATTACTATTTATGCTAAATGTATTTAATGTTTGAGTATTTATTTCTGTCACATAAAATTATTCTCAATAACAGTTTGAGTTATAAAAATAAACGCGTATTTTTTTTAAAAATAATCTTGTTTTTATTAGTGGAAACAATTAAAATGTACAATTCTTTAATATTTTACTTAAATCATTTTGTTGTTGTTTTTTTTTTTTTTAAATTAAATGAGTGAATATAGAAAGAGATATGTAGATACAGAACTAGATCGCTTTAATAATTATTTTAATTTTACTAAATTTTATTTGTATTTAAAGTAATTAACATTTCAATGGTATCAAAGTAATACTGTGATGGAAATAGTTAATTTCCCGATGATGCTAACAGGCACTAGTTTGCTATGACCCAACAATGTTACACATTTTGCTCGAACCGTATCGAAAGTTATGAAATAAACTGTTGAAAAAAAAAATGATTGTTACAAGCATGCTAATTTCCAATGAAACAATATTTCGGTAAGTTACCATTTTCTGCGTTTTCTATTGGCAATTTGCAATCGACCTTATTAAAGTAAACTACTCTAATTGTTTCTTTACTTGCAAAATTTCACAGCTGCTAACTTTAATAACGTATGACGAAAATATTAAAATATGTTTCCTGCGTTTGTAACTGATTTTTGTAAATCTAAACCGATTTCATATAAATAAAATATATATGTAAATTTGCTTTACTCGCATTTGTTTTTCAAATTTTTTAAACAATAATAGGTTATTTTATTTGTATTAACTTTTAATTATATTTCATTCACACATTATAATTAATATAGAAATACAATCGTGTCAGATTAGTTTTTAAATTGACATTTTTATTTCAAGTATAAACTTATATATTTGCAAAGCCCATTATTGCAATGGAAGGAAACATGCTTATCAAATTATAATCTAAGATATTAATACACATTTATCAATCAAAATATATTAAGCTTAACTTTCTTTGCATTTTTAAAGAGAGAGCTCAACAGCTATTTACTATAGGAAAGTTTCTTAACGATATTAACTGAATATTATTTTATTAATAACATATAATACTCACGAGAATGTAAATAAAAGAATAACACTGTCACATAAAATTGCTCACAATATAGTTCGTCAAGTTCACAGTACACAGTATCGACGTTTACGGCATATATACCATTCGTGGTTCTAAGTTCGTTCTCGGCCAGTGTCGTAGTTACACTGAGCGGCTTTAGCGGAAGAGTCAGTGCGTGCCAGCGCTCGCGCACGCTCACCTAAAAGCACAACGAAAATGCACGCGCGCACAGCTCTGCGTAAATCGGTAAAATATCTAACACCCTAGAGAAACATTTATGCGGCCGAAATATTAAGGTTAAGGATAGAAAAGCAACAGTAGCGATAGTAATAGTTAAATTTTTTATCGATTCGTTATAGCGTGCGTGTGCAACATAACTTTATATTAATGCTAATTGTGTTTCAGTAAGAACCAATTGGAGCGTGAGAGTATCTCTTATAAATTGCTAAACGTCATAATGAAAAGATGAAGCAATGATGGCTTAATGATAAACCAAAACAAAAAAATACCCTTTTTAACAAAGTAGAAAACCAACTGCTATGATTTTGGAGATTTCCCTGGTGTATCTTACAAATGGAAGGTCCAATATGCCAATGAAATTAAAACGAGACCATACTTGAGGTATCCCCTTTTCAAAAGAGAATCATCTAATTTGGTTAATAAACAAAGAGGTTACGGCTGATTATGTTCGAATTGAGAACTTCCTCCTTTTTTGAAGTCGATTAAAAGATGAAGCAATGATGGCTTAATAGTAGCATTTATGGACACCCCGTCGTTCGAAGTGAGTTCGAATCCCTACAATGAGTCTGATCTTTCGGTGAAGAAAAACATTGCACCGTGATAAAACCATAGCACGAAGGCAAGTATGCCAACCTCGCTAGTTAGCACCCTCTACTTGAAAATCTCTGGTCGACCACTTAAAGGTGTGTTCTGGCAGCTGCACTTGAGAGCCAGTTTTCCCACTAGTCTTAGCGTCATTTAACATAAGGTGAGATTGTGGTCATGACGCCTAAACCTATAAACGATAAAAAATGTAGAACGCGCGTACCATTTTGAAAGAAATATAAAATTTATGAAACGATGTGGTTAGAATGCTAATGCGTATGACTTTATCGTGATTTTACATAGCGTATCATTATGGCCACTGGTCGATTAGAGAGCTTATTAAATGAAGTAAATCGTAAAACCGATGTGATGTCTAATACGCAGTAATAAGCGTTTAGAAATGACACATAAGCGACTACTATTTGTAGTCTTTTCTTTGTTATGTTATCGCAAATTTCGCTAAGCAACATTTTTGCATGATCCAAAGCTCTCGTACTTATACGAAAATAAGTACTTTTAATATAATTCCCTTAAAAAAATGATCCTTAAACATTTTGATACACCTAGAATGTTTCATTTAAAACAAATTAAATTACTAATATGAAACCTTTCAAAGTTATAAATTTACGTATAGTATATATGTACTATAATAATATATATTTGCTTTTCCCGTGGTTTTGCTGCGTAATAGTTAAGTTATGTCCTATCTTTTCTACTTTCTAATTTTCATAGATGTATCATCAAAAAAAAATTACGGATTTTCATACAAAAATTCGAAATGAAAATGTTTTATACAATTTTTTTTTAATGTTGATTGCTGATGATCGGATTGCTCAGTGTTAGTGTATATGTGTTCGAATCCCTGTAATTAGCCTAAGCTTACTTTCGGTTAAGGAAAACATCGTGATGAAACTGTAGCGATATCTACATAGCGACATCTATCGAGCCACATAAGACGCATCCTACTATCCTACATTGCGCTATAGAAATTAACTTAATCGTTGAGTATATATACAAGAACTCGACTACAACCGTTTACTCCCGCACACCCGTCACGTCCACCCTCTCTAGCGGTAACCCAAGCCTAGGTCCGTTCCTCGGTGTGAAACCCTTGGGTCAGGCAACCGCCCGCGCGATACAAGTGACACTGTACGTGCATCACTTAGCTACCTACATACAACACTACACACGTATGAACATACACACGTGCACACCACACAGGTACATAGGTTCTGTGAGGGACCTTTTTTTTTTTTTTTTCTTTTTTTCACGCTAGTTAGTTAGCGCAGGTTAGTGTAGAAAACATTTCCGATTACTGAAGAATACACATACGCATGGTTCCTTCCTTCCTCCCAGGAGGAAGGGAACGTGCCTATGTGTATAATTTAGTTAGCTCGAATCGTAGGTGTAGGGATTCGATTAGATCGCGACTTATTTGCGAACGCGACGACCGCCCGAGCCGAGGTCCGGCCATTTTGGCACCCTCGTGCGAGTCGTCCACAAAACTTTCGCGGCTGAGTGCCCTCTGCGCTCGCCCCCAAGTCCGGTGAAGCTGTAAAAGCCGCAGCGGCTTTAGGGCCCCTAAGGCTAACAGTGTAGTCAGATCTAAAAAAAAAAAAAAAAAAACCACCGTTGAGTAGCTACCCGCCAGACATAACACCCGTCTGGTCGGAGGATCCTCCCTTTGCAATAGTTCTTCTACAAAACCATAGAAAGAAATAAATAGAGAAAGAAAGAAATAATTTATTCATTAACAATGAGCACATACCCATAGCATAGTGTCGGGGAATTTTCTAATGTTCGCCTGGCTCTATACCATCTTCGAGTTGAAAATCTGTCGCCAAGCCTATAGGTATACTCCGGCGACTGCACTTGTCAGCCAGTTCTCCTCACTAGCCTTATCCGTCCATTTTGGGCCACATCGTCACGTGAGATTTTGACCGGATTATATTATAAAGTATTTAAAAAAATTGAGAAATGGGTTTCAATCGACAATAACCGCAGCGATATTGTAATGTCGGCTGGCAATTATCAGGACGATATTCACTTACCAGCTGAATATGCTCAGATAGGTGATCCTGATTCATTAATTAAGAGAGGTTGGGTACATAGAAATCTTTGGAAAATTCTCTCTTCTTTGGGCACCCCGATTTGTGGAATACTTTCAGCCTATAGAGGATCGCAGCCAATTTACCTTGTATTGTGTTTTTGTGGTAAGTAGGCTTTCCACAACTCCTTCGAGAAGGAGGGTTACATGTGTCTATAAATCAAAAAATACTTTATTCAATTTAGGCCCTAAAAAGGCACTTATGAACGATACTAATGTGCACTCATATGGTATCGAACCTTTTCATTCGATATTAAGAAACTGGTATCGAACCAAACCACCATTCGATACTGAGTATTGGTATCGAATGAAAACAGTGGTATCGAATCAATTGGCGGCACGATGTCGGCCCCGCCCTGTTCAAGTATCGAAACCTTAAAGTGGTATCGATGCGGTTTCTATACTTTGATTCGATATCTGAATGAGTACGATATCGATTCACCCTAAGCAGGGCAAGCAAAAATACAACTTGACTAAGAAGTCACTAGTATCGAAATTTTGAAGTGGTCTCGAATGTGATTTGGATACCTGAATGAGGACGTAATCGATTCATCCCAAAGCAGGACAAGCGCAAGCAAAAATTAATAACGAACTCACAAGTATCGAAACTTAAAAGTTGTATCGAATCCAGTTTTGATACCTGAATGAGAACGATATATATTCATCCTTAAGGTGGGAAAATAAAAGCAAAAATTGATTAAGAACTCACAAGTATCAAAACCTTGAAATGGTATCGAAGCGTTCTATACCTGAATGAGGACAATATCGATTCATCCCTAAGCAGGTTAAATACAAGCCTTGTTCAAGAATTTTATAATATAATTATTAAAAATTGATTTGAGTACTTACAAGTATCGGATCTTTAAAGTGGTATCAAATGAGGTATCGATACTTTGATACGATATCTAAATGAGTACTTGGTATCGATCATAAAGCGGTATTTAATCGTCCCTACAAAATACTACTGCCGGTTCGGAAAATATCTCAGACATCGAAAAGAACCGATAAGAAACTCGATCGTGTTTACCTTTTTTTTTTCAACTGTACAAGTGTTAATATATTAGGTACAATAATAATAATTTAGTAGATGCAAAGAGAGAGAGTCACTTCCAGACATCACTGTCATTCACATAATGATCCACCCTTTAATAGCCTTTTGACAGTAAAACCTGTTTGAGATGGGTCCTTGAACTTGTTGTCCGGCAAATCAGTAATGTGCTTCGGGTTCTTGTTATAGAACCTAACACTATTACCTAAAAAACTTTTATTAGTCTTACTAAGTTTAAAACACGGTATTACTAATTTATCTCTATTTCTAGTATTAACATTGTGCTGATCTTTGACAAAATCCAGCTTGTCTAAGTTTTTACGAACATACATTAAGTTATCAAGGATGTATTGGGAGAGCAAAGTCAAAGTACTAAATTCCTGGAACTTGTTCTGATATAGGTTACGGTAACCGTTTACCTTTAGAGGGACCGTAAGCCTGGTTGAAAAATAATGGAAAATGCTGTGTGGTGGTCGATATAAAATTGAATTTTACCACATTGTATTATTTTTAAAATGGTACAAAATCTCATTTCTTATGGTGTGTGTAGGAAATATTAATATAGGAAGCAATTTTGTCATAGCACTTTAATACAATCTCTACGTGTGATTATGTGGAAACTTAAGTGGCCGTTTTATATAAATCGAATAATATTTTAGCCACAATATTATACGAACTAAAATTCGTTTTGTAATGTGATTGATTTGTTACAGAATTTGACCGTTCGAAATCGTTGATTGCATATGAATTATCATTGTGTCGTATAAGTGAAAGTTTTCACTCGATTGTAATAATTGCGTTTTTTTTTCAATGTTTACGTGCAACAGGTTTCGTTAAATACAATATAATTTGCGAATTTTAATTGTTCAAAATTGAGATTTTGGTATAATCGAATTATAAACAATAATTTTACGCTATTCCACTAATAAAAATAATACATCAATATAGCAAAGGATTTCGTATGCAATTTATATGAGGTTTGTAATATTTTTAATAAATTATTAGTTAAAAAAAATCGTTAATACATAACGAGTTATTACTCTCCTTTATTTTAAACTAGCAATGCGCATATGGGGTACTA
The DNA here is from genome assembly GCA_033032175.1 of Saturnia japonica. Lineage (NCBI taxonomy): Eukaryota > Metazoa > Arthropoda > Insecta > Lepidoptera > Saturniidae > Saturnia > Saturnia japonica. The sequence continues at coordinate 962,796 of CM065320.1, read as the reverse complement.
CATAATTATTGTTTATTATTTTCTGACTAAACATAGTGTTTCACAGCATAATATAACAGATCGTCTAGTTGCCAAAAAAGTACCCTAGATGAACTCTCTGAAAAATTTACTACGTGTCAATGGAAGTCCCGTCAAACACAGTTCAGCAGTTTTGATAATTAAATACGATAAATAAAAAGATTAAAAAAACGTTAAACGTTATATAAGTTTTGATATCGTGCAAAAAACCATATGAGTTTTGAAAAAGTCTGTTTGAAATCATATATGTCGGAGTAAAAGGGCCATCTATGATCACAATAACACAACTTTCGCTTAATGACATTGTTTATAGTCAAAACATGTTTGTAATATGTCGGCGCTCGCAGGCAGTCTAAAAACAAATATTTTAAATCTACAGCTACCTACAACGTCCCGTTCGCGCTCGTGCTATATAAACAGAGGAACGGCGTGATGCCACACTTACCAAAAATAGTCCGTACGTCCGTCCCGCGCGATCCACGGAAACCGCGTTAAAGACGAAAAATTCGTTTTCGGCCCTTCCGGTCGAACAAGACTCGCCCGCGAATCCGGATCCATCTCCGGAGATGGATACCGAGAACGACGGCTTCACCGTCGTGGCGTCGCGTAAGCGAACGGCGCGTAGCAGTCCGGCTGCTCAACCGGCGCCTAAGGTAATAGCTAAGGCAGTAGTCAGGGGCGCCGCCGCCCCCGCGTCCTCCCAGCTCCCCGCGCCCGCCGGCGGGAAAAAAGAGCGTGTCCCACCTCCAATCATAATCCGGGACAAGGCAGCCTGGATGGGAGTCTGCAATGAGATGCGCAGACTCAAACTCGACTACCACAAGGCTAGAAACATAGTCAACGGGATTTCTATTTCGGTGAGTTCTTCGGAAACTCACCGTAAACTAACCACCCTCCTCCGGCAGAAAGGTCTGCAATTTTATACGTATTCGCTCGCGGAGGAGCGCGTCCTCCGAGTGGTCATCCGCCGCATTCCGGTGGAGCTCGACCCGTCGGAGGTGTGCTCCTCGCTCAAGGAGCAAAGTTATCCCATCCGGAAGTACACCGGATGTACAGTAAAGATAAGCGGCCACTACAAATGGTAGTGGCCATATTGGACCTTTCCCCCGAGGGAAAGGCCATCTTCCAGCTAGAGACGGTGTGCGGGCTCTCCGGGATTAACGTGGAGCCCCCACACAAAAACCACCAGCCTGCGCAGTGCCACAACTGCCAGCTGTACGGGCACGCTGCCCGTAACTGTCATTCTCGTCCGCGGTGCGTAAAGTGCCGAGAGGACCACCCCACACGGGAGTGCACGCGCGAGCGTGACTCCGTCGTCCCCCCGAGCTGCGTGTTATGCGGGGAGGAGGGGCATCCCGCGAATTATCGCGGTTGCCCCAAGGCCCCGCGTACCACGCGGTCACGTACACAGAGGCAGGCGGCCCCCCGGGCGGCGCCCCCCGCCTCAGCCATCAAAGCGCAACCCCTGCTGGCGTCAGGGGAATTTCCCGCGCTGCCGGTCCCGCGCCAGCTCCCGGCCGCCGCTGGCCCCTCCGCACCCCGCGTGGTGCAACCGCAACCCGTGCGTTCATCGCAGAACGCATGGGGCCCCCGCCGCCCCAATCCACAGCCCCTTATGGCTATGGATATTCCCGCGCCCCGCGCTCCTGCGCCCCGCGCGCCCGCTAACACTGTCGTCAATAGTAACGACCTAATGATACTGCTCACCCGCGAGCACGATATCCGCGAGCTCATCGAATACAACGACCATTTGGAGCGCTTCGGTCTCATCAAGACCGCTTGCGCGTTCCCCCGCCTCGTAGAGACACTACAACGTCTCGATCGCGAGGCGAGTAATAAAAATTAGGGCCTTTCAATGGCTAAGTTTAAACCGAAAGCGTTAAATCTTTCATTTTTTAACGCGCGAAGCCTACTTCCGCAGCGTGATCTCGTCGCGACCTTTCTTAAAGATCACCAAGTAGATGTTCTTTTAGTGCAGGAGACGCTCTTAAAGCGTGCTAAACGTGATCCAAAAATCGCGAACTACAATATTGTAAGAAATGACCGGGCCGGCCGCGGGGGCGGCACTCTCATTTACTACAAACGATCGTTATATTGTACGCCGGTAGATCCTCCGATACTTACCAATATGGAAGTATCCGTGTGTAGACTAGGAATGACCGACCACCCGTCCATAACGTTAGTCTCAGTTTATCTCTCGCCGAGGAAAGAGCCTCTCAGGTCTGACCTAGAAAAGCTACTTTCGCTCGGTGAATCGGTCATTATAGCGGAGTTGTCTTGAAAGTGGGTGGGAGTGGGTGGCGCTATGACATCAAAGTTTAGCACGTTCGTTAGCTCTTCGAGTTTAACCCCATTACTGGAGTCTCTCCAATTGCCAAACGAAGTGTGTCCACAATTGAGGTCACCAACTGTATGCCGACAGTGCTTGATGTAGCTCTCATTAAAGGTATCGCGCTTCGGTTACGACTCATTCGGGTCGTACACGAGCTCGACTCCGACCACCGTCCGGTCATCATGCAGCTAGGTCAACCAGACGACTCTAGCCCTCCTTCGGTCCAAGTGGTTGACTATGCCAAGCTAAAACATTATCTTGCGGACAGGCCGTCCTCGTCCAGCTTAGATAGGATCCCGGACGTATTGGGGTCCGTTGCGGACGTAGATCTCGCGATCGATTCCCTGGTCGACCACCTGCAGGCCGGCATCGGAGAGGCCTCGAGAGAGGTCGAAGAGGCGAGCGATCGCCGCTTCGTACTCCCTGCCGACGTGCGGGCGTTGTTGACGGAAAAGAACGCGGCGACTCATGCGCACGACCACTATCCGACCGAGGAAAACCGCGCACGCTTACGCGCGCTTCAGAGAGCGGTTAGAGCCCGCATATTAGAACTCAGGAGTCACAGATGGGACGCCCTCGTCGAAGGGCTAAGGCCGTCGCATCTGGCTTACTGGAAACTAGCTCGCAGCCTCAAAATAGAGGCTTCTTATCTTACCTCGAGGGGTCCCGGTATACCGCTCGCCTTCGATAGCAGCGACAAGGCGGAGTGCCTCGCCACTTGTTTGGAGAGCCAGTGCTCTCCGAACAGTGTCGATGCAAATACCGACCGGGTCGAGGGTATCGATGGATGCGTGCGGGAGCTGGATAAGCTCCCCGCGACAGCCTCCCTGTCCCCAGTCACGTCTGAGGAGGTTCTTTCCATTATAAAAAGCCTTAAGCTCAGAAAAGCACCAGGTCCCGACGGGATCAGGAATGAAGTACTTAGGCTTCTTCCTGATCGCCTCATAGCTCTATTGGTCTGCATCTTCAATGTAGCCATAGTCCACTGCCATTTTCCAGCCGCCTGGAAAAAGGCAATAGTCATAGGTATCCGTAAGCCCGGCAAGAGCGCGTCGCTTCCCGACAGCTATCGCCCGATCAGTCTCCTAAATACGTTAGGGAAAATTTACGAGCGGATCCTTCTGAACCGTCTCAAGTCAGTAATAGAGGAGAAAGACCTCTATCCGCCTGAGCAATTCGGTTTCCGTGCTAGATATTCTTGCACTCATCAAGTGCACCGCCTCACGGAGCACGTTGCATTTAATTTTGCTGAACTTTATAAACCCCGCCGTACACTTGCGGTCTTTTTCGACGTGGCCAAGGCCTTTGATAAGGTCTGGCACGAGGGATTGATCTACAAGTTGTACCGCTTTGAAGTCCCCGATAGGCTAATTAAAATAATTCGCGACTATTTAACAGATCGCACCTTCCGCTATAGAGTGGAAGGTGAATTGTCCACGCCCCGTCCAATACGCTCAGGCGTTCCCCAAGGTTCGATCCTGGCTCCTAGCCTATTTAACCTGTACGTCAGTGACCTACCTCGACTCCCGGAGGTCGAGGTAGGGCTATACGCTGACGATACAGTCTTATATGCCTCAGATAGGAATAGATCCCACCTCAGACACAAAGTCCAACGCTCCGTGACCACTCTCGGGAAGTGGTTTAACGAGTGGCGTATAGCCGTTAATCCCTCGAAGAGCGCCGCGATGCTTTTCGATGCGGATTCGTCACAGATACCGTGGAAGCTTAAACCTGTTAAGCTCTACGATAATCCGATTCCGTATGTAAGAGAGACCAAATATCTAGGGGTAACCCTAGATAGTAGGCTCTCTTTTAGACCCCACATCCGTAAGGTTAGGAACAGGGCCGCGTGGGTCCTGGGCCGGTTGCATCCTCTGTTGTGTTCGGTGAGTAAAATGTCCACGCGACATAAGCTCACGCTCTACAAGACGTGTATTCGACCAATTTTGACATACAGTTGCGCCGTGTTCGCACATATGTCCGAGTCGAGTTTCAAACGGTTACAATCGATACAGAATAGGTTCCTCTATCGTCTCACCGGGGCCCCGTGGTATGTTCGAAGCGTAGATCTCCATAGAGATATGGAGCTTCCTTCGATACATGCCTACGTTAAACAGCTCTCCCGTTCGTATTTCGACACCGCGTCGAACCACGCGAATCCGTTAATAAAAACAGCCGCCACTTATGTTCCGGCACCCACGGACATCCGGTGCAAACGCCGGCCGCGCAATATTTTTATTGATCCCGACGATCACATCGAAAATTCGAATAAATATTACACATCCGTCTCTCCAAACAGAGCGTGCCAGCGCCCACGTCCGCGTAACCACCGTTCTCTCCGCAGAGGGCGGGCGGTCAATTTCGCTCCAGCACACCCGTCACGTCCACCCTCTCTAGCGGTAACCCAAGCCTAGGTCCGTTCCTCGGTGTGAAACCCTTGGGTCAGGCAACCGCCCGCGCGATACAAGTGACACTGTACGTGCATCACTTAGCTACCTACATACAACACTACACACGTATGAACATACACACGTGCACACCACACAGGTACATAGGTTCTGTGAGGGACCTTTTTTTTTCTTTTTTTACGCTAGTTAGTTAGCGCTAGTTAGTGTAGAAACATTCCGATTACTGAATACACATACGCACGGTTCCTTCCTTCCTCCCAGGAGGAAGGGAACGTGCCTATGTGTATATTTAGTTAGCTCGAATCGTAGGTGTAGGGATTCGAATAGATCGCGACCTATTTGCGAACGCGACGACCGCCCGAGCCGAGGTCCGGCCACTTTGGCACCCTCGTGCGAGTCGTCCACAAAACTTTCGCGGCTGAGTGCCCTCTGCGCTCGCCCCCAAGTCCGGTGAAGCTGTAAAAGCCGCAGCGGCTTTAGGGCCCCTAAGGCTAGAAAAAAAAATTATGCCACACACTTTATTATTGAACATCGTACAGTACGGATGCTCTGTATGTTCGTATTATTGGGATCAGTTTATCAAAATAAACCTATCGTAATGGTTCATGGGTCGCCCTAGTTCATCCGCCATCCTAGTAGAAAAGACCGCGCTATAGGCTGTATCTTTGCAAACGAAATACGCCCATACTGTGTACCTGCTTCGTCATATAAATGAAACTCAATTTTATTTAATTGTATAGAATATATGGCTAGTTTTATGGTAAATAAAAGCCTAAAAAAGGTATAAATGTCGACAAAATCGTGTGACTTTGTTGTCGATTCTTGTTAACGAGAACCGAGAAACGAGAACAGATTCTCAGTCGAGTTAATTATTGACTCGATCTCTATCAGAACTATAAAGAAGTCAAGTATGATGGTCATCTATGGAATTACACCAATATCATCAAGTTTATAATTTATCTGAACTATCAGTAGTTCGACAAACTGTAAATAAATATACGCGTGTAAGTTGGTGACTGGCTTTTATAATACCTTACTGCAGTCGTGCGTAATTTAAGATTACGTAATGACAGAAATAAAACGCATAAAAAGTTTAATTCGATTAATCTATTCGTCATGCAGTAAAGCCGTTCCAGCGAATTTCACAAAATGAGTAAAAAAAGTAAAGCCTAAACTTTTCTCCCCAGTAACAATAATTATTCCTTTCATTTTCTTGATGCTGTGTAGCTAATTATACACTTTTGAATTATAGGAAGAGTATTAATAATCAGAAGATAACAGTAAAAAACTATAATTAATCTAATAGTAATGTTTGAATGCGCATAATGGTATATGGTGCTCTATTTGTTTACCATAGTGGTAGTTTATGTATATTTGCTTTCTCTAATAGTAGAAGAAGCATATGGTACTCGTAATTGGCACGACAGACATTGCTCGAACGTCCAAGCTTTCTCATGATTATTTCTTTCACAGTCGGTCAAAAGTCTTACTATTACATTCTGGAATGTTTTTTATAAACAGTTGACAGTAAGATTTTTTATAATGTTCTTTTTTTATCGATTCGACCGCCACTGAAAAAGACCAAACATACTTATATATACGTTTTTAAAAACTATGACATTCGTGGAATTGGCTCAGCTGTGTTATGACCAGATTTCTACGCACTGTTGTACGTACACTACGAGTGGCCGATGGTTCGAGTCTCGCTGATTTGGGATTTAAATATATATTATAATATATATTTTTAGTTTGTTTATGTCTATAGTTTATCACAATATTTTCCTTCACCGAAATCTTAGGCTCATTACAGGGATTCGAACTCACGTCGATCAACGCGGTATCCGTACATGCTACCACTGAGTCATCATTGTTTTTCGATAAGCTGACCACTCAGGCCAGACCAATTAAAAATTTAGTGGGTCTATTTTGTATTGATACTGTGGCCCTGTTGTTTTGGTCAGTAATCTTTTGTTTTGGTTAGTAATCTTGATTTTACCGTTGGATGAAGGTCACACTTATTCAACAAAAAAAAACGGTGCACGTTAAAATGCTTAGACTTGGAACAGTCTAGACAAATGCATATATACACATATTATGTAAACATCTATAATATTATATGTTGACTTATTAAATACGCAAATACGAACTAAACATTTGCTTTAACATTCAATATTGTGTCTAATGTCTGTTGTTGGAATATGTGTTGACTTAAAAGAACCAATACTTGTTTGAGAAGAAAAGGATGATTATTTTTTAAACATTAAATAATTAATAGATTTTATTAGAATTATATACATATTGAAAGAAATTATAAATTTTAATTGAATTTTCTTGTTTTTATTGTTAATGATTTGCTTGAAATAACCATTTATTCAGTTGAATATTCTATGGATAAGGATTTATATACAAATAATAACTATTATATTAACAATAGTTAATATATTTAACAAATTAAAAATGATATTTCAAACTCCATGATTTTGTAAATTACTATTATTATTCATTTTAAATTGATTTACCGATCAGTAAACGAGACGTCGCTTCTTCGTCGAAGTTGCAAAATTGTGCCATAACAAATGAAGCAAGTTGTGACAGTTGGGACAGTTTCGTGACCGACTGTTTGTTGCGCCGTTTGTCAACACGTTAACATTGTGTAGTTTTTAGTCAGAAATGTTTATTACTTGTACTCATATACTAGTAACATTTTAGTCCTCTTTTTATATATAATAATATAATATACTTTAATCTTTTCATAAATTATATTCTGAAATAACTTTTAAGTTATTTAATATAACTACTGTAAATAGTGTGAATATATGCGACATAAATAAACCACATACAAAAAAATTTGGAATGGCCACCATTAAATTATTATTATCATAAATATAATATATTAAATGAAATTGAAAAATATGAGGGTGCCTTTTCTAGGATCTTTTTGGTGTCAGATTTTATAAAAAAAGATTCCAAAGCACATTACTGATTTGCCGGATAATGAGTACAAGGACCATCTCAAGCAGGTTTTACTGTCATTACGTGAATGATACTGATGACTGGAAGCGACTTCCTCTCAGTACATCCACTAAATTAATATGATTATGGACAGTAAATATTATTTGTACAGTTAAAAAAAAAGTCGATCGAGTTTTTGCCAGCTCTTCTCGAAGACTGGATTGTTATCCAAACGTGTCGTAGTGTTTTGATGTTTAAAGGGTATTCTTTAGGCCTAAATTGAATAAAATATTTTAGATTGATCGATTGAATGATTGACCTTTCGAGAACAGCGAGCATATTCCCAATTAAGTTGTAGTAATCTCAGCAGTCAGCATTTCTATTATCTGTAATTTAATAAAAGGACGTACGTAGGTACCATATTATTAATAGGGTAGAATAAAATATGACGGCATTTAATTTTGCTTAAAGAAAGTAAAAATACGTAATATACCAGATGGGCTGGCAGACATTTTTCTACCATTTTCAATAAGTTAATGGCCTGACGATAGCAACACCTATCGGATCCTAGCATGTTTATAAACCAATGTCTCGATAAAATAAATACTTATATTATGTAAATATGACCTCCATCAGTCAAGTCGTTCAGTAGTTGTAGAAAATCAATAACAGACTAACTCAAGATATACTTTTAAATGTTTAAACTTCAAAAATTGAAAATTATATTGTATATATTTTAAGAATGTTTTGAAAAATAAAAATATTCATAATGTATAACGTAAAATGTAATGTATCGTCATAAGTTGAATCTTCCGGTTGACCGGTTATTTGAGTGTTCTTTATAAATTTGTTTACTCATAAATTGAAAACCTTGACTGAATAGATTTTATCGTATGTCTTTCGATGTATTACTATTCAATCTTGAAATTTTGTAAACTTTGGGTTCAATTTTCATTATGGTTACGATATTTCTATGGGCTGAGATATGAATAGAAATTAATTAAGTTAAAATAATTCGAAATGATGAACGTGGAACTAATACCACTAACATTATACGTTTCAAATCATTAAGAATATCTTCCAATTACCTACCTATTTTGTTTTTCTATTAAATGCCTGATGTTTATTTTATTAAAAAATACAACTAAGGTAGAAAACAAGCATACAGCCCGCCTGAAGGTAAGCGGTTACCTTAGCCTATGGAACCTTGTAATAACTATAGGTATCGCTAGCACGTTGCCTATCTTGAACCCTCCTGCCCCAAGGAGCTCTGAAACCCTACTCACCGCGGGAACACAACATAAGGTTATTTTGGTGCGATCTTCTGTAATCTCCAAAAACATTTCTTTATGCTTTACCTCTCTTTCTACATACTATACAGATTATGATCACGAGTTCTTCAGGACTATTAGAAATGTATATATTATATCTGAAAAATAAAACTAAAAATGTGTAAAGTAGGTATTACTTTGTAAATGTATATTATTTTAATTATATTAATTCGGGCGAAATTAACTACCAACTAATTTTAGTATTGCTTTCAAGGAAAAAATACCAGTTTTTTATCTGAAATAATGTAAAAAATGTGCAATGTAAACATCTCACTATTTTAACGTTTTTGTTGCAAGTAAATTTTCTAAGTTCAGTCAAGCGATAAAGGTTTTTACCGCTAGAAATAATAACAAACAAATGAGTCGACGATTATATTCAGTTTATAAACAAAGAAGAATGAATAAAAAAGTAAAAAAACGGATTTCACTTTTTTATAACAAAATTCTTATTTTGTTCAATTTGTTATTACTAAGATAGCTGGGATGGGTAGTAAGGTAGTTGTGATATTCTAATATTTAAAATTGTCTACTTTTTCTTATTCTTTTGGCGCCGGAGAATAACTTCACAGTGTCGAATACTTTAAGGCCTTAGTAGTATTTTCTAATCTTTAAAGTGGGGTCCAACAAGATGATGGCTCCTTTGTAAGAACTATATAGCGAATTTTTGTGGCAACTCAAAGTACATGTTTCCAGTTTATTTTATAATCCATTTTAAGTACTCACAATAACCAAAAATACATGCTAAATGCCACCAATCCTACGAAAGTATGAATTTTTGGATGTTTTGATGTTTGTTACTCAATCACGCTAAAACGGCTGAACAAATCTCAATGAAATTTGGCACACAGATAGTCTATGATCTGGAATAACACATAGGGTACGTTTTATCTCGGTAAAAGTCATAATTTAATCAGTGTTATCCTACAAATATAATAAAGGGAAAGTTTCTATGTCTGTCACTCAATCACGCAAAAATGGCGATTTTTTTGGTTTGTCGTATTTCTAGATCAGTCTGTGTATATCCAATAATACGCAGACGAAGTCGCGGGTACCAGCTAGTATTACATAATAAAATAAAACCACAACGTGGTAGTTCAAGATCTCGCCAAAAACTCTATGATGTTGATATTGGTAACAAGTAGGTTTGATATTATTGGTTAAATTTTTTTTGAAATGTCCTGGTAGGCGTTAACTACATTAATTACAAAAACGAACAAATTTTTTTTTAACGACAGGCCTCGTGGCGCAGTGGTTGTAAACGCTACTATTGAGCCGAGAGATTGCGGGTTAGATCCCCGCCCATTACTGACTTTGTGTAATGAGCATAAATGTCAGTTGTGTGTGTCTGGGTGTTTAAATATATATATGTGTATCAGCTGTTTAGTTACCATATTACAAGTTTTGCTTAGTTTGGAATTAAATGGCCGTATGTGTGAAATTGTGTCCTCATATATATTAATTCGAAAACATCTTGACCAATAATTATGAAATTTTCAACACGGGTTAGCTTATGTTATTCCATAACAGGCTATAAGAATTGTCAATAACATGAGTAAAAATAAATTGACCACATGAATATAATTATTGTATGATAAAATAAACTCGTGCAGAGCTGGTAGGCACCGTTAGTAAATTACGCAAGTGAAATCGCGGTCATATACTATATTTATTAGATAATATCACTTTTATATTAGAAACTAGCTGTGCCCGCGGCTGCGCTCGGGTGGGCTACTGAATGCAGTCGATCGGGCACACGCGCGAATCTTGCTACCCCCGCTCCCGGTTATTTGAAAGACAAAAACGCTTATTGCTTAACTATTATTGCACCCCAATTTCGTCGTTTTTCCGAATTGGCCATTATTTTCGCGGAACCCTAATTATTTTACTAAAGTAAAAGTAGCTTAATTTACTCCTTATAGCCCAGTCATATTAGGGCTTTCACCTCGGAATGAAAGATAATAAGCTGCAAATTGGTATGAACCTTTGTTTTGTCATTCTAAATGTTGTCTCAAAAGTCACAATCGTTATCGTGTCCGCGTCTCAAGATATTCAAGGTCAAAGGTCACAAAAATCGGTTTTTCGCGAATATCTGGCTTCCTATCGGTTAAATGAGATTTGCATTTATTATAAAAGTTGTAGGCTATAAAATTCCCTACAACTTTTGTTTAAACTTTTTTTTCATACAACCAACCGTTTTGAAGGTAGAGCGCGAAGAGTGCACATCGTACAGTCATATACGGCCTAATGCAAGGTCAAGCGTGAGTTATGGTTATCAGTACGTTATAAAGTCAATTATTTACTTGGAAATTATAATTATTAAACAATGCCTATTATTTATGTACTAACTATTAATTATTTATATTTAATTAAAGTAAGTAACTTGATTATTTATATATAATTATTCATATTTAACTATTTAAGTATAAAATATTATTAATTCTGGATTATATATTTTAGTTTTATTTTAAGTTAACACGACATTATATATATTTTCTTTAAAACGCGTAAATTTCTCAATACTTATATACCTGGAAATACTTGTCCCTACCCTATGCCCTTTTCTATTCATTGCCGGAACAGATGTTCTATAGTATTCAAGGCCACTCTCTCCACTTTGTATGAGTCAAGATTATTCGTTAGTTTGAAATTGTACCGTTGCAACTACGGACGTACGGTTTTAAGAGCTATGGCTGATTTGTGTTTTATATGTGATAAGAAACTTTCAGAAGGTGTTTCTGTGAATGTCGTACGTGGTTTACAAACTTTAAAAACTGCAAGTATTGAAAGAAATGATGGACATATAGACTATTTAAATACTTTAAGTTCTGTAAATGTGCATTCCGAGTGTCGAAAAGTGTACACGAGTAAAAATGTTATTATTGCATCAAAACGACGCACAGATGAGAGTGAACCTTCAACGTCAATTGCACCTCGTAAAAAACGAAATGAAGTCTTTGATTTTGGAAAGTTATGCTTATTTTGTGGCCAAGAAACTGATGAAATAGCAGAAAAGAAAAAAAAATTAAAGTATAGACGGACAATAAGTAATGTAAGTACTCTTGCATTCAAAGACAACGTAATTAAGAGAGCAGAAGAACGAAACGATTCCTTAGGAGAATTAGTAAAGGAACGTATATATTATGAGTATGATTTGATCGCTGCTGAAGCAAAGTATCATACTATTTGCTATACCAACTTTTTAACCCGAGTACCATCTGCAGATAAAAAGCCTCGCCAAGATGATCAAATCACTCAAGCAATGAAGGAGATTTTTTATTATATAGAAAATAATGAAGATTCTCAATTTACTTTGAAAGAACTTAAAGATGTCCCTACGGAATACATACCTGACGATAAGACAATTATTACAAAATTACAACAAAAGTATTTAACTGATATAATAATCACAAAAAAAATTGGATCATTTACAATTATATCTTTCCGTGATACACAGCTTAACGTATTATCAAAAGCTTGGTACGAAAATAAAAAAAGTACTCCTGTAGAAGAACGTCTACGGATTGTAGAAGCTGCTGCGGCTATTATTAGGGAAGACATCAGATCATCTGTAGTTGAAACAAAAACGTATCCACCTCCGAATAAAATGCTAGATTGTATTAATGAAGAAATACCAAAAACATTATCACATTTTTTGGAAGAAATGATATTAAAAAATAGAAAAGGACAAGTAGATCATTTAAAAATGAAATGCACATCTATTAGCCACGCAATAATGGCTTCGATACGAGAACGTTCATTTTCATCACAGCTACTGTTGGGCCTTTCCGTATTTCTTCACAGAAGATATGGGTCTAAAAAATTGTTGGATGTTTTATCATCTTTAGGATTTGCTGCATCATATAGTAATACCATACAGTATGAAGTTTCAGCAGTTTACCATCCACAACCTCGTATTTTACCATCAGAGTCTGGTGCGTTGGTACAATATGTTGGAGACAATGCAGATATTAATGTCAGTACTCTTGACGGTAATAATACTCTTCACGTTATGGGAATGATAAAAATAATTACTCCGAAAGATGCTGTAATTTATGATGATCGCATAAAAAAATGTACAACTAAACCGAGTGCAAAAGAGTTAGCAGCAATATCACATGTATCTCTTTTAGCATATGAAAAGCCAGTTGTACCTGGGTACAGCAAGATTCAAGTCCAAAATCTACATGATGATCAAGTACTGATTGAAAAAAAATTTTATGCAGTTGATTTGTTGTGGTTATACGGAAAATGGAAGAATCTTTCACCGTTGCCAGGGTGGAATGGCTATCTTCAACAACTTACGAAAAATAATCAAAATTTTTCAACTTCTCAGGTTATATTTCTACCTTTCATTGATCATCCTGCCAGTAATTTAGACACAATTTATACAACTTTACATAGTGCTATAAATATTGCCAAGTCACATCAACAAAAAACGTGCATAATTACATTTGATCAGCCCCTGTACTCAAAAGCACGTGAAATGGTTGCTGCGTCAGATGCAAACTCAGACTTGTCTAAAACAGTTGTCAAACTTGGAGGATTTCATATGCTCATGTCTTTTCTTGGATGCATAGGACATGTAATGGACGGTAGTGGTCTCAAGGAAGCTTTAAGTAAAATATATGCTACAAATTCGGTCGACAAAATGTTGAATGGTCACGCTTATGCAAGAAGTATCAGAGGCCATATATTATTACGACTTGCATTATCAATAAAGATTTTTGAAGAGATGAAAATTGAAAATTGTGTGTTAGATGAGTTAATTGAACAGATAACTAGTCGCGATGTTTCCCACGAAGATGTTGAAGGATGTACGAGCAGCTCCAACTCGTTAATTGATCAATTTCAGGATGAACTAAAAGAATTAAAAGCTCGAGGTCCCACGGCACAGTTGGGTGCAATATTTTGAAATGGTATCAATAGCCCTAGATTTCATTCGCGCTGAAAGGCTGGGACTTTTTCAAGAACATTTGGATGCAGTGCGAAAAATGCTGCCCTATTTTCATGCTGGTGGTCATTTCCTATATGCGAAATCAGCTCATTTGTATCTTCAAGATATGTTAAAACTTGAGGAGACAATGGATCAACAGGCTTTTGAGAACTTTAAAAACGGATTCTTTACTGTAAAACGAACAGAAAAATTCAATTCTGGTACATGGACAGACATGGTAATCGAGCAAAGTCTGATGAAATCTATGAAGACAGAAGGAGGAGTATCTCGAGGCCGAAGTACACAAGAAAGTGTTCTATGTAAGTGGGTATATGCTATGTATGCCACGAATACAATTTGTGAAGAAATTGAACGGTTTTGTAACATTTCTTTCGATTCTGTGGACCAACATGTTGATGCTAGAGATTCACGAATAAAAAGGGATGATACTGATGTAAATGAACTGGTTGGTTGGTTTACGCTTCATAATCCCTTTCCAAATACGAATCAGTTGGTATCCTTAGCTTCAGGAATCGTTGGAAATGACCAAATTAATTGTCACCGAGCCCATGAAATCGGATTGCAATCTATGGTAAAGATAACTGGTTTGAACTTCAACGAAATAAAGTTAAAACGCGTCGATAAGGTTTTACCGCTTTCAGCCATTAACAAATCTGTCAAAATTAATGATTGTAAAGTTTCTATAGATCCAATGTTACTTTTCCAGAGAATAACTGTAAGCAAAAAATTTGAAAGTAATTTACAAGAATATCTTCAGTATGAACTAAGCCCGTATCCGACATCTTTATTTGATAGTAATGGCATGAGAAAAACCACGAAAGCAACATTATATGACAATATGATGCCTGTCGTTATCGATCTTGATGAAAATAATGTAACATACATCATCGATGGTGGATTTCTTCTGCATCGCGTCGTATGGAGCAAAGACGATACTTTCTCTATTATTTTAAATAAGTACATTAAATAATTACAAACACATTATGGCTCAGCAATTGTTGTTGTATTTGACGGATATTCGGACTATAGTAAAAATATTAAAGCACTGGAACAACAAAGAAGAACTGCTGCACTTTCAAAATCATATGAAGTTTGTTTTGACGAAACAATGGTTGTGCCAATCAGTCAAGAATTTTTTTTATCAAATCGGTCTAATAAAAAAAAAATTATCGACATGCTTGTTGAAAAATTTAAAACTGTTAATATCACAACAAAACAAGCCAGAGATGATGCTGATGTTCTCATCATTGACACAGCTATTGCCTTATCAGAACATCAAAAGACTGCTGTCATCATAGGAGAAGATATCGATTTGCTCGTTATTTTAATTGGACGTACTCAGTCACATCATCAGGAATTTTTTTTGAAAAAAGTTGGCAAAGGCAATGTCAAAACACAAATATATTCTACTAAAAGTTTTGACCAATATCCTCGTACTAAAAAGCACATTTTATTTTTACACGCATTCAGTGGCTGTGACACGACTTCTGCGCTATTTAAAAAAGGAAAAAAAACTGTTACTAGAGCATTGGAAAAAAATCCTGATTTAGATAAACTGGTGGAAGTATTTCAACAAGAAAACTGCCCAAAACAAACATTATTAGAAAATGGAGTGCGCATCTTGTTGGCATTATATAATGCTCCAAAATCTGAGGACAACATTGATCATTTCCGCTACACGCAATTCATCAAATTTACAAAACTAAATAAACCTGTACAACTGTCAACACTTCCACCAACAAGTGTAGCAGCTCATCAACACATAAAACGTGTCTACTACCAGATTCAAACGTGGTTAGGGAAGGACTTAGAACCTCAAGAATGGGGCTGGATGCTTGAAAATGAAATCCTGGAGCCCATACGAACGTTATTACCTCCAGCACCAGCCGAACTACTAAACGTAATATTTTGCATTTGCAAAAATGGTTGTGGTTCCCGCTGTGGATGCAGAAAATCAGGGCTACAATGTTCTTTAGCTTGCGGCCAGTGCAACGGACAAGCTTGACTCAACGCTTCACTGTATCCAAGTAATCCCGATGAAGAAAATACATATGATCCCGATATTCTGGAAGGTTTGGAGATGAACATGACAGATAATGAGGATGATGACAATGAATCGAACATTTTTGAGCGACAAGAAGAAGAAGACGACGAAGAAGAAGAAGATAATTAGCTTCCATTTCCAATTTCATTACAATTAAAATCAACAAAGATACTTTTGATATTTGAACTCACATTTTGACAAATGTATATTATGCCGTATTTAATAATAAATAAAAATATGTGTAAAATATATACTCTTACTATCATTTTAACTTAAAATAAAACTAAAATATATAATCCAGAATTAATAATATTTTATACTTAAATAGTTAAATATGAATAATTATATATAAATAATCAAGTTACTTACTTTAATTAAATATAAATAATTAATAGTTAGTACATAAATAATAGGCATTGTTTAATAATTATAATTTCCAAGTAAATAATTGACTTTATAACGTACTGATTGATAACCATAACTCACGCTTGACCTTGCATTAGGCCGTATATGACTGTACGATGTGCACTCTTCGCGCTCTACCTTCAAAACGGTTGGTTGTATGAAAAAAAAGTTTAAACAAAAGTTGTAGGGAATTTTATAGCCTACAACTTTTATAATAAATGCAAATCTCATTTAACCGATAGGAAGCCAGATATTCGCGAAAAACCGATTTTTGTGACCTTTGACCTTGAATATCTTGAGACGCGGACACGATAACGATTGTGACTTTTGAGACAACATTTAGAATGACAAAACAAAGGTTCATACCAATTTGCAGCTTATTATCTTTCTTTCCGAGGTTGACCCCTTTTTTTACCTAATATGACTGGGCTATTAGCTATGCGCCAGTGAGAGTCCCGTCAAAATCGGTCTAACCGTTTTGGAGATTACCCGGAACAAACACACAGACAAAAAAAAAAAAAAAAAATTGTGTTTTGTTATAAGTACCATATATATTTTCTAATGGATTTAGTAAAGTAAGTCATACTATAAACGGAATACAGTTTTTGACATAAACTTATCGGTAATAATATTAAAAACTCCATGTAATAAATACTGTATTGAACGCAGAGGTCAAAAATAGCAATGCGGATCCGAGTACAATGGTAAATAAATTAAATTTGATTACGTGATCATTTTTTTCTTTGGTCACAAAAACATCACAGTCCTGTTTAGGATCGTTGCAAGTCGATCGTCCTTGCTCCGTGCAACGAGTAATAGCGAGTGTTGTCAGGAAGTACTTAACGTTGTTTATACGTACTACATACGTGCTTAATAAATAGGTTAATACGTAGTGTCGAGGACAGTTGGGCTTTCTATGTTTTATTATGAAGCGTTTTATAGACATCCAATAATCCAAGTACTTATCATATATATTATTTCACAAAGGTATTTTTTATAGCAACGCTATATTTTCGTTAATTCTTCATCAAAATTAACGATTCAATTATCAATATAAAGCTTATGTTCTCCGCTATCGATGAAATATACACAAATAGTTTAAAATTTAGGTTTCCAAAGTGGCCGGGCCTCGCCTTGGGCTGTTGCTGTACATGCAAACAAGTTGCGATCTGACTAATTTCCCTTGTAAAATTCAATCTAACTTTACATAAATACATATTTTTGCATTCTGGGAGGAAGAAATATGCGCATTATATACATTTAGTAATCTTTCAATTTAGTCCTAGTCTAACTAGCCAAAAAAGAAGAATAAATGGCCACATTATTTCCAAAAATTTGACCCAAAACAGAATTTAATCCGATGCAACGATTTACATAAAATGTCAGAACGAAACAACAACATACTTTTGTTAACAGTTACATATATGACTAGTATCTTTGTGTTCGGTGTATATAGTAGTTGTTTATTTAAAATTAAATGGCCTGGAATATAAATAACTCGCAGATCGGATTTAGCAAGAGAAGCGTGTGTAACGAAAGGAAATGTTAACAGAAGACTGCTTCGATTAAGTCGAAGCGTGTGCGAGAAAAGTGCTCGGACACACGTTTACCATGTTTGTATAGCAGTATGATAATTAAGAACAGTTAATATTTCTCCAACAGGTTGTAAAAATCAAATTGACAGATAATATTGACATAAATTATAGGATTATGATGTTTTTGTCTATTTATTATTTGTTTTATTTTTCTTATAAACATTTGATTTTTTTTTTCCATTTCGACTGATTTTTTTATTGAAACGGCAAACACGCTGGTCTAATTTACGCGAGTTTCTTACTCTTTATTTCTGAATTGAAGAATATCGCAATAAGATTAAGCAATTGGTTAGCGTTATGGTAGGATATAACTTCCACCAAAGTGACACGCTTAGGCATGTTGCGTACCGGGATCAGCCAGTGTATATCCAGTAATCAAGCAGAATGGTACGTACATGAACGAGTCTCGACCATTATGCACATTGTGATAAGCTTGTTACAGTGATTTTCCTTTCGTTTGTCGCGTTCCGGGATTAGCGAGAAGATCGCGGGCCGACGTGACTGATGCAACTGTTAATGGATTGTTGATCTCTTCGTGATCGCCGTTGTTTTTTATTAGTTTTGCTTACAATCAGGCGCAGTGCCACTACTTTGCCGTACTACTATAAGAGCAGTATGTCAAAGTATTACTCAAAGAGGGAAGTTGGTTGTTGCCTAGGGTATCATTTTGCTTTCATAATCAGAACATAGCAATAAGATAGCGTGAGGTTAACTTTTACTATCTTTACATGACAAATTGGGTTTACAATCATAATTACTATGATGAATATCATTATCATCAGAGACACCCGAGCCAGACTCGTATAGGTGGTTCATCATCATAAATAGTATATATCTACAGAATAGTACAAAAAAGGGATTGCTACTACAATTGACACGATAAAAGCGTCGTTAATGTCTACTGTCTAATCTACAGTCTTTTATATCGAAACAAAACAATTAAACTACTTAGGACACTTATGTAAATACTATATGTGCCCAGCGGTTTTCCTTGCGATTCTTTTTTTAGTTATTTTCGGGCAGCTATCGCTCCCTCGGTATCCGATACGCCACACTATTACTTTGTTCTCGTTTAGCGTACTTTCTGATCTACTCTTATACTACGGTTGTTAAGATCGTAGCGTGATGCCAGAGATATTAGAGATAGCTTTCCATAAAATTCATTGTAACTGATACTTCCAAAGATTAGTGCGATTCAAACGAACAAAAATCAATTGTTTGAGCTTTCTAATATTCAATTATAAGTTATCGGTCTGAAAAGTTTTCCAAAATAATAAAGGTACACATTTGAAAATGGCACTTTTTGATGAGAGAACTATTAATAATAATTATTTAATCAATCATTGAATATTGCTCAGTGAACGAATCAGCTTTGTGTCACTCAATAAGTCGTCATTAGACGATATCCTTTTGACGCCAATTAAAACAATTTTGGTCCGATAGCTACGTCTTGAGAATTTTATTTACGCAAGTAATGATTCTCTTTAAAAGAACATCTGTGCGTCTGATATACATAGATACATGTATTTAACACATTTTTCTGTATTGTAAATTTATTTAAACATTTTCTGATATAAAGGGTTTTAACGTATTTTTAACCGACAGCGAAAAAAGAGGGTTATGTTTTCGACTTATGTATCTTATTATATTATCTGAGCAATTCTTGTATATATATATATATATATAGCATCATACCGTCACGCCTGTATTCCCTGAAGGGTTAGGCAAAGTTGTACTAAGGTACACCCACAGTTCGCGGAGTATGTTTTTAGGTCCCATAAAATAGGGGGCGAGCCTATTGTCATTAATCGGGCACAAAGCCAAACTCCAAGCTGCTACTGAGAATTTCATAGGAAAAATCCAATAACACTTTGTTCGACCTAGGAATCGAAATCAGGACCACGAGCATAGCAGTCGCACATGTGACAAATATATATATAATTGGTATCTTGGAAACGCCTCCAACGATTTCGAGGAAACTTTGCGTTTAGGTATTGCTTTACATTCCAAGTTTACCTAGATAGGTGATTTCTTTTTTTTGTTTATAAGATACCGAGCACAGCTCCGTCGCTTAGATATTTCTGTAACACGCTCTGAAGCCTAAACGGCTTGATGGATTTTAGCATACGATGTGTTGTTATATTCATAGATATAGGCTATATAAAATTAAATATGACCTCTGGAAATCAAATAAAAAGCAATAATAGATTTTATTTTATTTTAGTGAAGTGATTTTGTTGCAGTCGGGTTTTTTGTTTCCTTTCTAATATTTTAGTTATTACTTAAATTTCATCATCATCATACCATCACGCATGTAATCTCCGAAGGATTACGCCGAGGTGTACTAATGTACACCCACAGTTCGCCGTGTATGATTTTAGGTCCCATGTAATAGGGGGTGAGACTATTGCCATTAATCGGGCACGAAACCAAACTCCGAGCTGCTACTGAGAAAAACCCAATAACACTTTGCTCGACCTATGATTCTAACCCAGGACCTTGCTCACAGCAGTCGCGCTTACGACCACTAGGCTAACGAGGCAGTTTAAATTTAAATTTAAAGAACCTAAATATAGGTATTTTAATAATAACTCTTTATTGGCGGAAAAGATGTTGGTAAGGAATTAAATTAATTTAAAAAAACAGAGTTTTTCATAGCATATTTTTGTTTACAATAAAAATTGACACTGAAATTTGTGTTAAATTCAGTTAAGTATTTAACTGGTGAAAATGCCAAGGTTAAAATGTTTACAGGGTTTTGTTGTATTTTAAGGTATAAAAAATTATACTATTTTTTAAATTCAATATAACATACTAAACATTTTAAATCGACAAGGCAACCTAATTAGCAAAATCGTGGTAACGAGGATAAGTAAATTTGATTTGATTTTACGCTCTTCGACAAAAAATGTTTAAAAAAAAAAGATTTAATATAACTAAAGTATATAATTTTTATTATTATTTGTAGTTTATTTCTAGACGACACTCTTCTAGCATTTCAGAAGTCATATCGAGTCTGAATTATGTGAATGATGGTGATGTCTGGAAGTGAGTCCTCTCTGTGCATCCACTGAATATCAATATGGTTATTATTCTTGTATTATAGTATGTAGAAATATTGTATTACACCAATACTATTATACAATTGAAGAAAAAACCGATCGATTTCTTGCAGGTTTTTCTCAATGACTGGGATGCTTTCCGAACCAGCAGTAGTGTTTAACGTTCATAATTGCCTTTTAGGGCCTAAATCGAATAAAGAATTTTTGATATTGACTATCTTCACCATAATAAAACAAGACGCTCAGCAAACAGCTTCATGGATTTCAATTTTTTACTACAAATTTACTATCATCGTTGTTCCCTAACTCATCTAAAGGACTTCATAAAATAAATAAACAGTCGTATTCTATGATAGAAATTGAATGTAATTTTTAATGGTTTGCGCTTTTATATTAACGAGTGCAGAAACATGCAAACATCGAACATAATATCACTTCGTAAGAGATATAGATTGTTATTGATAAAACATTTAGAACCTACATAAAGTTTCATTAAAGTTTCGTGCCAATCAATTTGGAACGAGCTTATCACGTTTCAGTGTAATTGAAGTATTATTATGTATACACAATAGACAAAACGTAGTGAATTAATACAATGGAGTCGACGTAACATTTCTTAAGTTTTAATATTATGCAAATTGCACCACGTATAATAGTCATTTCTTACGTGAATTTCAAAATATTTCGACCTTCGGCTCGGCCCGTATTCACCTATGTACGTGACAAAATTTAACATATTATACAGTAATTGGTATTAATATGGGTTATGAGGGTAGATTGCATGATGTTTAACCTCTATGTTGATGTGATAAACGGCTAATTATAGTTATTTGATTGACTTTTATTTTTAACTGCCTCATTAGCCTGGTGGTCCTAAGCTCAACAGCTATGATCGAGATCCTGGGTTCGATTCCTATGAAATTCTCAGTAGCAGCTCGGAGTGTGGCTTCGTGCCCTATTAATGGTAATAGGCTCGCCCCCTATTACATGAAACCTAAAAACATACACGGCGAACTGTGGGTGTACATTAGTACACCTCTGCCTAACCCTTCGGGGATACAGGCATCATGGTATGTTGTGTTATATTTTTATATAAGTTATTGGCGCAGTTGGCAATGTTGCTTTGTTTTATGTTTGTTAGGTATGCGGTAGTTCGCGGTAGTCTGGGAGAATGTGACATCGCTGACAAGCTATAAGAATCCACTCTAAGCTGGTTTAGGCGCATTAAGAAGAGGTCTCCAGATTATATTGAAAATGTAGCGACTATTCTGAACATACCAGAGTCTAGATTCAGAGGACGACTTAATACTACATCATTCATCATAATTTCAGCCACAGGACGTCCACTGCTGAACATAGGCCCCCCCCATAGATCTCTAGAGCGACCGATCTTGTGCGGCCTGCACCCAACGGCTCCCAGCGACCTTTATTATGTCGTCTTTCCATCTAGTGGGGAATACTACATGGACAGATGTATTCGAAAATGATCTTAGATTCTGGAATGTTACCGAAGACGATACGTCTAACAGAAGTGGCAGCGAAGCACGACGAAAGCAGACCCCACTAACAGATGAAATAAATATTGAGATACGAAAGATAGAGGCACGCGCTTGAACTCGACCTCACCTGTTGGTAGCTGTTGATGAAGCCGACGATGGTTCGCGCTTAACTATTAGATGCCGAGAGATGCCGGAAATGAATACAACTCCTCAGCTGTTCGTTTAATAAATAACCATCGTGCGAATTGGTG
This sequence comes from Saturnia japonica, assembly GCA_033032175.1. NCBI lineage: Eukaryota > Metazoa > Arthropoda > Insecta > Lepidoptera > Saturniidae > Saturnia > Saturnia japonica. The sequence continues at coordinate 939,945 of CM065320.1, read as the reverse complement.
AAGTATCCGTCATATAAGGGGAGAAATCCTCACGTCACCTGGTTGTTTTGTGGTGGAACGGAATTAAAAAAAAATCGTTTTAAGACCTAAACCTACGTCAGAATCAATATTTGTATTATACAAGGTGTCCAGAAAGGGTATCGGGTATTTGTAAGTTCAATGAAACAAAAATTATTTGTATGCAGTAAAAAAGTTTATTGTTTATTATTAGCATATGAATTGGAGAATTATTTGGAAAAGATGATGTTATCCAAATGATGACCGTTACGTTGCTGGCACTCTTCTAAACGGAAACGAAGATTGGCGATAACACGTTGACACATAGCTATCGATATTGCTGCCATTTCTGACCTGATGTTTTGCTTTAACTGGGTTAGATTCGTCGGATTGTTTTGATAAACCTTACTTTTAAGGTATCCCCATGCAAAATAGTCAAGCGGGCTAAGGTCGGGGCTTCTGGGAGGCCAGTTGATGTTACCCCTTCGCGAAATGACTTTATTAGGGAATAATTCGTTAACAACTTCCATTGAGTCATTTGAGGTATGGCAAGTGGCCCCGTCTTGCTGGAACCACGTTCTTGAGTTGAAACCTGCAAACTCCTGCAACTCTGGGACCAAAAAATTTCGCAACATATCGCAATAACGGTCACTATTCACATTAATTGCTCGGCCTCGTTGATCTTCATGAAAATAAGGACCAATTATGCCTTTAGCAGACATAGCGGCCCAAACAACGACCTTTGGGCTATGCAGGGGTCGTTCATGCTTTCGTCTCGGATTTTCCACTGCCCAGTACCGACTATTCTGCTTATTAACATGACCATTCAGGTGAAAATTTGCTTCGTCACTGAACAGTATGTTGTTAAAGTTGTTAAATCGCTGCAGCATTTCGTTCGCAAAATTCAGTCGATTAGCATAGTCCGTATCCTTCAATTCTTGAACCAATTGAATTTTATAGGCTTTTAGATGTAAGTCTTTCTTTAAAATCGAATGTAAAGACGAATTTTTGATATTCAACGCTTGGCTTCGCTTTCGGATGGATAAAGACGGATTTTGACGAACCGACGCCTCAACTTCTTCAATTGTTTCTTCATCGCGAACTGAACGAGGACGACCAGAGTTTTGAATTTTAACTGTCGCACCTGTATTCTCGAACATCCTGATCCATTTCCTAATGCTATCGTAACTTGGCGCGTGGCGTGTACGTGTACGATATTCCACACGATAGAGACGTTGAGCAGTCACTATTGAATCACCATTACGATAATACGCTCGTACGCAAAATGCGCGATGCGTCCCCGAGTACTGTTCCATCGTGACTAAAACTCCACAAAATGGCGGACGCCACGAACCCCTCCCCGCACCCTTTAGACGCCCCGTTTCGAATATGGCGCGAAAACAAATACCCGATACCCTTTCTGGACACCTTGTATAAAGAAATAGCACAATTTCAAAATATTTTTATTTTTCCCATATTTGATTGACATCATTGGAAATTTAGTTAAAGGTAATGTATAGTTTTACGGTTTAGGTAAAAAAACTTAGATATTTTTGACAAAAGTAGACCATATTCTAATGTAAAACAAAACCATTGGTCCGTTTCAGGCCATAATAATTAGGAGGAGAGGAGGAAATTATGTCTAAATTCATCATCATCATCATCATCATTTCAGCCGCAGGACGTCCACTGCTGAACATAGGGCTCCCCCATAGATCTCCAGAGCGACCGATCTTGTGCGGCCTGCACCCAACGGCTCCCAGCGACCTTATGGACCTTATGTCTATATTGGAATGTACTAATTATTCGCCGACGAATCGAACTAAATAATTAGTTTCGAAAATGGAGTCAAATATTTGACCATTTCGTATAATTCGAAACTTTTAGAATAATTCGAACTATTCAAAAAATTTAAACTACCCGAACAATTTAAATAGTTCGAAAATATTTCAAATAATATGTATTTATTAAATTCATAGTCATTGAAATGCGAACGTTATTCGCACTCTTGATAATAACTTTATTACAATTTATGAAATATATATAAAGTAATGCATCAATATAATCTCGCAGAATACAACTTCGAGGTCTTCCGTTAAGCGTAAATATAATCAAATTATCATTAAACTGTTATTGACGTAATTTACCATAACGCTTATTTCAACCTTCGACCATGCAATCAGATTAACAATAAACTAAGAAATAGTTATTACATAATTCCACAACATACGGGAATTCCGCCTCCAAAACGTATTTATAAATTCACTAATCAATAAATATACTTTTTTTTACCTATTGTCAAATATTTAATAGCCCCTTAAATTTTTTCTACAATTTGATTGACAGACCGTTTAAAGTTATGAGTCATAATAGTATAATAAATCGATAGAAAACGTGTTTATTGTTGATTTAACTTATATTGAGCTGTGCAAATTGTATAGTTTATTTTACGATTCCTGGTAATACTTGTATTTGCTGCTTGACTATTTTTTGCATTAGCACTGTAGGATTAACTAATCAACAAGTTTCTTTTCAATCATTGTTAATGTCTTACTGTCACCCTTATTTTACAAACCGCTTCAAAATACTTCTTCTTGTTAAATTTTGAACTGCCTTTAATGACCTTCCTAATGTAAAAAAAAAACTGTTGTAGAAATATATTTTCTTTGATAAATGATTTCGTAGTATTACTAGTGAAACGTAAAACTAAGATTTCTCAAGTTTAGAAATAATTTCTGCTATTATATTATTAAGCACAAGAGATTGTTTTTTTGTTTGAACGTGCTACTGGAACTACCAGTTATATTTTTTTAAATCTGTTTACATTTTACAGCTTTTTTATTGAAGAAGGCTATATAACTTTTCGCTGTGACATTACGGAGCGGAGCAGTCACCGTGAATGTCAAGCAATCTGAAAAGCTCTAGGCGAGTATGGTAAGTGAGAACAACGACAGGCTACACGGGTGCGTTTGCGGCGGCATGGCACGGTGGAGAGTTAGTCTAATAAATTTAACACTGGTGAAATCATAGAGAAAGAGTCTGGCTTAAATATAAAAAAAATCAAGCCAACCTTAAAGTAGTCGCTTATGATGTGATGTTACACATATAAATTAGTTTATATAACTGCACACTTTATACATAACACAGTAGGTTAAGCGCAAAGCTCCTTCTCTGTTTACATTTCTTTTTCTCGCCAAGCACACTTTCACGCACTGTAGGCTGATAGTACCAACCTCTCGGAAAATAGGTTGGTACCATTTGACGGCCAACTCTATCACCGCGCACGTTCTTAGGTTAAAAAGAAAGATATTACACATCAATAACTAAGTAATTTGTAATTTGGCCGGTAGAAAAAATCAATAAAGACTAAATTATATGTAAATATTTTTTATAGCAAATTGGAACTAAAAAGAATACATAAAAACACAATATATTTTGTTACTATGTGTAGTTAGTTTCTTTACTGAAAATATCACGCTAACACCTTTTTTTAAAAACGAAAGGACAAAACTAAGAAAGCAGAACGCAACCTCTTTAAACTTATCTCGGGTAAAGCGATAGGGATAAAATAATAACCAGGAAACGTACAATTCGAATTATAGAAAAGAGTTTCCATGTTAACATTTAAACAAGAACGTTATCAGCAATGGTTATAATAATTATACACAATTATATTTATAAAGAATGATGAAATACTTTGGAGCAATCATTCAGGCACGTATTTAAAGATTTCGCACTGAAAACTTTTTCAGTTGTGTTGAACTCTGAAAAGTTATGCACCAGATTTATATTTTATTGGTCGCTTGTGCCATTTTTTATAAAGGTATTTTTTGTATACGTTTTTGCCTGTGCTCTTTATTAGTACAAAATGAATTAAAATCCTCAGAAAATTACTGTAATATAAATTCTTTAAAACTTGACTAATCGTTTCTTAGTTGAAAATATCATACGCTATTCATTTTCTATATTAACTTACCAGCATCGATTGTAATTTTTATTTAGACATTACTATTTATACTATATATTATTAATCTATAGTAATATTATAATTTGGTTCAAGATATTGTATGTTCAAACGCGCTACTCTCTTGTACTATCAGCTAGATTTGAAAAAATATTTTTGCTTTAAAGGCCTACTTTAAAAAATCGGTTTTGTTCAATTTTTGACCCATTTCCCGTACGAATATCCGGAAGATAGTTATATTTCCGTGTTTGGGATGCCGAGACGCGTTTTTTAATGTAAACGGATGAACGTGCGTCAGTACAAAACTTTTGAAAAATAAATGAAAACTGAATTTTACAATATTGAGAAAGGTTATATGCTATATAACTTTATGTTACAACCTTAAGGAACGGAGCAGTAATCATGGACGTCAAGAAATCGTTAACGAAACTAAAAGTGAGAACAATGATTAAACTAAACGGGCGAGTTGGTCGAATAAATTTAATATGTGTTGAAAACGAGGGGCACAGCTTGTTTACTTAATAAAATTCTTAAGACTGACTGAAAAACCACGCAAAGCTAAAACTGATAAGTTTAGAAGCATGAGATTTTGCAAAAGAGTGCCTTATATGACACAGGGAAGCACGAAGTAAGAATATTTGCAAATTCATCTCCTAAGGGGATGAAATAGGATGAATAGCGATATGTCATGGCTCCCATTGGTCACACGGCTTGCATATTATAAAATTTTAGTTCGTATATCACTGTCGTTAGCTAATTTTGCCAAATACATTATAATACGAATAACTTTTTCTGACATCAAAATATCTAACTTCAAAAATATTCTACAATTATTAACAATTCAAGTCATCAAAGACATACTAAGGCTGTATTAAAATTTATTATTGAAATAATTTCAGATGTTAGCTGCAAGAAACATGGTCATGAAACAAAAAATATTGGTGGAAAAATTTTTGGCGGGTTCAGCATTACAATCGAAATGGCTCCCTATCAAGCATATTTGCTTTTAGAAAAGGTTTAGTAAATAAGGAATATTTGCAATGTGGAGGTTCCATCATCAGCAAGAGACATATTTTAACGGCTGCACACTGTGTTGATCAGTAAGTTACAAAAATTTATTTATTATATTATATTCAATTATTTAAATAATATATAAGACTAGCTGTACTCGCGGCTTTGCTCATGTGGACTACAGGATGCTATCGATCGGGCCCGCACACGTTTCTGCTCCCCTGCTCCCGGTTATTTTAATAGTACAAAAATGCCTATTGTGGATATTCCTTAGAAGATAGACATAATATACTCTCAATGACTTTCATGTCTACAATTATGTAGTATATTAATTTGATATATCTCTTATAGTTTACGCAGCGTAAGTCATTGACGCGCCCGAATTGATTCACCATGACCAGTTTTTTTTATTTGTGTGAAACCCTAATTCTTTACCTAAAATAAAAGTAGCCTAACCTAAATACACAAGGAGTACTTAAAAATCGTCAATACAAAATCAAGGCTGATCCAATGGATGAAATCCAGTAATTATTTTGGTCCATATACCATTTTTTAGTTTGTTATAAATTGTTATAACATAAGCAATTCTGATTCTATAAATTGCATTGGATCTCAAACTGGGTAGGCTCTTACATTATTATGTTATAATTATTATGCTATAATGGGGAAATCTAGAAGTGGAGTTTGAGTGTGCAGTTTTATAATATATGTGAAAGAAGAATTGAGTATTGGTTATTAGGGCCATAGATTTAAGAAAAAGGCAGATGGAGCCGGTCAGAACACGAAAATGTCCCATATTATTATTAAATTGTGTCAATTTTGAAAGGACATGACATGCAATGTTAGCATCCTGTGTGCTTTAGTATTACTTTAAGAATGTGCCGTCTTGTGTGCTATTACATTGTATTTTTTTTTCGCATAAACAAAAAAAGGAGGACGTGATATCGTTTCATTGGTGACAAATCATATTGTGATAGTATTTTTCGTGTTATTTTGTTATTGAAAATAAAATTACAAGAATATTGCTAGGTTACAATGAAATATTTTCCTGAAAGTTATAGTAAAATGTAATATGTATATATATAGCGTTAAAAGAAAATTTTATTTACAGCCCGACTCCCACAAACCCAAAAAGAGGTTAATATTTGTTACGTAATAGTTTGTTTATTTGTTAACGATCTGCAAACACTGTAAGATAGCGATATAGTTTCAAAGTAAAGATTCTAAGAACCCTAAGCAGTTTCGTGTCTCGGGAAAAAATTTAAAATCCAACATGGCTGCCAAAAATTTCAAATGCTTACGACATTGGTACCATTAGGGATAGATATGGTAAGTTAAAACAAAATACATAAAGAGAACCAAGAAATAAAAAAAAATTAAAAAAAAAAAACAAGATGGCAGATATATACATATATACGTTTAGTTGAATAATGGAGTGTAAAATCCTTGGCGTCCTTTATTTCAGGTAAAAAAGCAGTTATTGATGACGTATGATGGATTAACGAATACACTGTTGGAGTGGTAAAAAACAGTAAAACTTATTTTAACTGCCCTGGCCACACTATTCACATGATCGCACGTGTCGTTATCTAGTTGTCGGCATTTGTTGTTCTGAGGGCTTCATCTACCTTTTTCTTAAATCTGTGATGAGGGCTATCACAAAAATAGTATATATAAACTTGCAGGATAACACAGGTATACACAAGGGTTGGCAGCACCGATAGTAATAGCGGCGGGCAAATGTACTCCACTAGAGTGATGACTAAGCATCCGAGTTACAATGCTCAAACTTACGATTATGATGTGGCTGTTTTGACATTTTTGAGAGATATGGCAATCGATGGTATCAAAACTAAAATTGTTACGTTACTCAATGAAAATAATGGCCCTGTACCAGTGAATTTAATATTATTTGTTACGGGATGGGGAGCTACTACGGTAAGAATATCATATTTGAATACCAGTAGTCACTGATAATTGTAATAAAATTATCGAAGTAGCAAGGCAAATGAAGTAAACGTTGCGTTGCCCTATTCTTCCGATGCCGATTTCGAATTAATTAAAATTTAATAAACTTAGTATAAATTAGTAGCATGAGGAAATATTAATGAAAGTAAAATCTGTAAGCAGCGCCAAGAATTTGCCAATAATCGATGTAAACTGACAAGAAAGTTAGTTGAGATTCTAAATCTTCGCTCAAAAATATTCGAAACCTTTGCTCATATTTTTGGGGTTTTCGGGTTTCGTAACTCATAATGAAAAAATAAACGGAAACCTTATAGGATCACTTTAGTGTTTATCTGGCTGTCTGGCTGGCTATTTGTCCGTGTGCTAAGACACTTTTCCTCGAAAACGACATGAGCTATAAAATTGAAATTAATATCATATAGTAAAAAATATGGCCTTATGCTGCTGTAAAAAAATAAATTTTCTAAGTTAAAGGATTAAACATTAAAAGCATTGTAGCATAAAAACGGCACTTCCTAGTTAAAATAAAGCTCACGAATCGAATAACAAAACCCTTAGGGTACATTCCGCAGACCTACCAGTCTTGAAATTTGGCATTAAGAGAGGGTTTTTTAACAAAAGTTTAGGAATAAATAAGGAATTTCTAATTCCGTGTGAAATTATTGTAACAAAATTATATGTCTAAAGTTTTATTATTTTCTCGAAAAGTACTAGAAATATATAGTTGAAATTAATACTGAATACTAAGATATAATATGACTTCAAACTGTTGAATAAAAATGAAGTTTCTTAGCTAACACATTAAAAATATACAGCAGCCCTTCATAATAAAAGTTTAAAAGTCGCAACCAATTATAAAACCTATAGGGTACTTCCCGCAGGCCTTCAGTTTTGAAATTTGTCACGAAGAAAGGCTTTTTAACCAAAGTTATGGAAAAAACATAATATAATAAATTTCTATTCTAGTATGAAATTATTAGGTAAAAAAATGTATTGTGTTTTTTTTTTTCTCGAAAAGGACTTGAAGTATTTAATAAAGGTACGATAAGGTTGAAATTAATATCGAATTCTAGGATTTATAACTTGAAACTGCTGTTAAAGGATCAAGTTTCAAGATTAATACGATTTAAAAAAAATCGGTTTTGCCCTTCATAAAAATATGCGAAAGTCACACTCAGTGACCTCCTACAATTTTGAAAGAGCTTCTACAAGTTATGCATATAATGTTATCCATTTCCCTAATGGTAAACAATGATCCGGGTCACCTTTTTGAGCATAAAATTCAATTATTGCTGTTTCACGTATATTTGTATAAAACATAACACAAATATTTTTGATTTCTTCTGGAACATTAAATATTAAAGTTAGATATTTTGCACATATATAGTATTAGATAAAATTTTTTATTACTATATATTTTATATACGTTTTATAGTTCATTAGATAAGAAGTTTTTTAATTACCTATTTATGTTTGTTTTATAATATATTATTTCCTTTTTTTCATAAAGTTTAACAACACATAGCCTAAAACCTTTTTATTGAAACATCTATAAACTAATAATAAATATTCACCTACTGGTTCTTGAGTTATAAGCGCACCAACAGACAGACAGACGGACAGACTGAGATAAATATATAAGGATAGTACATAAACAATATTCATCTACAAGATTATAGAATAGTTTACGGTAAATAATGTAATAAGTTCGGAAACTCAGGCTGCAATTCTACTCCCTACTTGTTTCGAATTTTTTATCAGACGACAGCTTGTCAACTATGTAAAAAAATCCTCATATAAAGCACCTGCGTGAAATTTGAGAGCCATCTACTAAAAATGGTATTTTAATTTGTAAAATACAAATTCAAGCCTTTACTCAGTATTGTGTCTAGTCAAGATTGTGTAGGATTGGCTCATTAGGTAGATGTTACTTTTAGTACCTCACTTAAAGTAACAGCTTTTTTTATTATGTGCAGGAAGGTGGCGATACCATTAACACTTTAATGGCTGTTAATGTACCGACTCTATCCGAAGCAGAGTGCAGAAGAAATGTAACAAACTTCACTCAAAGAATGATTTGTGCTGGTCTCCCCGAAGGAGGAAAAGATTCTTGTCAGGTTAAGATTATCATTTATAGGACTTATTAAGATGTACATAAATCACTTGTAAGCATTAATGTCGGTACAATAACATTGATACAGCATAGATATTTTCTGTCTATTAAATACTTTAAACATTCACAACAAAGAATTTCAATTTCCAAGGATTGTATTGATGGCATTGTAACTGGAAATCTTTGGTGTAATTTTGAAAATTTCAGATTAAACTGAGCTTATTGTATTGTTTTTCAGGGTGACTCAGGTGGTCCAGCTGTCAACAATAATGTTCAATTGGGAATTGTTTCATTTGGATTTGGTTGTGCCCGTGCTGGTTATCCGGGTGTATATACAAATATAACAGCAGTTCGTAGTTGGATACGCACAACTACAGGCGTTTAAGAACATAGAAACAAACTTTTTAAGCTTAATAAAAAAAAATCATCTAATATATGATACAAATTTGTCTAGAATTGAAATTACTTTTCGTACACAATCTTTGTCGAAAACATCTGTCTTTCTAAAATAAACCCTTCGAAATTTGAATTCTTTTTTTTATGAGAGTTATTTTTGGTAAGTTAATTGTGATATGAAAATGATATGTTTGTTGTACCTGTTTTTATTTGACGCTCATATTTTTGCTCTCGCTAGACTTAAAATCTTTTTCATTTATTCTTTTTACAGTCTCCTTTAAGGAATATTATATTTAGACAGCTGCTCTTACTTATTTTATCTAACTTGTGTTTTGAAACATGTATTAAGCTGTGCCCAGGATATTAATAGTGTAAAAAACATTTGGATATTTAAACAACTTTTTTAATACCTCATAAGTTAAATTTGAGTTAATGAGTGAGCCTGTTAAACTGTTCTGTGAATGAAATATACATGTGGTCATAAATAAATACTAGGTCTGAAAGGATTAGATTGAGACAACATACATTCATATCATCGCGCCTGTGTCTTCGAAGGGTTAGGCAGAGGTGTACTAATGTACACCCACAGTTCGCCGTGTATGCTTTAGGTCCCATGTAATAGGAGGCGAGCCTATTGTCATTAATCGGGCACAAAGCCAAACTCCAAGTTGCTACAGAGAGTTTCATAGAAAAACCCAATAATACTTTGCTCGACCTGGGAATCGAACCCATGACCTCGAGCATAGCAGTCGCACTTAGGATCACTAGGCAGGCAAACTATATATAATTAGAATTTTTTTTAAAACAACTTATTGTTAAACATATTTTATATAATACTGTTATGCATATTTTATTAATAGATTTAGACAAGTAATAATAATAAAGGGACTGTTTACTTAATGAATTTGTTCCGTTGTCTTCGTTCGGCATGTTTTCTTTACGTCAGAGTCTCGTTAAATGTCTTATAAAATCATGTCGTTTATAAGCCGACTTAGAATAAATTTACCATATTCGATGCAAAATAAACTGATGTTTTTCACGTTTCTAATCTACAGTAATAAAAAGATTGTTTGTTTGAACGTGCTAATCTCTAAAACTACTAGTTTAAGTAAAAAAATCTTTCTGCACTTTATAGTTTATTTATTGATAAAAAATATAGGCTATATAACTTTTTGATACGACGCTTAATAACGGAGCAGTAAACGTGAACGTTAAAAAATCTGGGAAATTGTTTTTTTTATAGAAGCACGGCAAAGATCGTAATCCATCGACGGTCGACGCTGTCATGCTGGCATGCAGTAATTTAACTGGATATGAAAAGGTTGATCCTGAAATGCGACACGCAAAAGCGAGTCACTATGACGGACTTTTCGCCATATATGCCTGGTCGTCGCGACCCAGTTTGGCAAAACAGCCCTACAAGTCCACTGTCGCCACTTCGTCATTTGTTGCTCAGCAGGGTGTACCAAGTGTGAGGTTGGCTTGGGCTTCTCAGTGCTGAAGATGTAATTCAACACTCATTACACCCTCTATCAAGTACGGGAAAATAGAACAACGAAAGTATACACGGGTGCGTTGGCAACATCGCGGTGGAGAATTGATTAAATTAATTTAACACGAGTGAAATCGTGAGGTACAGCTAGTGATATTTATAAAATTTAAATTGTGCAGATGTTATAAATAAATCGATAACTTCATTAGAAAACTAATGTTACAAATTAAAAGTTGTTAAATTCTTATATCTTCGAGTTTTTTAATTACTTTTATTTCCTCTCGATCGAATCACTCATAGAGTTCATTCCATCCAATGCCTAACGATGTGACTAACTAAAATCTAACTTGTTAAATTAAAAGTTTATTTCATCCAAGCAAAATCTAAATCTTTATTTTTTAATTTATATTGTGATTTCAGTGGGCGTTAGACTTTGCGAAAATAGATTATTCCTACATAAAAACAAAAGTGAAACAAACTCAATATTCAGATATTCACTATACTATGGTTGTTCTTACAGTTTCTCGTATTTACACTTCGCCGTGGCCATTTGTCCTTCATTTTATCGGTTGTTTTTTGACTTGGTTTACCCTACACCTCGCGCAGGTAAGGTTCGCTCGGGTGTCTCAAAGAGAAAATCTTATCTATATTAATAAATCTTTAGTTCTGTCTGTATATGTATTTTTAATTTCGTATATTATTTTTTTCCGATAGACGCCCAAAAGGACAAGTATCATGAATATGACATTTCTGGCAGTCAGTATGTCTGTTTGTGTGTTCGTATTTAAATCAGAAACGGCTTGACCGATTCGTATAAAATTTGGTATACGCGAAGCTTATATTTTATACACCAGACTGCTGAGTTTCATTAAAATTATTTTTACTAAACAGTAGTAGATAAGAAAGTGTATAGTCATAACGCAAATATAAATATTCCAATAACAAAATAACTGTTTTACATCTTAAATGTAGATATAATCGCGTCTCTAATGTATGTATCATGGCGATCGTGTACCAATATTTATTCATAATAGAAGTTAATTAAGTTTGCTGTTGAAATCTCCAAACATCAAATCTTCTTATTCGGAGTTATTAAATAGCGCTTATTTACAAATTTAGGCGTCTAATGTAATAATAACGGTTTATTTATATTTTCTAGCTATATATATATATAGAATATGAAGCTAGATCAATGAAAGTTGCAATTAATGTGTTCACGGGCCTGTTTGTAGTAAATAATTATAATATGAATTTATAAATTACGGTCATTAATATTATACCTATGTTCGTGTATTCCTTAACAGTTACATTAATCTTATTGCAAAAAATAAACTTTATAGTAAATCACCAGAATGCTTAGTTACTTATTTAAGAAATGTTTCCTTCGTAGTTTTTATTATTATTAATTTTACATTTAATTAAAAAATCTATAATTAAAATAACAAAAATCTGAGAAATAACTGCTGTACAGTCGTTAAAGAAAAGTTAGGCAAAAACTTGATTATTTTTATAAAGTTGCAGAAATGTTGTGCTAACTGAACACTGTTTTGCAACTGAATTATATAAAATAAATTATAAATATCATACGATTCTAATATTGTGCTGAATTGCAGATATACGTAGTTTTAAAGTGTCCGTAATGTACCTAAGTGTACAGCTACTATTATAAGTTTGAAGCCAACTTTCATTATTTTTTTTTAATAGTTACTTTGACTAGAATAAAAAATAGGTTATTCGACACTTTTTTTATAATCTCCAGTTTATTTAGGGACTTTTGTCACTAAGGATATGCCAGTCCCATCATAACTTACACCTACTACTTATACAAACAAGAACTCTAACCTACAAAAAAAAAAAACATATCAATGAGACTATACAAATTTCGCAAGAAGCAGACTTAACTCATTAATACAAGAACTTAAAAGAACCACACAGCTTTCTGGAATTATCCGATGTCGGTTCTGCCACAATACTGTGATATACACCCATATCACATATATTAATTTTAAATTAATTGTTTAGGGCTATCCTATAATTATGATTACTTGAACACTTCATCAATAAATGATGGATATCATCCATCTTACCACACTGATTGCAAAATGGTGAGTCAACTATTTTCATAAGATATCCAAATTTTCTTGATAGAATGTGTCCAGACCTTAACCTAAATACCGTAACAACAAAAGTTCTATCCATACTGGCTTCTAAGAACCAAGGTACGGGAGGAGGCTGACATTATATTGTTCGGTACCAAATTCCTTTCTCTTTTGAAACCAAATAAAAATATTCTTTCCACATATCACGACATTTCCTCTTAAATTTACCGAAAACTTCTGAAAAATATGGTGGAATACTTATAGCTGAACCTTCAATTAACGCTCACTTGGCTAAACTATCAACTTTTTCGTTTCCTTCTAACCCTATATGAGATGGAACCCATTGAAACTGTAAACGCATATTAGAACTATGGAGTTTAAAATCTCTTTAAAAATTGCATAGGCTACCAAAACTCCTCTGTACCCAGAGAGACATCGAGCCAAATGTTGGAGAGCACTTTTGCTATCAGTTAAAATGACAATATTTTGGTGCATTGATCTAATACCATGCTTAATAGCCTCTAAAATTGCAAATAATTCCAGTGTCATTATAGATACATTTGTTGTGATATTAAATAAGCCAAAGCTATCTGTGCATGGTTCATAATATGCTGCACCTTAACCATTAAAAGTTTTAGCACCATCTGTGTATATCTGTATCCAACAACCATATTTTTCAGTAAGTTCTTTGTTATATCAAATTTTAATGTATTTAAGATAAGATTTTTTTTTTGACCCAGTAACACTGTCTATGTTTAATTAAATTATATTTGAAGGGGATAACTTGAATGAATATGAATATTGTCTTTCTGTATTTCTTTAGCTATTATTAGTGAAGGTTTCTTTTTTCTAAGCCAGTAGGAATTGTTACATAAAGAGTTAAGTTTAATTAAAAGCAAAATAGCCTGATTTGAAAATATTTGAGCAAGATACCGTCTTCTTAAATAAAGAGGGGTATACATAATTCGCACACCATTACTTGGATTGGTGAACTTTTAATAAATCCAACAATTATTCTTAAAACTTTATTCTGTATCTTGTCTAATTTTGATACGCGTGTCTACACTATTGCCATATAATATACACCCATAGTCTAGTCTACTCCGTAATAATGACATATATATGTTTCTTAAATGTTTAGGATGTATACTCCAAGTACGTCCACACAACACCTTTATCACATTTAAAAATTTTGAAACCTTAGTTGCAATTTCATTAATATGAGTTCGCCATAAAAGTGATCTGTCTAACCACATGCCTAAATTCTTAACACTTTCTGCTAATTCTATTGAAGAGGAATTTATCTCTAGTTTTATCTGTTGCCGTCTAAGGCCTCTGCTAAAGATGCAATACTTAGATTTACTAGATGACAATTCTAAGCCTAATTCTGCACATAAAACTATCATAGTCTATAAGCGACCTGTATATTATATTGACTTATTGTTAAATCTTTATGTCCTATATAAAAAACAAAATCATCAGCATATTGGCTAACGTAAACATACGATCTATAAAAATGAGCATGTAAATTTCGATCTCGAGCAAAGTGAAACTGGTAAAAAACGGAACTTTCTTTTGTAAATGACAAAACTCACAATGAATACTAACGCAGAATCCCTTAGCATTTAAATGAATAAGACCTGTGAAGTTGCTTTGTAGCTGAAACTTTTTTAATTTCAACGAAAGGAGCCAGGTGCTCGACTACCGTCGACTCCAATTCGACAGACTATCTCAACGCCTTTGGGGCTTACACGATAAGGTGTATCTTAATGTTCCTAAAGGAAATGAAACTGTTGCTTTTTTAATTGAATTTCTGTCTACTAGTTTCTTGATCGATAAAACTATTATACATGTAGTAATGATACAAGTTTATAAGAATATAAAACTGTATACGGTATTGTTAATATTATTTTTATATAATACCGAGGGCTTTTTCTTTCTGGTAACTGAGAACATATTTAAAAGGAAACAGTAGTAAAGCCTTTGCATTAAATTATTATTTTAATTTTAGTAAGTATAACTGAAATATTGAATAATATATAGTTAAATAAAGTTTTATTCGTAATTTCTTCTCAGCAAACCCTTTTATTTGATGCATTTCATTAATTTCATGGGGTGTACAAAAAATAACTACCCACCATCTTTGGGAATTCACCATATAGGATTTAGAACAACGGCTAGATTCATTTCAAGCGGTGTGGTGGCGGCTCCATTAGTTGTTTACACCCCGTCATTTTTTTTAATCATATTTTTTAAAATTCATATGCCGTGTCAATTGAGGAGCGGCACGCATTTCCCGTGTACTATTTTCATAAAAATCGGTTGAAAATTATTATTCCAATCTACAATTTTTAATGCATTATTAACGATTCTTATAGCCTCTCATTTTTTATATGATGTATGGTTACCGTCTAAATTTGATCAGAATCGGTTGAGAATTGATGAAAATTTAATTTTTTGAACTTCTTTTATTTGTATTTCTAGAAGTAATACTGACAATTCTTATAGCCCATTAATTATATACATAATTACTTACACTTCCCGTGTACAGAGTTTCATCAAAATCAGTTAAGAATTAATTAATTTTTAAATTTTTGGATTTTTTTTATTTTTACGATTTATGAAAATGAAAATTTGTATCTTTCATGGAATGATTTATATTTCCCGTGTACAAAATTTCATTAAAATCGGCGAAGAATTAGGAAAATAGATTTTTTTGGATTTATTTTTTTACGATTTATGAAAATGCTATTGAAAATTTGTATCTTTCATGGAATTACTTATACTTCCCGTGTACAAAATTTAATTAAAATCGGCGAAGAATTAGGAAAATAGATTTTTTTGGATTTTTTTTTTTACGATTTGTAAAAGTAATATTGAAATTTTATATATTCTATAAATTGACCGATGACATAAGCATCTCGTGTACAAAATTTCATAAGAATCGGTCAAGCCGTTTTTCAGTTCAATTCGGACAGACAGACAGACACAAAAATTTTAATGGCATATTCTTGATCAGTAATAGTAGTAGTTGATATGGTGTGCATATCGGGATATTTTGGAAAAATATTAAAAGTCCAGACAGGACTACAGATGCATTAATATATATAAACATGCATTTTCATAATTAATCGTGTACCTATGCAAAATTTCAGCTCAATCGGTAGAAAATAACGGTTTTAAATTTCAACTGCAAGATTTTACCTATACTAATAAGGCAAGTAAAAGCTTGAAAAACATCTTTTTACTGCGATAAAAGGCGGTAGTAGCGAAAACATTTCTTAATTAATTATTTTTGATGGTTTACCGCAACGTAACACGTTATAAAGTACATGAGAAATACACAATTATATATTTAAATAATCGTGCTATTTTAAATAGTGAAATTTTTATTTGGTCTATAAAATTTAAACACATTTCGCGCGTTTGTTAGTGTTGTGAACATTGCTAATGTCCCAGCACGTTGGACGAATGAAAGGAAAGATAAATGAAAACGTAATTAAGCACGAGATAAACTTTTAAGGGAGCGTTAAAAAGTTTCTTAGCTCTGGCAACATTATTTATTTTTCGTCCAGTGTAATCTTCTTATTTGTTTGTCTGTTTTAGATTTTTTTTTCATACCTCATTTTCTTTTCTAATGTAACAACAAAAAAAAAATTGTAGCAGTTCGTTGTGTTGATTTTTATTTTAATTGTTCTAGCAACCTGTAATTATACTTTCCCAAAGTTCGTTCCTAGTAGTAAAAGGTGTTTAGAATAAAAAAAACTTGAATTTCTAAGACTTCTTAAATCTTTGGAAAACGGTTTTGCAAGTTGAACTTTTTGGGTATTTTATAATACTATTATAGTATAACTTTTCCTTTCGTTCTCATAGAGATTCCTTTTGTTATTTAAAAAATATTTATGATACATAGACCAAAACAGATAATCAGACAAAGTTACATAATATCTATTCTGATTGATAGAGAAAAAGAAAAAGGCATTAAAGTATTGTTTTTTATTACTCAATGTATCAGAAATGAAATTCTTCTCATCACTTCCTGCGCACCGTCTGTAGTACGTCTTCTTTTTGTTAAAAACACGGATCTTTTTTTGTGTTCTGTGGTTAAATCTATTGTACTATGTTAATGTCTTAACTTCAATGCGTATGAGCACGTTAGCAATACTCACTCTATATATGAAACACAATTATATACAATATTTTATATACAATTACGTTATATGCAGGACCTTCTTATACTTCTTGTGAAATAAAACAAAGTAATTAACAAAATATGTTTTTTTTTTTCAAGATAAATTTCAAAATTCATGGATTTTTGAAATCATGACTACATAATTAGTATTATAATAACACAGGTTTAGAAAACTTGTTGATGAAGCCGAAAGTTCCCTGAACTACAATTAGAATAAACGTATTATTTAGAAACTTTGATATTCAAACTGTTTTTAAATTTAAAAATACCAACGCTAGGTTTATGTTATACCTATTTCTAGAACAGAAGAATATTTCGAAACTTGAAAGGTATAGAAAAACGATGTACATGTACAGGTATATACATAAGGCATTTATGAGTTAATAGCTACAATAACCGTGTAATCTTTTTGGAAAAAATTATATTGATTTATAATAGAGCCATGTGGCGAAAAAGACAATGGAGATGATAGTTAGCGGTAATATAAATGAAGGACTTGGATGATCTGTGTGGAAAAGGATATGCGTGTACGGGTAGTGAGTGTAGAGATGACTGATCACAGGCTGGAATGTAATAAGAAGACGTGATGTGCCGACCCCACTTAGTATGGGATAAGGGTAGGAAGAATAAGACTCGTAAAACTATAATGAGTTGAACACGGTCGGTTATGTATCTAAAATCTAGATTCAGAATAATTATTTTATGGGCTCTCGTAACGATGGTGATCATCATTTCTTGTCAACAAATGAAATGTACTTTACGCGATATTTTAATTTTGTACATGTGATCTTCGCTTCACCGATGACCTCGACATGCTCGTGACGTATTGCGCTTGCGTCAGATTAACGCCGCGTAGTATAGCGGTTTGTGTACATATATATATGCATTTATACACTAATACATTGTGTATATATATTCGACTGTATCATATGCGTGTTTGACTTTTTGGATGGGTAAAATCTTGTGATTTCTCGTCACATGACGGTGACATCGACATGCTCTGCAAAAACACAGACTATAATTGATTTTCAAATTTAGTTTTCACTTCTGTCGGTAGTCCTTATGACTGCCTCTGTTATTTTGAAGTAAAAACAATATTTATTATACACAAACATACACATTTCAATTGTTTACAGGAATACAGTAAAATTATAATAACTTTTTGGAAAAAAGTAACTGTTAAGTTATATATTATGTCACTGGGTAATTATTGTAGGTACGAATTGCTAGTTTATAAACCCAGTGAGATTGTAAACTGTCGGTAGACTGTGAACATATTAAGTGTGTATATAAGCTCCGTACTGTGTATATCTTTTGTCCAACTAAGTCGAGATACCTATTAAAAATCATAAGCTTTTAAGTTAATTTTACTTTTTACAGTTTTCCAAATAACCATAACATAACGATTTAACTTTTTCAAAATTAATATAACATTGTTAATTTTTTATGTAAATGGCCAATTTATCACTTCATAAGTTAATGTCTGAAAATATTTCCTAAATTAAAACTTAATGATGCGTAAATTTTAGTAACGAAATCCCTTGCAATTCGCCGTAAGACTCATTACGCACCAATTAGGTTCTCCGCTTAGCCTGAAAGTATTTGGGATGGGAGCTGTACGTAATTACAATTCTCGAAATATTTCTTTTCTTTTCACTTTTCAAATTTACCGCTACCGTAATTAGCTCCACCGTAAGATGGAAGTAGGTAATGTATTATGGTATTCAGGAGGAAGTTCTTTTCTTATATTTTTCTTTTAAGAATTTCTCCAGTGAATTTGAAATGACTTAAAGATTTTTACAATATTTTATGATCTTTTGTGAATACTTAATAAATTTTTTGCTCGTTTTCTGTGAGTAATTACTTTAAAAGGTATTAGCGGTATGTATTATGAATGAATGAATTAATGTATACTAATTTAGTGCAAACGACATAAAAAGAAAATAAATTATATTAATTTATCGATTAAAGAGTGTGTATTATTATTATGAATGCTTTAAAAATACACTCAGTTCTATTGTTGACAATGCTGTCAATACATTAATGCAAGTTGGGGTTTTATAGGATAATAGATGTTATACTTTTAATATAATTAAAAATATTGTGTCAAGTTTGCGTTCAATTTAATATAAAACAAAGATTTATGATTGGCTTCCGCTGGCGCTTCAACTAGATACCGTGCTATTTACAAAAAATAACTCCTAGAATACGGTAGCCTAATAACGTAGTGTGTAGTGACTATTTGAAATAAAGCTTTTCAATGTGACAGTGTTGTCGTTATGACATCGAGTACGCCGATGCGGCGTAGTTTTGATTGCCTCATTTTTATAGTAGGTACGTCGACGGTATCTAGTTGAAGCGGCGCGGAAGCCAATCATTAATCTATGTCTTAAACATTTATAATTAAAGATTTATTTAGTTATGACTTACTTTTAAATCTAACTTTTATTTAACAGATCTAAAAATAACTTCTCGTGATTATTTTTATCATCTATACAACAACAATTAATAAAATTGAAGTGTCTGTTTGTAATGTGAAAATTACAGTTTTTTTTCTAAATGCATATGAAAGTATATACGAAAACTATAACGAAAAGCCCATTTTTAAAATTTTTGTCTGTCTGTCTGTTTGTTCCGGGTAATCTCCGAAAAGGTTGGACTGGTTTTGATGGGACTATCACTGGTAGATAGCTGAATTTATAGGGAGTAACTTAGGTTACTTTAATTTTAGAAAAAGAATTAGGGTTCCGCACAAATAAAAAAAAACTGGTCATGGTGAATCTATTCGAGTGCTTAAATGGCTTATGCTGAGTAAACCATAAGAGATATAGCAAATTAATGTACTACATAATTATAGGAATTAAAAAGATGTAGAAAAAAGTCCGGGAGAGTATATATCTATCTTCTAAGTAACACCCACAATAAGCATTTTTGTCTTTAAAAAAGCTGGGAGCGGGGGAGCAAGATTCGCGCGGGCATTCTGTAGTCCACGTGAGCGAAGCCACGGGCACAGCTAGTGTTTCATAAAAGAAGTAAACCTGCTACTACTACGTTTGTAATTTTATAGGAAAACATAATATCTGCAAGATTATATGAAAAGCCGCTATGAAAAAGTTGAGCGACTTTATTTCACTGATAGGATATTTAATTTCCTCTCCGAGGTGGATAGCGATAAAGGTAAGCGTTCACATATCCGCAGCGTGACGCTTTGCACCAAACTGTTTCTACAGGAACACCGATCCGTTCTGTGCAGTTCAGTATTCAGTTTAGACCTTAAGAAGAGATTTATAAACATTAAAATCTTAAATTAAAGGTTAGTCTACGCTTCAACCGCACTGTATACTAATTATTAATCTTAGGTTCAAATATTAATACCGCTTGGGAAAACTTTTCAGTTATAGAGAAGAGCTGGCATGAAAATCGAGACGGTTTATCTTTTTACAGTTTAAAAAATGTTTATAGTTAATAATTATATTATTTCAGTAGATGTACAGCGAGGGAGTTTATCTGGTAATATATCACAATAATTCATGTAATAATCTAGCCTACATTATTATAGATCTTTTTCAGCAAAATCACCTTGATATGGTCCTTGAACTTATTGTCCGACAAATCGGTAATGTTCCGATATACCTCATTATAGAATCTAACACTATTAACTATAAACTTTTATTGTCCTTACTTAGTCTAAAACATGAGATGACTAAATTGCGATAAATTCTAGTATAAAGACTAGACTGGTCGTTTACAAAATCTAGCTAACCTAAGTTTTTTTTTTGCCCACAAAAATTAAATTATCAAGGATGGATGGAAGGGTGATGTTGAGAAGTACAATTCTGCACCGTATTTTCACCAAAATACGGAGTCCCAACGAATAGTCGTTGCGTGCATTAAAGACATGTGGAAGCTCACCTTAAAAATGACATCATATTTAAAAGGTAACTGACTTCTACAAATAAAGTAAGGAACGAAGTGGACCTATTAACGACCTTCCTCAGAAAATGGACGAGCAAATACTATGTGACATATCTGATGGAAGGTAAGTGCTTGTTACTATAAATACTTTTCAGTATTAAATTTCATAGACCTTGTTTGAAATAAATTGGCAAGATGTCTACAGGTCGTCAAATGAAGCATCGGTGGACGTTGTTTTTTCTTCTTTATAATAGTAGGCTAGCTGTATCCATGGCTTCGCCCTCGTGGACTACAGAATACCCGCGCGTACCTTGCTCCCCCGCTCCTAGCTATTTTAAAGACAAAAAAGTTTTTTGTGGGTGTTTCTCAGAAGATAGATATATACTCTCCCGGACTTTTTTGTAGGTCTTTTTAATGCCTATAACTATATGCTACATTAATTTGCTATATCTGTTATGGTTTACTCAGCATAAGCCATTTAAGCACCCGAATAGATTCACCATGACCAGTTTTTTTTAATTTGTGCGGAACCCTAATTCTTTTTCTAAAATTAATTTAGCCTAAGTTACTCCCTATAAATTCAGCTATCTACCAGTGATAGTCCCGTCAAAACCGGTCCAACCGATTCGGAGATTACCCGGAACAAACAGACAGATAGACAAAAATTTTAAAAATGGGCTTTTAGTTATAGGTATCGTATATACATATATGCATATGCATTTAGTAAAAAAATTTAATTTTGACATTACAAACAGACACTTCAATTTTATTAATTGTATAGATATATGTTTTACATCATGTGTAAAATTGTGTCCTTATACTTAGTTTATAGTTCACAAAATTATTCCTTTTTTAGAACAAACGTACACTTTAATCTATAAAAATAATTCTTAGATTTGTCGGTATTTGTATTTTTTTCCAAGTTTCCTGATAGACATTCTACTAATGTATGTGAAATGTGAAAGTTTATGTGTTTGGATGTTTTTTACTCAATCATGCAAAAAACGGCTAAACGGATTTAAAGGAAATTTGGCACACAGTTTATAACCTGGATTAACATAAAATATACTTCTTATCCCTGTAAAAACATTGTTTATAGTTCACACGAGCGGAACCGCGGATACAGCTTGTCCTATATAAAAGACACTTATGACGAAAATTACATTTTTTTGTCTGTCTACCAGCCTGTTTGTGTGGCTGTATGTCCGTCCCTGCGCTATTATTCCATTATTGATGGAATTTAAGAACTGTCCTTATCACTTTTAAAAATCGTAAAAAAGATTAATATAAAATTAGAATTTAAGTATTTCTCAACCGATTTTGATGTTATTCCTTATTTGATAGGCTATAGGAATTGTGTCCCTATATGAGTGAGATGTATATCAAACATAAAATAACTTTTTCCATACGTGATCGTGGAGACTACATATTTTGGCCCTTCCTTTATAAAATTCTGAAAGGAATTGAACTGAAGCGTAGTACTCTCTGTCACAAAGAGCTGCAATTTGCATTATAATAAATTTTTATTGAAAGCCTCGGAGCTTCGCGATCAGTTTGAAAAGCTTCCATTTTCAATAGCTATGAAGATTCTATTGTAATACCTCATAAGTCGCTGATATTACGAGTCATTAATTCTTCCAGCGTATAGAAAATATTCAATGGATTTTTTTTAGAAGTAACATAATATTATTGTTGATTTGTTGGTGGAATATATCAGAAATGGAATAAGTAGAATTAATATAAATTTAGGGTTATGTTCTATACATGTAGGCATGTTCCTCGGTGTACTAGCGAAACCGACCTTCAATTAAGCATTATAGGTATGCTGTGGAACTTTATCATAAACTAGTGGTGTCCCACAGCTCCGCATGCGTTTATTGCACAGTAATTTTTGATGAAGTTCTATCAAAAGTATTATAAATTTTATGAAACTTTACTGTGCGATTTTTCAAAGTATTATTGATAATTCTTATAGCCTTTCAATCGAGTAATGATATAAGATTTCCCGTATACCAAAATGTCATAAGAATAGGTCAAGTCGTTTTTGAGTTATATACGAACAAACAAACAGACAGATAGCGAATTTTTTATGTCATATTCGTGATCAATGACTTTTAAAAAACACGGCTATTAGGAGATTTGATTTGCATTTTTTTGCATGTATAGACAGAATACAGATTTATTAATATGAAAAGCATTGGGGATATAATTTAGTCTTGTTATTTAGTTAATATTTTGATTAATACTATAATTTTGTTTTCACTTGAACTTGGGTATGCTCGATAGGACTCGAACACACCAGATGTAAAAGTGTCTTGAAAAAATAGAAAGAAAGCCAAACGATAGTGCCTAGTGCACAAGGTACTCCGCCCTTTATACAGTGGCAACATACACAAAGCAACTTCTAGGATGTATGTGCCTTAGTTTGGACTGCTACCTTAGTCTATATGGAAGTACCTCTTTTTAGAGCTTTTTGCTGTTTGCAATGCTGCCAGCGGGTGCCGGCGGACCCCAATGCATGTATATGTTTGCCTGCCTTCACATCCAGTCGTATTCAGCCGCACTATCCCCCAGGGCGTCATTCAGTACTGCAGTGATGATCCGTGGTCAGCCTCTGAGCTTTGGAATCTATATCTTGTTACCATTGGATAACTACGAATTTACGCTAGCAAATTTAAAATACCCTGTTCTGCCGTCCGCTGGTTTGCGCTGGCTATAACTACACCGAAAAGGGATCTTATGGGGTCTTCGACTCTTGCGGCGAGGCCGATGCTGTTAAGGTTCTGCGGGAGTTTTGTAAGTATCTAATGGGATGCATTGCTTTTATTTGCTATGGTTATCTAGTCATCTGTTTGTATGTTAAGTTGTACGTTTGCTACTGTAGTGAATATGTTTTTTAAAGTAAAAATTGTTCAGGCGCGACTTGTAAGTAACTTTGTACTTTTTACGGACGGTAATAACGTTTTTTGGAACTGAAATAACGTAGATACAATAAATCTATAGTTAAATTTGTTTCCATTTATTTATATAATTCAGTGTTAATAAAAATAATAATTTTATTGTTATTAAATCAATATTTTTATTAGATAAAAAATAATGTAAATTTTTTTTTAGCATGTAGCCTTTACGTGCCTTTGAAGGTAAAATTTGTGACTTTATCACGATTATAGTAAAATCTAAATAAGTAATATTTAATAAATTAATAAAATATAAATCAAAAATATATATATTCTAAATTTTTTTTTTGTTATGCTTGATGTAAAATGTCTAAATTATATTATCAACAAATACCCCTATGCTGTCTAATACCATTTTTAAAAGGGAAATCGTGAGTTATCAATTTTTATTCCTATAAACAGTAAAATTGTTATTTTTTATCTTTTCCAATAAAATTACGTTAATGTTTATATAGAAATAAAACTGTTCATGTGAGCAAGGCCTTGAATTCTCGGAGTTATGAATGAAGAGCCCGAAGCGCTGCCCAAAACTCACATTACGAATGAAAAACCGCAGGATTGCTGTAATTGAAAATTCTCTCAGTAATATATGACTTCCAATTTCAGAGAGGAGCCGGCCGGGGCTCCGTTCTATTGGGCAGATAATATTTCTCTCTACTTTTAACGATATTATTTAACGCCACAAATTTTACCATTTTTCTTACAGTCCCTCAGAACGGCCTGCAATTTCATTATGGTAATCGGGTATTACCTCAGCTATATATATATTACAATAACTGCTGTAAGACTACTTTTGAATAAGTATATCATTTTTTTATAATCAAATTGTTTGAGTTATGTAACGATAAATTTGATTTGATAACTTACCTAGATTTCGGCATTAATAAAAGCTGTTTTATATAAGGTGTCCTTTGAACGAAAGTAATTTAGTTGTACAGAAAAAAGGTATATAACTTTAAATGCAAAATTTCCAAAGTAACCAAGCACCGACAGCCAAAAATGGCAATAAAACAATCCGCCGTCAACCCTTTTTACTTTTCTGCTTACGTTGTTACTAAGTAAAAAGTACATAAATTTTCCCCATCAATTGGTTCATCTTGCTTTCGTGATTTCAGATGAAGTAGATGTTGTTTAGTATGTATGTGTTAGTTAGTATCTATGCCCGCGGCTGCGCTCGCGTGAACTACAGGATCCGGCGATCGGGTATATGCGTGAATCGCGCTACCCCCGTTCCCGGTTATTTTAAATATAAAAATACTTATTGTGGACGATCCTTAGAAGATAGACATATGCTCTTGTGTCTTTTTTGTAGGCCTTTATAAGATCTATAATTATTAAACACAGTAGTTTGATATACCTCTTATGGTTTACTCAGCAAAAGCCGTTTAAGCGTCCCAAAGTCGTCGTTTTACCCTATTGATTTTTATTTCTGCAGAACCCTAATTATTTCTCTAAAACAAAAGTAGGTTGTCTAAGCTACTCCTTATAACATCAGCTATCTACCAGCGAAAGTCCTGCCAAAATTGGTCCAACCGTTTCGCAGATTAGCCAGAACAAACAGTCAGACAGACAAAAATTTTACAAATTGGTTTTTGTTATAATTCCTTACATACTTTCATATGCATTTAGTAAAAAAGCTGTTATTTCCACATTACAAATATACACTTCCAATTTTATTTATTTCAATAGATATATATTTAGAAATACAAAGAACATAAACCTTAAAAATACGATTTTATTACTAACTAAGGTTCAGCCAATCATTAAAAAGCTAATTACAGTAGCGAGTTGTTCCTATATCTCTGGATAAAATAGATGACAAAGGGGAGGAATTAACCGTAATTAAGCTGAACGAAACTCTTTCACGGAGAGGAAAAGTATTCTTAATTAAAACGGGAGACCCTGAAAAATGCCCTGTGTTTTAATTATTAGATCTACAGTTTTAGGGTAATAAAATTTACCTAGTTTGATATAAGTTTGTATTCAGACACGGAGAAGATTTATTTTTTAATTAAAGGTTCTAATTTAAATTTGTATTAGTGTAGTGAATGGTCTATCTAAAAAAGTTAACCAAAAAAATTGTTATTAGAAATTTCTCATTCCACATAAAAATTTTGCCTTCAAAGAAATGTCATAACACAAGACAATTTTTAACAAAAAAGAAAACAAACTTTAATGATTTTAAGAGTTCGCTTGTGTAATTCCAATGAAATTAAAATGAGACCACCCCTCTAACCCAAAAAAAAAATGAATCATCCAAATCGGTTCATAAACAAAGAAGTTATGGCAAACATCCATAAACAAAAGACATACGAATTGAGTAACCTCCTGTCTTTTCTTGAAGTTGTTTAAAATCATTATAATTTTTAAAGACATGGATTACACACAATTATATAGGCCATATCTCTCTTAATTCCTCATCAAATTTATTTAATTATACATCACTTTAAAACTTATGATGATAATGATTAGACAAACACATAGTTTAAAATTAAAGTTTTCGTTAAAAGATGATAAAAAACTTTTTAATTAGAAATGCCATTCTGTTGATGCTAATGAAAATATATTGTAAAAATATAATAAATATAAATATATATCTTTTAACAATATGTTTAACTAATAAGATAGTTGTTAGATTGATATATTCTATGACGTGCGAACTATTTAGCCAGGTCAGCTGGTTAATTCTAAAAGTAGATCAATGTTCTTGTAACGTCGTAGAATAAAATTTTGTACATACGTCACCTTTAGCATAACCGCGTAAATTAAAAAAAAAAATTATATGTTGTAGTATTTTGTTGGCGGACAATCAAATAATACTGTTTGGTTTACTTTTTGATATAAAACTGGGTTGTAACATAAGAATTTTTTTTCTTTCTTTCTTTTTTTTCCGTAAATATAACTTTGGTAACCTTTTCTCTTACGCTAAGGGATATTTCCCATTCGAATTTATTCATACCCACGAACCACCTTTTCCCTGTCTTTTTCAAATCAGTTTACTTTCTTTAACCCGTTTGAAAAGTTCTTTCCCCATAATATTCCTGAAAAGAGCGAGTTAAGGCTTTATTGAGATTCACTTTAGAGGGTAATTCCATGTGCCTCTTTCTGTTACGTTTTACTGTGGGAAATTGTTCATTGAGTTGTTGGAAACAAAGGGACTTTTTTACTTTGAATTGTATTTTATTTAATCTAATATGTTCACCCACAACGGTTGATAAGTATGTTTATTTTTAATTTAGTTTCTTCTGCCTTTTAAGAACTTTTATTTACGGTTTTTTCATAAACAACACTAGAATCATAAACTGTCATTTGAACACATTTGTCTGTATCATTCATACAGACAGTGCGAAATGGTCGTATAAGTGGTGAGGTGTTGGTAACTTGATTTAGATCGGGATAATACATTAAATATATATTTTGATTCGAAATTAGAAAAGAAGTTAATCAATTAATAGTGCAACGGCTTTCGATTCTTACGATATTACTATTAATTTTGGATTTATTGATTTTATTATTTTGGTCTACTCTACTTTCAACACGTACATATATACCATCCGGCCGTATTCCTTGAAGAGTTAGACAGAGGTGCACTAATGTACACCCACGATTCGCCGAGTAAGTTTTTAGGTCCCATGTAATAGGGAGTGAGCCTATTGCCATTAATAGGGAACAAAGCCAAACTCCGAGCTGCTACTGAGAATTTCATAGAAAACCCTAATAACACTTTGCACGACCTGGGATTCGAACCCAGACGCATAGAAAGTAACGTTCCACGTAATAAGAAAAATAAAACGAAAATTCACAAAAATCATTGTATAAAGGAAGTTATTTAGAATTTTTAGATGCAAAGTGTTTTTATAAAGAATATCAGTATCATTTTTCTTTACAATGATAAATAATTCATAATCCATCACTTTAAGTTTTAAGGGCACCTCATGCAGGACTTCTTATGATAGACAAAGTATAGTAACTGGGTTTAAAGTATTTAAAAGGAGAAATATTAACCACTTCGTTTTAGAATGATTGGTTAAAAGTGTGTTTATGTAAATAACAGTGACAATAATATATTATTATGAGTTATGACTGTTTGTTATGGTTCCAAATATGCATTAAAAATTAAAATATAAAAACTGGGTAATATTATAATTTGCCATACATGTTTTTTTAACAAAATTTATTATTTATTATCGGTAACCCACGGTTTCAACCGTGTTAAATTTATTCAAGTAAATCTCAACCACGTCGTCGCTAACGCACTGGTGTACTGTATCGTTGTCCACCCTTTTGCTTTCAATAGACATTCTTGGCTGCTGCTTCGGTTCTTAGAATCGTAGCGCGAAGCTATATTGCGTATGACCTTCCTCAATAAATAGACTACATAATTCAAAAATAATTTATTGTTCTAATCTAACTGACAGTTCCAGAGATTTAGCGCATACAAACAAAAACAAAAAAAACCTTGAGTTTTGTAATGTTAGCGTAGATATTAATTATGTATCCCTACCTAATTATTAATATACATCGGTACAAATCGAATTCGAAACAACTCCACTTAATATTCCATTTGATAAAGGTCGTCTTTGTGGTGTAAACAAAAACTTGGGTAATTTACTGATTCAAATTTAATGGGACACGACAACTGGAACTTGCTCTCTCGCTATTCGCCGTATTAAATTATAATATTATTCTAATTTTAATTATGTGTAGCTTATTTGTAAAATGCTACTGCTCACAATATGACGTTATTTAATATAATACAATAACTATTTTTATAATATTTTGAACTCTTTATATATAAATATCTGGGCGACTGATCTGTGCTCGGTGTCTTATAGACAAAAAAAGAAAAACAGAAACACCTATCTAGGTATACTTCGTATGTAAAACATTATATATATACAAAGTTTCATCCAAATCGTTGGAGCCGTTTCTGAGAAACCAATTACTTTTATATAATATACACGGATTGCTTACTTAATATAATAAGATATATAATTTGAAATATCTATAGTTGCTTAAATTATGAATAGCAGATCTCAGCGAAAAAAGTTAGGTACTTCTTGAAATTTAATAACTTAAATAGAATATGAACTTATTGAAGCCTACACTGGATCAATTACTTTTAAGAAGTTTTACGCTGGAATTCTTATAATAATTTGATTCGAGAACATTATTTCTCGAAATCTTAAACAGTACTACTCGTGCGCGATAAGTTGAGACCTGAGCGCGGTGAAGTCATTGTCGGGTCCCGGTACAGTGTAAAAAAAACACAACTAGCTTAGTATATATAGTAAGGCTGAGTTGTTTGATTCGTAGTTAACTTGACCAATGGTTAGTTTTGTACCGAAATGTCAAAATTATGTATGGAGTCAGACCACTGGTTACAGATAACTATGGTTCAAACAACGTAGCCTAAGAGACTAAAAAACATATATTAAATAATGGCATTGCGCGCTGTACAACACGGTTGTCATCGGGGAAGCGGGTGGGGAGTCGCATTCCGCGCGGGTCTCAACTTATCGCGCACGAGTAGTAAGTACCGTTATTTTGGAACATTAAAATTCATCTTGTTTACAATTTTATCACTAATCAAAGGTATTTGTTAAAGAATGATCCAACCTAACCTTTCTTCCTCCTTCCCTTGGATCGAAAAAGCTGACTGAATTAGGGTTGAAAATGTTACATGTTACTGTTAAATGGTACATTAAATGTTACATAATATTCCAATTAATAAGTTTACTCACGTTGCAGGATTGCGATTACAGTTTATTCGTGGGTAGAGATTATAAAGTCATTAAAAAGTTAACTTAAAAGTTACCTTGAACAAATATATAATTAGTACCTACTTAAATTTTAACACATTGTTTGCAGAAATAATAAAAAAAATCTTGTTGATATCAATTGAAGAATAGTGTGACAAAATACACATATGCTTGAAAACATTAATATTATTATATTGATTTATTGTTTACCAGATCAGCAGATTTATTTGCAGATAGTACTTTCAACTGATGGATGATACTTTAATTTAATACACGGTAATGAGTAACTGGAAACCTTAAACTTTTATTGATGACATTGCGGATAAAAATTCACAATATCTACATATCACTGAAACCATGATTGATGAATTGTTTACTACACCAACAGATAATTTGTTGTAGAAGACAGTAATTTTAAAAACGAATAGATTTAACTCGTCCTCCAAGTGACACGAATTTGCGTAACGTAAGAATATATCAGTGCTATTTATGCGCTAATCAATTGCTGCATCGACAGCGTTTGAAGGCTCAGTTGACTGATCGATTATAATGTACTGCTAAACGCTAATGCATATTTCGTGTAATCGCAAACAATCGGTGCTAATTCCACCCGAAGGTAAACAATTGATGTATAGCCACAGGCTTTCTAGATAAGTAGTAACGATTTGTGTGATAAATGGCGCCTATATGGTTCTTGTGAAGAAGGGCATCCATCGGTTGATAAGGGTGGACGTATGCAGATGGAAAAAGCTTAATCACTTAAAGTTCTGGAATATTAGTAAAGTTTTTGAGACATCATTAACAAGATAAATGACGTTAGATAAATATTATGATATAATATGATAAATTTTAATTTTTTTTATTTAAAAAAAATTAATATAATATTTATATGTCGCAGTGTGACTAAATGTACCCGGACTCATATAATTATAGACCAAACAAAGATATGTAACCTGCATTTATGACAAATAAATTGTTATTATTATTATTATAAACAAAAACAATTAAAAATAATTATATCTTAAATACCTAAATAGTATTATGATTACATATTATACTACGCTACCCGGGTAAATGATAGGCCAAAATGATATTTTATAAAAATTGTTTTTAGAATGCTTTAAGCTGATTGCCGTTATAAACATTATTACAATTTGTCAGTTGTGATTAAGTTCTTTATTATTATTAGTTCTGTTCCAATAAAAAAAAACATTTGAGTAGTTCACAAACGGTACAAGTGAAACTTTCAGAAAACATAAAAATATCATCTTTACTTTTCTGCTTTTGTTTCGAGAGATCGCGAGTTCTATTCCCGCCCATGACTGAATTTTTTGTGTTAAGCATTATTGTCAGTTATATGTCTGTGTGTTAATATATATCTATATATGTATGTATATCAGCTGTTTATTTGCCATAATACAAACTTTGCTTAGTATGGAATTAAATGGCCGTGTGTGAAGTTGTCCCCACATCTATTTATTAAAATCTCTTTTTAAAATTCTTAAATCAGCGGGATTCGAACTATCGATCACTTATACTCACATGCACAAACAACAGGGCGTATAAATCTGGTTGTTACACCGCTAGGCCAATTCGATGACGAACATCGTCGTAAAATTCAGGACTTGCATTAACCGTGTGTAATGTATTTCTATCTCATTCTCTCGCTGGTTAAATCCTATAGACGGATGTCTTTATCCTTATATAGTGTCGCTTTTTCGTTTCATCGTGTTGCAAATAAAACGGTCCTAAAGAAGTTTTCACTTTAAAAATGCAATTATATGTCGTTCGTACCTATAAAGTTGAAAATACAAGTGAAAATTGAGATATTTTTTTTTCGTTTATACTTAGTTATGCAGTCTGTACCCTCTCTTATTACGTCTTGTTAATTGGTACATACGTTAGAAATGCTGATGTTACGTGTCTGCAAACTACTGATAGACACCTGGTGTTTTGACTGAATGTATTGCGACATATTTCTCATTATTTCATAGTAAACAGCCCCACTTTGTGTTTATAGAATAAGAGTTTATAAAAGAGACATTTGTAACAAATAAAAGCATTCTTAATAAAGCTTCTTGAGAATCAGTCTTGTCTTAGACTTTTTAAAAACCCTCGGCAGTGCTCCCGAAATTTAACTGGCGCAGTCGGTAGGATACTCAATCAACAATAAAAGTCTGTGTTCGAGTCTTACAAATCGGTCTCATGTGCAGATTTTGAGTATCTACGAACCAATAAATAAGTTAACGTCGGGTTCCACATCTATTTCCGAGAGATCCTGTCCTAAAAGCGAAAGCAGCTATACGGCAAGACATGGGAACGAGCAGACTGTAAGTGACCATTTTTACAATCCTTGTCTCGTCCTTGTTATTTTCTGTGGTTGTATTTTTCGTTGGACATTGTTATAATTTTCAAACAAAAATCGTTGAAAATTATTTAACAAATTTTTATAATTTTCAAACAAACATCGTTGAAAATTATTTTTCATAATTTTCGAATAAAAATCGTCGAAAGTTATTTGACTTCATAGATTATAAGATATTGAGAAATATTAATAATAAATATTAATTTTGAGAATTTTAATTTGATAATTTTAATTTCGATAATTTTAATTTTGAGAATTTTGATTTTGATAATTTTGTTATAAGATTTATTTTGTGAATTTTATTTTGAAAATATTATTTTGTGAATTTTAATTTTGTGAATTTTACTTTGTGTGTGTTTAATTAAATAAATACAATTCAAAATGCAACGCAACAATGAATCAACAATTCAATTAGTATCAAAAGAACTTTTAAGTTTAATTCCCAAGTACGATGGTGATCAAAATACTTTAAATTTATTTATCAAAAAAAGTGAATATATAATCAGAAATTTTAGCGGATCAAACAATGTTGTTCAAACTACATATGTGTTTCATGCTATAACTAGTAGATTATGTGGTAAAGCCGCTGCTCTACTAAGTGAAAGAGAAGACATAACAACTTGGGAACAATTAAGAGCTGTTTTGATTCAACATTTTGGTGATCCTAGATCGGAAGAGTGTGTGGCAATTGAGTTGGAAAATTTAAAAATTAAAGTTGGTGAAACATATACGCAATTTTGTAACAGGATACAACAAACACGCTGCACCCTCTTCTCCAAGGTCAATTTATTAACTGATGAAGGCCTCAAAGCCGCTAAAATGATTATCTATAATAATATGTGCTTGAATGTATTTTTATATAATTTACCAGAGGATTTAATTCGAATTGTGCGACTTAAAGGTTGTACCGTTTTAGAAAACGCACTAAGTGTTGTCATGGAGGAGGTCAATTTTCAATATCAGTACAATTCTAAAAATAAAAATAAATCTAATATTAAACCAGTTCAACAATTTTTCACGCCTACTTTAACAAATAATTTTAATAATAATTTCAAACCTCAACCTGCATTTGTGCCAAATACATTTAATTCCGGACAACAAAATTTTAAATTCGGAATTCCATACCAAACACAAAATAATTTTAAACCGTATAATAATAATTTTAAATTCGGTATTCCAAATCAAAATGTACAATTCAGACCTAACCTAAACCAACAAGGATATAAACCAAATTTTGGAAATAATAATTTTAAATTCGGTATTCCTAATCAACAAGGGTTCAAACCACAATTTAACAATACACAAAACCGACCTAATTTCAACATGCCAAATCAACAATTTAAATTTGGTATACCACCACAAAATCAACCTCAACGTAATCCACCTCAATTTCAGGCAAGCGATGTGTCAATGCGCACAGCTCGTCCTATTAAACAAAATAGTAATGCTGATGCTCTATCACGAATTAAATTAAATATATTAAAGGACGATATGTCCTTACGAGTAAACGTGAGTGACATTGAACGATCTGAGAGTCCAATACTAATTTCAGACTCATCAGAAACGTTAACTATTCCTTCAGATTCCGATAAGACTTTAACTCACCCAATTCGTTCTCCTTCATCCAGTACTATTACTGCCTGTTCATTACCGGAAACCATACATTCTGCTGAAGATATTGATACGAATGGTATTCCCATTATTGAAGAAGCCATCGACACAAAACCTAATCAAATCCTTATTTTTACTTGGAACAGAAACCAATTATCAATAAAAGACTTATCACATGAAAAACAAAAAATTTTGGAAGTACATTTACCTGTAAACAACACTAACCTTGTTAAGAAATTTCTTTTAGAATATATAAAACCTAAAATTAAATATTTCTTTTACTTTGAGAGCGAAATTCACCGTAAACAATTTACAAATGCCGTGATAAAACTATTTAAAAAAGATACCGTCAAAATATATGAATGTACTAAAAGAGTTATATACTTAGGTGATGAAAAAGAGCAACGTGCCACTATACTTGCTTATCATCAAGGTAAAACAAGTCACCGTGGAATCAAAGAAACTCTTATGAAATTAAAGCGTAATTATTTTTGGACAAATATGGATATAACAGTCGCTTCTGTAATCAATTCTTGTGAAACTTGTAAAACTCTAAAATATGATCGCAAACCTTTAAAACCAGAATTAATGTTAACGCAAACTCAAACAAAACCTTTTGCTGAAATATTTATAGATATATTCTCTATAGAAGGAAGCTACTTCCTTACCATAATAGATGCTTTCAGTAAACTAGGTCAGGCTTTTGAAATATCCAATCGCTCTACACCTGAAGTAGTTCGTGCCTTAATTAAATTTTTCTCATTTTATGGCGTACCAAATAAGATCAGTGCTGATTCTGGTACTGAATTCAACAATACACTTTTAAAAGAAACATTACAATTTTATAAAATAGAATTACACATAAGCACTCCACATAATCCTAATTCTATGGGTTTAATTGAAAGATTCCATTCAACTATTTTAGAAATATATCGTATCGCTAAATATGAACATAAAATAACTGACGCGGCTAACGTTATGACTTATGCAATTATGTCATACAATCAAACCATTCACTCAACGACTGGTCTTACACCATTTGAAGTAGTTTTTGGACACACTGATTCTAATAGTACTTTTGAAGTAAACTTTAACAAACAATATACGCAACAATTAGTAAACGATCATATGAAACGAACGAAATATCTTTATAAATATTTAACAGACAAAGTAATTGAAAATAAAGAAAAGATTAAAACAAAACGTGGTGGTGAAACATCATTTGATATTCAAGAAGAGGACACTATATTTGTAAAAGGTGTTAATACAAGGCGAAGTAAAGATAAACCGCGTTATCAAAAAGCACAAGTATATGGTAAAATTGACAGAAATATCTGTCCTGTAAAAATGAAAACTCGAAAAACAAACGTGCCTATTAAGGATATAAAACGACCTTCGCAGGTACCTTCTCGGGCTCCTGGCTCTGATCATCAGGATTCACGCCCTTCAACTTCACAGAATCGATAAAAATCCCGGTATAGTCCTTGTGAAACAAGGTCAAGCTAGTGTAAGTTATGATAAGTGGACAATAATTAAGATTTTAGATTTAAGTCTGATACGTGAGGATTTAGAATTCAATATAAAAAGATATACTAAATTTAATCAATATTTAAAAACACATTTTGATAATGAAACATCTAATGTTCAACTTTTTAATGTAAAGCTTCAAACGAATTATGTAATGAATATTAGTATTCAAAAATTAGAACAGTTATCTCCATCAACTAGAATTAAACGTGGACTTCTCAATCCTCTTGGATCTATTATTAAGCTTATAACTGGTAACTTAGATCATAATGATGCTTTAAGATATGAAAATATGATTGATTCTCTAACGACACGCCAAAATACACTCATTAAAAAGGTAACCTTAATATCAGATATTTCTGAATCAATGATAAAGATAACAAATTTCACGAAGGACAATTTCATTCGAATAGATAAAGAGTTACGAGAAATAAAAAAAATTAATAAATCAAACTAATATTGATATAACTACCCATAATTTTATAATGTTTATAATTTATTTCAATAATTTTCAACTACTCTACATTCGGTTGAATGAAATTGAAACTTCTCTGGCATTCAGTAAATAAAAATATACACCAATCTCTTATAAACTCAAATGAATTATTAGAATTGTTAAAAAAGATAGAGAAATTCTACAAACTTGTGTATCCAGTAAGTTATGACAATTTAGTTAAAATAGAGCAATGTATAGAGCTTAAAGCTTATACAAAAGGAAGTCAAATAACATTCATTTAGTAATATACCAATAATTAGAGATGAAATTTATACATACTACAGAGCAATTCCAATACCTATGACCAATCCTTCTAATCATACCACCATCATTATTCCTAAATTTCCTTACCTATTAGTAAAAGGGTCTAAATTTGTCTCGCTCACTTTACCTTGTAATGAACTTCACGACGAAATGTTCCTGTGTCACGAGGATGATTCTCGAACAACTTCAAAGACACTTGCATAACAGCATTAATTCAATTTTCTTCGAATACGAGTTCTTGTCATCCAGTACCAGTTGAAATCAAGACCATTAAGATACAACCAATTGGAAAAGAGAGATGGATTCTTCATAGTAACGCTGAGAATATATTATCAAAAATTTGTAACGACGAAATAAACGAAAGAAAATATAGAAGGGACATACTTCCTCGTCCTAGATGACCATTGCGAATGTTAAAATTGTGAAATTACGCTAAAAGCTCACCATATTACTACGAGTAATTTGAAGATGTCAAAATTACCGATTATTAATCTTCCCGAAATAACAATTACTGAGCAACAATTGCAACGTGAACCCATCAATTTGGATAACAGTGAATTAATAAATCTTCAACATTTAAATAATCTTTAAAAATCAGTGAAAGTGAACTAAAAACATCAAGTGAAAGAATTATATAATGTAAAAAGTGTTAGTGCCGGAACTTTATTGTTATATGTGATTATATTTCTATTAATTCTTGTATTCTTAGTATATAAGCTCAGTTTTTGTAAAAAGCAATTCTATCGAAATAATCATAGTGATAATCATCCCTCTGATAATTTCGAACTTGAGGGGGGAGGTTTATGCAGTCTGTACCCTCTCCTATTACGTCTTGTTAATTGGTACATACGTTAGAAATGCTGATGTTACGTGTCTGCAAACTACTGATAGACACCTGGTGTTTTGACTGAATGTATTGCGACATATTTCTCATTATTTCATAGTAAACAGCCCCACTTTGTGTTTATAGAATAAGAGTTTATAAAAGAGACATTTGTAACAAATAAAAGCATTCTTAATAAAGCTTCTTGAGAATCAGTCTTGTCTTAGACTTTTTAAAAACCCTCGGCAGTGCTCCCGAAATTTAACTACTTACACTTCTACTTTACAAACAAACTTTACTTTACAAACTACTTTACTTCTTTCCATATTTAAATTTTTATAAAGGTAACGGTTGAAAAATCATCACAAAATTATCAGTGTTTCTTTCATTAAATGTAGGTACGGTTAAAAATTGTAAGAAAGCTGAAATGTTACATACTCCATAACGATCCTAGCAAAATTGTAACAACGTAACTAATATTTCAAATTAAATAATAAAACGCTGTTTGTGTTTTGACAGCACGTTTCCACAACAAAGTCACAACACCTCTGCGACATTCAGTGGCTTAACAATGTTGTTTCACAAAGCACAAGCTGCACGGCAGGTATCATCTGAGTGACCACAGTGTATGATAGTAAAACAATATAATTTTATATAAAACCGTTTATCTTTTGTTAGTATATAGACAATTTTATTGCATACTGAGGTTAATTGGAATGCTCTAAGGGCTAACTATATATTATAACCAAGTAGTGGCTCTATGGCTATTTGTAAGCCGTACTACGTTCGTACGACTCGTAAACGCCTTTTGGCTGGTTTCTTTTGGATTGTAAGTAATGTATTTTCATCAGGTGTAGTACAGTAAATTTATCAACCCTGTTAAAAAAATCAACTTAGTATTTTATGTATCCACTAATCTCCGCAGTTTGACGCCCATTTTGCCAGTTTAGGGTAACTAGATATCAAATTTCGAGGCATTGCTTGTATTAATACATATGTAATTGACTAGCGGTGCCCTGCAGCTCCGCACGCGTATATTGTGCAGATTCATTAATATGGGTTATGAATTAATAAAAAAAAAAATCATATTTACAAAAAAAAAAATTATTTATAAAAGTATGATTGGCTTTTCTTATAGCTTATCAATTGAGGTATGATAATATAAACATCCAAAAAAAGTTGTATTCATGATTAGTGTCTTTTATAATAGAAGTCTATCAGGAAATTTGGAAAAAATTACATGTACAGACAAAACTACGAATTTATTATTATAGATTATTTTCTATCCTTTCCATCCAAACTACAATGTAACATTTGCAATGTTGTTTTAGACATTTTACAGAATTGTGATACTAATTTTTTACTGTACCATAGTTTTGTATATGACTTCGTCGAACTCGATGAAAACTTATATTATTTTCACGGCATAAACTCGAGTGGTTTATTCAAAGTTTTGAGTGCAAAGATAATATAAGTCTTGGCCCGTTTTGAATAATGCAAATAGTTCATCGATGCGGCACATTGAGGTGTTAAAGGTGAAGTTTATTATAATACTCTTCGTAACAACCTCTATTCATAATTTCATTTATATAATATTAAGAAAGCTTGAGCAATATTACTAAAATGTGGCACTTAAAAATTTTCTGGTGCGAGGGTTTGCGTTGACTTTCCAAGAGAACCTACATTGTATGATTAAATTATTACTTCCTAGTTTTCTTGTTGAAAACATTTTACACAAGTCGTTTTAAGATAAGTAATTATTCATGAAGGTCCACAATAAAGACTTTAAAAACACTAAAAATCGTATATAAGGTATTATTTATTACACTGTATCGCTATATATTTCAAAATATAGTATTTGAGAGACTAAGTTGAATAGTAAACCGCCATAGTAAAACACCGTCTAGATCCAAATTTTCTTCACAATCGATAAAGCTATTTCCGAGAAAACAATTACATACATATAGTCATACACATTGCTTACTTCACATTATTACACAAACTATGAAAAGCAATATCTGCTTGTCCGTTAGTATGTAATATCTGGAAATGTAGCTACCATATTTATTTGATTATTATTATTCATATTTTTATATATTTATTTACAGTATAAAATACCATATGCAATACGTAATGACAATGGCAGGGAATAAAGTCGAAAATAAACATGTTTTGGGACAAAGGGAGGATCCTCCGACCAGGCGGGTGTTATGTCTGGCGGGCAGCTGCCCAACGGTTGTTGTCGTGTTCTTGTATATATTCCAATTGTTCCAATTTTAGACACGGCCATTGAATTCCAAACTAAGCAAAGCTTGTAAAATGGTAACTAAACAGCTGATATACATACATATATAGATATTTAACACCCAGACACAAACAACTGACATTTATGCTCATCACACAAAGTAAGTCATGAGTGGGGATCGATCCCGCGACCTCTTGGCTCAATAGTAGCGTTTACTACCACTGCACCACGAGGCCTGTCAAGATGCGTCGTATGTGGCGAGATAGATGCCGCTACTCATGCCTTTAGCGCATTCTCTTTAAATACTTTTCCTAAACCAACTACAACAATAAACAGGTAATTTGGCGCTGGTGGAGTAAATGAAGCACAAAGTTTTTCAAGTAAAGAAGATGTTTAAGGGGGGGCCCTTTCCTTGGCACTGTTTTATAAATACCGATGAAAGTAGGTTAGTCGACAAAGTGCAGCTAAACGAATATAATAAAATGCTATTTATCACTTTTCGAATTCAATGTCAGGTGCTTAACTGTAGATAATTGAGTAGGCAAATAAGTCTGGTGATATTGCCAATATGTTTACTTACTACACCGAAAAGTGTATTTTTAATAAAAGACAATTTTTAACAAAACAGAGAACCATATTCAATGACTTTCAGGAGTTCCCTGGTGTATCTTCGAAGTCTAAAGTCCAATGCCAATAAAATTTAAATGGGACCACCCTTGAGGTATTACCTTTCCAACAAAAAAATCATCCAAGTCGTTTAATAAACAAAGAAGTTATGGCTTACCATCCATAAAAAAAAAACCGGCATTCGAATTGAGATTTTCCTCCTTTTTGCAGTGGATTAAAAATCAAGGTGTACTTTTCTATTTACTTATTTTTAATTCTTCTCATTTGACATATAACATCAATGTCACTGTCACGTGAGTAGTTTTTTCAGAAGATAATAAAAAATAGTATCAAACTGTATTCTACTGAGTTATAAAGTTAATTGGACAGTGATTGACGAGAATGAAGTGGCGGCATAATATTCTGATTATAAATTATTCATATACTCTAAAAAATACCTACTTTATGTTAAAAATATGAACAGAGCTTAATAAAATCCACGCAACGGTTATCACAAGCAAGAAATTCAGCTGTCTAATCTAAAGTATAGGTCTAAGGTATAAGTAATAGCTAAAACTAGGACTACTAATAATACTAATAATAGGACTAATAGCGTCCGCAGCAGAAACCAATAATTAATCTACATTATTAACGCAAAAGTAAGTTTATTTAAATGTTTGTCTATCAACAAGGTATAAGTGGTTGAAGAGATTTTAATTTTTGGCACAGAAGTATCTTTCGTCGTTGAATATGACATAAGATGTGTTATGTCATCCATCAAGTGTTCAGGACTTCTCATCTGAACCCTCGATGGACTGTGGTGTGTGATACAACAATGACCTGTGTTTCGCAGGGATAACAAATTTACAATAATATAAATAAACTCACCACTGACGGCGTCTACGCTGACGGAAGAAACTCCACAATTCACCGGCAACAGTCAAGGGATAGGTGGGATAAGGTTAAGTCATGTCGTTCACTGGCTTCTCATACCATTTCGTCTCCTGGCGAGATTACAAGTTTACACAATATAACAAAACAAACGGACGCAATAGGGAGATTATACCAATGGCACAACACAGTTCAAACAAACAATTACAAGAGGTTTTCTTCAAGTTATCAAACGATGGTACTCGTAACTCAAACCAGCACATTGACCATAATTAACACGGCAATATACAAGTTATATCGCGATCTGATCAAAAAACAACAAAAACTTATCAAAACAATACCGGCGCGGCGCACGCGTGAATTCAGAACCAAAAAGTGATAGCTGCCAGCGCGGTAAGCGTGAAGATACCTAGATGGAGAAAAATAAAGACAACTTGTGTTGCCAGACCGGGGTTCGAACAGGATGCTTTTTATAAAGATTGTGTGAATCTTCTAATGACCAGGTTGGGGTAAAATCGGTTGTACCTACATATTGTCACGGTGAAATTTGTTTGACTGCCATCTCTATTGATTAATTGCAACACATATTGTTACGTATTGTATGAAACTACTACGTTGTCAGCTATTAAATGTTTGATACTTTTTATGCTATCCAAAATTTTGTGTAACGCCATCTGAGTTCCAATTATTTTAAAAATTTAAATCTATATTTAACTGTGAGTGTTTATCTCAAGACGTTTGTATTTTGTCTGGCTGTAAAATCAATTAGCAACGTAACTTGATTTTTAAAAACGATGTTGACAGTTATTACTATTTATGAGTATAGCGGCTATATTATTAATGTTTGCGCCTAAACGTGTACTCGATGACCTCATAATCGGGTACAACCCTCCCGTGAATGACGGTGGCAAAAACTCTTCCGCGTCCTAAGGCATCGCTCATTGCCTTGAACCCCTCACCCCTCACCATGCAGGGATGCAGTGTTAATACGTCTTGCACCGCCATGT
This sequence comes from Saturnia japonica, assembly GCA_033032175.1. Taxonomy (NCBI): domain Eukaryota; kingdom Metazoa; phylum Arthropoda; class Insecta; order Lepidoptera; family Saturniidae; genus Saturnia; species Saturnia japonica. The sequence continues at coordinate 898,244 of CM065320.1, read as the reverse complement.
GTGCCGCGCCGCGCCGCAATTGTCTGTACTATTGAGATATAAATATGTTATAAACTATTGGTGTCTGCAGCCTAAATGTAATAAGAACGTTTTGTGTGATTGGACCTGCGCAAGAGATCCTCCAAATATAAGAAGAAACCGGAGTTCAAGGTGAGTGGTTTTGCCTTATTATTAGAGTCATCGAAGTGCACGAAGGAATCCGCCATATTTTATATCAAAACTTAAGATAACGTGATTCTATCAAAAAAATACAGTCCACTAAATGCACCCCCCCCATCCCCCCCATTATTGTATGGATTAAATTGTCTTCCAATAACAGTTTCACATATGCCAGACGTGCTACGAAGATTCACTTTTTTAACGAATTATATGCTATTGCTAGGCCACAATTTCATCTAATATTAAGAAACGATGTGGTTGAAAATGGTAAGCCTAGATAGTTACTTACTAGTTATCAAGTGCGGTTCCCAGCAAAAAATACTGAAAAATTGCTTTCATGGTTTTATTCAAATGTTTTCATTCATCGAAATCTCAGAATCATTGTAGGATTTGAAGCCGCTGAGTTATAATCAATTTAACGAGAGATCTATCAACAGTAACCACGGTCATATTCATACCGGTTTGTATGTGGTAATGCTGATCCACCTGTTTAATATTAGGTCCTTACACTTGATGCACTGTTGACACCAATTAAGGCGATATTTTTTACATATAAGGCATAAAATCGCATTAAAAAACCTTCCTTATATTTAAGTAAACATTTATATTAGACCCTGATAATTGATATTACAAAATTATTTACGAATACCCAAGTAAGGATTACCTATATTATAGATTAAATGTCAATAATTCAAAACAAATTTAATGTCACATGCTAACCCTAAAAACAACAGTTTTATTTACAAAGATAAATATTGATACAAAACTACTATAAATCTGCTAAAACTACCCTCGAAATTGGTTTTTTATGAACATGCACGAAATAGATAGTCTGTAAAAAAGGGAGAACCCTGGTCCAGTAAATTTTTGTTAACGGCACAACTCGGTATATTGGCGCCATAAACATTTGCGACCATTGCTTCGACCAGATATAACAATTGGAATAATACTAGGGTTTTACATAAACCCATTTTATCGTATTAAAACTTTAATCTTGCAGACCAATATCAGCAATTTGTAACTATACTCCACACAGATAACTCGTTTAGGCAATATTTTTATTGTGATATTAGTTTTGCGTATAAAGTAAATGCAAAGGCGTAGTTACAAGAGTCATCCTATTCTCTGTCAATTTCTAGTCTATCAATTTCTTCTATTCCTTGCAGAATTCTTGTACTTCTATCACATTAGTTAATCAATTTATGTATGCCACCGGATATTATTATCTAGTGAGATTATAAACTGTTGGTGGATTGTGAACGGATACTAAAATTTGAAATCGAACAGTTATATTTTCGTAGGTTAGGTTGAAACGGTGAGCATAAAGTGAACAAATAGACCATTGCAAATCGGCATTTTCCCATAACCTTAAAAGTTCGTTTCCAATCTACCGATAGTTTACAGTCCCATTGGATTGTTTTTTGTCCCCCATGTACACTAGTTTGAGACGACACTTTGGTAACTTGTTGAGCGCACATTTGCAAAATTTCTATATTTATACAATTTATTCACAATAGGTGGAGCGCCAGTCGTTTTCATTTGGAAGGCAAATAATAAAATATAATATAAAAATGCCATCTAATAACGAAGTTTTCAATATATCTGTTACTATAATAAAGCTTGTTACTAAAATTGTCGGTGTGTATCGTACGAGGGGCATATAGTGACGGCTGGCCTATATTAAAATTGATTGCGCACTGCAACAATTGGAACTGAAGTCTGCACAAATTGAGTTTCAAATGGATACGCTGAACGGTCGGACTGAACCTGGGGCCGTTGACGTATCGAAATATAGATTATATAGATGGACTCATTTTGTAGTTTTATTCTGACCGATTTATTACGTTATGGATCGCTCTATAGAAAGAGTTTACCTTCGTTCTGCTTAGATAATATTACTGATAAATAGTCGTTTTTAGATTTTGTTGTCTCATACTTTTTTAACATTCAAATCACGGGAAAAGATGTTCTTCTCATTCCTAGAACTGTACTTTAAATTATGACATAATTTTTGTTGAGAATATAGGAGACCAACTTGCCAATACTTTGTTTTTTTTTTTTATCAAAATCAGTTTTTCTATCTAACATTCATCTATATTTTTTTTGTAGTAAGTAGCTCGGAAAAATTATTGCACATTAAGTTATGGAAAATACGGTGCAGTCGAAAAAAAATGGCGACCGTAGTGACAATTTTCATTCACAGTCATCGGAGGAACTTGCTGAACGGCGGCAAACATAAGAATTTGCAAACTTCTTTGTTCTTGCTGAGATTACTGCTGCTGTGTACCTGTTCCTTCGAATTCCAGTTCGTGTGCTTCTATAGTGGACGGATGATGCTGGGATAAGGTCTAAAAACTTTTCACTCATCATGATGCAATCGATAAAATACGCTTATTAGGGCTCAGTGACATATGTATTATTCACAATACGGATAGTCCGTCACTGTAACCTATCCAGAGCATCAAGGCGGATTTGGCAGAACTATCCCAAAACCGAAAGTAAAAAAATATTTACTTATAAAATTATATAATATGTATTAATGTAGAGAGGTATGTCCCTGAACTATAAAATGTAGGTTACAAAACAACTCCGTGTAATATTTTAATCAATGAACGTAGAAAAGTGAACGAATAGAGTAAAAAAATCAATCAATAGCTAACTCAGTACAGTCGTGGGAATAAATAAGCTATTGTTTTCAGAGCTGTAACAATAGTAGTCACATTTGCGTAAATGAAGTTAAACATTTACGATTTATCAATGGTAGCATAATCCAAGAATTTTTTCTTAGGATCTTGAATCCACTTTAATAAATTGTCGAATATTTATGGATACTGAATATTATTGATATTATGTAGATTAAAACTTACGTATTATAGACAAGTGCTTATATATTATTTATTATGCTAAAATAGTAGTAGCTTTTGACTACGACGTTATTGCGGATGTTTTCAAAATAAAACGACTCATACTCATAGTCTACATATTGTATATTTCATTGTTTTTAGACTATAAAATATCTATCTATGTATTACCAATATAAGTAATCTCAAATGGCTTCCACAAGTAAGAATATAAAATATATTTTTTAACGTAAATCGAGTTACAAAAATAAAGAACAATGGACACCTGCGCGGGACCGTTCAGATGACCTTCCTAAATGATTGATCGTGACAAATATGTACATGAAGTTTATTTTCCACACGTGAACAAAGATAGGAATGTAGATAACCGAAATGTTATGCTACTGGAACACGTGAATTTTTTGTTGGTAGACAAACACCAGTCGGATAATTTAGTTCATAAATTTTTATTATGTCAGCGTATAGAGTGACATGGTCGGTTTGTACAAAGGGCGTGTTTGATACAATTTATTTTTATTATTATAGTTTGACATGTAGTGCAAAATGGACTGTCTATTATCATAGACACTTTATTTTTCACTGTAATAGGCTTTTGTCATGTAAATTGATAGTATAATATGGTTTACTTTATTCCTACAATTAATATTATGTAATTCACTTATAGACAAAAGATCTATGTACAATCGCAGAAGGTATATAAACATACAATTTTAATTCACGCCCAGCTTCTGCTAATTATCAACCGTTCGTACAGTCTATTGATTAAATCGGTCGCCTTAGTTTGTTAACTAAAATATTAAATATCTAACTAACTTTTTTACTTTGCATTTGGATTCTAAAAAATAAATTTGAAATGGGTGAAACTGTGGGCCAGAGCTAGTCTTAAATTAAAATAAATACGGGCTACACTAACTACATAATATTAAATATAATAAATAAAATAAAATATTTGGACTGCATGCCATCTGTTGCTTTAATTAAGCATTCATTCATACATATTGTTATTAATTGACTTAAAGGTGATGATATATTTTATTATTAAAAATAAAATAAAAGTACATTGCAAGTGACGTTGTTAAAGAGTTTTTCTGAATACAATCCCAAGTTTTCGTTGTAAAGATAGGCAACGCCGCAGTTTCACCACAAACACTGCGAGTGCGCTTTTCTACGAACGGCAGAAGTTTCACGTACCCGCAGGACATTATCACATTTGTCATAACAATTTCGAGTTGAAAAGTACATTCCGAGTAATGTTCTACCTGTAATTATCCGACACGGTAATTATGTGAATTGTATAATTAGTGAACTTGTTTGTATGGGACGAATTCTTGTTTATTTCGTCTTAGCAAAATTAAAAAATTTTGTATGATAATAATGGGAACCATAACCGTAAAATCCTACTTGGAGGCTTTCTTTTCCAGTGTTCTTTTAGCCAATGTTTACACACATAATGTAATTATTCAGATGTATGATTTCTATATCTTGCACTAAGGAAGTCACCAATGAGGAAGTTTTGCAAACTAACAAATAGGTTAAATTTGCATATAAGGATCAAATACTTAAGTATAACAGATTTGAGCTCCTGCAACTACTAATGATGGAAAACAGAAAATCGGTCGTCGAAGAAAGTCATGGCTGTGAAACATTCGATAATAGATGGTGATTTCTATCGACGCCAAACTCTTTCGCTTTACTATGAACAAATATATAGAGCTGACTGCCAACTTTCAATAGATGGAGAGGAACTGTAAGAAGAAGAAAATTGGATAGTATTAAAAATAGTAATCATGATAATTCCAGTTCGAGTCCAGTAGGGTTCGTTAGTGTTACTTATATTTATTGAAACGATTTATGATTGATGATCAGCAGATTGCGTACATGCAAAAAGTGAATTTAAATATCGATGTGGGTATCCATTCAACGTGTTATGAAAAAGGGGATTAAACACAATCAATGAACCATATCGCAGAAAAGTGCCCACTAAGAGAATATAACGTCCCCGAAGACTTGAATTACCGATGTTGCCCTAAAGTTGTTAAAAGAAAAAATATTCAATGACAAATGCATACTTTATTCAGCCATAAGATTAAATCAATAAAACTGAAAATTGGTTTGTATTCTGGTACAAATTTAATAAATAAAGTTGCATTTCTCGTATCTAGGTTGTTGGATATCGAAAAGTCGTTAGGCAATGGAATTATCCAGTTGTTTCGCGGCAGGTTATCAAGGACTTTGGAAAATGTCTGCCGGTAAGGAAGTTCAACGGCTCTTTTGTTACTCAAGCACTGCGTTCGCAGTACTACGGTTAGGATGGGGACCAAAACGGAAGAGTATGGCGGGAAGAAATTACATTATTATTCATCAATCGTTTCTATTATTTGTAATTTACTCACTAACTTTTAAAGCATGTTAAATAAAATACTAAACACTCGCAAAATCAGACGGTTGCACTTGTCTTGTTTTTGAGCTTTGGTTATTCGTCTGAACCACAGGATAATCAAGCCGCTTTACTGTCTTATTATAGGTGTATTTATTTGAGATATAACACTAGTGGACTCCGTATGAACTGTACTTTTCTTAAAATGGTAAAGAACTATTCTTATTTAGAGGATGGTAAAAAAATCATTAAAGGACAAAAAAGCTTATTACATATATGATATTTTCAAGTTTAAAATTAAATATGCAGTTAAGCTAAAGTTAAAAGATCATAATTTGTTTGAAAATTACAAGAGGCCTGTTATTGCTCATTAAATGACTAGTCGTTACAGTAAGAAGGCAATTTAAAAATATTTCTTACTTTGAACGAACCCGACACTTTACAGAGGTACTTAAGTTGAATAATTGTTGCAATTTACACATATTGCAGTGTAAACAATTAAAATAATTCAACCATTTACGGTTGCAATTCAAACCACATCCTAAGACACAAAGGCCCGATAGCGAATGCCCTTTGAACTTTATCCCACGGGTCGGAAGAGAATGCGGCTTCGTGACGCGCGGACAATTATAATTTTCAAGCTTGGATTGCACGTATTCCAGTAAATCATTCTTTTAAAAGTGCTGCCAAACAGTATATATATATATGAGAGTATATATATTTATGAGATTGTTAGAAATTATTTCGTTATTTTTCCTGTTACCGAGTGGCAAACTAAGTAAAGGTTAGAAGGTTATGAGTAATTTACAAGAGAAAAAAATATGGTTTCCCGGAAAAGACTTTAATTATGCAATATATTGTAGATTTTATTAGATTGGCTGTTTACTCATAGCTCATATTTTTTGTACTTAAGTGAATAAATAATACTGTTTGAAATAGAAGGTATTATACCTGCCTATATCATAAATTATTTTAAATAATTCTTAAAGGTAATTTACTAAAGTATATAATTATTTATATATATATAGTATCACTGGACATTCACTCCATAGACTAAAACAAACACCATAATTATGTTTTTTTGTGAAAATAATCGAACATTAGTTAATGCACAATGAAAAGTCTTTTAAAATGATACGAGAAGTTGCAAATTATATTGCATTTTGAATACACGAATGAACTACTAAGATTTGAATAAAATATAAAATTGACCTTGGTATACTTTATAAAGACTGTTATTAAATTTGACGAAATATCTGTACAATCTAAAGGAAGTCATGACAACAAAGGACTGGTTTAACTGAATCATATGTCCCAGATGAAACCTAGTTATGCCAGATATAAAATTAACGCGAGCTAAAGTTTTGTATGAGTTGCGTGTCTCGAATGGGTCACAGTGTGAACTCTATAATTCATACGCGAATTTATCTAACAATGTTCCGGAAAGCTATCAAACTTTGCCCCGTAGACAATCCAATCGTAGTCCGGGTTCAACATCGACTTTTGCATACAAACTTTACCTACAGATTGTTCGAGTTATGTCAATGCGTTTTAGACAATTAGATTCATTAATCAATTGTTTGATTTGGAGCGATTATCTATCGACAAACTATAGTCCTATTGTTATGGTGTCTTATCCACACCAAAGGAGGTATGGTTGGAATGTGTTCGGAACGATATATGTAGAATATATGTGAACTAACGGTCGCCCAATGATCGAAATTCGACCAGCGACTTTTTAATCATAGACTATTTTCTGTTTGACATTTGCAGTATAAAGTTAAACAATCAATATTATATCACTTGCTGTCATTTTTCATTGAGTGACAATGTCAATATTTTGGGGGTCTAAGTTCAATGGCACTGGACGCGTTAGGATTCGCAGTATTAATTTATTTTATTTAATATATTAATAACAGATATTATAGATAAATTTTAGCTTTCTGCACTCCTTCTCCATATAAACTTTAACCATGCCAAATCTCAGTCTTCCGTGCGCGCAATACGCTTAAAAAGGGGTATAAAGGTTTTGCTTCACGTATTAATATAATAATGATACTAAGATGACAGTAGAGAGAGGGAAGTAACACAAGAAAACTTGTGTTAACATCATCAATCGAAATAGCCATTGCTGGATATCCCCCGAAGATCACCACAAGAATCGTTTCAGCATTGCTCTCATTTTACAAGCTTCATAAAATCGCCGGCCCACCTTGTGGTAGCTCCGCTGACGCGGCATCTACCAGTACGTGGTCGCCACTCGAGAACTCTTTGGTCTCATCGGCCCTACATAAGTGGGATAAAATTAAGACCAAGAATGATGTTTTATCCACATATAGTTTATCATATTTTATGAACATTGAGAAATTTTTATGTTCTCGGTTGTACATTACTACACGTTTAAAGTAATATGTAGAATGTTTATTTTAATTTTTTTTAATTAATACATATATAGGGAATTATTTCAATTTATTTTTAGATATTTTATATCTTTCAATTTTATTTTCCTATGAATATTTGCATTTAAAATAATACAATTTTATCTCATTACCTTCATTGCTGACATTTGAATTCTTCCATTATTTTTTAAATACTTCCAAGACGTTATTCATAAAAGCATTGTTGCATAATTTTGCCTGGCGTTTCATTCTTTCATTTTAAAGGTCTCGAAATTGCTCGTGACTTTTATTTTCGTCTATAGTTATAATAACTACTTATGAAAATTAATTGCTTTAACTTCTTTATAACGTTGCACTATACTATGAAATATAAAACAATATACGTACTAACTGGCCCGCTAGACATGGTTCTGCGCTTTCCAGTAGTTAATGACTCGATCACAGCGTCATTTATCGGATCCTAACATACCTATAAACCTTCGGATCGATAAAATAAATATAAATTAAATAAATATAAGATCAATAGGTCATGTCGTTCAGAAATTATAGAGTCACTAAAAGACGCACACAAGGCAGGGCCATACCAACTTTACTGGAAGCATTTCGACGTAGTTTCACGCTTCTGTCTAGTAGCACTAGGTTATTGTTGAGGGCTGAAATTCTGTTTACTAAGAGTACTATTGGAACCCTAAAATGTAAAGTTTTTTCAAATTTGTAGCTTCATACGTTTAGAAGTTATAGGGATGCAAAGTTACGGAAATTCGACAATGACTGACTCATGATCATCATAATAGAACTAGTACTTCCCCAATACACAAATTATAAGCTTATTATATGTTGCGAAATTTTATATGAGCGCATTTTTCATAACCATGAAGTTATGAACTTTTAAACCTTTTGAAAAAAAAAATCGGGAACTTTAGATTTTTTTCTCTACTTTAATGAAAGAAAGAGGATTTATTAATTTGACGATATATTGGCATGTTATTTGAAGCATCCTGGTATGATTCCATACGTACCAATTTAAAAAATTTCAATTAACAAAAGAAAAATAAAGATTTAATGTAAAATTGCTTTACTAATGGCGCGAATTGTTGAGACTGTTTGTTGCTGATTAAAAAAACAATGACTAAATTAAACAATTTACATTCTTCTTACATTAAATACTACTTTCTGATATGACTGATAAAGCTATAAGGGCCCGTAAAATTATAGCCCTACTTGAAGAAAGTTGTTCGCAAACTTATGTGTCTCAGCGGTTAGGTGTGACTCGTTCAACTGTCCAGAGGACTTGAGAACGGCATGAAGAGATCGGTTCGGTTAAATGAAGAGCAGGTTCAGGAAGAAAACGATGCACAGAACAATGAGATGACCGCTTTTTGGTGAGTCAGGCGTTGCGGAATCATAAGGCGTCATGTGTGGACTTAAAGAAGTAAGAAGAGTAAAAGTTAGCTTGTGAACGGGCAGGAGGATGCTTTTGGCTACCAATATCAGCAGTTACTGCCCGGTCTGGGGCTATTAATTACTTCGCGAGCACCGTGTTGCTCGACTTCAGTTTGCTCGAAACTGTGCTTCATAGACTCTAGAGGACTGGAACAAAGCACTGTTTTCTTATGAAGCTAGAATCTTTTTCTATGGAGAAGACCAACGCCGGCGAGTGCTTTGAAGACCACGGGAACGCTATAAGTAATCACTCCATATGGCGGAGGCTCCGTTATGTTTTGGACAGCAATTAATTCGACGGATTGTACGAAGTTTTCATATAAAATAGTACATTAAACGTACAGAGGTACATAATAGAAGTCCTAATTCTACACGCACAGCCCGCATTGACTGCTCTTGAGGATGATTCCAGTTTTATGGAAGATAATGCTCGCCTTTACCTTTCTAGCGATGTGGAAGCGTACATGTAAGGACTTGGGATCCGTTGTTTAGATTGGCCAGCTTGAAGTCCTGACCTCAATCCAATTGAGCATGTCTGGGATATTTTAAAAAGAGGGGTAAGATCAGTGCAACCTACTCCAAAAAAACATCAGGGAGCTAAAAAGGGTTATTGCAGAAGATTGAGAACGTTATTAAAAATATCATGGAAAGCTTGCCCAGGAGGATTCAAGCCTTGGTTTTGGCAAGAGGAGATCACACTCTTTATTGGGTTTCTACATTTGTAACTTTATTTGATTAAAAAAACAAAAATATATCTACTTGTCTTTATTGCTGACCAAATATTTTTGTTTGGACGTGTACATCTATTTTATGGAATTCATGTAAAATTAATGAAAAAATTGCCAGAATTCACTTCACGCATATTAATTTACACCATTATTAGTAAAAAGACTACGTCAAATAAATAAACACAGTTTAATCGACCTTCGAACATACATTTCCCTAGGTGACCGTTTTTTCTTAGAAAAGAATATATCAATACTAAATCAATTGAAAATGTTTTCGGAAACATACATTACACCACTTTATAAATTGCACCCCTGCGAAGCTGGGGCAGGTCGCTATTAAGATATATATATATTAGGATTGTCATTAATACTATCTCTATTTATTTAACGAACTCAAGCCTAAAATATTAACTCAGTAATCTGCCGGAATTTTGGAACCTAGTTCCACTCTAGTTTATGAAACGAAAAACTGTAAGAAAAGAAAATATTAATAATAAGAGATTAATATTTATAATTTTTTTTATATAAATTTATTAAAGTAAATACAAAGTAAAACGAATCAATGTCTTTACGCCGGATATTGACTGTAAAGATTAACTTTATGTCTTTAACTTCAAATTGCGGAACTAACCATAAAGCTATCATAAACTATAACATTGTAAGGTGCGACAAAGTAACACATATTTTTCATTTAACGTACTTTATTCACCATAAAGGCAAAATGATATGAGCCTTGCAAAAGTGCAATTGTGTACATTGTTGTAGGTCGCTCATCTCGTAAAGTATAATCTACATACATAAATATTATCAGAAACATGATAAAACCCACTTACTTCATAAACTAGTGATAAGTTTAATAATAAAGTTAATTATAGTGGGGTATATTTACAAGTGGACATTTATAACTATCCTACTGCTCGGACTGATTTGAGGGGTATATAAGGCGTAGTGCACAAATAGCAAACGCCAAGTTCGGTGAAGCTATAAAAGCCGCAGCAGCTCTGTTTTTAGATAGGGCCCCTAAGGCTAACAGGATAGTCAGTCAGAAAAAAAATAACAATCGTTTTAGTGCTTGGATCTTAGAATCGTTCACATCGTCTAGTCACATAATCATGGTCTGTGAATGATACTTTTAACCCCTGATTTATATTAGTAGCTATCAGTCGGGACATATAATATCATCTAACTAAACTAAACCAAAGAGATGAATATGAAAACAGTGTTATTAATATAATACAGCATATAACTAGCTTTCCTCCCACGGTTTCACTCGCATAGACTTTAAGATTTATGTTGTTATAATTGTTCATACATAAATTAACAAATTGTGTAAACGGTGTACCTAATTTATGGGAACAATGGTGCCGACAGAAAATTAGAATGTAATAAAGCCACGTTTCTTTTTATACCATATTGGGGATTACGCTGTTTAGTGCTAAAATCAGTTGCTGTTAGAACTGACTCTGGTTTAGGCCATGCAGAATAAACCTAAGCCTAAAAATAGTATTTCCCATGCAAAAGTTTTCACTTCTAGCCTTAAAGTAGAATTGTGTTGAAGAGTATAAATATTATTTGCCACACAATCTTTGGCCCCCACTTTTACGCAGTTAGGAGTTGAATTTTGAAAAATCCCGTTCAATGATGTCTACAATATAAAATCAACATCCTTCCCAAAGTACATATTTCTTTATTATATAGTCTTTAGTAGTATGGGCAGGGCGATGATGTGTGAGTCGGGATAGATATAGATTTTACTTTGGCATTTATATATTGAACAAAGTTTTTGTTTTAAAAGATAATAAGGTATATCGGCTTTGAGAGGTGTTTGTAGTTCTCTTACCACTTAACACTGCAGTGATATTATCTCGACGCTCGCACACTACGACCCCGACAGTCATGTCGAGTTCACTTATAATTTGTCATATCCTGTGACAAGGATAGCGCAAAAGTTTAAAAGTGTGCTCGGTGTAGCTTGTTCATTTTTGAGTCATGTACTTATTATACGCTGCTCAAACGACCTTAGTTTGGAGAATGACGTGAATAGTCTTTTTATTTTACTCGTGTATTCATCTATATTGTATTATATTTAAATAATATTGTTACTGTAGGAAGAGAATTAGAAAACTAACAAAATCATATTTATGAGCAAACGCTGAATAATTTTTCTTTCGACATAAGTTTATCCTTATTTTTAAAGTCTAAACTGAGATGTATAGAATATTAACGTAATGTATTCATTACAAAATAAATGTGTTCTTGTTTTCCCCTTTTAAGAACAAAAGATTTTATGTACTAAGGATGACACGGACTTAACTGCCATATAGCATTGGTAGTTTAATTATTGAATACGTGACATAACTTTTTATTTTTCCACTTGATGTTAATAATATAAAAACATATCTTGAGCGTCCAGTATAATTAAGAAATGTTATTTTCAAGAATAGTCACTAACTTTTTAATGAGAAGCGAATCGGGACTTTGATCGATATTATTTAAATAATCTAGATGGTTTTACGTTCAAACCTGTCACAATAAAAAAAATATAATTGCTTTTTTTCTTCTAGGTATTTTTCCTTTAATTGATTAGGTTTACGTCAGGATAGTTGTTTTTGCATATTTTATTTAAAGTAACTAGCATACAAGTTGTGCAGTGAAAGGGCGTTAGTATTGTCAGATTTTGGCACCCTGGTCTCATTTATTCCGGACACGTTCTAAAATTTTATAGAATCAGTGTTATTGTGAACTTTATGCTATTGTTTAATTTAGTTAAATACAAAACATAATAAAGTAATATTTCAAACAAAGGATATAGTAATTCTAGTTCTGTTATTACTAACATTGTACAGAATTGCATAATACCAATGATTATCCGTTAAGTCTGTATTGGTGCGATATAATTGAATGCAAGAGGCCATCCATTGATAATAATGGTTCACGTAGCGTACTGTTATCGCAATATTCTGTTACTGTTATCGTTCATATATTGAGCTTAGGATCAGCAATGGGTAGAATATTAATTAATCATTAAAATTGTCTACCACATTCTGGTGACTTGTTAATATATATGAAAAGACAAATAACAATAACTAACAATATGTTTAGTAGTCAAATTCATATTGGAAATAATTTGTTGTTTTATATAGTAAGGACGCAGTAGAATTATTTGTATTAAATAAATCTTATATTAAATTTCCACCAAAGATTGCTTTTCAAAGATTGTAAAAAAATTATACAAAATTTGCGAGAAATTAAAATGTTTTATACTATTGAAATTAAAATAGCCACAAACGGAAGTAATTTTCCGATGATTTTTTTTAAGTTGTAAGTCAAAGTTACGTAACTGTGTTTGATAGTAAGCGAAGTACAAACGAAAAACAGTGCTGACCAACGAGAGATCAGTGATCCATCACCAGTCAGTCGCCTGTATCATATTATAATAGAAGTCTGTAACGCCAATATAAACTGGATTTGCACTAAGCTGGTCACGAAACACGACATGCATAAGCGAATCACTATCACGTGCTTTTCGCATAGTTGTCAGTTGTTCACAACCCAATCGGGCTGTACAGGCTTCCACCCCGCTATCGCCATTTTTCCACATTCGTTCCACCAGGTTAGACTGGATTTGGGTGTCTCAAGTCTTAAAATGTAATTTAACCCCATTTCATCTCAATATCATGTTTAAAGATAGATAAAAATTGTAACACTAAAATTATCTTCGAAAATTGTTCTCCATGTGTCAAAAAGGTTATAAGAATCGCTATAATGCCAGACATTACTTATGTTCTATCTCTAGGTTTATCTCTACATCTCTAGAGACAAGTGTCATGTCATAAACAAATGACAAGACATTATCAAAAATTCAGAAGGTTAAATGATCGTAAAGTAACAAAAAAACTGAAATGAAATTGAACCTACCATATAACTTACATAAATAAGGTTGTAGCTAAAATCAATTCATAAGAAGATTTTAAACACTACCCTTGTGATCTTTTGAATTGTCACACCATTTAAGCTATTTCTAGTTCTGTGCAGAACTGTGTATCTATCAATTTCTACTTACTCTATATCGTCTATAAACGTTGCAAAAAGAAATTATCGACAACACTCCGCAATTTATGTTATGAAATTGCAAACTAGCATCTAGTTCACCTGATGTTGAGTCGTCACAGTAGTCTATATAACTCAAAAAGAACAATCTTAACTGAGGCCAATAGGTTGCATTGTGCGGTATGCGTTATGCCAAAAATAATGGGTTTAAATCTTTGCAGTTATTTTTAGGAGTATTGCCAATTTCAACGGAAGAGCTATTAGAATTATTTTCGTATATATATATATATATAAAATTGAAGTGATTGTTTGTAATGTCAAAATAATAACATTTTTATTAAATATATAAGAAAGTAAACTTATAACAAAAACATTTTATTATTGTCTTTTTGTTCTTGATAATCTCCGAAACAGTTGGACCGATTTTGACGGGACTTCTACTGGTAGATAGCTGAGCTTAGAGGAAGTAACTTATACTACTTTTATTTAAGAAAAAGAATTGGGTTCCGCGCTAAAAGTAATAAGCATTTTTATCTTTAAAATAATCGACGGGCGACTGTCGTGGGTGGAAGAGGAGTCACCACAATACCATCGGAATTTTATAGTCCAAACGGCGAAATAGCTGACACAGCTAGTAACAAATAATTTCTTAGCACGTTGATGCCCTAGAAAATTATATTATCATTTACGTTCTACGGGCTAATATTCATCCACAATTTTAGCAATTTCTAAGCGTCGATGTGGCAGAATACAGGTGTGTGTGCTAACTTAAGAGCAAATGCGGGCGCCGTTTAGTTCATACAAACGTGTTCTTTTGTTTTATTCCTGGATACTGGAACTAGAGCAAATATTTACCATATAATCCATATCTACTACTGCCATGTTCCTCCTATGTTTTGATTTTTTTCCATAAATTGAATATTTATAAGAACTAACATCCTTTAAAAATGATTACAGTTACAAAGTTATACTGATGTTAGCAGACATTCAGCAAACAAATTTTGATGAATATAAGTAATATAACATAAATAAAATACATACAAGTATAACACAATATCCGTAATACAAGTAAACCAAAACATCGAAACCATAAAAATCGATTATTAATTATTTTGAGTCTGGCAACACTGCATAAACAGGCACCGAAAACATCATGATTGTTAGTTTCTTTTATTCCCCGTTAAAATATTTCCATCTTTTTAATATAAACAACAATACTAAAAATTCAGTTAAATTACAAGGTTTTTTTTCAGTGAAGGTAAATTCTTCATCATTGTGGGCTAAAATGGGCGACCCCCTTTCATTGGCAGTCGCGACGTCATGCCGGTCTGTTGTAATACCTCTTCACACTGTGTTTGAAGGATATACTATCATAGGAAGGAGTGAACAGGTTAGCTGGGAGAATATTCCACATCTGATCTCCACGGTACAGCAAAGGTAAAAATTGGAGAACTTCTTCGTTCGTGCCGTGATGGGCGCTACCATGTAGCTGTGGCTCTGAAAACCAGACCACGTAGTTCTGTAATGGAAGGGGATAATAGAGGAAGAAACAGAAAAATTATGATTTCGTCTATATTACATAGGTAAAATCAGTTTGAGCTGCAATTGCTTTTTTGCGCCATTTTAGGTCGTTCGGACATAGCCTCACAACAATAGATTTTTGTTAAAACTTATTTTTCAGATGTCTCGTCCACCATATTTCCTCTTAAGTACAAGTACTTACTTGGCGATATATTACAAACATAAAGTGATATTCTTCATGATACAAGCCAAAATAGTGTATTAAAAAAAAAAAAATAAGATATTATTTTTATTTATGAAACTGGTTTAAGCCGATGATTTTGTCAACCATACTACAGTCAAAACATTATATTTAGAATAATTTATACAAAGGATACGTACGTTTGTCTTGTCCTATCCATTTAAGGGGACCTTAATGTGGACCGACAACTAACCGTGTGACACCACAAAGTCAATTCTCGGGAGGCGTGTCGGTTTTATGTAGACGAGGGTTTTTAGAGACAATTTAATTATATTGGCCACCTGAGCTCAACTATATATAAAATATTTACTTTAAAACTTGAAAAAACCTAGGCAATAAGTTATTTGAAGTTAGGTATTTGTACTTGTTATTTTTTTGTCAATGCTCAATTTTAGATTAGGTATATTCTAGCATTTATAAAAAAGAAATTAATGAGACAATTTGTCATCTATGATGCCATTAAATATTTAATGTGCCATTACCATTTAAGAAAAAGTTAATATTTATATTAAATTAAACCGATTTAATTATTTTATTTTAAAAAAAAACGTGAATGAATGTGCAACATGTTGGTTATAGGAATTAAGTTGTGTGAAAATATGTAAATGTAGAGTTTAGTCCCATCTTTCTCAAATTGGTTATGACGCGACGCCCCCTTAAGGTCTTTAAAGAATTCAGATAGCATAGAAAATTGGGGCGTTAGGAGATTAAAAAGGCAAAAATCAAGTTTTCTTGATACTAATTTCCGCAGTTTTACAAAATTAGAATATCCCTATTTCAAACTAAGATTAAATACGTACTATAAGTAGGTACACAATAAATTCATTTCTTTATTCCTACTCTACCCTTGGTGGTGTTTTTATGTTGCGTCAAAGATAATAAGTTGAAACATTTTGGGGGCGTCAGAAACATTTCTTATTAATTAATCTCTTTGGGTTGCGATGGACGTAGTAAGTTTGAGAATCTTTGATTTAGGTGAATAACCCGCATTGCCCTTTGTTGACCGTCGCCTACAACATTGTGACCGCTCCCGCGCGTTTCGCAAACCAAATAATTACCAAACTTGCGGACTGGTTCACTATCCTCACAAACATTATATTTACACACTTGTAATTGGAGTATTTACTAAAAACATACTTACATTATTACATATAATAAAATAAAATATCACGCTGCCTTACTACACGTTAATGTGATTTTCTCGAGAACCACTATTACGGATTATGTGATTTTTATAATTCACTATCAACCATTTGCAATTGCATTCGCGTTAAATACAAAATAAATTTAAATAACAATCAATGAAATATAGTGAAAACGTAACTTTCTATTAGTGAATCAATTTCTTAATCTGATATAAATGATAAATATATAGTAATAAGTTTCTCGGTAACGGCTCCAACGATTTGGATGAAACTTTGTATTTAGGTAATATTTTACATTCCAACTATACCTAGATAGGTGTTTTTTAAGGCACCGAGCAAAGCTCGGTCGCCCAGATATTCTGATACTATGTGAGCAATTCTTGTGTATATGTAATTGGTATCTCGGAAACGGCTCGAACGATTTGGAAGTAACTTTGTATTTAAATTTCAAGTTTATCAAGACAGGTGTTTTTCTTTTTTTCTTTATGTGAGACATATACCGCAGTTCGGTTGCGCCAGATACGTAAATCTATATTTGTTCCACGCAGCTACATTAAAACGGCTGTATCGATTTTGATGAGATTGTCAGACAACCTTCATAGTAGTCCAGCGGGTGACCTGCAAAGTTTGGAATCGATTGGATCAAAAAAAAAATTGGTCTCATATTATCGCGTGGCCCTGTTTGCTAGTATAATATAAGTAAGAAATAAGATTTACAAGCAATAATATAAAATATAAAAAATTATTATTTCATTCATAAATAAATTTCATATTATTGAAAATAATTTTACTATAAGAATTATAAACCTACTTGTTTTATTGTAGCAGAGCAAAGTAAAGGCACTGTGCCTGCTGGTAAGCATAATATAATACAAGAACAGCGATAACCATCGAGAGATCGCTAATCCGTCAACAGTCGTCTGCAAGCTTTTCTGCTGATATACGAAAGCATCACTATGAAAGGTTAATCCCCATGTGTTTGATGGTCGGCTCCCAGTCGGATACAGAACCCTACCACCTCGCTTTATTACTGGGTATCTGGATATATAGGTACCGGCAGATCCCGGAACACGACGTGAACGTGCCGCTATAGCGGTCATTACACCTATTATATGGTGGTCGCGATCCAGTCCGACACGATTGTGGTGTCCTATCACCCATTGATATTAACAAACGATTAGAAGTTGAAGCTTTTGATAATTATGATAGTGTTATGATTAACAAAACAAAGTTTTATCCACTGCTTCGATTCCTTTTAGACGTATCTATGAGCAATAAAGTTTATACTCTTGTTTTAATGTTACGTTATGAGCTCTCGACTTCTACAATAAATCCTTTTCAACGAGGACGCGCAAATCACGAAGTATTTTAATTATTTTCAACAACGTCGTAGCTTTTAATAAAATTGAATGAAGATGTTGCAAATTGGAGTTAGTCAAGTAATTTTGTTAATCGCAAATTATTTGTGTCAAGTTAGCAGCACAAATATTAATAGCGGGGTGTGTCGTTTAATCAAAATTCTCAGAACAATCTTATTATATTATATTAAGTGAACACACACACACACACACATATATATACATATATAAATTGGTTTCTCGGAAACGACTCCAACGATTTGGATGGAACTTTGTATTTAGATAATGTTTTACATTCCAAGTATACCTAGATAGGTGTTTTTTTTTTGTAAGACACCGAGCAAAGCTCTGGCGCCCAGTTATTATTAATTGGTAATACGAATATTAATATGGTCTATTCAATTACATTTCAATGTTTATTTACTTATTAATAAATTTGTAAGTTAGGTCTGCAAATCTTTTTTATGTTTTTACTTTGTAGCTATTTTAAAGGTCACTTATATTTAACAGAAATGATGTCCGTCTGTCCGTGTTTATGCTTGGCTTGTCTAATTTTAATTTATACACCTATGCCATCGATTTCATTGAAATTTTGTAAACAGCCGGTATCTGCTAATCCGCAATTTATGGATTATAAAAATCATAAAATATGAGTAAAAATAAAATTACTAAAAGTAAATAATTACTACGTAATAAAGGAATGCGGAGAAACTGTGGTCACGGCAAGTTAAACATAAATTTAGACATTAATGAAACCTTTGTAGAAGTAATTAAGTTATGTTTGTGCTGTTATATATCATCATATTTTACTGACCTACATTTTGTAGTGCCGAGTCTATATAGAGTTTCCTAGCTTTGCTAAAAAAACGAATGTAAGTAGCTTGTAGAGCAACATGGGCCGAAGCTACGACAGCCACACGATGAAGTGACGCGTGCGATATGAATGGACCGGAACACTAACTTGTTCAACGGTTCCACTGTTTTGATTTACTGAACAACTTTTTGTTAGCTGTGATATTTCGGTTATAGTCCACACGTGACTTGTGTGTTAATATCCGGAAAATAAGTGACTTCTGAATTGCTCTCACGTGTGGTCGTGTTTGTAGTTATTTATCATGAGCTACACACCTATATGTTTGCGGAACAATAGCTTATATTTACAAGCTGCCATTTAAAAGTTTTGTTGGCAGTTGAACTACTTTTTTTATATACCTGAATTTTAGTACATAGTTAGAAAGATTACTAGGTCAGTAGGTACTCAATATTTGTATTTGCTATCAGTCTTAATTATCTTGGCAAAAAAATATTTAGCTATTATTAAGAACTAGCTCTGTCCTACGGTTTCATCTGTATTAAATATATTCAACCAACTTTCAACAGCGCCACCGTCAACTCCACCCTTGTAGCGTATCAGCACTTTCCAATACTTTCCGTACTCGCCTACAGCCTTTTAGATCGCTTGACATTCATTGTCACTGCTCCGCTTCTTAGAGTCGTAGCGTAAAGCTATATAACCTATAATATTCCTCAATAAACAGGTTATAAAATGAAAAAAGCATTGATTGGACTAGTAGTTTCAAACAAATACAAACAAACAAATTGTACTACCAGCTGTACTATGAAATATTCTCTTGAGTTTCATATTATTAGGATAGATGAATTCGAGGGTGGTTGCTAGCCAGGCAGGCACTAGAAATGCTATGTTTTCATCACAATATTTTTCTTCACCGAAAGCTCAGGCTCTTAGCAGGGATTCGTACTCTCGTCGATCGACGCGGAGTCCGTACACGCTCAGTTAGCCATAATTGTTTCGAACATTGGATTACTTTGATTATGAACGAACGTAAACAAAATAAGAACTTTGTTTAGCATAAATATAAACTGCAGTAAATATGGTTGCCGATGTCCTTTGATCCATATTTGGTAGCAACATCTGCGGTCAGCTTTTGACCCTGACCGTCGCGCGTCGTGGCGGTCTTTGTCACGATACAATACCAAGTTGTGACATTACAAGTTACTTCTTGTCGTATCATTCAATTTTTGATTATATTAAGGACATTATGTTATTTAATAATAGATTACAGTGTATCTTTTGGATTTAGATTAAAGATACATTTCGGTAAACTTGAGGGTATGGTACACAAAAGAAAAAGAAAAAGCTCCTATTAGAAAAATTTCGTCGGCGACTTCATTCCCTTTGTCTTGAAAATGAAGCGACTTCCACGCTATCAGTTCTAAACTGGTTGTACTAATATAGAGCCTTTTGCGGAAGTGCTTACAACAACTCACTAAACTTTCGGACGAATCTAATTCATTTGAATGGTTTAGAAACACATAGGGAACCAACAAACAAAGAAACATATATATACATTGGTATATATCATGATTTACAATAAATATATGAATAGTATGAGTATAATTTTCAAAAACGTAGTAGATTTTAAAACGTGTCGTTTTGGTTTTCGAAATGAACAAAAATTTACAATATACATTTTATTATTACTATTTAATAAGGGCAATTTGTCGGAAATTAGGTTCTTATAACCCTTCGTTACTGTACTGATTGAAGTGAAATAGTTTAAAACTGGTTTATCAACATATAAATACATTATTTGTTCGTTCGTTGTGTTATTATGAGAAAACTTACCTTAAACCTTTAGATTTTATTTTTGTCAAATGAAATGTTATGAAGTACTAAATCAGTATTTAATTAGGAGTAGATAAGACTAGATAATTCGTAGATTTAAAACTGGCCAGTTTATTATATTCCTAAAATAAAATTTCTGTAATAGACAACCCTTGTAAACAAATTAAATGTAGAATTTCCTAAATACGCCCAATAATATGCTATTAAGGTACGTTGGTAATTCAGTTATTATAATCTCTGGAGCTAATCAAGAGAAGCCGGTCTATGTTAGCTATAGTACGCAGTGTACAATCGCTATGAAGTCTAGCTTATTACTTAATATCAAAATATTGTAAAGAACAGTAGTTTAATCCATAAAATGTTACAAAACATTAACACTTTTCATGTCTTAATTGACTGTAGATGAAAAATGTTATTGTTCCGTAAAATTACAATATTTTCCAATTTTGTAGTTATATTAAAAAAAATGGGTGCGTGTACTTATGTACGCACGTGAGAAGTTATACTTCTTTGGCATCATTAACAAATAGTTTTTAATTGCATGCAAATAATTAATTACAATAAAATAATAGAAGGATTGGAAAAGGATAATCAACAAAGTTCATTTTAAATTTGAAAAATTAAATAAATAAATATTTATTTTCTTACATGAAGTCTAACATAAATTGTCTTATTATTCGAATTGTATTTTAAATTAAATGATGTCCACTTCCATAGTATCTTCCGGTAATGTTTGAATCGGAACTTATATAATTAATATATATTAATATATATATATATATATATATATATATATAATTATTAATAAATAAATATTATATTATTATATTATTCTTACATGAAGTCTAACATAAATTGTCTTATTATTCGAATTGTATTTTAAATTAAATGATGTCCACTTCCATAGTATCTTCCGGTAATGTCTGAATCGGAACTTATATAATTAATATATATTAATATAATATATCTATATATAATATATATATATATATATATATATATATATATATATATATATATTAAAAAACCAAATTTAGAGAATAATAAATATATAAGACATAATTTGTACTAAATATTATAAGATTCTTAATTTTAAATGTTTATTATTGATTATTTAATATTTTAAAAATAAATTTAATAATAAATTCAAAAATTGAATTACAGGTTGGTCATTTTTTAAATATTTTTATTGATTTCTTAATTTAATATTCACTTTTCATTTTTATCAAAAAAAATTCATTAAATTTATTTAGATATTTTTATAAATATTTATTATTTATTCAATTTAATAGCAAATATTAAAAATTAATATTATAATTTGATGTTCAATTTTAATTTTTATCACAAACTTTTTATTAAATGTTTTATTAAATTTATTTCTTTATTTTGTAAATATTAAATAACCAATAATAAGTATTTAACATTAATAATTTAATAATATTTAGTGTTAATTATATTAAATAAAAGTATTTTAATTTATATCAATAAATAATACATACGGATAGTTAACCTCAATTATATTGGAGCACTTGAAAAAGTATATAAGCACAATTTTTTACACTAATATTCACAAATAGTAAGTAATATCAATCAAAATATTCAATTTCAATCACTACTGAATATAATTTATTAGCACATATATAATTCGCACTTGTATGAAACTAAAACACGTGTTGGGAATGTATAAACTAGAAACATGTTGTTAAATATTATAAATATGAAAACAGTGATCAGAGGTGACGAGCGTACCAACATGCGCGACTAATATCGAGGTTCAATTTCTATTTTGTTGGTAGCTTTTTTTTCGAGACTTAATGAGCGGTTAAGCAGACAACTTCATACTGTTAATTTTGTGTCACAGATGCGCGTGCATCTTAAAATTTCACTCTCATCATTTTTTCATAACGCGCCTAAAGAAGTATAACTTCAAAAATACATACTAAAATTCGTTGTAAATTAAATGTATATTTTAATTGACTTATTCACATTATTTCACAATTATAATTCCCGCGAATTCGTCTGCGTATTATTGGATATACAAGGACTGATCTCGCAAAACAACAAACCAAAAGAAAATCATAGATGGGTCTGACAATGTGTGTATGGTATCGAAATTATATGCCAATATGAATCCAATACATTAACCGTTCCAATAAAACTGCAAAAATAATTAAAATCATCCCTTATTATACTAGTTTGCAGGAAGGTTTTTAAAAAAAACGTGAAATCATATTTAATTCTCACCAAAAGCATAAATAAATTATCACATACCTAATTTGAGGCATGATGGGTCCTTCATACAAACTTTCATCCCCTATTACATACCTACAAGTTTTATTGGAACGAAGTTCCTTACGGCAGGCTTGGAGGGGATAGGGATTTTGCTGCGCGACCGAACTGAAAAAAATGTGATAGTAAAACCGTAAGAAAAAATCCATGGAAAAAAGTGCGTGGAATAAAACCGTTATATGAGACGTGCGCAGGCGCGACAGTCGCATGCATAAGCGAGTAGTGTATAATAAATACCTTTCTCTTTCTCCCTCTTTCTTTTTTTGTAATTATTTCTATTTCTATGTAATTTTATGTTGTCAAACAAAAATAAAGAGACATATTTTGTTATTTCAATTGATAATTTGAATTACGATTTTTATATTTTTTTATTTTACGTAATTTATTATTTCCTAAAATAATGAATTTAATAAATACTTTCCTGTACTTAAATAAAAAGTAATCAGCAAAATTTAAGCGAAAAATCAAGAAAACCTACATAAAATTGAGCACGATTTTTTTTGCAAATTGTGTCGATTCTACATTAGCCGAAGGAACTTTGTTCCTACCTGGTGTCCCACGACACCACATTCTTTTTTTTTCGCTATAAAAGGTAGCCTATGTCCTTCTCCAAGGTCCAATATCTCTTTGTCAATATTCTTTCTATGTCTTTATCAAAATTCATTACAATTAGCATGAAGTTTGCCATAAAATCAGGTTGCATGTTAAAATCACGTTGGGATAACACAATGAAAGAATTCACTTGTAGCAAAACAGTATAATCCAGATAATTTAAAATATGTTTATCAATGTCAATAAATCAACAAAGCAGTTGATGGTGAAAAACCTATTTCATTTCACTAACCATACAAGCGCATTGTTGTTCCCACATTTTTAGGTATATACATGTCAATAAATCAACAAACCAGTTAGAAACCGATATAATTTCACCAACAGCACATGCGCATTGGTGTTCTCACATTTAATCTTACTAACTTTCATCCCCTATTTTCATCCTTATAGTTTTATTTCCCCACAAAAACTATGTCCTTCCCCAGTGTCCAATCTGTCTCTGTACCAAAATTCTTCAGAATTGGTTTAGCGGTTTATGTGTGAAAACGTAAAAGCCAGACAGAGTTACTTTCGCATTTATGATATTAGTATGATTAAAACCATATGAAGAATACACACATTCTAGGTGCATGTAACATGCATAATAATGTTTTATTTATTTAGTAGCTGTGACCGCGCATTTTAAATGACTTTGATTACAATGTTGCGCTACTATCTAACATTACTCTACTGTGCCAATGCTTATTAAGTTTAGTATCAACCCAGTTCAGACGTTAGTTTCTGAATGGCTTGCATTAAAGTTAGATGCTTTTGCGATATATTTGTAACGATGGCTAAAGTTTTGTATTGCGCAGGTTTCATTTACCTTGGGAAATACCCGAAGGACTTTTGCTATATGTATTTTGATTACTTTTATTGAAATTAATACGTTGTAATGTTCACAAATACTATGGAATAAGCTTTATTATTATGAACTTTATTATAAAAAATCTAGATAGATAGCTAATTGTGGTAATTAAATGTCCGCAGGTTCGAATCCCCGGCATGTAAGTAAGTATCAAAGAATTTTTCTGAATTCGCGTACATTTACTTATTAAAATTGGTAACAGTATCGGCTGAGGGTGAAGGAAAAAATCGTGAGGAAACCTTAATACTTTAAAAATGTTGTTGTACAACCACCGTTTTAGAAAAAATATGAAACTGTTGATCTCTTGGTGTTTAATATCGCCAATGCTTCGTGGACGTTCGTGGTGATTAAGCTAGTACCTTTCTTCGCCTAGTTCTGGGCCATTTAATTGTTGAAATCATTATTATATTTCAAGAATGTTTAAAAGAACAAGTTGACCACTTGGACTTTACAGTTACGTTGCTTTAACGATAGCCTTAGAAGTTATAGCGGTGTTTCTTCATGAATTATTATATTAAATTATTAGTTATATAGGCTATATTAGGTAAAATATCATATATTTTTATATTCTTCTTAGTTCCTTGTGTTCTAAATGGTATTATTATGATCATTGATGAACATTGTTGTAGTATGCATTAAATAATAACAAGAAGTTGTAATTAGTTTTTTTTAAATGTTTTTCATGAAATCTTATAACATAATGCTAGTTCTATATTTAATTTTTGACAACATAAATAACAAGGATTTTCTACGAAACCAACCTGCAAATAATATTATATCTAATAGAATAATGTTGCTAAAAATGTATCACTTAAAAATAAATACCAACAAATAATATTCAGCATAACAACAAAAACTTGACACTTGCTAAAATAATGTTCTCATTGATCTAAAAATTGTTTCTGCAATCTATTATGAAGTCGCTTTTTTGTCAACCTTCAAATCCGGTCACACAAACCATTTTTAGGGCACAATAGTACATACTGATACGAGTATTACACGTTATAATACACTTGATAAGGACCCTCAATAAATAATTCATTCGTATACTGATATTTATGAAGCCAAAAAAGAAATAGGTTTTATTTTTACATTTACAACTGTTATTTATTTATATAAAGGTATATTTGATATACGGTCGTAAATTTAATAACATTACATAAATTTTATAAAACACACGAGTTAACTAACGAAAAATGTTAAATTAATTAATTAGTGTTTTGTAACAAGCATATTTGTAATTCTTATACGTTGGTGGTATATTCGGAAAATATCTATAAATATTTATTGGGTGGTAGGACACGAAAATGTTTGTACAACTGAACTGCGACCACGTAACACCAGGTTATAGCATCAACAATTAGTAGCTCACTTTAGCGTGTTGCATTTCGGTATCGACTGTTTTATATCCAGAAATAAAGCGAGGTGGTAAGGAGCTGTATCTGATTGGTTCGTGACCACCATGTATATAAACACAGTTACTATGTTTTGGTTTATTGCATTTCGAGTTTAAACAGCGTATATATCGCAGATATATTGTTAAAACCGTGATATTATAATTTAACTAGTGACATTATAACTGCACGGTATATTGTCAATCGGCTGTATTTCTTATTTTCTACACATGCTTTTGTTACTTTTTGGAGGTTGTGTGTGTTGTTTACTTTAAATATGACTTGACCTACTTTAACGGTTTGTGCCATTTTGTGTCTTAAATGAGATATTTTCATTTTTCAGTTATAGTGGTAAAATTGGTTAGGTTCCATTGCACGGTTCGGTGGACGTAGGAGGCAGCTAGGGTGTACCGAGCTGTCTCCTGTTTGGTCGGGGCCCGGATTTGCCGGGCCGGCCGCCGGGGCAACGCGGTATGAATGCTACACGCGGCCCCGCTTCGCCCCAGTATGGCGGCGGATGGTACACCGTGGAGTTTTAGTGAGTAGGAGTCTCACATAACCACTCGTCCCCCCGGGCGGGTGTGTACCCATGATGGGTTTCTCCACGTTAAAAAAAAAAAAAAAAAAAAAAGGTTTGAAATAAATGTTTATCCATTGAAAACACTAAAAACTGACCATTAAATTGTAAGAAATGGAGCCAATTGACAATATATCATGCAATTATAAGCTCACTAGTTAAATTATGATATCACGCCTTTGACAATATACCTGCGACATATATTTAGATGTCGGGAGGCGTGCAGGCGAGCATGACAGCTGTGACCAGTGATGAAGTTTTGGTGATGAATCGCTTTTGGATTGTACAGTGCTTACTAATAGACAAAGGTTAATAACTTTGCCGTTATACTAAAAAAAAATCTGTGTACTTATGTACGCACGTAAAAAGTTTTACTTCTTTGGCATAACAAAACGAAAATAACTCCAAAAATTTAATCCCACGTGTCAAAATTATGATGTAGTTAGCCATCAATCATGAATGAATACTTTATCGCAATTTTAGTTTGTACACTGGGCAGCTTAATGCTATAAAACATTATTTTAAAAAAATATTGTCGATAGTGCAATAGTAAATTAAACTTAACATAAAACACTAATGAGCAAACACACACATACATAACTAGAAAAGTAATAAAATTTAAATACAAAAATATAATAGTATAATAAATAAATTAATTGATGTACAAATAAATATAAATACATACAAGAACACATACATATATAATAATGTATATTCATTTTATTGACATTTTAATAATTTAAACGTGTATTGATAAGTATTATTTATACCAAATAAAATAATGTTTTCATAAACAAAGTTAAATATTTTTACTATACTTTAATCAGGTTAAAATAATGTATAAATGTTATAAAAATAAAATAGACGTAATACCATTTTATAAAATTCATCAATCAATTATTGTGTAATTGGAAGAGACTGAAAGAGAAAATATCTCAACTATGATTATTATATTAAGGCAAGCGCTACGACGCTGAGGGAGAAAATTAAATGAAAACAAAATTAAAGAAAAACCGACCGTGTAAACTTCACTTCGCTTAAAATTCACTCGACAGCGGTTAAGTAAAATAGTAATAGACCACAAGACTCGTGTAAATAATCTACCAATTTGTACTAACTTATCGATTAGTGTTCGTGTGTTGTTCAGGTTAGATAATAATCTGTAAGGCTTACCCGTTTGCTTGAGTGAGTTCTCACTAGTTGTACCTGTAAATTGAAGTGATCTTATTATACACTTTTAAATAAAAATAACGATATTATAATAGTTATATTTTGCGTTTTATACACTATGGTGAATGTTATTTACAAAAAATTTAATGTTCCCAAGGACACATAGGGCTGGAATTATCAAAAAAAAATCATAAAATTCCAAGTCTCTATCTCAATATTAACTAGTGCCTCTTTACAATTAAAGGCTTAGGTATAGCTTTTTTTTATTTCGAGCCAAAATAAATGTTTCAATAAATTGCAACTTGGCATCATTGCAATTGAACCTTACAATAAAAGCTATTTATTGGAATTTTACAGATTTTTAGATAATAATTTAATACACAAAATTCATACACACACATGATTCTTGGGCTTTAACACAGTATAATATACATGATATTTTGGTAAATTACTCATTATACAAATTATGCCACAAAATTGTACTTGTAAAATTCACACTGAGGGTGTTGCCATCTGTGATAGTTTGTAACTAGTACCAGATGCCCAACGATACAATTTCTTATTTTCTAATTTGTAAAACCTTTCTTAGCTTCTAGCATCTAATATTTTTTGACAATAATATGCATTAGATTATAATTGAGTATTTAGAACATTTCTATACTATTGCAATTGCAATTTATTGCAATTTATTGTCGATAATTGTTTTGTACGATTGAGTGTATAAATTAAATTATTATTAATTTTATTTTTGAAGAGATTTTAGAAAAATATAAACAAATTTTTTTTTCATCTTGCTTAAAATATAAAATTATAATTAAAAATCAGTAAAAAACAACAACAAAAAAGTCGAAAAAAAAGTTATCTGTAAATTAACAAAAAGTTTTATTCTTTATAATATTATTACATAATTAATAATTAACAATTATTTAATTCATTAGTTAAGTCGTACGCCTTATACCACTCCTATGAATAACATTAAAAAAATTTAAATATACATTGCTAATGTACAGTTTTTTGTTTGTAATTTATGAACTATGTATATATTTGGTTGCAAAACCCTAAGACAATATTCGATTTCTTTTTCCCTTTATATGTCTTGATATATATAGAAATATAAAACACAACTGATATGTTTATCTGACTGGATCATTTTGTAACAGCTTAAAAACAATAAATAATAAAACTGCGGAAAGTGACTATTATTATTTTCGCATTATTTGATCTCCCGAGGTTTTAGTAGACGTCTTTTCGAATACTTTCGAAACAACTTTTGAAGAAAGAATGTTTGGAAACTTCGAGGAGCTTTGCTCATTCTTGCTTCCGGACTAAAACTTTTTAATTATGAATGTAATATTTTCACTCTCGATGGATGGAGCATTTGGGAAGCTATAAGCACATTAAAAGCCAATTATAGGGAAATATATTTAGACAATTTTTGTGAAAATCAATTAATTGTTGTTGAAGTGTGTATTTCTACAGACTTTTGGTTGATTAAAATTTAGAATGTTCAAGTTTATTATTTTGATGTTAAGTGACGATGTGGCCAAAGATGGCTACCCACTAAGCTGCCGGAACATATCTATAGGAGCTTGGCGACAGATTTTCATCTTGAATGCGATAGCTAGGGGAGCATTACAAACTGCTCCACCACTACGCTTTAGTTTTCTTGACGATATTTTCCTTCACCAAAAGTTTGGGCTCATTACAGGGGTTCGAACTTACGTAGATCGATGCTTTGTCCATACACGCCTACCCCTGATCCATTATTGCTTCAATTATCAATTAAAAAGTTATTATTTAACGAAATTTCTTTGAGCTGTTTGCGTTTCATATAGTCTATATAAATTTCTTAGGACAATACTTTGTGTACTTTTGCGTTATCAATAATTAATTAGGTATTATTAAAGCATTCGATTGTTGTCGTATTGTTATATTTATTTTGTATCAGTAAATATTAAATATTGAAATTTTAATAATTAAGTTTAATATAATATAATACTTGCTTTAGAAAATTAAACACTCGAAAACTTTCGCAACAGCGAGCTAAAATAACAAGGTTTCTTAGCTTTTATTTAAATTACTAATTAGTTAACAGAAAGTTCATACCCTTATACCGGCATTTTGAAATTATTAAGTTCGCCTAGAACGAGTATAATACTAAGACAAATATAAAAGCGGTTTTATTTATTTTCTGCGAAATTCAATTTATTTTGTGTACATTTTTTATTCTTATGCGAAAAGACTTTGCAAGCAAAATTAATAATTATCATGACAGTATCATGTTAAGTTAGTTTTATTCTCGAAAGGTATTTATTATAGGTATATATTATACGATAGGATACAATAGTCAAGCTAAACACGTTTACGAGTGTGCTAGTGTATTTTGGATAAGCAAGCATGACGGATGTCGACCTTGTGTCGGTTTATAACATTTTGTTTCATTTATTTTTATTGTAAAAAGAGCACGATTAAGTGAGGAAAAATGAAATGATACGGAAGATTAACTAAATAAGATAGTTAAACATTCACAGAAACCGTACCTACCAGGTTCTTTTCCAGTTACTTATCGATTACTTATTTCTCGTAAGCGATACTAAGTAACACTACTAAGTACAACAAGCGCTTGCTGCAAGCTCCTTTGATTTCTGCATCAAATACCGACTTACCTCGGATCGATGGCAAGCCTTCACAAGCCAAGCCAAACGCCCTATCCATACGTTTGCATTTGTTAATGTTTGCCGAGGCTTGGAAAGCGTGTGGATCGGGCATGACGTGAAATATGATGATATCTCGAAATATTTCCCTCTCTATACTTACATCTACTAAAATGATAATAATTGTAAGTATATAAATACAGTGTAGACAAACAACCACAAAATAAAGTGATAATAAAATAATCTAGTTAGACAAGTTAGATTTACTTCATATCACCTGTCGACAAGCAAAGTACAGTTTAAAAATAGTGATTAACACATAGAGAAAAATCTAGACTGGACTATAATGATGGCTGATCCCTATATATGTTGTAGTGGGTCACTTAACAATTTTTTTTATTAAGTTTCTGGTGTTCGAGCCATGAGTACGTAGTCCACGTAGGAACTGTAATCTATAGAATTGTTATAATTGTATAAAATAAAACTCAATTATTTCATATACTTTTAGATTTAGAATTAGGTAAATATTTTGAAGGATCATGGAAGTTACATTGTCAATAGTTTTTACTATAATATATACAATTAGTATTAAATTATGGAGTATTATTACAAACAATAAAATGTTATTTACATTCATAAGTCTATGATGAGAAATAGTAATTAATCTGCTATTTTATTGACTTAACTCTGAAGTCGATTACTGTCTTTACGGTTTAGCGTCTGGCCAGAATCTCACCTGATGGCAAGTGATGGCAACGTAGTGGAGGGACTGGTTTTCAAGTGCAGCTGTCGGAACACACTTATCCATTGGGGTTTGATGACCAATTTTAGCTAGCTATAACTAGTGCCAGGCGGACATTAGAAAAAGCCTTACCTCTCTGCTATGGTTTCATCACGATGTTATTTTTCATTGCAGGGATTCGAACTCACGTCGATCAAAAGCCACTGAATCATCATTGCTTCAATTACTCTAAATAAATATAGCTATTATTATTATTTAGAATGTACTATCGACCTTGTATTATACGTAGAATAATAATCGCGATTCCCTTTTATGTCAACACAACTGCACAAGTGTATTGCATTTCTTTGAATCTGAAATATCGAACAGATCTTTGGGCGGTGCGGGTTTCTCGTCGATAATAACCTCGGCGTCGAGCAACGTCCACAGTTTCGCAACAAAATTATCATCGCTATTTGGAAAGGTACCCAGTAAGACGGGATTTCCTACTTTATTTAAATATTATTCGTGTAGATAGATCTGAAACGCTCGGTTGATATTGACAATTAATTTGAGTAATTAATGGCCTGGGTCGCAAATTTGCTTTAAGATTGATTTAAGATATCACATTTGTAAAGTAAATTCAACTTGAACTTTGTTTTAAAATGGCGTTTCGTAAATACGATTTCTGCCAGTATCAAGTCGTTCACGGAATAGTCATTTTATAGGTAGTAATCAAATGTGTATATCTTATTCTAACAAATTCGTGCTACTGAAACACATACAGACAAATAGCACTGAAAGGTGATACCATGTGTTTTAGTTAAATACACATATAATTTTGTATATAATAAAATATAGCTGATGTTATAAGGAGTAATTTAGGGTAATTTATTTTAGAAAAAGAATTAGGGTGCCGCGCAATTAAAAAAAGGAGTCGTGGTGAATCAATTCAGGCGTTTAAATGTCTTACGCTGAGTAAACCATAAGAGATATATCAAATTAATGTAATATTGTAATTGTAGAAATTACAATGAACTACAAAAAAGTCTGCAAGAGCATTTGCCTATCTTGTAAGGAACACCCACAATAAACATTTTTGTCGGAGGGCGGGATAGCGGGTAGCAAGATTCCTGCATGTCCCCTATCGATGGTATTCTGTATTACACGGTAGCGAAGCCACGGGCACAGCTAGTACGGTATAATATGGTTATTATGAAGTTTTATTTTATTAATAATATAAAATTTTCTGAAGTGTTTATAAAAGTATCACTTCTATTCTCAAGAAGAAGGGGCTACAATGGCTGGAGCACGAGCATCAAATGGAGCGGACTCGTTTGTCAAGGTAAACTTCATTCGGAGAAGTTGCAGATACAAAGTGGTGTGTTGTTCGGCCCATGATTCGTATTAAAGATTGTGCCAAGTGTGATGCGGTTGCATTTACCATCCCAAGCAGCTAATAGGAGGAATTGGACGAGGATCGTGTTATGTGACGTCGCCTGATTAATGAAGAACAATGAAAGCACGACGACGCCTTGTTTCAACTATAAAAGAAAAACGTAAGAGGTGTCGTGAGTGAGTCTCAAACACCCGTCCATCTTCAGGTGCATACACTTGCGTGCGTTCATGGCTAAATGTGACCGACGGTTCCTCTCCGGTATTAGTCTATTTAGTCATGAATGCGTGTGCTGCTACGATACTAGATCTATCAAAGATGAAAAGGCCTATTAGTAATGAAAGAGGAAACTAAATTACAATAAAAATTAATAATCAGCTATATGACGGACATATTGTTAGTTAGAGAATCATAATCGTAATATAAGGAACACATCAAACTAGAGCAATTGAAGAATATGTATTCCTGAGTGCTTTTATTTAGCTGTTATGGAAGAAATTATCAAGTGTTAAAGAACAAAAAATATGAATCGGTATGTATTGATTATGATAAATAATTTTGCACTTATTAACGATGCTGGTGGTTATTTACCAGAATTTATTTTAACAATATCTAGTTTTAAATGAGTTAATTAAGTTGTTGGACTGCATTTCGTTCATTCTTGTTGGCACCTGCACGTTAGTTGTGTTGCGTAAACAAATACTGCATAGATATTTGTACCTTACAAACTACCCGTATCAAAAGGTAACGTTTCAATTTAATATTCTTCATTTTTATTTTTTATTCGTTGTGGAAAGTTTATGCCAGTGTTGGATAAACATTGTTCTTTTTTCGGAAAATCGATAGTAATCGATGATTGTTTTTAAAACAAACCATTAATCGATTCACTATCACTTGTTTTAATTACAGGATAGTAGCTTTTGACTAGAGCTTGAAGTGTCATGTGGTAGATTTTGTTTTAATTCATAAACCTTGTTTATATGACCCTATATTATATAGTTTTGGTGGCATTTTACGTGATGCAGTTTGGTTGTTGGGCAAAAGTGAAGTGGATTATAAATAATAATTGGGAACATGCATTTTAAGTCGCCATAAAACTCCCTGGAAAGTTTTACCAAAGGAGCCGCCATCTTGTTGCAGCTATGTTTGGATATTGCATAATAATTGGATAAATACTCTATATACGTGACTTTGGCAGAATTGTGTAAAAATGCAGTTATCACGTTAAGTGACGAAGAAGTACTGAATACCAGTCATGCCCGTTGTCGAAGGAAGACAGCGAAAAACGGAAATCGCATGGTCCGAAGGTACAACATATGTTCGTGTAGTTTAGTAACTTGATGAGTTAAAAAAGGTATGTATTGGAAATCAACAATCGTTTGTTTGATAGTGCTAGTGAAAATCGATTACTTAAATTCGATGTTTTACCAACACTAATATAAGGTTCTTAAAATAAAAGTATTTGAATTCATATGCCTATAGATTTCTACGAGTGAACTAATTGCCACACATTAAATTGTGATCTTTATGAAGTGTATTTGAAGTTATTTGGGCCTGGTGTAATACAAGCCGTAATGTTGTAAAACTATGAACTTTGCTACGATGTTGGTATTCAGCTGACTCTATATATCACAACACATTAAACTTACATTATCTAATGAATTGTATCTGACTAGTTCAGGGTAAAATTCCTTTAACGCCCGTGTAGTTCAATAATATGACAGTGTGACAGACGGGCCCTAAATAATCTGTACTTTGACTTTAGGCATTTTAAACTGGAACAAACTGGGTGTTGCGAAATCACAGGCCGCTATTAGGGTATAAACTAAAACCCGTACAACCTTGGAGCGCCTGTTACTTAATTATTATGCCAGCCGAATTTATTAGAAATATATTTTTGTTCTCATAATAAGTTTCTGAGGTCTGCAGGCGATTATAAAGTTTATTATCAGTTATAAGTAAATTGTACAAATTTGTCAGTAGTTTACTGTTTATTAGTCGTAGTAGAATATGATCTTGAATAATACTAATGGTGTATACTCAGCTTGAGTTAAATATGTTCAATTTTATTTTTCCTATTTATAGTACTTCTTCAACAGAAAATATGTTATAATAATAAGTGCTTTATATAACTGGTGCTTGTATATGTTAAAAATGTTCAAGAAGTGCCATTTCTATAAGTTAGACGAACATTAATTAATTAATTTATTTTATGTTTCAAATTAATGTATTCAAATTTTTTTATTATTTTATTAACCCCAAAGAAACAGAAGGGTATCCGTGTATCTGTGCGTCTATCTGTCGTATGTTTTTGTTGTTTGAATATTATAATCTGGTAAAGTAATGATAAAAAGTATGATGTATTTTGTTATATTATATATTGTCCTCTATACTTATATGAAACCGCGTTGTATGATTTCATTCATTCTATAAACAATATTGTATTAGTTACGGTTTGGGAACTACTAAAGAAGTTACATTATAAAGATGGACATACAAAAAAGGTGGACGGAGTTCCGCTAAAGACAAAATTGAATCACAACAATGGCGGACACGTAAGTGTGTGAGTTTTTAGAGTATTGCACCAGAAGAAAAAGATTTTCCCATTTAAAAAAAAATATTACACAAAAGTTTTAAAACTCTCGGAGACCTAGATATTGAGAGTGAACATCGCTCCGCTTTTGGTAAAGTCTCACTCATCAAAGGAATTTTATCCCCCGATTAAAAACAAAGGTGTTATAATTTTAACGTGTGTATGTGTTTCTTTGTGGCATCTTAGCTCACAAGCCAGCCCGATTTTGTTCTAAATTCTTTTGTTTGAAAGGTGACTTGATCGAGAGAATCAAGAGAATCTGTAAGCCGTTTGAAGAATCTCAGCTCTTTTCTAGTTGATGATTAGGTTTAAAAAATTTCCACAGCTCTGATCGATTCTAAATTTGGTATTTTACACGAATGCTACTAAAAGAGAAAGGTAACATTGACCTAATGTTGCTGTATTATCTTGGACCTGCAAAGCTACTCATCAACTTACAGTAGAAGTATCGTGTTTGGGCTCATTGGAATGGTCTCAATGAATAGAAGAATGATTGTGTCGTTGGATTTTTTTTATTTACCTTGTGAATTATTTTACAACAATTTAGTTTAGCAACAATCTCTCCTGATTTTAAGTTACGATGTGGTCTAAGACGGTAAGCATGCAAAGCTTACAGAGGACTGGCTCTCAAGTGTAGCAGCCAGAACACACCTATATGTGCTTGATGAAAGAATTACAGCTTGAGGGAGATAGCTAGATGGGCATTAGACAACTCCCTATCACCATGCTGTTTTCATCACGATGTTTGGCCTTCACCGAAAGCTCTGCCTCATTTTACCCATATGGATCGAAGCGGTATTCGAAAATGATACTACTCAACCATCATTGGTTCAAAATACTACAAAATATGTCTATAAGCAAACCACATTACAGCTAAATGTTTAACCCTTTAAATAAAGACCAAAAATGACAACGACATTTTATTCTTACAATTTTTACTCAAAAGATACCCCATTAACCCCATATGATTTCTAAATCTGGGGTATAACCCTCGAGTTGACAACAATACAACGAATCTATTGTCAAAAGGTCAATATATACGCGCCCCATTATTATTTGAACCAAGTACTCGATTATGGTATCGATGAATTAATGACGCTACACTATTTTTAACTGACTTAAAAAAGGTATATTCAATTATTATTTTTTTATGTTCAGCGATTATTTATTTATGAACCGATTTGGATGATTCCTTTTTGTTGGATAGGGGAATATATCAAGCATTGACTTTGGATCTACAACTTCGAAAATATACGAGGAAACTCTTGTGTTAGGTTGGTTAAAAATTGTGTCGTCCGTAATATTGTTACGGCCAGAGTAAATTAAATTAGAAATATTCACTATTGTCCAAATAGGTATTTGGAATTATCTAGAATTGACTCAAAACATTGAGTACGTATTTGTAGGTACGAAAAGCATCTCAGTTTACACACACATTCAAAGTTAATCGGTCCGATTACGTAATAACTAAAAATATAACACTTCCTCTCGGGACATTTCAAGTGAAGCGGACATAGAAAAAAATTGAGCTTCTGAAATTAGTTCATACTAATTGTATAATACTAATATACTTCTAGTAGGTATGAATGTGAACACATTTATTGTTTTTTTTTTCTATCATGTGATTTTGTCAATTTATGGGCCCCTAAAGGATAGTAAGTAGTAATTGAAATTCTGAAGTTTTGGACGGGATTTTTCGAACTGAATAAATTTACATTAAAGGTAGCGATTTATATAACAAAAAATCTGTTCTTTTAAAAAACGAAATAAAACTTGAAAAATAATTAATGTTCAAAATCGGAAGTAAACATTTAAAACAAAATTTTAGTAACATCGTCCAATATTTTTTTTTATCAAAGTGTATTTTAACTTATTTGATTGCATTTATCATATTCGTATAATTGTCATCATCAAGTAATGTACAAATATTTATAAGTAACAACTATTTATTGCTTGCGATTTCTTTTACGTAAAATGCATTACATTGTTTCTTTCCGTTATAATATTTTAATGTTACCAACTAATATATGAACCGTTGTTGACTGTAGCACTGTAAATAAATATTATATTCTATTACGCATCGTATCAGGGTTAATTATGGTTATTTGTTAGTTTATTATTATTGTTTATTTCCTTTTTTTTTTTCATTTGCATTTCTTTTTTTTTCATTACTGCTTAGCCTATACAGAACAAAGTACTGATAGGCAGCCTAGATCCTTCCTCAGATACAGTCCTAAGAAGTACATTTAAAACATCGAGAACTACTTAAAATTGTTGAAATGTCTCGCGCGTCACCTATTGTAAGTTGATAGTACTATGGCAGTACCATGAACACACAAACACCTATAATATCTATACTGGCTGTGACGCGCAGTTTCACTCGCAGTTAACTTTTTCGACTTTCTTAGACAGCGGGTTGCCCTCGGTTCGCGATAGCTTTATATAGCTTTATTTTATTATGTAATTACTTTTTCTCGTTTAGCGTACTTTCTGATCTAAAAATTGTATTGTAATCGCTCTGCACCTAAGAGTCGTAGCGTGATGTTAGAAAAGTCCTGAAGATGAAGAACCTTCCTCAATAAATAGGCTATAAAACTGAAGAAAAAAGTTTAAACTGGCTGGTAGTTTCAGAAATAAACGCGTTCAACTATACAAAAAAAAAAAGGTTTTGAGCTTCCTAATAGGTAAATATTATGTTAAATATTATAATATACATTACATAATAATCACGTTTACCGGCAAAATAAAATTTTAGTAGTAAAATTTATAATCAATTCGCAATTTTCTATGTAAATCGTTGTTTGCAAATATTTAGTGTTCATTATTTAATTTCCTTTGCTGATTAATATAATGAATTATTTTACTCGCCTTTGTGAATTTTAAAAATGTGATGACCTTTCCAAGTGGTATTTTGGTGGCTTTTAACCTACTTCCTCATCAACTTTCTAAAAGATTCATGTAGTTAATCGGCGTTGCTATTTGCATTTGATACGTAAAATTGACGAAAGTGAAGAAATTTCACTGTTAAGAAACTGCTAATTGTTTAATAAATATTATGTAAATACGGAACATAAAATGCTCCAATAATCTTGTGTTAAGATCTAGAGTAAACATAATATGAGGTCCATTGATTTAATTTGACAAATATTTTAATGTAATTTGTGAAAAATTGCTTTATAAATAATAGTCTTTTATAACAACAAAAAATTAAAATACATCTAAAAAATCTACATTTTGTTCTTTATTGAGTTACGCTATAGTAAATAAATAAATATATAAATTTATTTTGATATTTTAATTGCATAAAAAAACACAAGAAATTATCATACAAAAAAATTTAGGAAATTTTTATGTTCAACAGATCACGTAACACTATGAATTTAGACCCTGGTATTCGTTTTTTATATCGCAAGTTCAACCTATCTTAACCTAACATGTGGATTTATCACTGGATACATTGGGTATCAAAAACCTTCAATCGGTAACAGAAAAGGCCAATCTTTAAAAATGAGGATCAATAATTATTTATTGATACTTAAAAACAATTTAAAAAACTTAAACATAACAAGACAATGGTGTCATCTTGAATATAATTCATTTAAAAAAATCCTTAAAACAATTAATAAAATATTAATAAGTATGAAGACTAAACATTTTAAAATTGCTCGTTTATTTAAAATAATACAAACATACAATATGCCAATCAGATCTCAGATTATCAAATAACATTATTCCTTATTTTATGTTATAATTACTCATAGGTAACAATTTAATAAGTATTATATGTTTAGTTATGAAGGATTATAAATACGTTATATTTTATTATTATACAAAAAATAATTAACAAGGTTGTCTTAATAAAATTCGTTTGGGAATTAATGAAGCAAAACCATCGTTGATTACACAATTAAAAAAAAAACGGTTTTACAATATTAATCAACTGTAAGTCTGTGAAGTAAATGATTAAAATAATAAAGTTTTAAAATAATAACATTATAGGGTAACTATTAACAAATATAAGGACCATACGTTAGTGCAACCATTGTTATAAATCAATAAATATTGGTGCTCGTATAATATCGTACAATAGTATAACAAATGCAGGGTTCGTGTTGTATTCCCTTAAGAGAATTGTCTTCTGTTCTATATAAAAGGTGTGCGACATCGCCATACTGGTCACACACTGATAATCGTTGGATTATTATTCTACTGGCTGTGCCCCACGGTTTCACTCGCGTTAAATTTATTCGACCTACTCTGCACCGCGCTGCCGCCGACGAACCCGTGTAACGTTGTTCTCACTTTCTGTACTTGCCTACAGCCTTCCAGATTGCTTAAAGTTGATGGTTACTGCTTCGCTCCTTAGAGTTGTAGCGTGAAGTTATAACTATAACCCTTCTCAATAAGTCTATACAAATACTAATATAATAAAGCGGAAAAGTTTTTTTGTTTGTATAAACACGCTAATCCCTGGAACTACCGGTTAGATTCGATAAATTATTTTTGTATATGATAGCCAGACTCTCGAGGAATAGTATAGGCTATTTAAGATTAGGCTACAACTCTCAGATAGCATTAAATATTTATTTTTGTTACGTAAGTCGGAAGTCGAAGCCATCCCGAACTGCTTTAACCGCGTGTGTTGGCGTAATCGTCAGTGATACGGAAATACAATGTTCTACAATAAAATTGGTCCTTATATATGTATAAGAGATATGTATATGCTGTCGTTGACTTTTTTTAGACATACTAAATAAATAATACACAATAAGGTATTTTGTGTCATGTGAAATTTAAAAGTGATGTATAAGCATTATTTTTAGACATGGGATATTAATCCTTAAAAACAAAAGTTACTTCATCATAAAGACAATCTTATGAAATTAAATTTTGCTGTGTAGAGTATGCTATTTAAATACATAGTTTAAGGGATAATGAAAAATTAAAATAATTTGTACTAGCGGGAAGAAAAATTATGATAAACTATATAGGTGCGTTGGCGGCGCAGTGTTTGTTTGTTGGATAAAATTATCACGGGTGAAACCGTGGGCCACAGCTACTAGGTTACACAATTCAAAAATAGTTTTTGAAATCGGTAGAAAAAAATTGAGTTTTCTAATATCAGTATAAATTAAATTTGAAAAATTTAAATTAACTTAACTTAAAAGAAAAACTGACGTATGTTAAAAAAGCTTACCTGTTTTAATATTTTTTCAACAGAAACACGTGCATAAAGTACCTGAGTTTTTAAACATTGGAATTTTTTTAGTTCTTTAGTTTTCTTTATGAATCATTTTATAAAAAAAATTGTCCGTTAAATATTTTTATTCTGTGGCCAATCTAGATGAGTTCGTTCGTTGACAGCCGTCATTTTGTAGTATAGGTACTGGAAGCGAAGTGCGCGCGTGGCGCCGCGCCCTCATGAATATTTAAACGCTCATCAATGTTCGGGCTCAAGATATCGGATTTTCCGCTTGAACTGTTATATTAAAGGCTCTACGCGAAACGTAGTTCGTATGTGCGAAGATTGTTTGCTTTACGTTTTGTTTAAGGAAACCGAACCCTTTGTTTAATGATTTCGTGCGTTTCAAGTTTCACAATATGTATAATAAATAAATATGTAGTTCAAATACACCGTCTCGAATTGAAAAAAAAAAAAAAAGTGTAGGATTGATTATTTTGAAGTAAAGGTTAATTAAATATCGAAACAAAATGGTTCTTTAAATTACTTTAAAATTGAAAGTTTGAAGTGATTTAAAATAGGAAAATAATATCCCGTATAATAAAAAATATAGTATAATATTTAATTAATAAAATTTACACATTACGATATAAATTATATAAGTTTAATTAGTCTCGTGCTTAAATTATTATTCCACTGTGATAATAAATACATTTATTTTCGAAGTAAGAAGTCTCAAGGCACGAACAAGTTTAATTTAGATAAAGCAAATTATGACTTATTTGTGAATGTAACTAATTCATGCCAAACACTGCTGCAGTATTATTGCAGATCCTGATGATATTGGTTAAATATTATATTTTGAATATTTAATAATATGATTTTATGAACAATATTTTGGTTACTTATTTTTTCGCTCTTTTTATTCATTGTTTATTTTTATATTTTGCTTTCATATAACTTTAGATTATTTTAAAATCCATAGTTTATTATCCAAAGCTAATATTTTTATAACAACATTTAATGGTCGACAATATAATGCACCTGTAGCTGTATTTTAAATAGAAGTATTTATTACATAAGGAAAATACTGCAAAGAATAAAACATTAAAATTATATCGACGGCGGAAAGACTAATAGACTAGTCAATTAGCCTTTTCACTGTTGATATGACATATTGTCCAGTGAAATCTGCGATCATTGTCAACTATTCTAACGCTCAGTTGTTTTATTTTAAACCGTTAATAATGTAAATTACAATAAACCATTGTTTCTCAATAATACTGAAATACAAGTATGTTTCTCAGATATGAGTATGTTTTATTTTTATAAGAGTAACAAGAGATATATCAACCTAATATGAATAACTTTATTACTTTAATAATAATGAAATACAGCTAAGCACTATTAAAGTAGAGAAAAACAAAACCCAGTATTACAGCTTTATCTCTACGACTGATAGATCTGTTTAACTTTTTTTAAATATCCTTGTAAATAAATTAAA
Organism: Saturnia japonica; assembly: GCA_033032175.1. Classification (NCBI taxonomy): domain Eukaryota; kingdom Metazoa; phylum Arthropoda; class Insecta; order Lepidoptera; family Saturniidae; genus Saturnia; species Saturnia japonica. The sequence continues at coordinate 856,376 of CM065320.1, read as the reverse complement.
GATATTTCATATATAAAATATCATAGTTAATTAATTACTTACAGTTCACCAATAGTTAATCGAAATAGCTTTAAAAATAGAGCTCTAACATTTAAAAAAAAACTTGTCGTGTCTAAATGATTTACGATGTTATTCATATTAGGTATCGATGTGTATTTATTATTTTGTTGTTTATTCTGGCTAGTCAAAACAATTTCAATGAACCTAAGTGTAACTAGAGTTTAGTCTAAAATCAATGGTAAATACTAAAAGCACAGTCGTAATTAAATACATTTATTGAAAAATATCCCAAATTCAGTCCATATTTAGAATATACAAAGACTATTTATTCTTATTTACCAAGGATATACAATATTGTTTATTAATACATCGTATACTGTGATGAAATTACAATATATTGGTAACAATATACAATTCGGTGGCAGATCACGTACTGCTTTGAATTTCAGATTAGATATTATTGTATTTTCCTTTGTTCTGCTTTGATCTATAGTAGATCTAGATTTTATCTCATCACCATAACTAATAATTCTGTATTTTTTTTTATTCCTTACTATAATTGTGCATTGTATAGCATCAAATAATTTGTACATGCTGACAATAGCGTCCGATGAAAATGTATCCCGAATAAATCCTCATCGTTGCTTGTTGATTGGTCATCGTTAATCACAGCGCTTGCATTCGGCGCCTCAATATTAATCATGCACTCGTTATCTGTTGTAAATCTGCCCTGGTAGCACTGGAAATTACTCCGGCTTCAATACGAACGATTCGGCGAATCGGCAACCGTTATTTAAATCTTTCGATTTTTTATTTACATTGATAATATTTTTGTTATAATATTTTTACTCAACAAAATTTTTGTATGTCACTTTTATTGCATTGCGGTAGTTTTTTTAATAGTAGCTCGGCAAATGACGGTTTTATCCGGCCTTCATAAATATATCTTCACCTAACGCTTGAAGAACCCGATGTCGTAAGAAGGTGACACATTGCCCGGAAGATGGTTCAAAGATACGACAATGAGAACTTTTTAGACCGTGCCGAGATGGAGGTTAACATAAAACTGTTACTCCGAAGACCAGCGCGTGTGGTTCTGCTGTGAAAAGGAGAAATTAGATTAGTAGAGTCGTGTAGAGGAATTAGATTGAACAGATCTTTAGAGCACTCACCATGATACAGACGGTAAAACCTGCTGAGTGAAGTCACCGTGCCGGGTGTACGCATAGTACAACCCAAATATATGCTGCTAGCCTGCATGCCTTCGACAGAAAAATATTATATACTGGTTAATTAAATGATTCCGAAACATGACAAGCCAAAATATAAATAACATATGTAACGAGTTTATCACCATGTGCATGGTATGGTGGTTGCGATTCAGTCGGTACAGGTCCCTACCACCACGCTAGCTTACCTAATGGATGTAGACTAGCTGATCCTGGAACGCGAAACGGTTAAGCGACCAACTATGGCAGGTTTTACACTTGATATGTGATGGTCGCGATCTAATCGGGCATTATAATTGTCGTATCGTACCACCCAGCAGTTTATTTAAGTTTAAAAATATAAACGATATTTACTTATTATTTAGCTTTTGGTGAACGATCTCAGTCAAGACGTTTGGCTACAAACTAAGCAAAACTTAGTTTGGTAACCAAACAACTAATAGATATTAAAGACACGGACAGAGAACTAACAATCTCAAGTTGATTCACTAGCATATCATTGAGCTACGAAGTAAGTCAAATGTCATAGTGTAAGTTAGTTAATAGTTTTAAAGTAGATTTATTAAGAACTAGGAATAAATTGTATTTAAATGTTTGATTTCTGTATTTTTTTTAATAAAAACAAAATTTTAAAATTTATAATTTCCGCTGTATCCGAAAAATAGATAAATAGTTTACAGTTCATTTTTCGTTAAAAACTGATTTAAAAATCCTTTCCATTAAGAACGCCATCAATAGATGGCAGTTCTAATAAACATAATACATTCAACGTACATGTAAGGGGCGTTATTTTTTAACAGTTTGTTTAAATAACACCATAGCTCAAACACGGCAACTTTACCACATTTTTTTTTATTTTTTAGAATTTACAAGTGCCCTGTATTTCATGCTTACAATATAAAGGATCGTCAAAATGTAATAAAATAACACAATAAAAAATGTATTCATTGTTTACGCCCGAATTATAACATGGTTAAATGTTTCTCGAAATAGAACTGTACAAATGCAATGCAAGATACCACACTCTATTGCAAGTGCTTCTGTCAATGTTATAGTCCCGGCTAGTATCAACAATATTGAATTGGAACAATCTATGTCTGCTACTAATACTGCGGTTACAATTAATTCTACAAGTATGAGTGCACACGGAAGTAATAGCCTCGCTCTAGTCCTTCTTGGTACTTGTACTGTTCTCACGCGTGGCCCTATTGTAATCCTTCGAGTTGAGGTCGCTGCGCATACCTACACCTAGGATATTGAGGCAGTCACGCGTTGCTAGCGAGACATTCTGAAGAGTGGGGAGGGGAGAAAACGGAGATTTATTTAAAGAAAACGCGCACACCTGAGTTTTTTTGGTATTGAACTCAACCTATCTACTTGCTCCCCATGAAGACACGAGGTGCAAGGATTGGTTAGGTTCAATGACAAGTTCCTTCCGTCTCTTTTCTGTTTCTTCCCGACCACGTGAAGGCTATAATTATCATAAATCCGGCTTATTAGCCTAGAGGTCGTAAATGCGACTGCTACGCTCGAGGTCCTGGGTTCAATTCCCAGGACTCTCAAAGTATTATTGGGGTTTTCTATAAAATTCACAGTAGCAGCTTGGACTTTGGCTTTGTGCCCGATTAATGGAAATAGGCTCGCCCCCTATTACGTGGGACCTAAAAACATACGCGGTGAACTGTGGGTGTACATTAGTACACCTCTGCCTAACCCTTTGGGGATACATATTTATAATTACTAGCGGTCGCCCAGTGATCGAAATTCGACCAGCGACTTTTTAATCATAGACTATTTTCTGTTTTTTGGGGGGTCTAAGTTCAACGGCACTGGTCCGGTTAGGATTCGCAGTGTTAATTTATTTTATTTAATATATTACTAACAGATATTATAGATAAATTTTAGTTTTCTGCACTCCTTCTCCACATAAACTTTAACTATGCCAAATCTCAGTCTTCCGTGCACGTAATATACGCTTAAAAAGGGTTAAAAAATTTTTGCTTTACGTATTAATATAATGATAATTATATAGTAAGGGTTAAATCATGACAAATTTATAAATTACGTTTATTAAATAATAATTTATATACTATGAGAAAGTTTGATCGTACCCAGTTACGTGATCCTTAGAAATAAATATTTGGTTTAGTCAGTCATTTATTAAAAAAATTATCATGTGTGTAGTCATAGGCTGTAAATATTATAAAACTGTATTTAGTCTATAATAAACTAGCTGAGCCGGATGACGTTGTTTTTTTATTTCAATAATTCGAATAGTGAGGTATGGTCTTAAGTTGAAATTCATAAAAAAAACCAAAAGATAAAAATGTTTACAGTTTTTCAAAATTGTTCAATTTTACGGGAATCTTTAAAATTTTCTATTATAACTTATTCAGAAAATTGCTAACATAAAAAAAAAAAATTGGTGAAATCATTCTAGCCGTTCTCAAATCATATGCTTACCAACGAACAGCATTAAATTCTTATTTATATAGATTTAATTAAATGAACAAAGTTTCTATTCGTTTTTTATGGATGCGTCGACAATAGACGTGAAAATCATTAGAATGAATAAAAAGAAACAACCGCAGCGCTTTATACGGAAGGAACAGATGAATGCGCTCATGGTGAGGGGTTTGAACTCACTAATTGCATCCGAGGTCTCTCCTTCACTTCCATTGTCGATGCCCTTAACTCAGTTTTAATGAAGCACACTGAATCTTTTCAGCGCTAACCGGCAGCGGCGTTAACCAAGGTAAAGCAATTTTAAAGTTTTCCGCTACACGGAAGAAAATTGCCGGGAAAGTTTGACTGTTCTTAATTATTGTCACTTGATTATCGTGGCTATTTCGCTAGTTAGAACTTTGAACTTCATTATTATATGTTATCTGGAAGTTTGCTCAGCACTTTTAAAAGTTATAAAATATATTTAAAGTTTCAGGTTACGTATCCGATTTTTTTGCGATTTTGTTAAATGGTCTCGGTTTTTTTATGGTAGCTCGGGAAAGTGACTAAAATGAGACTGATGGTAAGTACAGTAAAATTTTATAAAAATGGCAACCACGTTGTTATGTCAGCATGCAAGCCTCTCGGCAGCTGGATGTACAAAGGTTGATCCCTTTATGTGACAAACTAAAATAGAAACCGTGTGATAGGTTTATCAGTATGCTTACCTATAACCCCCTTGATTACTGAATATACTTTGGCTGATCCCGGAACCCGTTACAGCTAAGTGTGCCACTATTGCAGGTGATATACCTGGTCTAAGATATTCGTGATCCAGTCGGACAAAACTGTCGTGTCCAACCACCCATCAAACCCACTGTTGGATATATCACAATTATTCACCAGTTTTGATGAGGTCAAGGTCAGGATTCCACGAGAATCACAGTTTATTTGATTTGTCTTAATTTCATTTTATTTTATTTATTCGTGCCGGTGCGCGCGCGGGAGAAGAGGCGGTTGGATTAGTGGTTGGTAACTGCGATTCTCCAATCAAATCGGCCATATTGGAACGTGTATATTTTGTTCCGTTTTATGCAGACTTTGACTGTACACCCAACTCGATTCTAGACGCCGATATTATTAAAGATGATACTGTAGTGTATTATAGTACAAGTGGGTACATAGAAATAAATAAACACTTATGTTGGGTGACGAGTACATAGTTTAGTATATAATAAATCTCACACAGTGCACCCGTGTTTCAATTTATTTATCGAATTAACGGAATATTACAGATACCATACCAATAAATTGGACTAGCTCTCAAGTCTATAACCATGACGGTAGGTGATAGACAAAAAATTTTCAATACGATATTAGTAATGATGCTATGTTTCATGAAGTTTTCTGACATCGAAAGTTCAGCCTAGTACTCGAGACACATTGTACATTACAGTACAAAATTATACTTGGTAAAATAAATAAATGTTCTTTAGGTCATTGTGTTGTTAGGTTCTACAATAAACTTACTGTGAACATTACCGATTTATCGAATAATTAGTTAAGAATCATGATCAGCAAGTTAACGTGAATGACAGTGATGTCAAGAAGTGACTGCCTCTCTGTACATCTATTGAAAATGATAATAAATGTAAGCAATATAAATACTGTAAAAAATAATTACAAAAAATGTTTATAAACCCGATCGAGTTTCTTACCGCTTCTTCTCAATGGCTAGTAGTACTGGTAGCAATATATCTGCCTTCTTAAGGCCTAAAGAAAAAAAAAATCTATATATATATATATATAGGTTAATTACAATTTAAATGTGGGTGTACACTAGTGATGTTATTTTATGTTATGTTACAATTTTTTTATATTATTTAAATAGGGCATAGAAAGCATATACCTTGTGACGTATATAGTGATGCTTCTTTTTATAAAATTGGTTATCGTTTTTCATGTTATTAAAGACTCAATTTGAAATAAGTAGCATAATAAAGTATGATATAAACTTAACAGTCTATGTCAGTATCAACGTAAGCGGTAAAATAAACAGCTTTATAAGGGGTATTATGCGATAAAATTACGTTTGAAGGCAATTTTCTTCAGAACTTTAATTAACACTGCTTGCTCGATGAAGATTACTGTATTACTGACTTAGTACTAATATTATGAAAATGCAATAATAAACATTTATTGAGTTGTTGTAATTAAAAAAAAAGGTTATTTATATGTCAGTGATATCACAACTGGTGTTAAACCTTCCAATAACTACCCCTCGGTATGCATGAGTGTGTGGTTCGTAAAGAATGTATTTAAAGAAAAAATCTATGAATAATTTTATTTAAACAAGATAATTTTGACAAATAGAAAATCAACTTCAATGATTTTAAAGAGTTTCGTGGACACCCCACGATTCACCTTCGAATTCGAAAGTTCAATGCCAATGTAATTAAAATCAGACCACGCTTGAGGTACCCTTTCCATAAAAAATAAATCTAAATAGGTTCCTAAACAAAGGAGTAATGACTGAACATCCATATAAAAATATACATTTGAATTGGGTATATTCCTCCTTTTTATATGTTTATCGATTATGCTCACCACCACATAGTCGACCACTGTGCCTCATCACTAGACTTGTATTTTTGCTAACAGATGTAGCTTTGAAACCATGAGCAAAAATTGTTTTATTGTCTAACATTTATTTTATTTACCTATCGATGTTTAATTTAAATATTATTGTTTTACTATCGTATTTTTACGATCTGAGTAAAAATAGAACAAGTTCAGTGTTCTCGAAATCTCTGGACTCAACTAGAATGTACTCAAAATATCGAGGTATAATCGTAGGTACCAAAAACACTGTAGTTTACTCACACATACAAAGCTTATCGCTCTGATTGTATCACCCAACAAACAATAGACTATATATTCCCCTTCTAAGCAATTATATATAGTTCGAGACAATTCTAGTAATGTCGACCTTTCTTTTTTGCAAGAGAACCTTATAGAGAGATCGGTAAGTACGACTGAAGTATAGGGAGGATCAATATAGTGAATTTGTTTGAATTTTTTATTCACTGAGTACGAATAAATAATAAATATTTAAGCGAACTGTTAATATACATATATTATAACTTATAACGACGAAACAGTATATTATTAATATACTTTATGTATCCGTGACGCCATCTATACCAGACGTTACAGGTAGACAAAAATTTCTAGTGTCGAAATATTTTCTATCTGTGATTCTAAACACCTCCATAGTATTTTTTCACAAATTTATTTAATGTACAAATTCTGACTTTACTGTTATATTATAAATGTAAGTCATAGTTGAAACTCCAGAAATAAATTCCTTTGTAATCAACAATCGATGAAGAGCCCGATATAATGTTATGTTATCCTGAAATCTCATATTCTACATAATACAAAGTTTGTTAAACAGCTGTCAAAATGTAAGCAATAGAATATTTCCATTCTTAGGTACTGAATTAAATATATTAATTGTTTACAATACAACTTATTTTTAAAGATATATTTACAAATAATGTATATATTATGTTATAATATATGTATCCTAGATTGTCCTATATTTCAAATTTTATGAAGATGTAATAGCAAAATTAATAAGTTTTATTTACATCTGAATTGTCGAGACAATTAAATCAATTGTCCTAACTGGATCAAAGAGTAATAGTTTAAACTTTAACTAGTTCTTAATTAATGTGACCATACAATAATAAATAATTGCTCTGCGTTTATATGTACACGTAATGACAAGGAGGGACACAATATGCCCTTGTCTGTTAATTAAAGTCTAAACTTTTGGTATTGTACAATTATATTATATACCTCTATAACTTCGAGTTCGATCACCAACTATAGTTATCTAATAGGACAGGCCATTTTGAACTAGTATTTGATATAAGTTAAGGAGAGGTAGTTCAGAGATATAATTCTTTGGAGATTTCTCTCTACTTGGAGCAGTCCAACTGGTGGAATACAGATCGACATACAGAAGTTCGAGGCCAAATAACCTTGTGTTGTGTTCCTGCGGTGAGTAAAGCTTTCAAAGCTCCTTCAGGTAACAGGGTTCAAGCTTAGCAACATGATAGTGATTCCTGTGATATGACAAGCGTCCATAGGCTACGGTAGCCGCTTAAAATCAAATGGACCGTATGCTTGTTTGTCACTTTATTTGTATTAAAAAAACTGAATGCTTTAAATAGGTAAGTCATCACAGTAATCACACTACCATCGGCCATACACTCTACGGTCTACCGGAGAAGTTTACAATACACGCCCCGGTCTACTTTCGAAGCGCACCTGTGTACGTAGACGTGTCTGAACAGTATTACGTGGTAACTGGGATTTAAAAAAACATGGATTTTCTTACAATGTTTGTCTTTGTGTCAAGTTAGTTTTTAACACATTAATATGAGCATGGATAAAACCTACGCCATTTTCACAGAAGACGAGCCTACTATCCAAAGATACGCCACGCCAATGGTAACTGATCAAAAAATTATGAACAAAAAATAACGTCATTTTATGAAACCGTCCCTCAGTCAGTGTGTTCCCTCCTACTAATAAAATCGAGATCTTCGGTTTTAAGGTGAAGTTTAACATTTGAATGTGAACTTGACCAGGCCAGCATGACAGCTTCGATGGATTGTCGACGTTCTCAGTGATCGCTCTTGTTTTCAGGGATGTACTATACTAACCGTTATGTAAAACCGTGAATGTAGTGCAGACACGTTATCACCTTTGGAAAAAATAAATAAGTTATATATTATTTATTTAATTATTATAGGTTAGATAGCGTTTGATTTGGTAGGTTAAGCAGAGATGCCAGAACGTAACTATAGGTGCTTGGTGACAGATTTTTTTAATTGAGCATGGCAGCTAGCTAGTCTGGTAGTAAAAAATACCCTACATGCTAGAGTTTCAACACGATGTCTTGCTTCACCAAAAGCTCAGAGTCATTATAGGGATTATAATTGACTTTTATTGAAGCGATGCCCGTACACGCTACCAACTGAGCCATCATTGCCTCATAATTGAACTCTTTGAATTAAAATAATCTTTTACAAATTTACAGGTTTTATATATGTATTCGATGTTACAACACCTATCAAAATCTTCTCCAGTTATCGTAAATCACGTATAGACGATCATATGGTCTCGCGTTTTCAGCATAATACCTGTTATAAGTGATACTGCTCTGGTTGAATTCAGGTTGCGATCGATTTTCCACTTAAAATATGCATGAGTCTGTGAGTCGCCGAGATTATTTTAAACTGCTATGGATTCAACTGTCGATATACTGTTGTATTTAATTGTGACTCAATTGAAATATGCTTATACATTATGCGATTTTACATATTATATTTGGCATCAATCCAGCTAAAATACTTTCAATTCTTACGTAAAAAAATATCTGTAAATTCCTTGCCTCATCAAAAGAAACTTTACCTTCAAATTTTCTAGTGATTTTAAATAGTAAACTACAATAATAAAGTTTTTTTTGAACATAAATGTAATGCTTTTCATGCAAATATACAAAGATAATAATATAATTATCGAATTTATAGTTACTGGTTTAATAGTATAAAGTACAAAACAATAATTTTCCAGTAAGCACTTATGAACTTTTGGAAAAATTATCTCAATTCAATTTGAAGATACAACAAATATACAAACGCGCTTTGTGTTCTACTGTAGCGATGAATATTAAATATACTTATAAAATATACAGACTCCGAAAAAATATGAATAATATAAAAATTAAATTAAAAAAGACCTTATTGGAATTATCATAATTTAACAGATATTTACAATTCTATTCATTTAAAAATTAAATATTTTAATTACAGATAGATTTTCTTCAGATCATTAATTTAAAATACAAGATTGGCTTCGACTGAAATACAGAGTTCAAAGGCTCCGTTATTACAGCAACAGTTACATTTGAAACCTGTAGAGCACATCACTCGGCAACTCTCAACTCGAGAGCCCTACGCTCGCCAGCGCCGAGCATCGCCAGTAAAAAATCTCCAGCTTTAATTGGATTGCCTTTTATTAGCGTAATAAAATTGGATTTACTCAGTCGAAACTGGACGCGTTTAAGCGCCCCGTTGTTTCGTTATTCCCGAATGGTATATTCGAATCATACAGTCAGCTTTGAGGCGATCATCCGTCGTATCTCAATACGATTCTAATTATTGTTATTGATTGGTTTTGTTTCTCTTTTAACTAAGTTTTTATATTCATATTTTATGCCTCATGGCACACTAATAGCAAGACCTCTACTATTGCCCCGAGTTCGCGTTTTTGATCCCCACCCACGATTGACTTTTCGACAACAGCAATTTTATACCGACATCATTTAGTGTTATTTATATCGGCTGTAGTAAAAATTACATTATCGCATAGTGTCGTGTTTAGCTTATACCTTCATTATTGAATGAAATCTGAATATAATAACTTTTGTACGTAAAATTAGACAAAAAACGGGAAGTGCTTGGGTGTTAAATATTTATATACCATACCATATCACAAGCGTCGCTTAGTTTGAAAATAAATAGCCATGTGTAAAATTGTGTCTCATATTATTGTTTCACGTATAAACAAATTAAATCTTAGTGTATATTTAGATATTGTAATACGCAAGTACATGGTACTTAGAAACAGTGTTTATTGTAGTCGACTTACATTTATCTTCACCATCGGATAACCTTTGTGAGAATCATTTCAAGATGGTCGTTACCTGCTTATAAAGTGCCTGCGGTCATAATACACACCTGCCACTATCGCGCCCAGCCAACGATGAGGGGGTCTATAGTATAGTCATTGTACGAATACTAAGTTATTAATACGGAGTCCATAATGACATCGGCACGATTTTAAGCCATGTATTAAATGGTATCTTATGTATTATGGCGTTGTAGTAGAGAAAGAGCGGGTCCTAGTAATAATATGCCGCAATTTTTTTTTTATATGGAACAATAAAACAATATTACTTAAATTTCCATACACCGATAGCTTAATACTGACCAGTCAATGTAAAGTTATATATGAATCCAATGGCTATTTGGTGAAAAAACATAATTGGCTTGTTCCCGGGCATATAAATCGAGGGCCAGATATCCCGTTGTAAACGCTCGGCTCAGCTATTTATTCCAATTGTAAAATGTGTCCTCGACAAAAGTGTCACAAATGTATTTTACGTAAACAGCATTCATATTTTTGTCCTTTTTAAATGATTCAAAATTATTTATGTTTTTTTTTATATCGTTTAGTAACTGCCTGTCTTATTCGATTGTTAAATAATCTTATTTAAATTGTTATTTTGTACAAATCTCTTTTTGTTAGTAAAAATCAAAAAATCAAATCAAACATCTCTTTATTCAATGTAGGCTCTAAGAAGACACATAACGTCAAAACATTACTACTGGTTCGGAAATAATTCCAGTCATCGAGAAGAATAGGCTTCGGAGTCAAATGTTAATATAATAGGTATAATAATAATTTAGTGGACGCACAGAGAGGGATTCACTTCCGGGTATTACTATCATTCACATAATGATCCACCCTATAATAACCTTTTGACAGTAAAACCTGCTTGAAATGGTCCTTGAACTTATTGTTTGGCAAATCGGTAATGTGTTTTGGTTGTCTAATCTGTTTAACCCTTTGGATTCCAAACATCCCAAAAATATATGTAAAATTGACAAACATATGATTGCATTGATGATGATAGCAGTGTTATTAATAATGTTTTATTAATTTTAAATAATAAAACTTCCCGAAATGTACGAATCTTCTTGTATATTATGTCTTTTGTGCTTATAAATTTATTATTATATTCATAAAAACTCTAATAGGATAATCTTGCTAATACATATGTGAAATTTCTCAACTATGTATCTATACTAATATTATAAAGCTGAAGAGTTTGTTTGTTTGTTTGTTTGGTTGAACACGCTAATCTTAGGAACTACTGGTTCTAATGGAAAAATTGTTTCAGAGTTGGATAGCCCATTTATCCAGAAAGGCTACAGGCTATATAACATCACGCTATGATCAATAAAGGTGAGGCGGAAGAGGTGAGAGCTAGAAGATTCGCGAAATATGTGCTAAATTAAATCTAATCGCGAATCAATCCCTCTGGAAGTTATTGCTGCGATACACAGTAGTTATTTTAGGAATAAAACAAGGAGACTCACCTCGTCAGGAGCAGGTGGTGATCTTGACCTTGACCCGTCGACCTGGGCTGCAGATTATGACCTACTTGTGATCGTGGAGTAAACTGTATATATGTGTATGTGGCAGCCTCAAATATTACAACAGCAAGGACACTATCATTCAAGCAATCAGTTCAGCAAACTCCTGGTACGCCAACTCATGTTATACAATGCAAAATCTTAACACCCGTAAATTACATATAACTCAGCGCCAAGCGAACGACCGGAATGACGTAGCGCGTGACGTAGCTCCACAAAACCGTACGTGGGAGTACGGTAGCAAAGCACGCATCAGACTGTGTCAGCAGAGACGTCGGACGAAGCCGGGGGGGGGGGGGGGGGGGGGGGAGCAGTGCCTGCGTAGAACTATTGCCCCTGCGCATACAATTCGCCATTCACAGCGATCGCGGCATTGTACGACTCGGCTAATGACCTTGTATTCCAAACACGGAGCATAAATGACATATTTTGGATAAACGGGCAAGTTGTATTTCTTTTGAGAGCTTCCATTACGTTCGCTGCATAAATGGTTAAAGTTACGCAACAATCGTGTATCATGGAATTATTTATCTTAAAAAGTTCAAAAAATATTCAGCGATTGCATATGGCTTATCTTTTAAGGTTTACTCAGTATAACCTTTTTATGGTTATAAAATTTGTTCTAAAATAATGAATTATTTGCGAAGGTGTTTTATGTACATGGTATTAATCATTATCGAAAGAAATACGTTACTCATCAGTATTTAATTTAGAACAAAATGGCTCTTTACAGTAATTGATTAAAATGAATATCTTAGGAGCTATCACAGTTTTAAAATAACTCGTCAGCAAAATAATGATCAGTACCGCGAGCACATTTTTATTATGCAGAATTATGTGAGGAGGAGAGGGCGAATGTTGCTCAAATGGTTCCAAACAACAAAAAACAAAGAAAGTTTCAGCTCCTTTAGAATTGTATTAAAGGTGCCTATGAGTCACTCTCTCTCTCTCTCTTTCTTATGTGACGCAGACGAAGTCGCACGGGTCAGCTAGTATTAAATAAAAATTGTTCAAGCATATTTGCGAAGTACCTACATATAATAAAATTAAAAATTAATAATACCTTTCAACGGTTTCGTTGGTGCGGGGAAATGTCAACTCCGTTTTGCGAACCCATTATCATTCATCTTGTGGAAGCTCACTTAAGATAATGTACCTGAGAATTCTAACGTAAAAACAATATATACTTGTAAATCTGCAGAAAAGTTTATAATGTCAAGGATTAATGTTTAATTACCTACAAAGGCAGAACCCAAAAAAAAAAAATGTATTTTCGAGTACGTATACAGTAATATTTTTAATACGACAATTGGTGAGTAACTATTACAGTATATTTCACTAGCTGTGCCCGCGGCTCCGCCCGCGTGCACTACAGAATGCCTACTTATTTGTATCAAATAATAATTGTAAGTAATTTTACGTACAAAATCGGAGCAATTAAGCAAAAGCTGGGTAGATTCAATTAAAATATACCTCGACAAAAGATATTAGCTGCTGGTCAAGTCTCAACTTCAAAGAGGGTACATATAATAATGTTTTATAAATGGGTAAAATTTAACAAAAACAGTTGTTCAGTTGGAAGGTATTAGCTAAGCCCGATGAAGTTTAGAATTAATATCTATTTCTTTCATAAAAGTAGAAGTCTTACTGAGAAAAATGCCGCTGGGCAGGAGTGTTTAAATTATATAGAAGCTGAGATACAAATATCGAAAATTAGTGAAAAATCGACTTTTAAAACAAACAACAAATTTTCAGGATCGTCTCCTTTTTAGGTGTACTTTCGAGGAAAACATCAGTATCAAAATCGCCACCCTAGTGCGCACACTTTCGTTGAGAATTAATGGATCTACCCAGCATTCAGTACAAATCATATAAGATTTTTTTGACAGTTGGGTAAATTAATCCAAATTGCATGGTTTATAATATAGTATGTAGTAATAATTGCCTATTACTAGAAAATATGCATATTTGAAGATTAGTGAAGATAAATATGAGAGTTCGATTTATTTGTATTCCCGGAAGTACTCAAAGGATAAGTTTAAAATACTTATCTATAATGCGTATAATTATATTAAATATGCACGTCTATCGTACATCGATCGTATCCTATCGCATCGTAGCTCCCAAACGGATGAACCAATTGTGTTTTTTTTTTTAATTTAAAGATTTATTGATCCTCTTGATGATTTAAAAAAATATATTTTCAGCCGATTATAAGTCTTCAATTCTTTACTAGTTTGAGTTCATTGGAACCGTTTTAATGCCATAGGCTGTGTGTCAGGGTTTTTATATTTACATTGATAATTAACTACACATTACCATTTTCATACATAGTAAAGATTACGTAATTTTTCTTAAAAATATATGATTCACGATATATACCTTAATACGGTTTGTAGTGACTCAAACATCCTGTTCTAATATACAACTGGTTTGAACACGGAAAACTAGATGTAAATAGAGAAAGAAAAAAAGTAAGTACCGAGGTAAACAGGATGTTATGTGAGGACAACTAACTGATTACTGTCGTTTATATTAATGGTAAACTATATTACCGACGTACTACCTTGAATTTTCTCACCAATAAAACTACATACTGCTTTTTTTGGAACACAGAAGGCCGATTCTCCCATTTCACTTTTCGAAACGACAACGTAGTTTGCTGTCCACAAATTTACTTGAACGATATATCTATTGCCATTGAATTTTGCAACGTAATTATTCAAACAAATGTAAACGATCTTGTAAGATTTGAGCTTATAAATTTCACCTATATACCTTAGTGGTTGTTGAAACTTACAACTGGATATAATTATTATAACTACAACTGATAATCAAATCTAAAGTAAATTGTATAATCTTCTAGCTTATATATTAGCTGTTCGTGTAAATAGTTCTGGGATATGAAATATAATAAGGTGTAATTATTTATGCATCCTTTAAAAAACTTTCGATAATAAAGATTATGAAAGGTTTTTGTAAATAATACATAACTGGACGGACTATATACTAAAATTCGATGGAAATAAAATAATGTATGCCAAAAACATACATATAATTAATATTATTTTATGTTGTAAATATTCAGATGTTTTGGACAAGTATTACCATAAGATAACTGTAATTAAAATATTTATGTTAGTCTTGAAACAATTCGTAATCTTCCATCAATGTAAAGTTGATCGCTTATCACTTATTAGTTAAGATAATATATTGCATTCAAAATTTACATTTGTTTTGAATATCAAAAATATGAAAAAATATGCACGGCATCAAAATATAAAAAAAGTTTCTAAATAGATGCTTAAAGCATTATGTACAATAAGGTATTTTATAAAGTATCGATCAGGTACCATATTATTAAGGTGTTTGTGGCTTGACATAATTCATTGATTGTTGGCGGTAGATAGTGGGCAAAATAATGGAGTTCGGCCGACAATTTCAGTTTTATTTCTTTTTAGTTACGAAAAGGTTTTCATTATAAAATAGGTGACTATATTGCTTCTGACCGTATATTATTAAGCTAGTAAAAGTCCCGTCAAAATTGATCCAATGTTTCAGATATTAGCCAGAACAAACAGACAGACAAAAATTAAAAAAAAAAAAAAAATTATTTTGCTGTTATTATGACAGCATACACCCATTAATTATTTTCAAATTATTAAAAACCAGTGAAATGAATATATACATTATTACCATTGATGGATAATTCATCGTGTTATTGATACGTGACATACAATTTTTGGAGTTATTTTTGTTTTGTTAAGTGAAAGAAGTTCAATTCCTTACGTTCGTGTGTACGTACTTAAGTAAACTTTTTTGTTTAATTTAAAGAACATTTTAATAGTACTGTTAGTATTTATCGTATCCTACCGCCTCATATAATTATATTTAAATCTAAATATATAAAGTTTAAATATATCTTTAAGCTCTAAGGCAATCAAAGTAATGTTTACGTTTACCGAAACATAAAAAAGTGTAGGCAAATAAATATGAGACGTGTGTAAATGTAGAATGAATTGCGGAGGCAAAGCGGGATGCGCGCTCACTCAAAGGTTTCCGAGCACTAATGAGGAAGCGAGAGTGAAAATTTTCCCCCTTGAAAAGAAAATTTCACTCCAACTATCTTGGCCACTAAACGTGCGCTACATTTTTTAAACGTGTCTATTACGAAATATATTTTCATGGGCTGTGTTGGAAAGTTTGTAAGATTTTTGGAGTTCCGTGGAATGTAAAACCTTTATGAGTATTAAATTATAATAAGTGTTAAAATATCTATTGTTGATTTTTTATGGATATTGTATAATCAACCCGTTTCTGTGTATTGCTTAAAGTGGTTCTTTTTCATAGTGTTTCTGTCCCTTGAGATAATCGCCACATCAAGCCTATTTGGAGAAGCAACGAGTAATGTTTTATTTCGAAAATAGGAAATTAAAAAAAGAAATTTGAAATTATACATATGTAATTAATTAATATAGTTTTGAGATATTTATATGCATATAAATCTTGTAATTTATAAATATATGTATTTATATTTGAATTTAGAGAACGCTAGAGTACATACACATAGATACATACATACATAGAGTATATAAAAAAATATTTAAATATGAAAGAAGGATTTTATCTATATAATTATGATTACTTTTGTGATTTACAAATTTCCACATTAAATACTATTTATTTTTTATTAATATTTATTGTTTGTTCTATACTATTTATTATAATTATTATTTATATCGTGCTTAAATAATATAAGATTATCAATCAAAGTCCTATAGGCCGAAATTTTAATGCTGACTGTTATGGTGTTAATGATACGCGGGTAAGACAACAACTACTTTATTTCAAATCACCTTCATAATATCTATCACAACATCGTCCCCTTAGAAATTATCGTTAGATCTAATTTATAAGTAAGTTACAAATAAAAATAAAGTAACTAACTATACTCACACATATATATATACTTCCCTTCAAGATGCTTAATATATGAAACTTGTGGATTCGGAAACATTGAAGGTTAAATAATATAAGAAATATTATGTCCTACGAGCAAATGCCACCATGTTGTGGTGTTAATGATATTGTTTTTTTTTTTTTTGAACTGACTACACTGTTAGCCTTAGGGGCCCTATCCAAAAACAGAGCCGCTGCGGCTTTTACAGCTTCACCGGACTTGCTGTGTTAATGATAAGCGGGTCAGATAACAAGTACTTTAATTCAAATCACCTTTATAATATCACAACACTGACTTTTTACCAACTAATGTTTTATTCCTCTATTAATTTGACGTATTTTGTAATCTATATTAATACATCTTTAATTCAGTCTGTACATTTAATATTTATCCAAAAATTTCCCGATATGCATACTATATGAAAGATACTCATCACTAATAGTCCAATAAAAAACTGCCTATCTGCCTGTTTGTATGTCCGGATTTAACTCAAAAATGGCTTGACCGATTCTCATGAAATTTTGTTTCCGAGATATTTATGTCATTGGTCAATTGATAGGTTATAAGAAATATCAATATATTAGTTTAAGAAGTTGAAAAAAAATCCAATAAATAATATTTTCTTTCTTTCTTGACCGATTTTGACGAAATTTTCCACACGAAAGTCATTCTGTGAACGGTGGGTGGGCTGCTATGAGAATGTTCAACAACTCTTTTAGTAATTATAAAAAAAAAAATCTTTAGTTCTTAACGGATTTTGATGAAAATGCTGTGCACGAGAAGTATAAGTAATTACATAATTGATGGATTATATCAATAAAATTGTCAATATTACTTCTAGAAAACGTAGAAAAGGAGTTTCACAAAATTTAATTTTCATTAGTTGTCAACCGATTCTAATCAAATTTCGTAGACGGGAAGCATACATTTTTCCATAATTGAGAGGATTTTAACATTTTTTTTTTATTTTTTTTATTTTATATATTTTAACGATTCTTATAACCTAAGAATCGTTAAAAATACATTAGAAACCGTAGAATAAAAAAACAATTATCAACATATTTTGATGAAAATTGTACACGGGAAATACATCATATTCTTCCTCAATTTATATGGCATATGAATTGTCAACAATATGAGTAAAAGTTTAATTACGGGATGTAAATAACTACTGCGTAGTAACAAACGCTTGTAGAGCCGCGGGCACACGGCTAGTATATTATGTTTTTAATATATACCAAAAACCCTATATAACAAAAAGAACCCTTAAGTTTCCGTAACGCTCACCCTTATCCATTTTTACCTAGCCTTTTTTAATTTACACCGCCAGCAGACATAAAATAAAAAAAACTTCAGTTTTAGAACCCACTCGTATTTTACGATGTAACCTTATAGCCAGTAACGAGCGAGCAAAATTGAAATGTGTTCTAATTTGGTATTTAAGTATTCTTCGCAAGTTTTACAACAAAGATTTTACTACTTCGCAGGCATACAATTCGACGAGACTTGCAATATCTACGTGGGGCGTGTAAGTTCACAGGTGAAACTGCTAGGAGTTTCTTCTCTTGCTTTTTAAAGAATACGTGTGATGACGGTGAAATTGTTTAGTAAAAATGATTTCCAATTTTCTTTTTTACAAAAGATACTTTCTTATCTTAGAATCCGTCTTCTAACAATTAAGTAGGAATTATATTGTTGAGTAATATAATTATGAAGTATATTCAATTTTTTTTATTAAAATTATCTTTAAAATCTAATTCCAAATTAATTTCCAATTCCAATTATCAAATATTTTTAATAGTATTTGGAAAATTGATTAGTTATTCGCAGTTTGATAGGTTATTTGTATTTAATAGTCATTTGTTCTTTATCTTATTATTTTTTTTCATTCTCTTTATGCATGGGCACGACTGCTTCTTGGCACGAAGGAAATGGACAAAGACGACCAACGTGCAAGGGTGGAAAGAACGATATTTTTAATTACTACAACAACAAAATACTCGATTAAGAAAAAAACGAACATTCATTAAATCATCTGTACAAATAAATAAAATAGAAGAGATGATTTCAAAATTTCAAAAGGTTTTTCCTAAGTTTATATGGTAATTCGCATGCTACCAAAAACCAAACACGCGTATTCTTTGTCTCCTTATTTGTCCGACGTAGTCTCCAAAATCGATAATCAGATATTGACGGAAATCGCACTGACTCTAGTACTGGAATCTAGAGTACTTTTTGTAGGAAATCGACTATATATCTATATATATATATAATGCGATGTTTCAGAATTATAAACAATAATTATGTAGTCCAAGTGTATGGAGCCACGGGCACAGCTAATGAAACAGTTTTGTATAAAATAATCCTACTGTATAATTACGAGAAAGATAGCTCTGCGTAGCATATGTCACACTATTTAATGTTTCATGAAACTTCCTGGGTTTCTGGAACCATCTGTTATCCTAGAATATTGTAGATGCTAAATTCTGGGTTAAGTACTAGACCGGTCATAAACTTTTATCGGCTCCTTAGTAATTTAGGGCTTTATATGCTCAACGTTAAGCCTGAGCGAGATCAGTCCTAAGAAGCGGTGACGTCGTAAAACACAAGATGACAGTATTACGGAGTACTAAGAGTAAATAATTTATTTACGAATTTCGTAAACTTTGCAAAGTTTGAAAAGCTCGCACGGAAGGGTGAATGCTTTGGTGTTAATGTTACATATTTTATAAATTAAACACATTAACACTTACCTATAACGAATATTGAGTTTGTGCTTCAATATAAAATAGTAAATATATTCCTATCATGTTGAATTCAATATGTATTGTCTTTAAGTAATTATTGTTTTATTTTCTAATTTGAAGAAGCCAACGAAAGAGTTTGTTGTCTGTTAATAGAAATATACAATCTTAATATCTGAATATCTCAATTTATCTTATACAGATATCTAGTTATTTAAGTTTTGAATTATATGGCATAAACTATGTATACCTAAATAATCTTTATCTATTTTTGTTCTTTCCTTTATTATATAGTAATGAGTGTTTAAAATCTTTTTATAAGTTAAACTATTATAATAATAAAAAATATTTTGCTAAATGCCCACTTCATTAAATTTATCTTAACAAAAATCACTCAAAAACGTTATATTTTACTTGTATTACGGTTTTTTTTTTATTGAACTCGGTGATTTAAAAAAAAAAAACCGTTCACAAGCATAATATATTTCTTGAACTCTAATTATTACCTCTAGTTATATAAATATATCAATAATACCTAGTTATTTTGGTGTTTGGTATTGAATAACTTTGAACAAGGGTTGAATTATACTTAACTTTTGTAAGCGAGTCGTATTACTTGATCATTATTTTGGTTTCTTAATTATTATAACAAAGAAGTTTTGAATTTCAAATAGAAGGTGGTGAGGTGAAATTTTAATTTGTTGTTTTAATATCTTATCTCATAAATAATATGTACTACTTTGCTTGCTTCGTTGGACTATAAAAAAAGTACCTATCATATTTCAAGACATAATAAATCTGACTTTTATACCAAATTCTACTCCGGATGTAGTTTGATGAACAAACATACGAACAAACGTATTTTTATCTTCACATTTGTGATACATATTAGTTTAGATAATAATATAATATATATATATATATAATATTAGATTACATTGGTATTTTATTTCGTATCGAGTATATTACTATGATAGTGTTTTTTGTGTAGGGAGAGTGTAGTGTAAGGAATTCATTAAGTGCTATTTGCATCGGTCATTTTTATACAATTAAAGAAAGAAAAAAATGGTACAAACGTAATTAGTAGAGTGATATTGCTTCACTTTGCAAAAAATACTAAATATTATTATTGATGTTGATTGTTCCGAGCGATTTCGGCCATGGCGACCACTTCGACTCCTAGTCTGAGAAATGGTGCTGGTGCGCTCGAAGATCGCTTATGTAGCCAATCTTCGCGGTGAAACTCAATGCGCACTGAAGGCAGGTGAGTACGCCGTTCACATAATGATATGTTATGGCAGCAGGTGGGCGAGCCTGGTCTCGTTTGGTATCAAGGACAGCTTTACGCTGAACCTCGAACTCGCGTACATGGCTGTTCACCATCCTGCGCCAATCCGATCGCTGTGCTGCCAAACGTTCCCAATGAGAAGCCTCTATGTTGCATCTCTTCATGTGTCGTTTTTGGATATCCTTGTTCCGGAGGAGGGGACCGCCATGATTCCGCTTGCCTTCCACCAGTTTGGAGTGAGGATGCGCTTTGCCACTCTTTCCTCCGCCATACGAGTTATGTGACCGCACCACCGAAGCTGTCTCCAGATTAAATAGGCATAATGCCACCAATATTGGCTGGTCGCAGAACTTCGAAGTACGCACTGTATCAGACCATCTGATCTTCATGATGGTACGGAGGCATTTACGGTGGAAGCGATCCAGAGTGCGAAAGTGGCGGCGGTATACACACCACGTCTCAGAGGAGTATAGGAGGTTTGGCAGCACGATTGCAATATAAACAGATATTTTAGTGGCCAATTTCAGGTCACGCGAGCAGAAGACCTTGGAACATAGCTTACCATATGCCGGAGCTGCGGCACCCACCCTGCTATTGATCTCTGCATCAAGGTCACACTTGGATATTACAGTGTTCCCCTGATAGCAAAATTTATCTACCTGCTTCAGCACATCTTCACCAAGTTTTATGGTCAGCGTCTCGTGACTATGTATGTCCAGGGACATCACCTCCATCTTATTGACATTGATCTTCAGGCCGAACTTACGGCAGGCATGATGGAATGCGGACATCAGCTGTTGCAGGCCGTCTGAGGATTCTGCTAGGAAGCACAAGTCAACAGCATACATGATCTCAGTGACTTCTCTAACTACCACCGCAAAGTATAAGGCGAACAGAGTAGGCGCTGAGACGTCTCCTTGCTTCAACCCCCACAGGAAACGGGCAAGAAGTCTGTTTATTCACCGTCTACGGCAACGCAGCATTGCATGTTGTCAAGCAGGAGTCTGAGAAGTCTCACAAACTTTTCCGTGCACCCGAGCTTACTCAGCACTAACCATAGAGCTTCTCGAAGCACGCTGTCGAAAGCATTCTCCAGGTCAACAAAGCAAAGGTACAGCTGACGACGCAGTTCTCGGCTCTTTTCTTGTAGTTGACGTACAGAGAATATAGCTTCGCATGTGCCTCGGTCCGGACGGAAGCCAAACTGGGTTTCTGGCAGAATCTTTTCTGAAAAGTTGCTTAGGTGGTTTAGGAAAACCCTAGCAAGGACCTTTCCGGCGGCTGTAAAGAGCGAAATACCGCGGTGTGAGTTGTAGTTAGATCGGTCACCTTTTTCCTTGTAGAGCGTACTTATGCACGATACTTTAAAGGTATCCGGAACACGCTCCTCCTTCCACATGCGAACAGATAGTTCCCACACCAACGTGTGCAACTTAACTCCGTCGTATTTAATCAGCTCTCCCGGTATGAGGTCAATGCCAACCACCCGTTTGTGTTTTTGTTGTCTGATGGCAGTAACAACCTCGTCACGCTTTAGAGACTCGTCCAGCTCAAAGGCAAAAGGGAGCTGATGTATTAAACCGATACTTTGCAGATCAGCTTCAGCTGATCGATCCACGTTCAGCAGAGTACTAAAGTGCTCCGCTCAGCGCTTTAGTACATCCTCTTTGCTCGTCAATAGATGACTACCATCTAGAGACCTTAGAGGCTTGTGTGGTATGTTCAGCTTACGTAACTCGTCGTAGAACTCTCCCAACTGGTTTGTGCCAGTGAGCCATTGCATGTATCCAACCTTATCTTGCCACCACTTATCCTTCAAATGTCGAGACAGCTTGCGCAATTCGAGGTCACTAGCTTTAACAACAGCAACGCTTCCTCTTCGACTTTTATATTGTCGCAGGAGATCTTGGTGTTTGTAGAATGCTGCCCGTAAGACCTCATCATTTCTATAAAACCAGTCTTCGTTGCGACAGTATTTTTTACCAAGTACAGTTGAAGTAGTTTTCATGATATGAGATGACAAATTTCTCCAAGAAGCAACGACATCACCTACCTCATTTGCTGGTAACAGCTTTCCAGACAGGGCTTCAGCGTGATTATCCCTGACCGCGAGATCTTTTAGCTTATCCACGTTCAAAGACGCAAACTTTTTTATAATGGATCTATGCGGGCGACGGAGGCGGATTCGCAGCTTAGTAACAGTAAGTCGGGGATCAGACCAACAGTGCGCACCACGTATAACGCGGGTGACTTGTACTTGGCTGAAATCTTTTTGTCTCACGACTGCATAGTCAATGAAATGCTTGGATCTTGGGTGCATCCATGTTGTCTTATACTTGGCGGCAAGTCTAAATATAGTGTTCGTAATTGCCAGACCGTATTGAGCACAAAGATTGAGCAGTAACTGACCATTGCTGTTCATGTTGCCAACTCCACGTCTACCCAGAACTCCAAGCCAAGCCTCATAGTCCCTACCAACCCTGGCATTTAAATCACCCAGCAATAAAACCTGCTCTCTAGCGTTTATGCTATCGAGGCATTTAGTCACTTCCTCATAGAACTTGTCCTTGATGTCATCAGACTTGTCTAGCGTTGTTGCATAAACACTGATGACATTAAGGTAGTTGTCTTTGTTCAGGTGTAGGCGCAATGTGGTAACGCGGTCTGAGATATATACAGGGTACTCATCTAAACGCTTTGCTAAGTGATTCGTGATGGCAACCCCACGCCTGAACATCGAGTTCCGGAGGCAACGGTACCTTTCCAAAAGAAAGTGTAGCCGCAACCTGTTTCCACCAACTCAAGGAGAGATGTGAGGTGAGATGTGTTTCGCTGAGAGCAGCCACATCCACGTAATAGCGATGAAGTTTCCGAGATACTATGGCGGTCTTACGTTCAGGGCAGGCGTTGCCATGTCGATCAAGAATCGTACTCACGTTCCACGTACCAAACTTCATAATAGGCGTTCGATTAAATTTATCTTTGTGATTTCGACCACGAATCGAATGATGCGATGATAGCCGCGGTTACTACCATCTACCAAATCGGGACGAGCATTTTTTAGGACACCTTTTCTAGCCCCCTCCCCGGGTGAGCGAGGAAAGCAGTGCCTCCTTAAACAGGGCTGCTTTGTCATCCCGAGTGCTGCCGAGCCCGCGCTGTCGTGCGTGCAGATATCAAACAAGGTCTAGCTTGCATCTGGCTAGACCTCTCTACCTCTACCTATCGCCACAGAACTTTTGCGTACTCGGAGTCAGTGTAACGGAAGTAGTCAGATGCGCAGGATATATTAAGGTGCACAAGTGTAAGCGCAAGATACAGGTGCACATACTCATCCTTGTCCTTCTGGACCCAGTAGAACGGGGACCGTTACGACCGAAGAAGGACTCGGACAGATGGTACAGTATCACTGTGAGAAAGAACTATTTCACACTCCCTTAATCGCCTTTTACGAACCCACGAGGCACTATTCTACTTAGCCGGCATCACAAAGCTTGGAATAGAATAGTATTATGATTTAGATGAATGTAAAGTAAAAAGTCATCATTAAAATGTCTATATAAATAAAATGCTAGTGATTTTCCATTGTTTGCAGATCACGCAAAACTACTGGATGAATTTTGATCATTTTTATGTATATGTATACTCATTACAAAAAAATATCACTATAGTTTCATAAACAATAATTCTTTTGTTAATGCGTGCGGAGCCGTGGTCGCAGCTAGTTCTCTAATAAAATGAAATGTGACATTATATATTAAAAATTTTATTGTTTATGGACCTGTTCAGATGAACGCGCGTCTATTTTTATTTATTTATTAACACAAACCATACACATGAATGCGCATTACCGTTGCGCTTCAAAAATTACTATAGGCACAGGTAGCCGAACTGGGAGTTTTACCATCTTGTCTTTCTGCAATCGTTAACGCTATAGAAAACGATAAAAAATATATGGAATAGACATATAATTTAACGTTGACAAATGTGAACCCCAAACATTTTTCGTTTTCTATAGCGTTAACGGTTGCAGAAAGACTACTTGGCTAAGTCCTCAGGTGTCCTCGCGTAAAAGCGCTTGTCATCTGAACACTTTCCAAATTCAACCACGTGGTAACGGTTGTTTAATATTACGTTATGGACATATTACCATATTACTTTTTCCCGACAAAAAAACGTAATGTTGGATAGATGCTCAGGACCTTATTATGTTTATTATTGGATAGCATATTACACTTTCAAATTCAGTAGGTATTTCTCCATACGAAACGCACATCAGCGAAGTATATCCACCCAATTTGGTGAGATTATGTAAAACAAGTGGAATTGTTTGCGTTTGTTTAATAATAAATCAGTATGCCGCCTTAATAACGACATAAATGTTTTCATGCGAAACCATCAGAACGGTTGTTTATATTTAAATTGCGCTATTTTTCGTCAATCAAACAACTGGCACTCTTTTGTGCGCGTTTGTAAAGTATTTTAATTAAGTGAAATTGGCATTTTTGTATACTTCTAAATTCCGCCGGACATCCGAGCTTTATGGGCATATTTTTTTAATTATATTGTAATTTTTATACTTACAGGAAGCAGATTGCGTATGTGTTTATTGCGAGGACTACAGAATGCCGTCCGTTGGGCCCACGCGTGAATAGTGCTACCCCCGCTACCGGTTATTTTAAAGGCAAAAATGCTTATTGTGGGTATCAATTAGAAGATGTATGCTCTTTCTTTCTTGTAGGTTTTTCTTAAGATCTGCAATTATAAACTACATTAGTTTGATATATCTCTTATCGTGTACTGAGCGTAAGCCATTTGCGCTCCGAAATCGTCCTTTTTGTATTGAGTTTTTATTTGCGCGGAACTCTAATTATTTTTCTAAATTAAAAGTGGCCTTAGTTAATCCTTATAATATCAGCTATCTTTCAGTGAAAATCCCGTCAATAATAGTCCAACCTTTTTGAAGATAAACCCGGAACAAACAGACAATAATGCAAAAAAAATAAATGTTTATTTTCATAAGTACCGTATAATATATGTACTTTCATATGCATTTAGTAAAAAAGCTGTTATTTTGACATTACAAACAGTCATTCTAGTTTTATTTATTTGTATATCTAGATTGTAAATAGATAATTAAATTTTGTTGCCAACTAAATAGAAACCACGTTATCATTATAAATAACCATCGAAATTTTAATAACTATCAATTTTAATAATCATTTTCTTGCACATTCACTGACCTATCAGTAGCCTGTACATCCACTCAGAAAGTGGTGGAATACCGGCCACACGCAATTAAAATAAAACAACAAGAAAACATGTGTAAAAAACAAGAATAACCATCTTTTAAAACGTTATTAAACATGACTGAATTAATAATGAATCAGAAAGTTTTCAATAAATATCAAACCATAAATTTGGCATTCAAGGGGTATTAAATAACATATAAAGAGTTGAGACACCCAAGACAACCTCATCTGCACGTGGTGCACCCTACTGAGCAATAACGAATGGCCATAGCGGGATGGTAGGGCTGTACAGACCGATTGAATCGCGATCACCATGCATATGATGCGTGTCGCGTTTCGAGATCATTCTGTGCACATCTAGTTATTTATGTAGGCCGTATTGAAAACAGCGACTGCCGGTGGATTGGAGATCTTTCGGTGGCCGCTCTTGTATTTGGATTGTATTGTTACCCAGGGAAAGTACCGTCCGTTCTCCGAGCTACTGTAAAACAATATCTGTTGTTTTGTTAATAATAAACGTACCTTCGAAGTACAGACGAACTCGACCCATTAAGTTAAAGTATTTCTTTACTTACGAACTTGTCAAAAATTACTATCTCCAAATTAATAGTAGACGATCTTTAATTAAAATTCACTTGACATTTGGTACAAAGAAAACTCAGAATTCAAGTTGATCCTTTCTATAGTTATTTGCCTCCGTGTTTCAACTTTGATAATTTGCCAGAAGTTGCGAGTTTTCGTTGATTAGAAATTCTTTAATGCGTTATGGGCCCTTTAATTCTTCTGGACACATATTAACTAATTAGTGCCTATTCTGTGGCATTTCCTTGAATGTCTGAAGTAATATTTATATGCGGAGCCAGTAGACGTTGCCCTGCCCTTTGCGTTACGTGCGCGATAAGTGATATCAATATGAAGAATAAGTAAACAATAAATATATATTTTGTGTTATAAACATTATTAATTACGTACTACTTTTATAATGACTTTGTAATGATTTGATAAATAATGTAATAGTAGAGAAATGATAATCATATTTAAAAGTTAAGCAGTACTATGTCTAAATTCAATGTATGTGGGGTAAGTGGCGCCGTCTGTCGAACGAACAGCATGTAGGTACTGAGACATTTTTGTTCATCAGTATAAAATTTATACATAGCTATAGATCATCGTCTTGTTAGTATAAATAAATTCTAGAACAATGACCTCAATCGGTCAAGTTCAAGTCGTTTAAAGGTTCCACTATCACTAACAGACACACAAAACATTTTTATATATTTTAATAACTTAAGTGATCATTCCACTGTAATACAGTTCGGAATAAAAACACCATAACTCAAAATAAACACAGTATTCTTTGCTCGGAGCATCCTCAAACAAGTCCATTAGTTATTATAATGTTTCGTCCTTATTTGAAATAGGATGAGCAATGTTTTTGTTTCTCGATGGAGTATCCACTTACCCTGTACGGTAAACAAATTCGGTATAACATTACAGTGTATAGAAAACACAAACATAGGAAAGTAAACAAAATTTTGTTGGGTACTTATACAGTAAAGCTGTATAGAAAGAAAACTTGAGTGTATATTTAGTAGGGTTGGCTATCTGATTGAATCGAATCGAATCAAATATCACTATTTCATTCAAAATTCTAATCGAACAATTCCAATTTGCGAATATTTTGAAAGTTTCTAATTCCATATTTAAAAAAAAAAAACTAGCGCTCTTTCCTCAATTGTTTCTTGTCTTTTTTATTTTCTAACTGAATTGCGAAACACCAATTTTCATAGATCTGTCTTCAAAAATAACGGATTTCATATAAACTTTCGTTCTCTTTTTATAGGGAATACCTAAAGGGTGTATACCACATATTAATGTCATTGGCATTGGACTTTGAACTTTTGAACTTCGAAGATACAAAAGGGAACTCTTCGAAAACATTGGAGTAGGTTTTCTAATTTTTTTAAATTGTCTTGTTATATGTCATATTATATAATGAAAAAACTATTTAAAGTTTGAATCGAAATTTTCAAATTGTTCAAGGAGCTTGCAAATCATTAAACGTTTTCGCTTTGTTTTTCGAATCGAATATAAGTATTCAATTCCTTGCGAATAATTCAAATTATGAATTCTTCGTACGTCCCTAATATTTAGGTAAATTTTCCAAACATTTTATCATATAGTTATTTCAGCTAAATTCGTTCGGTAACGTTATCCATTACTCCGTGTTAGCGTAGCGTGAAAAGAAGGCTTTCCGTGAGCTTGTGCGATGACAACGTGAAAGACTAATGCCTTGAGGTATCGAAGCTCTTATCTGTTGAATATCAACCAGGATACTTTTATCATTATCATATTACAAACACCTATTGCATTTGTTTTATGTTTACTTTTTTTGTATTTGGTATTTCGGCACGGACATAGCTATCTATAACTTTCACATGGTAGGGTTCAGCTTCGCTCAAACTTAAAATAGATCTCGCTCCTGACTTCACGCTATAAGATGAAAGAACCGCAAATACCAATAGAATCAATAACTTGGAAATGGTATTTTGGTATATATTTATACCAAAATATACTCACTGATTAGCCTAGTGGCCGTAAGCGTGACTGTAATGCTCGAGGTCCTGGGTTCGGGAGGTACGAGTACCAGTTCTATGAAATTCTCAGTAGTACCTCGGAATTTGGCCCCCTATTATATGAGACCTAAAAACATAATATATATATTATACCCGGCGAACTATGGGTATACATTATAAATACATACCTCTGCTTAACGCTTCAGGGATACAGGCGTGATGGTAGTTAATATTATGGTATATAAACGTACATACAACTAGACACATACATACACAGTACAGTCAATACACTATCTCGAGGGCATCACGACAGTTGCACGAGTGCCATTAACGTGAGTGGACGTATTACAAGTAGGTAAGTGGGTGCGGAGCCTGTGATACACACACATACACAACAGTAGTATTTTAAAATAGCATTTTTTTTTCATTTAAGCTACGTAATAATACTTTTTCTTTCACTGTACCACTTGTTAACAAGATAAAACGTTGTAGCATTAAGCTCGCCAGTTTACGAACTATAGTGCCACTAACATAAGTTGGCGGTGGTAATTTTAGGAACGATGAAGCTATTTTACAATGTCACATTAGGCTGATTCAGTATATTAATAATTTTCTTCAGATAATAGTAAAACATGACTTGCTACGGAAATTTTAACTGAATGTTCTTGATTTTTTTTTTTATCGAACTTAATTCAAGTTTTAATGCCAATCGTATCGGTAAAGTTGGGTAAGTAGTAAAGGTTATATGTATGCAAAGTGACGCACTACCGCACTACTTCAACTAAGTAAGGGTAGCACTGTAAATAGTACAATAAATTATTCATTCCACACATTCCCACGTTCAATTAGGCAAACATTATTTTCTTTAATTAATTCGTATATCATCGCAAAACTTTCTGTAGTAGTTATTTAAGCAACTTCATTCTGATTTAATGATATTATAAGTAAAAAGAACTTAAAAAATATCATATTGTATAATTATATAATATATCATATTGATATTTATTAAGTTTTCAGTAAAAAGGAATTAACCTTTACATCGAAACTTTATACAGGTATATAAGAAAATCAGAAAAAAAACAATGATTCAAGATAACCGAGATAATAAAATATTAGATAAAAAAAGAGAATTATGACCGGTTCTAGCGCGCGGCGAAGAGCGACGCAATGCGATACGGCGCGGCGCGGCGCGGCGTTTCGTCGTGGTATGTGAGTATGTACGCCAAGATATGACCACTTGAGCATGTGTGTCACGCGCCGGATTATAAAAGCTTTTTCCAATTCTCCACTGTAGGAGCGGTCGGGATCTCACGGCGACCACGTAGGCGCTATATCTTACGCTCTCTGTACGCTTTTATTTTAACGAAATTTAGCCCCTCCCCTGTCACTGTCGATTACTTTCTATTGTCTCGCCGAGAGAAGCGTAATACCGTATCAAATTGGGAAATATTGAAAGAAAACGTGGTAAGCGATCCGGTGATATCGTGTGGCCTCGGATCGCTTAAAAGTTCCTTTTGTTAGACAGTCGATGATAAAATACGCCGAATTTAGGGGTTTCGTGTATTTTTCTAAACGTTTTCAACGAATTCGAATACAGTAGATCTGAGACGTGAGTATTAATGGGATGATATTATATTGTGTTGGTGGTGAAGTCATATATTTGTTTTAAAATTCTGTATAGGTTTAGCGTTATGACTATAATTTCACTTGATGTTTAACTGACCATGTGTCCCGAGATGGTGATACGCTAATAAGTTTAGCAGGGGAACTGACTCTAAAGTATGGCAACCGGAACATACCTATAGGTTTTGGCGACAGGT
The DNA here is from genome assembly GCA_033032175.1 of Saturnia japonica. NCBI lineage: Eukaryota > Metazoa > Arthropoda > Insecta > Lepidoptera > Saturniidae > Saturnia > Saturnia japonica. The sequence goes on along the minus strand of CM065320.1, from coordinate 825,765 downwards.
TTTCAAATTGAGTGTTGTTAGCTACCATTGGAAAATTCTCTACTACCAAGCCATTGTTTCATCACGTTGTTTTATATCACCGAAAGCTCAGGCTCACTCCAGGGATTCGAACTCACGTCGATCGAGCCATCATTACTTCAAAAGAATTTAGCCATTCTTGCCACTTGAAAACAACTTGAAGGCCAGATTAATTTAACCCAGTAAATACTAGAAAAAAATGTACCACGGTGCACAATCACAATATCTGTACGTATTTTAGAGAGATAATAACGGTAAAACTAAAATTGTCTATAACTTCCGGAGCTGAGATAGAACCGTCGACAAATAAAGTCATAAAATAACTGAGTAAAAATAATGTTATTGGGCGTGAACGTGTTTTTTCGTGCCTCGTCCCCACAATCGGATAGAGGGAGCGCTGTTTGTTGTCCCCGTTCATACAAATCCGGAAAAAATAAAACAGATATTAAGGGTACCCTCACCGACTGGGTTTCCCGCCTCGCACATTAGTGTCCCCGAAAATGCCCCATTCTTATTCAAATATTTCCGGCAATTTGTTTGTCCTATCATTTCAAACAGTGTACAATGTACAATAATAAGTTAAGGAAGAAAATTGAGATTTATTTTCCATAAATATTAATGAAATGTTTCATTAATATTTTTCATTTTCATCGAGTCATATTATACGATTCATAATAATGAGTAATTTTATTTGTACTATAACATTTTTTGTTGTTTATAAGTACTTGGCCTCAATGTCACCTGATGGTAAATGAAGATGAGGCCGACGATGGATCGCGATTACCTATGCCTATACACTTTTCCCTTGAAGACTTAAGTTATCGTGGGCGGGAAGACAAACGCCGCGTCACGTCAATATCCACCACGTAAGTGAGAAAACCCTAACGACATCTAGTTGTTATGTGGTGGACCGGATCGAACAGACTCTGACCAGAATTGTATTTAAAAAAAAATAGATTTGTTTGTCGAGTAATTGAAAGTAAAAGAGTTACATGTGTTTCATTGTCTATACCAATATTATAAAGAGGAAATATTGATTTTTTGTTTGTACTATCTTGGGTGTCTTTAAAAAGCACTATCTCTGTAAACTTGGATGGTAAAACATTATTTAAATACAAAATATAATATAAATCGATATAACCCTTTTCAAGAAACTAGTTACATAATATATTATTTTATCATTTCAAATAATGTTTAATTATATCATCTACTAAAGAATTACTTTGTTTATTGTTGTTGACTTTACGAGCAATGTTACTAATAGCTAATGCTTTATTAGCAATATCGCTAAAAGATATATCTTTAATAAAATAATAAACTGATTTGTATCGTTATCTCTATTTAGGTTAAAATAATAACTTATTTTCTTTCACCATACTATTTCCAATATAGGTAATTAATAAAACATAGAACATTTATAAGCTTCCTTATATACCAATTTAAGTTTAATTGTTCCACAATGAAGACCGTTTTACGACAGCCAGTTCGAACTAAAGGCTTAACCATAGCTCTAACAAACAAGTTTGTTGCCAAAAAACTTGGTGGAGTTTATTAATGCAGTCAGACTGCATTACTTACGCCGAAGTGATTCCTTTGTTCCTCGAGCCTTTTACAAATACAATTTAAATCCTATAATTCGAGTCTATAAATTGTTTAACTTCTCAAATATTTTCCCTTTGTGATAGAGAAATTGCCATTCCCATAAAATCTTTGTAAAAGGACTTGTCTTTACATTTTATGAAATCCATTTCAATTTTGCAGTCTTCGTGGTTCTTTTCTTGGGATATAGTTCACGTGTACTATAAATTTGAGTTGCCAGTACCTACATTTTGTGCTCCGAGCTTAGTATGTGTGGAATATATCTGTGATACAACCGTTAAAGCCCGTTTCTCTTGGCACATGCAAGCGTATGGTGACCTACACCCAAAGTTTTGGACGAAACAAATTATAGATTAATTATTTTTCAAATTCAACTTTGTCCATTATTTATTTTTAAAGGCACATATTTCAATTCTATAATGTAATAATTAACTTACGAAGAGGCATAAAAAATGAATACTCATCTATATCCAGATTCATTTCTGCTGGTGCTTACAAGCATTGACAGATAAAAAAAAATCAGTTTTCTTTTAAATATTACTGAACTGGCTAATGGCCATACGGCCCGTTTGATGGCAGGTATGCAGCTACTGTAGCCTATGGATACTTGTAAATATTATAGGTATTACTAGCGTGTTGGCGACCTTAATTAAGCCCCGCTACCTTCAAGAAGGTCTGGAAAACCTACTCACCCTAGGAACTCAACACAAGATCATTTGACTAAGATTCTCTTTATGGTGGAGTTATTCCACTAGTCGGACATTCCCAAGTAGACACAAATCCCTAAGCTATTTCTCTTTTCTACTATTTGCAAGGTAAGAAATTAATATTAATACGCTAAAAATATTTTATGCAATTATAATATAATATCCATTGAATGAGTATCAAAATGATTTATATATTCCGCTGTGGAATGCTATTCCTAAATAGCATCCTAATGCATATTTGATTATCTAGATAAATTTAGGAAAAAGGCAGGTTAGAAAACTAGGCTCATAAAGTATTCTAAATTGTTCAGTTACGCTACAAATATTCTAAAAGCTCCATAAATAAATCCGTTCACGAGATTTAGCTAGATTGCTAATGGATTGAATCGGGCACAAAATTGTTTGAAAGCTTTCCGCGGTATGCGTTTGTTTACCATTTTATTGTTAAATGACTTTTGTGATTTCTATATAGAAAAAAAATTGATTTAAATTGGCGTATCTCTCTCTCTCTTTCTCTCGATGTTGAAAACTATGAACATTTATTTTCAAAAAAATATACAAATCTTTAGAAATCTTCTTATTAAAAGACTATATTTATGCACATCAATAGTATCATTGAGTGGATCCATAAATAAACGTCGAACAGAATAATTATAAGGCCAATAGGTTTCCACTGAATTTGTATTTCCTTATCAGACTTACATTTCACTCACTTGGGACGATAAATAAAAATTGTTGGTAATGATATACATGTTTCTTTAAACGATAATGGAAAATATACATATATTTCGTATAGCAGAGTGTTTTTGTGTTTCGTCATTACAGTTTGACAACATATGAAAAGGTAGCTCTGCGTATCATATTGATCATTATTATACTGAAAATTGGTTCTTTTTTTGTAGTTGCTCGTTAAAGTAGACTCTGTATCTGATGAAGCATTGTACAATAAAAAAGCATAGCGTCCACAGAGAGATCAGCAATCCGTCGCCGATCTACAAGTCTTTAGGCACATGAATATCCAGCTACCGAATCCGAAACGCGACAAACTAAATAGAATCATTGTAACGGTTTTATCACCATGTACATGGTGGTCGAGATCCAGGCAGGTATAGATCCATAACACCCGTTAAATATGGAAGACAAATTTATTATCATATTTTATTGATACCGGTATTGTGAGAAATATGTTGTACTAAATACAAAAATTGAACAGCAAAATAATTCGATAACTCCTTTACTAGACAGAAAATAAGAATTCTAGTATAAATTAAATGATATAAGAAAGCAGAGACAGCTTCAAATAAATATCTAGGTAGGATCATAAAAACGGATGTCCATATCTATAGGTACGTTTGCGAAAACTGTATAGATTATTACGAAGATACCAAATGTCAACAAGCCTCCGATAAACATAGCAACCAAATAAATAATAACGAATTCAAAAATTAATTTAAAATTAATAACGAAACGAATCAGGTCTTGAATTCAATGTAATTGAATTAGGTTTTGAGGCTAATATCATTGTAAATTAAATTTTACCATCTATAATGCGTATTCATACACCACACCTAAGCTGACCTCGTGTGCAAATTCACTCATACCGGGCAGTAATTTACCGACTAACAACGGCCAGATTTTACTTACTATTCTAATTAGGCTGAATACTCTATTTATGTTTTAGTGTTTTTATAATTATATGAGTTATATGGAAACAAAAATAGCAATGTCCAACTTTTGTTATGGATTTAGATAATTTTAATTACTCTTATTTTTATGATTATTAAGGATTTGTCAGAAATTCTATATTCTGCGTATTTCTATACAGCATATGGCAATAATATTAATGTTAATTTATATTTATTAACTTATTGTAGCTAGTAATTATTGCGTGTATTATACCTAAAAATATTTTCAGCACCTTTTTCCGTTTTGATATATTAATATGAATGTTGTGATTTATTATTTAAAACTTAAGTGTTATAATATGAATGAATGGCTATAATTTTTGCTTTTTTCGTCCTAAAATTATGAATCGAAATGTTTTAGAAGTTTAGAAGTTTCACTTTTTTAAGCGAGTTATGAAAAAATTATGAGAGTAGTCCAATTATTCTGTTTCAAAAATTTTAGGCAAACCTAAATTACTCCTCGGGCAACTACTAGTTTAATAAGTTCTAATGAGAAACGAAAAAGTAACTCAATTTTGTATCAAACACTGATTATTAGATTCCGGAGGTTGTAGAAAGTACGACTATCAAATTTAATGCAATTGCTAATGGAAGTGATTTGATTATAGATTATTTTGGTCGCATATTTCCATGTCTTTAAAATGTATACCTCTAAAACAAATATAACATGCATTCCTTAAGTTTACAAATAAGCATTGTACATATTTTTATAAATTAATTACGAAAAATTATCGCTATGCCTAAAACTTTTTTGAGAAGTGTGACTTAACTCATCTCTTCCAACTTCACGGGGTCTTTGAATTAGCTTTTGAGATAATCCATGAACATTAAACCTTTGTTTAACAGATGGTTATAACGTTCGACCATAACTGGCAGTAGAACTTGCCGGAATTTGTAATTACCCTACGGCCAATTAGTTTTCGCCTAGTTTGAACCAGTTGCAAAATTTTACGTGTAAAACCTACATTTTGATCTTGTTTTCAAGGTAATGATCTAGATATTATAAATGTATATTATTATACTATTTGCGTAATCGAGTTATTAAACCTAATATGGAAATGTAATCGGTTAGTAAATTATTTGGACAATAAAAGTGTTTTGCAATTTTATAACTTATTTAGATTAGTTTCAAGTGTGTAAGTATTGTCAAGGTAAATTTATTTCTACTGACTTATCAGTATGCGAAATATGCAATAAAAATGGGCTATTAGTTAAATTATGTAAATAATTAGATTTTATCTAATTAATTTTAGCTGTTAACATTTTATTTGGCAAAAACAAAAGCCAAAGTTAAAAGTGTATGTACTGTTGTTATTATTATCGTATTTATATTTTACTAACTACACCTTACAGATTCACTTACCTACAGATTGTCAGACTGGTTGACGTTTACGGTCTCTGCTCCACTCGTACGGGCCATAGCGTGATGTTAGGTAGCCTATAATTTTACACCATAAGTAGGGTATAAAATACAGATAGAATTTTTCAAATCTGGTCCGAAGTTCCACAGATAATGGCGATAAATATACAAAAAAAAGCTTTATTATTCATTATTTGTATTAGTTACAGACCACAGGTCACTTGATTTACTGATCTTTGGTACATATTAGTATAAATTTGAGTGGTACGACCACAGATTGTACTTTAACGTTTCAATCACTTGAATGGCAAATAAAAATTCAGTTTTAAGATGGAGTGAATGTGACTTGGGTGCTTGAAGCCGAGTGCATACAGCGCTGCAAATCTTTTTATTCGGAAATAGAGTGCCGGCAGCTATCAATTCAATATGTGTAGGAAGCACTACTATATTTTAAGTTTACTATTTTATCACGTGTGGAATCAATTTTAAAACTGTTCGAAATGTAGTTTTCTTTTACGATTACTGGTATTTATTTTTAAGTATGATATTTCGACATTTACCTATATTATTTGTTATTTTATATATCTTATCTTAGGTGAACAGTGAAGCTTTTGTCAACATCTAAAAAGATGATGTTGTTCAAAATAATTTTATTTTAACTATCGATTAAATACAACTTTTTCAGTCATGGCAAGATATGTGGATGAAACTCTAAGTCATTAAAGGCCAAATATTATAAAAGTATCCAACATAACCTGCCTGCTAAGCTGGTCCTTAAATTTAAAGATCCCCACAGATGGATTACTTCTGCTATTATTTGTCTTCGTTTAGGCCATTTATGCTCTCCTGTTTTCCTCGCGTAAATACATGTCCGTGATCACTCTCTGTGTGAGTGCGGTCTTGACGAGCGATCCGTGGATCACATTATATTTTTTAATTTTCCAAACTATCTTGTTCCTTATATGATCTACTTCCTTGTAATATTTATTTTCCTTCTATTGTCACTTACTTATGTGTTTTCTACTTTTATTGAAATATTTAGTGTCTTTATTTATCGTAATAATATAAAATTCTAATGTGTCCTTTGTTTATGTCCATATAGATTATAGTTATGCTTTTTATATATATGTTTAACATATGTAGTTTTATATTACCCCTTTAGTTCTCATGACAAATATTATGTATAAATTTATGACTGTTTTATTTTGTGTCAATGTATCCTTAATATGGGTTTTTCTCACAAAATAATTTTACAATACACCGAACACTTGGCAAATAATTTCTATAATGTGTATTTGTCACACTTGACATTGGCCAAATTTCCTACATAGACAGAAAGCCAAAATAAAAAATAAAAAAACATTCTAACCTTAGCTCCCGCGGATGGCATATATGCCAATTTCATGTACATTTTTGTTATATAAGGGAGTCAAAGGGTTAATATTTCAAATATTTGCACGGAACAACTAGTTATATTTTAAAAGAGATTCAGATATATACAATGTTAAGCGTATTTCAGAAGAATGATTTTTTAATAATTATTAATAATGGTCCACACATGGCACTCGATAGATTTAATTTTTTTTTAATTGCAGATTAATTAAGCCTCATTGGCGTGTCATGTATTATACCAACACAACTCATCTCGGTATACTTAATTCACAAGCTTATATTTGACTTGCATTGTTAGTATGGATCAAGTCTTACAACTAAATTTTAAAACTGTTGTCCAAAATTGAATAAGCTAAAATTATGCATAATCTTTAGTTTGGATGACAATGTATGGTTAGCTAAATGACGTCATTCTAAATACAATATGGCGGGTCAGTTATTTTTATATGCAACTCCACGATATCGGTAACAGTTGAAAGGGTTTGGTAAGAAGAATATACATAACTGAAATACCAAAGGAAAAATTATTTTATTCAATATTAAAACGCTTTGTAATTATAAATTTTCATAACCCATTCGAATTTCAAAAGCATAAATTCTTCTCAGATAGGTAGTTATTTTCGTTATTTTATTTGCTCATGTGACGAAATACAGTGCGAGTGTGTGACATCGTGAAGTTATATTACAAACGACGTGTTTCGTAGTGAAAATTGAAATTGGAAATATACGTCACTATGCTAGACTGAACTTGTATTGCTTATAACGAGTACAGAGTATTCTATACGTCTTTATATTTCAAAAAATATATTGCTTTAGGTATATTAAAAAGTAGTATAGTCGAAACAAAAGAATAAATTTTAAAAGTTCGTACATAAAACACACACATATATATATGTAATCGAGTTTTCGGAAACGGCTCCAATGACTTGGATGATTTTTAAAATTTGAATAATGATTTCTTTTTGCTTTTTAAGATATCGTTGAAAGCTAGGTCATCCAGATATTATTTAATATGTGATATATTAATGAACTAAGAATTTTCTCATCTTTCATTTGACACATAACTTGATATAATAGCAAAAAAAAAACAGAGACCCATTTTTTTGGATACGTGATATGTGAGATATAACATCCGCCATATTGATCTTGTTCGTAATGTACCCTGTATTTCACTTGGACAATAATAACGAAATTGATTGACATCTCATTCATCAAAATTGGATGAGAAGTTTAAGTTCTACTGCGGAATACAAGTAAATACAAACATACATAACTGCTAGTACAAACATAACCCTTCCTTTTGGCATTACCGTAGTCCAGTAAAAAGTAAAATCGTTTGATTAATATTAATCTAGTTAATGTAAATATTTAAATCAAATAACGTTTACTTGTTGTGTTTGCCCACTCAGATGCAAGCATCTTTATATAATTCTACCAGTTTAGGTGAAAAGGATCATATTCAAAGTTATTTACTCGTGAAATCGTGTGCTGCACGATTTGGCATGAAACCACGTTTAAAATCCGTCGAGATATATTTCCTTCTCAAAATTCAGCAGTCGCAATTCAGTATCGCTCACACGGCAGACAAATTAGTTGTCTAGTTCATGACAGATGAGCCTGTATATCCGTGCCGCGCCGCGCCGCCTGCATCTGACTCTCGATTTATGTCGTGAAACTAGAATGTAAGATTTAACACCAACGTGAGATATAAGCTATTGATAAGAGCTCAATTACTATTGTTGTGAATTATTCACTGTTCGGATACAAAAATTACTTAACTTGCGTTAAGTTTATTTGCATCTAATTGTCTTATACATTTTTGTTATTTATTTCAGAATAGTTGTGCCCGCGGCTACGCTTGCGTGGACTACAGAATGCCGTCGCTTGGCATACACACGAATCGTTTTACCCTCGCTCCCGGTTATTTTAAAGATAAAAAACAATTATTATGGGTGATATTTAGAAGATTAACATATGCTTTTGCTGACTTTTTGTAGGTATTTTTAATATCTACAACAATGCAGTATATACATTTGATATATCTCTTATGGTTTACTCAGTGTAAGCCATTTCAGCGCCTAGATTGATTTACCATGACCAGTTTTGGCCCTACTTGATTACTGCACATACACCAGCTGATCCTTGAACACGACACGCTTATCCGTTCCACTATGGATGATGTTATGCCGAGTGTTTGATAGTCGCTTTCCAGTAGAACACAATTATCGTATCTTGCCACCCAGCAAAAGCTGTCTAATGCATTTTATATGGTCCCTTCGCCGAGACCGTTTGATATTCATTTTTGGACCGTTGCAGGTAGCCAAATTTTACTATAGTTAATATTATTATCATTTCAGTTATTCCATCGCAAAATCTTATCCAGTACAAAAAGAAAACTTGTGTAGTTTAAGCCTCTTCTGAGACCTTGTATTAAAGTTCATTCTTACCGTGATTACATACGTACGATATACGAGACCGCGTCACACGTGACTTATGGGCGTCGCTAGCTCGTGACGCATTTAATGCATCAGTTTTCAGGCTTCAAGCAATTCGGTTTCATATAAATTTATGAAACCAGTAATCTCTAGACTCGGTTACTAAAATCCAAATATTACTTCTAATTCAATCTATAGTAGTATTGTTAAAAGTATGGTTTGTTATACGATACAGTTAATATTGTGTAGATTAAAGCTGCCCATATAAGCTATGATCAACCAAAGAAGTTTACCTGTGCAGGTATGCCTGCATAGATCGACCGCACTTCGTAGCTTGTATGGACACGCACGGGTTTACTGTATGGTGTTACTAATAAAAATTACATAAATTTTTGTACCGGACGCTTGTGCAAGTTCAACAAATGCACACGTTCATTCCAACATACGCTCTGGTCCGCCTGTGTAGATTCACCTGCACAGGAAGCTGTAGCGTGTATAGCCAGCGTAAGGATTGTGTGCTTAAATTTCGATTCTATCAATACTATTGATAAGACATGATCTTTTTTTTATTTCATTTTTTTACTGAATATATCACTCCCATTTTACCCAATTTATATTAGCATCAAATCGGGAGAGTCGCTGAAGGAATAGCAATACCAGATCAATCACATTCTTGACTTCATCCGAACAAGGTTCTGCCAAAATGCCGTGAAAACAACTATATATTTTAACAGTTTAAATTAATACTATTCATCAGCGACTCTCTTTCAACTGTATTTTTGTCAAATTTCATCAGTAAATCATGCACATCATCGATCTTTCTACATACACTACAGTTGGGATTTTATTTTTCGTATGATATATGTAAATCTTTCTGATGAATAGTGCCCTTAACCTTTAATACATTGCTAAGTTATATTCTGCTTTAAACAGCAACAATAAATCGCATGAAAATTTCAACAAAGGGACATAAGCGCTTAGTTTCGTAGAAAAGACTTGACGTCACACAATGTTGTTAACAATATCCATAACTCCCTACTGTCGAGGATGTCTTTGACGCTTGTACGCTAGCTTTTTATTAAAGAGACGCGATCAAAAGCACTTTTATCGTCTGCTTAGTTGACGTAGTTTCAGAGACACGAATATTTCGGAGCGGAACGGCTTTTAATCGTAGTAGAGCAGGCTACCGAAAATAAAGTATGTTTTTTTTTTAAATTGTGTCACGGCAATATGACGGTCCTATACCTGATAGTACTCTTAGGTATAGTACCATACAAAAATAACGTCAACCATCGCTATACTCGTTGGCGTTGTCATGCTGGCAACCTCGGTAACTTTTTTTAATAGTAGCACGGTACCTGATGGCAATTACAGTACAATCCTAACATACCGGCGTCCATTGAGAGATTATTAATTTAACTGGATCAACTGATCCCGAAACGAGGCAAACCGGAAGAATCACGACGCAACACAAATAAGCGTGCCACTATAACAAGTATTTGTTATACATGGTGTATGATTGTCGCGATCCATTGAAATACACTTATCAAGTTTTATCACCCGCCAATAGTAAGGAAAATATTTCGAGAAGCCATTAACAGTAAATTAATTTAATGAACTGACATGTACATCGTATTTTGCCAATTGTTTCATGTTGTAACTGTATTTGTAGTCTGTTCTTGGAAAATATGATTTAATTTGAGAAATCTTTTTTACAATTCCAATAAAGTACTCTTAAAAGTATATTATATTCCAGAAGTACTTTCTACATATACTTTATTATGTTTGGATTTATTAAATTTCACCTTTTACGTAATTCCAATTCTCTATAGACGTTTTTCGTAATAAACCGGGATGAATTATTAGACTTTTATATTTAATTTACTAAAGCTTACGGGAGCGATGTTTGACTTTTGAAACTATTACAAAACTGTGTAATAGATTAACTTAAAACAGAATAATACAAAGTTTTATTAATTACTATTACAATAAGTGGGTGGTCAGATTGAGATGTAAAAAGCAAAAGTAATATCACAATAACTTTAGGTAATCACAATAATAGGCATAACCGAAAATCTGATTACGTTCTCAAAAATCTTGTATTCCTATAAAATTTAATGGTAGGCCAAGACGTGAAATATCCTTTCCATAGAAAACATTCCTGTTTGAAGATCACATTAAGTTAGGAACTTACATTGAAAGGGGACTTTTACATGTCGCTTGCAGTTAATTTGTGTAATACAAAACAATAAAAAGGCAAAACATTTTTGTAAAAACATCTGTTATTCGTGTCTCTTACAAAATGCATATACTGAGTTACCTTCAAGAATTTTATTATATATGTGTTTTTCGCCATTGTGTTTACCTTCACTAAGACGAGTGCGACGTTGCCCTTTGATAGGGCCTTAGATCAGAATAAATGAAAATTAAAATTTTCGTCTAGCTAGCTCAGTCTTATATATAATATAGTCGGCAGATAGTTGAAACGTTTATTCAACCACCACAATGTATTACATATTCGTAAGTTAGGCTAATTATATAAAATAATCAGAAAACATGACAGACATTTTAAAAGACATTGCGCTAGCTAGAGCTCTTCCCTTCATCCTCTGTCAAATTCAAGAAAAGAACGAACAACCTACGCATATACAACCTACATAGAGTAATCATAGTACCTAGACGGGAGACGTATATCACGGCGTCTGGAAGTACTTGGGCCGGGTTGTCTTACTATAAATGTTTTTGTTTTCGAAAAAACTAAATCGAGCCTTTCCAATTGTGGATATATTAGTTGACCGACCCCGTGACGCTTACGTCTCCTATAAATTGGACTGCTATTACAACAGGGCACACTAAACATTTATAATTAAATCACGCGGTCACAGTCGCTGGGTTAAAGCTAATGAAATTTTACAGACCTTACAGTTTTTATCTGATCTGAAATTCTAATTACACAAATCAATTTTGTATATTATATACTATTAAAAAAAATACACTTTATAATGGAATGTGAATGTCGATATTACCACTTAATTATGACCAAATGAAATTCTAATTAAGTGCGTAGCAAGTAAAATAAGTATCATTGTTTCGCAACGGTTCGTAGTGTATTTAATTTACATAATAAATAAAGAGTAATTGTTTGGCGGTATGCAATCAGTAATAGAAAATACGTTCATTCTATGACCTTATGGATCATGACTAGTTATTTCAAGCGTACGGCTATTATAGATGTCTGTTAATGTCGTTTATAAACAAATCTATTGTTAACGTTCGTTAGTTCATTAGTCTCTAGGTCAGGGGTTGCCAAAGTTGTTTATCACGCCTCCTTACTGACTAAAATGAAAATAACCACGCCTCCATCCCTTGGCGTAGGAAGCGGGTGTAACTAAAGGATAATAAATTCGATAAAATATTACTTTTATATTTTATAATTTGTAAAATATCGTTTTCACACACTTTATTTTAAGAAGATTTAATATAAAGAATGACCTTGCTTTGACAAGATTTCTAATTCTGGATTTAATCGAAGAAACCGTATATTACTAGCAATATCGAGTCTACTTCCTGGGTACTTCGTTATTATTGCTACAACTGTTGAAAAAGTATTTTTCGCACAAAGAAGTACTTGAAATAGATAAAAAGCAGCCGCGCGCTCCTTTACGTAACTTCACGTCTCCCTAATGAGGCGCGCCACCTTCCGACGTTGAAAGGTGATGTAAATTTTTGTTAGCGTATGTTAAATTGTCATATAAAAAAAATCTAAACTTTGTTTGTTTGTTTTTATGAACGCGCTACTAATCAGATTTGTAAAAGTTCTTTTTGCATTTTATAGCCTATACATATTGAAGATAATTACAATATAAATTCGAGCTATGACGTTATGGAGAGGAGTAGTAAATCAATCAAACCAGAGGTGTCACAAGCGCGTTGCCGACCTTGACCCTCCCTTCCCTAAGAAGTTCTGAATATCCTATTCACCGCAGGAACACAACACAAGTTTATTTGGCTGAGATCTTCTTTAGGGTAGAGGTGTTTTAACTCGGGCTGCCCCAAGTGTAAATAAATCTCCGAAGAAATTCTTTATACTTGGATACTTTTTTCTTCTTCTTCCTAACTTTCCAAATAATCCTATTTATTAAAGATCATAGCTGCAATTATCGAGTTAATATAGAAGGTCCTATTCTATTATGATTTCAGTATTCTAACAAAATAGTAGCTCCTTGTTAGATCTTTATAGGGAGAATTTGTGGCATATCGGAAATCATAGTCCACGTTATTTTACCCAATCCACTTCACTTGTGAACAATAACCAAGTTTTATTATGCAAAATTACACGATGAGATCTCGCCAAAAACTTGCCTTTATAATTATTGGATTACATGTGAGTGTTAAATGCCAATAATAATATAATGAATTTAACCGATATCCGTACAGAAATTACATTAACGGTCTTTCATATCCATAAATTAATTAATTAAAGGGATTAGCATTTTATATGGTTTGGTTTTACCCGGAATGCTATTTAAGCATGCATTAATTCGGTATTATGATAAATACTATAGATTTTAAATACCGTAATCACTTAATACTAATCCTAGTAAAGCGGAATCCTCTGATTGACGCTAAATTATGGTTTTAAAACTATTTTGAGAATATTTAAACAGGGTAATGATACCAAAATTTTAATAATTAAGAACTAAATGGTTTCAGAATTTGTAATAGTAGCTTCTTATTTACATTTTTTGATAATAAGAACACGATACAAACAGTTTATTGTCCACTTTATATAGGGCTTTAAAGGAAAAAAAATAAAATTATTTAATCATATTTTCATATTATATCACTTTAATATAATATAATTTGTGCGGTTATATTATAATTTAACCTTTGAAAATCGAATAACTATATATTATAATGCTTAGAAAAAGACACTTGTGAAAATATCAGGCGAACGTGCTTCGCTCGGTGCCTTGCAATAATAAAATACTTATGTAGGTAAACAAATATTAACTAAAGACAAAATTTTAATCAGAATATTAAAATCGTTACACTTAATAGACTAAAGTACAGTAAATATATTAGAATTGTAAATGGAATTGATATAGTATAAATATTTGAATTTACAGTACATATGATTGGTAATTTAAAGAAAATAATATGAAGAAGATTTTGTTTTTCTGGCTTTAAATGAAACCTGATAAGTGTATTTTTATATCTACAAAGTAATTGGATCATATTTTAAACTCCTATGTGTATCTGTGGCATCGTAGTTCCCAAACGGATGAACCAATTCTGATTTAGTTTTCTTTTTGTTTAAAGATTTCTTGATCAAAAGTGTTCTTAGCTATGATTAAAATAACTGATAAGCCCTTTGCAAATTATTTCTTTTCTAGTTGATGAAGGAATGTGAACAACTTCCTCAGGTGTGGTCGATTCGAAATTGACTATGCCGTCACTTCAATTATATTGCAGGAACGTGGTAGCCATGACTTGAAGCTGCAGCATCACCTGGGAACTTCTTATTATCCAATTCCTCAACAAATTGCAGGAGATCTATTGTGTTTGAGCTTATTGGAATGGTCTCAATAAATATGTTATTTGTGTCGGGAATTTTTTATTTTAAAAATTGCCTTGTTGTAACAAATAAGCTGTTATACGGTCCGATAGACTGATTACTTATTGACATATTAAATAACACTTGGACAGCTGAATGATTTATATTTCTTTGGTCAATGTAAGATCTATATTAGGCAAAAGTTTAATATAGGCAGCTTTAGTTTTATGTTACATTCATGTTAAGCCCTTAACTAAGCTAAAGTAATACAATTAATATAAAATTTGATACCAAATCCGGCGTGGGATTTAGAAATAAATGAGATTTCACGATGGAATATTCATGTGTTTTATCCCTTGCTAGAAATTATATTGACATGAGATTAAGTGGATTATATTATGTCTGAAACGGATTATAATATCAGTACCGCTAAGTTGGTTTAAGTTAGCGGACATTTAGATTTAAAAGCTTAAAAAAATGAGTCTCTCAATGATGAATAAAGAAACTTTTACTTATTTATTTTATTCTTTTTATATTTGTTTTTTTTTTTATATTATGCCATGAATAGTGAGTTATTGTTGTTATTTATGTTTTATTTTAATTTTATTTTGATTGATTATTGTTGGCGCACCATGACTTGCTTCGGGGTTCCAGCTGAAAATCAGCGCTACGTGCCCCGTGGCACTTTAGCATATGCTGAGCTGGATGCCGTTTCCTAATGGCAGGACACGTAGCTGGGTCATTTATATTATTACTTTTTAATAATTTTTTTCGTGTATGTTAATATTACTCAATTTATGTTAAGCGTGTTTTGTTTTTAGGAATAAATGTTTTCTTTCTTTCTTTCTTTCTTTCAAAGATGGCACTGATTCTTCTCACTGTGTTTTAATTTAAAACAAACCATCACGTTATATATTAAAGTATAAAGTTAAATAAAGGGTTAAGAGAGGTAAGACACAAAGAGATATTTTTGAAAATTTCTCTCTACTTGCGGCAGTCCGACTGGTGAAATATTTCCGTCCTACAAAGATCGCAGTCAAATAACCTTGTGTTCCTTAGGAAAAAAACTCTCGTGTTACAAGCCTTCATAGACTACGGTAACCGCTTACCACTAGGCGGGCTGTGTGTTTGTTTGCCACCTTAGTCGTGAATGTAAATATTACGTAACTATTTATTACTTATAATGTACATCTTATGGAACAAAATTAAAGCACGAAAAAAATCAATAAAAACCACTATTACTCCTAAACTTAAATTTACTTTACTGAATTGCTTTTTCTTTGTACCTTGGGCTTTAGTTATATTTTTTAAAGGTAAGATTCTTAAAAAAAATTATTATATTTTTATTTACTGGTCTCAGTATTTAAAGTAAGCCAATTTAATAATAAAAAAAAAATGCAATTGACCTCTATAAAATGAAATACCAAGTTGATAATTTCAGAATACTTATAATATCATTCGTAGATCATAAATACGTGACGAAACAAAATCAAATAAAAAGAAGTTACATTTTTAAGCATATTGGCTTAAAACTGATTTAGATTTTTTCTTGCCCCGCGGATTCTCATTCGCATTAAATTTGGATTGTACATGCCGGTTTCATATATATTATGATAACTCTTGCCTACAGATTACCAGATTTGTTTGCGTTTATGGTCACTGCTCCGCTCCTAAAGGTCATAGCGTGATGTTAAATAAAATCTTTACTCGACATAATATACAAAAATATTTTTTCAAGTGTGAAGGGTATAGTTAATAAAGAGATTATTATCGTGTTCAAACACACAGAAAATCTTTCAAAAATGAATACATCTCACGCTCTAAGCGAAGTATGTAATCGGAAACCACACATATACTTCGAAAGGATAACGAGATGAAATCGTGTAGGCTTTGCATAGAACAATCATATTTCTCTAAGTAGATATTGACAGTAACCTTGGTTGCATGCATCGAGAAGAGACAATCACTGCATAGTTTGTGGACGCACCTAACAGGACTAGATTAAAAGTAACGTGTTGGTGAATAATCCGATTAATCGTATCGTTTTGGAGAAATCAAAATAATAAAGATGCAAGATTACTTTGTAATTATTGTGGGTGATTATTTTTTGATACATCTTGTAAAATTATTTTAATTTATCTAATAGTAGTCGTACTATTAATATTAAGTATTTTTATTTATTAATTTTAATAACTGAATTTATTGCTAGTAAATTATAAATAAAAATTTAGTACTTGAATTAATATATAGATAATATAACATCACAACAAGGAAGCGGACTTTTCCACGATTCTTTAAAGATATTTTGTATGCTACTGATGAAGTTTTAGCGAATCTCCAAAAAAATAAATTAACCGGGATGACCTGGTTTAACCCCAATCTAGAGGTTTTTTTCAAATCATATGAAGCAAACCATTCATCTTGGTAGTTGCTACTTATGCTTGAGGTTCTCCGCTAGTCTGCCACACATTCATTCATATACGTAACAGAATTATTGTTATATTATATGTAATAATATATTCACAAGTATTAGAATAATACACAAAAAACACACAGCACTGTCCACTCTCGGGCCGTTATAGTTTGGAACTGACTGACCGTCTCAAAAAATGTCATACACATATATAAATACCGGCGTATTTCGATTTACACACGTAGGGAATGATAAAATAGCCGAACAGATGATAGGAAAAGATGGTGCGATATTCTAAAACAAGAGGATTTGACAGATAAGCCACGATCCTCAGGATACAATCATACCCTACAATGGTTAATAGGCTAAAATAAATGAGTATATATATTTATTAATAGTGAAAAGATACGATAAATCGTGCAGTTTTTTAACTATGAGTCGTAAGTTCAATGATCTGACAATGTGAATTATAGCAGAAGCCGACGGGGGAAGGCCGACTCGTCACGCCTTGGGTTAAGGACAGAAGGGCCAATGTAAACGGTTGTCGAGACACTGAAAGATACGATATTTGGTATTTTGTTATCTGCAATGTACAATGTGTATTTTAATTCAAAATTAATAATATTCCGTCATAATTTTTTAATTGCATTGATTAATGGATAAAATATTGAAGAAATTCATTTTACGTATTGATAATTTCGTATGATTTGTAAACATTTCATTTGCTTATTTTTTTAATAAGTAGTTATTTTTATAAAGAAATATACATAATTAAAAATTCCATCAATATTTATTTAAATATAAGAATATAGTACTATTGACTTTGTTGTAAAGTACCCGATTACCTATATTCGGATACAGAAGTGCAAAAAAATGATAAAACCCCGGATTTAGTGGACAGTAAATCGTAAAGCTTTTTTACACAACATATACTCATTTTTACTATGCGTATATCAAATAATAGGACATCGAATACATTGCCTCAAGAAATCTAGTCAAGTAATACATAATATGACGAATATAGTTTTTATTAATTTCAACGCACTTAAAAGTTTAAAAACGGATAATGTCGAAACATAGATATATACGTACTTAGAAGTAGTACTTGCCTAACTGCAATTAAGAGCATAAAATAGTAATAATTACTATCATAATCTTAAGTAATATAACAAACGAGACCGCAACATCCTGTTTTAAAAGATTTTTGGTAGGTAGCTTAATTTCGATTTTGAAATAGGAATGTTTATTTTAGTATATTATTTATGTAGTGTAGTAGCTATAGCTAATAATGAAAGCGTCAATAATAAAGCTTGATATGGTTTACATTCTTTATGAATAATTACTAAGGTTATATAAAATAATCAAGAGGTGGGAGTTATCATAAGGAAAGGGAAATCATGCATATTAAATAGATGAATCAATATATTACATTTATTAATTATTATAGGTATTTTAATTTTATTGTACATAATTCTGTGACATGATAATTATGTATTGTAGTTAGAAAAAAGGAACACCTGTTTACTACTTTAAGTGTTAAACTGTTGGATGTATATTATTTATTTTTAAGTTTATTTTACTATTTCAAATCAACCATTTTTAAACCTTAAAGACTTCGGCATAAAGCCAAAAAGAACTTTAAAGAATTATAATTTATTTTACATGTAAAATACATACAAGTTTTTGCTATGTCTTTAAACTGTTAATCTGTACTTATCTTAACCCATCTATAAATACCATTATCAAGAGGTAAAGTTTATGTTTGCAGGAGGTAATCTACGGAAGTAACATAAAATTTTCATTAATAGGAAACTTCATTATTCCTGAGTGGTATACGGCTTATTTCTGTTTCTATTAAATGTTATATTACAATTAACGCTTATGAATTTGCGGGTAGGTCCTGGTGTAAAATAATATAAAGAGGAATATTATATGACATGAATAACAATAATATGAAATTTTGCACAACGGTTTCTTAGTTATAATGAAAGTACTAAGAAAAGATTTTTGAAAATTCATCTCCAAAATGATTAAAAATAGAAAAGTTGCTGACAGGGTAAAATCTATATATTCACATTACAAAAGAGAAGAGATTGTTTTTTTTTTTTGTGTTTGTTTAACTCGCCGGTAGCTAGAACCACGTGTCAGATATGAAAAAATCTTTTTGCATTTTACAGCTAACTTATTGAGGTTATAAGTTCAAGCTATATACAACCCTTTTGATTACCGCACATGACTGACTTTTGTGTGATGAGCGTAATTATCAGTAGTGTGTCTTACTGCCTTATTAGCCTAGTGGTCGTAAGCGCGACTGCTAAGCTCGAGGTCGTGGTTTCCATTTCCAGGTCGAGCAGAGTTATTGGGTTTTCTATGATATTCTCAATAGCAGCTCAGAAGCTGGCTCTGTGCCCATTTAATGGCAATAGGCACGCCCGCTATTACATGGTACCTAAAACATAACCGACGAACTGTGGGTTGTACATTTAGTACACTTCTGCCTAACCCTTCGGGGATACAGGCGTAAAAGAATTTGTGTATTTATTTATTTATTTCATGAAATCTATAGCTCTTAAATTCTAACTTACATACATAATTAAGTTGACATATTGGCTTAGCCAAAATTATTTCAATCGTATTACAATAAAGATATAATAATTCTATACCCCAACGAAATTATTAATTAAATATTATGTATTTGCATCAAAAAGAACGATGTAGTGCTTCTGGCGTGAATGTGTGTGTGTGTGTGTGTGTGTGGTGATAATCACATATATTTATCAAACTCTGAATAAATCAATAGCTTTTCTTCTAAACGCTGCATAACTGTCAAAAAATATGTCGAAATGTTCAGCTTTAGCATTATATAACTGTGTACATCTTATCAACACTGAATTACGGGCATAATTGGTCTTGGTTGTACGAAAGTGAAAAATCTGGGGTTTACGGATATGTTTAGTTGTAGTCCTTAGACCAATTCGTTCCAAAAAACATGAACAATCGATTTTATTATTCATCAAATTATATAAAAACATCAGATCAGCTACCAAGCGTCTATGTTTCAGGGATAACATACCCAATTCCCGTAAGTTCTCATTTATATCCGCTGATAAAAGCATATCACGACGTCTCAGCATCGTCAAAAATTTATTCTGAATGTTTTCAATTCTATGGCTATGTAAGTTATAATAGGGAGTCCATATTTGAGATGCAAATTCTAAAATATTTCTTACATAAGCACAAAATAAAACTTTCATAGACGAACTATTTTTAAAATGAATTGATAATCTAGTTATGAAGCCCAACATTTTTTATAAGATTTCTGAGTAATGTATTCATAGTGATCTACATATGATAATTTATGATCGAGATATACTCCCAGATCCCTAACGCATGTTACTCTGGAAACTATTGTATTATTAAGTCTATAATTATATTTAAGGACATTTTTTTTGCGCGTGTATGTAATGCACTGGCATTTGGCCACATTAAGATCCAAAAGATTAACGCCCGGTTTCCGAAAGGTTGATCATCACAAAAATTAACTAATCAACTGTCAAATCTCTTGTTAAGTGTATATTGAGTTGCTAAAAGCATGGTTAACTACTTTAATTTGATCAACAGTTCAGTTGACAGATATGTCAAAATTTAGACTAAAATCGCTTGTCAAACGCCATTTTGAGTTTCTCGAAAGCTAGTTAAGTCATGATCATAGATTAATGTACTGTCAAACGCGTTGTCAAGTAATCAGTGCTCCTTGACGAGTTAACTATTGATTTAAGTTGATTTAAAACTAAAATTTTGTTATAAAATGATCATGTCTCTCACGGTTGCCAGCTTGCGCATTTCTAGCAGTGAAGCTATTTAACTGTTTCATAGTTCTTGGCACTTAAGCGATACTATTAAACTCTAACGCAATGACCTCCCAAGTTTCGTTTTTTTCGTTGTAAAAACTGCATTAGTGCTCTTATTTTCATATAACATCTTTGTACCTGCAAACAAAGTCTATTGTAATATAAACGCACAATATACTGTATCTACATAAACAAAACAAATATTTTCAATTATCAAGCCGTCAAACCTTTGTACAGTTATTCCATATGTAGGAACTTACCTTTGAATTAGTTCCAAGAACTTACACTTTTCTTTTTAGGTGAATTTTTTTCGCCGTGAACTCATTTTATAATTTTTGTAGTAAAATCGCAATAATATAAAAAAAGAATAGTAGGTATATAATACTCCTAGCGTGTAATAAAAGCGGTAATCGTACTCGTCTGGACGCACAACTCATAAACAGCTGTTCGTTTAACAACAGATTTAACAGTTACGAATGAGCTATTGAATGTAAAGTTGAACGGTATCCGCAATGTGACCATAATAAAAAAATAATATCAATGTCAAATCAAAATGATCATAGATAAGTAAATTTAACACTAATCAACGTTTCAGAAACTCGAACTAATTTGACAACGATGTTAAGTTGACAGCTGTGTCAGTTGAACGATAGTTTGATCAACCTTTCAGAAACCGGGTGTAAGTAAGTAGTATTCGCTCAACCTGTCTAAATCTAATTGCAAATTATTACAATCATCAACTGTACATATTGGCATAAATATTTTAGTTTCATCAGCATACATAGAGACATTTGCATATTGAAAGCAAGAACCAATGTCACTCACGTATACGTTAAATAATAGGGGTCCAAGATGAGAACCCTGGGATACACCCGATGCAATAAATAAGAATTTGGACAATTGCATCCCTATTTTAACTGCCTGAGACCGGTTATCAAGATATAATATTAATCAACGCAGTAGGTCACCATGAATACCTATGGCTTCAAGTTTCTTTATAAGAACTGAGTGAGATAACCGATCGAAGCACTTTGCATAATCGGTATAAATAGTGTCAACTTGCATGCCATCATCCATAGCACCAATTACATCTGTGAAGCTAGCGAAATTCGTAACAACTGATTTTTTTTGTATGAAACCATGCTGATTGACGGGCATACAGTTTTTTAATAGATTTTTTTAGTTTTTTTTTAGCTATATTTGATTATGAATTATCAATTCAAAAAGCTTACTAAAGACTGGTAGAATTGACACAGGCCTCTATGTTTCGATTTTCGGTCTTGAACCACCCTTGTGAATCGGAACGACCAATGCTTCCTTCCATTTCTGAGGAAAAACGCTATCACTAAGTGATTTGTTAAAAATGATGCTTAAAGGTTGAGCTAAAATAGCTGCACATTTTTTCGCGAAGATAGGAGGAATACCATCGCTACCTGGGCCTTTACTACAGTCTAGTGAACGTAAGTATTTAAAAACCTCTTCCCTGGAAATTAATATTTTAGAAATACTAGCACAGTTAGGTGTGGAGATGAGCAAATTGCAGTCATTTGTATCACATGGTTTTCTATATACAGAACCAAAATATTCTAAAAAGGCCTCACATATCTCTCCTGTTTCAAAATAAGATTTACCCGTAAACGTTACCCTTTTCGGTATATTTTTACCACCTTTTAATTCTTTAGCATAACGCCAAAAGGATTTTCGATTTTTAGTAATAGACTTCTCGAATCTGATTAAATAATTTCGCAAACAATCAGTCTGAATTCGCTTTTGTCTTCATCTGAGTACAACAAAAGTATCATAATCCCGCGGATTTTAACTATGGTTCCACAACTTATGATATTTAAATTTTTCATTAATTATTTTCACTAGATTTCTACTATACCATGATGGATACTTATTAGATACCGTATTGAAAGTAAGTACGAAATCCTGAATAACCTTAGAGATCACAGAGTTCATAAAAGCTACTGCGTCATCCACACTGCGCTGAAATAATTCTTGATCCCAGTTAACACTCTCGAGTTCCCTATAAATAGCCTCATAATTCCCTTTGTCAAAGAGAATAATTTTTTTGGGTGACTCATGAACCGGTCTAATGTGTATCAAGGTGATAGCAGGATGATGTGGCAAATCCTCTGATATCAATACGGATTCAGCGCGCGTGATTCCTGTATAACTATTGTTAAACACTAAATCTAAGAATTTACCGTTATCATTTGCAACATGATTATATTGACCTAAATCAAATTCTGAAACCATATCATAAAACTGTTGACAAGAACCCTCAAGAGAGCCTATATAACTTAATGAATATCCGGAAGTGCCCAACCAATGCAGCGAACCAAAATTAAAATCACCTATCAAAAGGAAATGATCCCCTGCATAATGACTAAGAATGTCGTTTATATAAAGACCAGTACTATCGAGCACAGGATCCCGCGAAGAACATGTGCCCGGAAGGTAAACACAAACCACATGTAAATGTAATTTAGCATTGATTGCTCGTGCCGGCAGAATTATGTGCACCGCTTCAAAGAACGCTGAGTATGGCAGTGAAACATCAACTCCGACACTAGCACCAAGTTCACGCTTTGTAAGCACCATCACTCCTCCACCACGAGCATGACCTGTGGCGATAGCATTACGGTCACATCTAAAAACATCATACCGATTATCCGATACTTCGGTATCGTAAATACCATCCAATAACCACGTTTCTACTATAAAACTACCAGATCAAAATTAATTGATAGCAAGCCCTGTCTAAATTGCATCGTCTTACCGCGGATACTCCTAGTATTCTGGTAATAAACAGTCAAAGAAATCTTTACTGAATAAGGAAAAAATAACAACTACTAAAATACCTTCACCTCCACCTACACTACCTGACATCAGAATACACACATGTGCTAGACTTAATGATTTTTGTGATTGTGACAAATTAAGCAGAAATACACTTATAAAGTACCTAGGTGTTCAAATAGACCAGCGTCTTTCATTCAAGAATCATATAGAAGTACTGGCTCGGCGGTTGAGAAGAGTGGTGGGTGTTATGAGGCAATTATGTCCTGCAGCATGTCTTGCCACCCTAAAAACCATATACTTTGTCAATCTTTGATTTTATACTGCATCACAAGTTGGGGCAGTGCTGCTAAAACTAATATGATAGTAGACGAAAGAGCCCAGCGCTCAGTAATCAAAGTCATGCTGCGGAAGCCTTATGGATACCCAACCACAGAGTTGTAAAAAGAAAGCCGATTTCTTAGTGTGAGACAACTGTTTATACTGCAAGTTGCTCTTAGAGAACATAGAAAGGTAGCCGTCTTACCGGAATACAGTGAAATGTAAGGACGTGGTGTATTCCGTGTGAGAGCTCCCTTGGTGGGCACGCCTTTGCGCAAAGGTTTGGCCCGTTCATTGGCCCCTATATTTACAATAACGTACAGAAGTTGTGTTCAATTGGAGACCGTTTGTTTAAGAAACAAGAAAGAAAATTATCGGCTGGCTAAGTACCCTGACATATAACACAACTGAGGATTTACTTACAATTCAAAAATAATTTTACATTTTACTTCTTCTCTGATTACTAAAACTATAAGTAATTTTCCATGATGGTTTTGGCTGTTGCATTTATATTGTGTGTTATTTTATTTATGATAATATGTATGTTGTATGTAATTATGTTTATGTAGTATACATTATGTGTCTGTATTGCATACTATATAACGGTATGGTATGTAGTATAATGAATAAGTAATGTGTAATGTAATGATTTGAGATGTTATTATGAGTAAGTATAATATGGTAATTCGTATGTAAGGTTCCCAAGACACAGGCATGCCTAGTTTGGGGCCATTGTTAAAATTTAAGTTGTAAATTTAGTTGTTGTAATAAATATTAAATATTAAAATAATTAAAACATGCATTACAAATGCATTGATTACATCCAAGCAGTGATTTGAATGTATTAATCGTAATATTAATATTACATGAGAGTATAATGTTTGGACGTAAAGAAATATTATTAGTTATTATCAATAACATAAATGCACCCCAGTTAATTGAGTCAATCGCTACACATACAATATTTACCGGAGTACGTGTAGTGAGTGTTAAAAGATTTCGATAGAAAGTGATATTATTCATAAGTAATTTGAAGTTGTGTCTATTGGGATTCTGTGTAGTGTGTATGAATGGATATAAGATTACCGTTTTAACAATAACATTTATATATATGATGCACAAAATACTACAAAAAACATTTATAATTATTGAACATAACCTATAACAAATAATAATATGTGGGTAGAATAACCTGCCAGTGATTCCCAACCTCAATCCCGTTGGCTTTTTTTCCGTTGAGTGCCATTAAATCGCTTTCTGTCTTTATTTGAAGAGGTGGTGATGTATCGCTCTTCCTTACAAATATTTTCCCATTTCGCACCCATGAGTATTGAAACCCCAGCTGAGAACAAGCTTTTCTTGTGGCTTTAAATAAAGATTTATTCTGAATAGTTAGATGTTCATTTATATAAATTGATTTAGGTTCTCCGTGAATACCAATATCCATTGAAGTACAACCCTTTTTCCTTCTTATTGCACTAATTAACTGATCACGTTTCAAGAGAGAACTGAGCTTCACAATAATTGGTTTAGGCAGTCCAGAAATATTTTGTTTCGGCTTTATTCGTGTAGCATAAACAATATCTGAATTAATTAGTTCGACATCTATGAATTTAGCTATATCTATGATAGTCATAAATATATTTTCTGAAGAATTTTCAGGTATACCGTAGACTTCAATGTTATGCGAGCGGGATTTTTGTTCATGTTCATCTATTTTAAATTTCAATTCTTCCAAAATTTTGTCATTCTTACCTATACCTTCAATTTGCTTTTGAATTGATTTAACTTCAACTTCTAGTTTATTATTTTTTCCTAGCAGAACATCATACTGCGAACTCAAAAATCTGCAAGAATCCTCCAACTCAGAGCATTGCTTGTTAGTATCAAATAACTCAGCCTGAAACCTGTTAATCGTATCTGATAATTGTGTTATCTTCTCTTCTTGAGCCTTATATTTCTCTTGTATGGAAGACAAAATCTCCTGCTTAAAAAGTTCAAGGTCATTTTTGGTGTCTTCACGGAAATGAACCATTTCATTCTTTATTAGATTAAATAAACTTTGGTAGTCCTCAGGTTTAGAACCACTGACGGGTGACGACTCAATGGAGGTATTAGCAGTGGATGGTTCTACTATCAGTTGCTCAAGCGCACTACTTACGGGTGCAGTCAATTCCATGTTGTGTTTAACCTCAGTTTCATCGGTTAATTTTGTGTATAATTGAAGACAACATGGACCATTCCATTTCGACTTAGTAGAAGCTCTCGTTTTACGAAATTTGTCTTCTTGAAAACCAACGCATTTAAAGTGATAATGTTTACTACATGCAGCACAATTTATATTATCTTGGTCGTATATCGGTTTATTACAAATGCAGCACTTCATACCGTATAAGAAACGCCGAGCAGGTAACTTAACAAGCGATGCAGGAACAATGTGAAGGCGTCCATGTGTGGGCTTTAAAAATAAATATAATATGTATGTCATGTATGTATATCAGCTGTTTACTAACAGCTTGTAATTTATATATGTTTTGTTTAGAATTGAAAGATTGTGTGCAAAATGAAATCTGAAAAATAACTTTGGTACATGACTTATTTGATGCCTAGTCATAGCTAACAAGCGAAAACAGTAAAGTGATATATTTGTCAGGTAACAATGCGTTGAGAATATGTAAGTGTGCAAATCACCCGAAATATTGGACGAGATTGAAATATGCGGCTCCACGGGAAATTACGTACTATGTTGTTGTCACACGGTACAGTAACCGAGGGTCGCCACCCTTATTTGATATAACAAGATGTTTATGACTAATGGTTATTTTTACTGCTCGAACGCGCACGCAATTTTATTTCACAGTCCTATGAGTGTTACATCAATAATTTGATTTACGATAGATTGGGGATTTATATAAATACGAACCGTATGCACGATGATATTTTCCGTCGGTGAGAGAGTTTATCCTCACACTTTGGAGTCAAAATAGTCGGGGATTGCCCGTTTTTAGAGGAATTTCCTTTTGCGAACGCTCTCTGCTGAGGTTTTACTATGGTACTACAGTATGGGGTTTTTAAAAAGGGAGTAAATAGGTTTTTAAACCGTCAGCAACGCGCATGTTATGCTTTTGGTGTTGCAAGCGTCCATAAGCTGCGGTGATCGCTTACCATCCGGCAGACCGCAGATCTGTTTGTCACCATCGTGGTATATAAAAAAGTAAAAAACTTTAAACCCCACAGGAATGATTTTTTTAAAATTATTTCTTAGTGCTTCCCTATTCTATAATATAATCAGTGGTATCGTGTATAAACGTAGTGTTGATCGACGTGAATTCGAATCCGAGCTATGAGCCTGAGTTTTTGGTGAAGAAAATATCGTGATGAAACCATAGCGTGGTAGTAGGGGTTTTTCAAATATCCATCTGGATAGCTACCACCCTCAAGTTAAATATCTGTCACGAACCACCTATAGGTGTGTCTTGGCAACTGTATTTGAGAGCCAGTCCTCCCACTTGGCTTAAAGTGTAACCAGCTTGGGTCACATCGTTACTTAACATCACGTGAGATTGTATTCAAATGCTTAACTTTTAAAGAAAAAAAATTAACTCATGTGCAAAATATTAAGTGAGGTTTAAGTTGTGTTTAGTCCATCAGTAAGCCTTATGAGATATAATTAAGTAGCTTTCGCTAGTAACTTCGTACCCGTTATCTTCTTAATGAAACTACTGACGCACTACCTATTGTAAACTGGTTGTAATAATACAAAAACTTTACAGAACCTATTTACAAGTACTCCTCACTACGCAAATGAAGCATTTCACTGTTTCAATCAGGGTATCTGTAAAATTGTAATATATATAAAATCTAAAAAAATTCTTGTCGGATTTATAAAATTAAGTTACAGTATTCCTTAGCCTTGTACTTGATTTTTTTAACATAATCACTACCTAAATATATATGATGTCTTTAGATAATACCCAAAGACTTATTAATTGCGAAAAGTTTGAATTATAACAAGTAACCATTTTATTTCAATGTAATCTCTAAACCAAAGTATGGCAATATATGCATAATTTAGAAATACCCCTGGAGAGCGTAGTCGGAAGATCTTCAATAATGTTGTTCAGTAGTGGAGTAGTTGATAGTTAGTTTAACTTATGAAATGGAGACATACGAACAATAAGTATAACGAACAATACACTAACAAATAATTTGTCGTGTTTAGGGAAAAACTAATTTAATATTTGCTTTAATCATACCTTTTTAATCAATTAAATGAATTTAATATTCCTGGCCAATTATTTATAGGATATATCTCCACATATGTTTTATGTATCTGGACTTAAACACTACCTTCTGTTATTGATTGAACATAACAAAAATCCAGAGACATTGAATGCATAAATATGAGTTTATCATGACACCAAAAAGTAGTAATTTTGTGGTATGTTACCTAATGAAATTATCTATTGATGATTATTATTATCTGCCATCAGGTCCGATTTTTACTAAGGTAGGCAAATTGAATAAAATTACACTTGAAAATAAGCAATAATGAATTTTAATAATGAGAGACACAACGTTGACAACACGTTTGCTAAGGTGTTTTGGAAATTAGTATTTAATTTTGTTGTTGTAGAAATTACTGAATTTCAAACAATTTTAATTAAATGTTTTAGTTTACCACAAAACAAACAAAAAGTGTATTTTTAGTTAAGCATGTGAAAATAAATTAAATATTATACTTGTTTTAATATAAAATGTTTTCACAGAATCTTACTACATTAGATACAAAAGAAAAAAACATAAGGCTATATTTTAATTCGTATAGTCTTTTAAAAAGTATAGCAATCTCCCATATCCCGTAAATTACATGAATTAGGACTAGTATAATTTGTAGCACACACAACTTTGTTGTAGTAAAGTAAAGATCATATAGAATCTTTTTAATGTTTATGAAATGAATTATATGCATTGAATATGATTAAAAGTTCCTAATGTCAGTGTGTAACTTCCAAGACGTCGTCAAGTTTATACTGGACGTGCACATAATGCCACCAAGTTTACCACTGACAATGTAAAGTCGAGCTTATTATTACACGAAATAAGCAAGCGCTGTTTGAACTCGCACCTCTCATTATTCAAGACTTAGTAATCCTTGTAAATATAACAGATTACTACCAACTTATTGATGACACTTCAATAATTGAGTTATAAACAAAGGCGGCAAAGTAGGTTTAGTAGGTAGGAAAATTCGGTAATTGGAAAAAAAACAACTAATAAATTTGTGTAATTATAACCATAGACATTTATGGTGAATATTTAACTATTAGCTTTGGGTGAATGGCCCTGAATACAATTGAAATTTATTACTTTTAATTTCCAAATTATCTGTCAAAGCTACTTTACGTTTTTTTATTTTATACGACTCAATTGTTAATCTTATGATTGTTTACGATAAGAAATTATAAATTACAAAGTTTCTGAGTACGGTTTCGCTTGCTTAGACTATAGCGTAGTAGATTTGTACAGTTTTTTAATAGTAATCGAATTAATATTTTATTTTATTTGTTATTTCCAACACTAACTTTACTAACCCTTTTTCACATCCATAAAGTTTAATTTTAAAAAACGCTGAAATACATGTTTCATTAATTGTGTCTGTCAGTATTAATATCAAATTTCAAGTAAATATTACCTGAAAAATATTATTTCCCATACAAACTTTGCCTTTGAAATTCGAGAATTCCTTTCTTAAACCATAATTACAATATAACGCGTCCACGTCTTACCTGAATTTCAAATTTCTATCCTTAGTAGTTCGTGCTGGATCAGTGGAACATTGCCTTTTAGTTCAGTCAAATAAGATTTTAGATCAAAATTTTGACATTCAACTTTGCATTTTTGATATAATGTACTTTTAATGATACAAAAACAATGTGTAGAGGTTTTAGTCTCCGCAAATCCTGGCAAGGATTGAAATTTTTTTTTTCATAATGTTTTTCCGCAATTACTCGAAAACGGTAAAAGTTAGAGAAAAAAGTATAAACAAAATGTTTAGAGCTAAAAATTTTACAGAAAATAAAGGTTTTATACATATAGGTTTCAGAAAACAATACATATGTATTTGTAGTTGCTGTATACACAAAGTAGTTATCAGTCATTGTTACCAAATACTCCCAAGGGTATTTGTTGTTATCAGATCAATTAATTAATCAAATCACTGCTAATTAGATAATTAATTACTGTCACTAGATCAAAGATGTATTTATCACTTGGTAACAGATTTCATGTTCATTGTAATATAATTATGTAACTATACATGGTGATAACACAAGTAAGGGTAGTTTTATTAAAAATAGAAAAGCATCATAGAACGAATGTCTTTTAAAATTCCACTTGTGCTTACTTTTTAACCGATTTAAAAAAAGACGAAGGTGACAATTCGCATGTATTTTTTATGAATATTCAGCTGTAACTTCTTTGTTTATTAACCGATAAGGATGATTATTTTTTTGTTGGATAGAGGATACCTCAAGGGTAATGTTATTTTAATTTCATTAGCATTGAACCTTCAACTTCGAAGATATGCCAGGGAACTCTTCAAAATCATTGAAGTTGGTTTTCTTTTTTGTTAAAAATTGTCCTGTATATTATCCTAATAGTAATCTCAACGAAGCTATAAGTAATCTTCATAGGCGTGTATCAATTTTATAAACAGCGTGAAAAAGTAGATTTGTTGAAATATAATGGAATCTTATATCTCTTAAAATTACACCTGGGCTTACCTATATATAATATAATGTTGATTCTAAATTTCCTAACCATAGAATTAATATAATAAATCAGTGGTCCTAACAGTAATGTACAGTGCCTTATTCACAGTCCATCTTGCCGTACGTCCCGCCCAAGGACTCGATGCCAGACACTAGCATACACACTATTGTTGGCACATCTAAACAACATCAAATCACAGATTTATTATAGCAAACGCACGCGTTTTTTTCGTCTAAAACACCACTAGTTTTATTATCAAAAAAATGCGAATTATGTCGACGGCTTCTCCCAATATGGGGAGTATATTATTATCTGGTAATGCACTTGTCCCTTTTGTTTATTCATGTAGTTTGGACGGAAAGTATTCTACAAACATATACGCATTCGGTATTTTTAATTAAATCGCATCATATTCTACCACCATTTTATCGTGAACACTGTATTCCCTCGGCGGCCGGATGACGAGTCCGATGTACAACAAGCCTCCATACGATTCAGCACGTAACGATCTAGGCGTCTTGACGTATATCCGGGCTATTCATTATATATAGCTTTTTGAATAACAAAGGTAACGAAAACTTAATTTTAATTTTTAAATGTCAGTGTTAATCCGTTCAACAATAATATCAAAGAGGTTCGTTCTGTGAAACCTCTTTTCAGAGTACACAAAGAAATTCACTTTAGCCGAGCTTGGCTGAGGATACAATGCTAGTACGTAGGTGCATTTGGCACGGCGTCTTGCTGACCGGACTACGGAATGCATAACGAAATAGCCACTCGTGCCTGTGGTAAACAAGTTCAGTGAGACGGAATAAATGCTTCAATGTTGATACATGACTGTAACACGAGACTTGAATAGAAATATTTGTTCTTTAATAGTGCAGTCCTTTTCCTTCTGCCTTTTAACATTTTAAATATTTGCCTGTATGGAACATATATAATATACTAAGTTACATATTTTGTAAATTGTAATATACAGTATATTATAGTCATACTTAGGTTAGTTTTCTAAAAAGATGTAAATTATGAGGATAAACATATTTTGATGTGTAGTGTAACTGGTATCGATAAAATCAGGAAATAGTATATTACAGAAAGTATTAAAAAAAAACATTAGTCACAGAGAAGTTTATGGGTTATAAGGTTAGCGTGGTGTGGACATGTCAAGGTGGTGATGAAAGTCATATAACTAGAAAAATATTAAGTCCTAGCTAACCGCCCTAGCTTCACATAGGTACAATTTACAAAGTGGTGTATTAAAAAGCACGATTTAGAGTTAATCGATAACTTAATAGTTACGAAAAGAGCACTCAGTTTTTTTTTTTTTTAGAACTGACTACACTGTTAGCCTTAGGGGCCCTAAAGCCGCTGCGGCTTTTACAGCTTCACCGGACTTGGGGGCGAGCGCAGAGGGCACTCAGCCGCGAAAGTTTTGTGGACGACTCGCACGAGGGTGCCAAAGTGGCCGGACCTCGGCTCGGGCGGTCGTCGCGTTCGCAAATAGGTCGCGATCTATTCGAATCCCTACACCTACGATTCGAGCTAACTAAATATACACATAGGCACGTTCCCTTCCTCCTGGGAGGAAGGAAGGAACCGTGCGTATGTGTATTCAGTAATCGGAATGTTTCTACACTAACTAGCGCTAACTAACTAGCGTAAAAAAAGAAAAAAAAGGTCCCTCACAGAACCTATGTACCTGTGTGGTGTGCACGTGTGTATGTTCATACGTGTGTAGTGTTGTATGTAGGTAGCTAAGTGATGCACGTACAGTGTCACTTGTATCGCGCGGGCGGTTGCCTGACCCAAGGGTTTCACACCGAGGAACGGACGTAGGCTTGGGTTACCGCTAGAGAGGGTGGACGTGACGGGTGTGCTGGAGCGAAATTGACCGCCCGCCCTCTGCGGAGAGAACGGTGGTTACGCGGGCGTGGGCGCTGGCACGCTCTGTTTGGAGAGACGGATGTGTAATATTTATTCGAATTTTCGATGTGATCGTCGGGATCAATAAAAATATTGCGCGGCCGGCGTTTCCACCGGATGTCCGTGGGTGCCGGAACATAAGTGGCGGCTGTTTTTATTAACGGATTCGCGTGGTTCGACGCGGTGTCGAAATACGAACGGGAGAGCTGTTTAACGTAGGCATGTATCGAAGGAAGCTCCATATCTCTATGGAGATCTACGCTTCGAACATACCACGGGGCCCCGGTGAGACGATAGAGGAACCTATTCTGTATCGATTGTAACCGTTTGAAACTCGACTCGGATATATGTGCGAACACGGCGCAACTGTATGTCAAAATTGGTCGAATACACGTCTTGTAGAGCGTGAGCTTATGTCGCGTGGACATTTTACTCACCGAACACAACAGAGGATGCAACCGGCCCAGGACCCACGCGGCCCTGTTCCTAACCTTACGGATGTGGGGTCTAAAAGAGAGCCTACTATCTAGGGTTACCCCTAGATATTTGGTCTCTCTTACATACGGAATCGGATTATCGTAGAGCTTAACAGGCTTAAGCTTCCACGGTATCTGTGACGAATCTGCATCGAAGAGCATCGCGGCGCTCTTCGAGGGATTAACGGCTATACGCCACTCGTTAAACCACTTCCCGAGAGTGGTCACGGAGCGTTGGACTTTGTGTCTGAGGTGGGATCTATTCCTATCTGAGGCATATAAGACTGTATCGTCAGCGTATAGCCCTACCTCGACCTCCGGGAGTCGAGGTAGGTCACTGACGTACAGGTTAAATAGGCTAGGAGCCAGGATCGATCCTTGGGGAACGCCTGAGCGTATTGGACGGGGTGTGGATAATTCACCTTCCACTCTATAGCGGAAGGTGCTATCTGTTAGATAGTCGCGAATTATTTTAATTAGCCTATCGGGGACTTCAAAGCGGTACAACTTGTAAACCAATCCCTCGTGCCAGACCTTGTCAAAGGCCTTGGCCACGTCGAAAAAGACCGCAAGTGTACGGCGGGGCTTATAAAGTTCAGCAAAATTAAATGCAACGTGCTCCGTGAGGCGGTGCACTTGATGAGTGCAAGAATATCTAGCACGGAAACCGAATTGCTCAGGCGGATAGAGGTCTTTCTCCTCTATTACTGGCTTGAGACGGTTCAGAAGGATCCGCTCGTAAATTTTCCCTAACGTATTTAGGAGACTGATCGGGCGATAGCTGTCGGGAAGCGACGCGCTCTTGCCGGGCTTACGGATACCTATGACAATTCCTTTTTCCAGGCTGCTGGAAAATGGCAGTGGACTATGGCTACATTGAAGATGCAGACCAATAGAGCTATGAGGCGATCAGGAAGAAGCCTAAGTACTTCGTTCCTAATCCCGTCGGGACCTGGTGCTTTTCTGAGCTTAAGGCTTTTTATAATGGAAAGAACCTCCTCAGATGTGACTGGGAACAGGGAGGCTGTCGCGGGGAGCTTGTCCAGCTCCCGCACGCATCCATCGATACCCTCGACCCGGTCGGTATTTGCATCGACACTGTTCGGAGAGCACTGGCTCTCCAAACAAGTGGCGAGGCACTCCGCCTTGTCGCTGCTATCGAAGGCGAGCGGTATACCGGGACCCCTCTCGAGGGGGGGCATAAGATAAGAAGCCTCTATTTTGAGGCTGCGAGCTAGTTTCCAGTAAGCCAGATGCGACGGCCTTAGCCCTTCGACGAGGGCGTCCCATCTGTGACTCCTGAGTTCTAATATGCGGGCTCTAACCGCTCTCTGAAGCGCGCGTAAGCGTGCGCGGTTTTCCTCGGTCAGATAGTGGTCGTGCGCACGAGTCGCCGCGTTCTTTTCCGTCAACAACGCCCGCACGTCGGCAGGGAGTACGAAGCGGCGATCGCTCGCCTCTTCGACCTCTCTCGAGGCCTCTCCGATGCCGACCTGCAGGTGGTCGACCAGGGAATCGATCGCGAGATCTACATCCGCAACGGACCCCAATACGTCCGGGATCCTATCTAAGCTGGACGAGGACGGCCTGTCCGCAAGATAATGTTTTAGCTTGGCATAGTCAACCACTTGGACCGAAGGAGGGCTAGAGTCGTCTGGTTGACCTAGCTGCATGATGACCGGACGGTGGTCGGAGTCGAGCTCGTGTACGACCCGAATGAGTCGTAACCGAAGCGCGATACCTTTAATGAGAGCTACATCAAGCACTGTCGGCATACAGTTGTCTTGAAAGTGGGTGGGAGTGGGTGGCGCTATGACATCAAAGTTTAGCACGTTCGTTAGCTCTACGAGTTTAACCCCATTACTGGAGTCTCTCCAATTGCCAAACGAAGTGTGTCCACAATTGAGGTCACCCGCTATAATGACCGATTCACCGAGCGAAAGTAGCTTTTCTAGGTCAGACCTGAGAGGCACTTTCCTCGGCGAGAGATAAACTGAAACTAACGTTATGGACGGGTGGTCGGTCATTCCTAGTCTACACACGGATACTTCCATATTGGTAAGTATCGGAGGATCTACCGGCGTACAATATAACGATCGTTTGTAATAAATGAGAGTGCCGCCCCCGCGGCCGGCCCGGTCATTTCTTACAATATTGTTGTTCGCGATTTTCGGATCACGTTTAGCACGCTTTAAGAGCGTCTCCTGCACTAAAAGAACATCTACTTGGTGATCTTTAAGAAAGGTCGCGACGAGATCACGCTGCGGATATAAGTTCCGTGCGTTAAAAAACGAAAGATTTAACGCTTTCGGTTTAAACTTAGCCATTGAAAGGCCCTTATTTATTGTTACTCGCCTCACGGTCGAGACGTTGTAGCGTCTCTACGAGGCGGGGGAACGCGCAAGCGGTCTTGATGAGACCGAAGCGCTCCAAATGGTCATTGTACTCTATTAGCTCGCGGATATCGTGCTCGCGAGTGAGCAGTATCATTAAGTCGTTACTATTAACGACAGCGTTAGCGGGCGCGCGGGGCGCAGGAGCGCGGGGCGCGGGAATATCCATAGCCATAAGGGGCTGTGGATTGGGGCGACGGGGGCCCCATGCGTTCTGCGATGAACGCACGGGTTGCGGTTGCACCGCGCGGGGTGCGGAGGGGCCGGCGGCGGCCGGGGACTGGCGCGGGACCGGCAGCGCGGGGAATTCCCCTGACGCCAGCAGGGGTTGCGCTTTGATGGCTGAGGCGGGGGGCGCCGCCCGGGGGGCCGCCTGCCTCTGCGTGCGTGGCCGCCTGCCTCTGCGTGCGTGGCCGCGTGGTACGCGGGGCCTTGGGGCAACCGCGATAATTCGCGGGATGCCCCTCCTCCCCGCATAACACGCAGCTCGGAGGGACGACGGAGTCACGCTCGCGCGTGCACTCCCGGGTGGGGTGGTCCTCTCGGCACTTTACGCACCGCGGACGAGAGTGACAGTTACGGGCAGCGTGCCCGTACAGCTGGCAGTTGTGGCACTGCGCAGGCTGGTGGTTTTTGTATGGGGGCTCCACGTTAATCCCGGAGAGCCCGCACACCGTCTCTAGCTGGAAGATGGCCTTTCCCTCGGGGGAAAGGTCCAATATGCCCACTACCATTTGTAGTGGCCGCTTATCTTTATTGTACATCCGGTGTACTTCCCGGATGGGATAACTTTGCTCCTTGAGCGAGGAGAGCACTCAGCTGGCAACGCGCAATTTATAGTCTATAGGTCTAGAGTCCGCGGCGTGGGTGGCAGCAGCGGTGCGGAGTGCTGACCAGCCGTTTCGCTTCAAGTGATTTCTTTGATTGCGCGTAATTTTGAATCCGTAATATCTTCTAAATATTCTTTTAAATTGTGTTTTGAAAAGGATAATTTTAATCTACGTTATATGCCCAAGTTAACTAACATAATTGTATGGATACAGATTAATACTGAATTGGAGAAAATAGTTACGCAAATATCCTAATATTTTTAATTATTATGTTGAAGATAAAAATGTTTACTCTGAATCAACTTTAGTAAATAAACATACGTCATCCCGGACTTTTTTCTAGGCTTTTTGAAGAACTGCAATTCATTGGTACATTATTTTGATGCATCTCATAAGGGTTAGCCAGCATAAGCCACATTAGCACCCGAAAATCGATTTATTGACGACTTGATTACAATACATTACATTTTCCCTACTTAATTGGATTACATTGTTGTATATAAAAACCATCCGTAAAAATAACAAAATAATAGTGAAAACCATACAAATATCTGTTGCGTGGTTTAGACGAAGTAAAATGACAAACGTACAGACGCGGAAAGAGACTTTATTTTATACTTTGTATATTGATATCGATGACGAAAGTGGATGCATAAAGACCAAAAAATGTTTAAATGGATTATGTGAGGAATGATATGTATTTAATAATAGGACAGTTGATAGAAGAGAGCGGAAGAGGAAACCATATTGTAACGACCCCAATTAGGTGTGATAAAGGTAAGTAGAAAAAGAACTACCCTTATTTGAAGTGATGATTTAGTTTTGATTAAAACGGGGAATTGTCAATGATTATGTCAAGCCTTGTATAAATCGGCAATAGTGATTTGCGTTTTTATTACACAAAAAATTCTTAAAGTTTTTTAGGTTATAATATTGATGCAAATGAAAAATAGTAAGAGAACTTCACACTAAAATAAACTTTTTTGGTTCTAATGGTGCGGCTTACATTTTAAACGCTTAAACGCTATCGTACGAGCGCACTGAATCCACCCATTAAATCCCTAACAATTGTACTCTGTCGGCGCTGAAGCGATTTGCAGCCACTTACCGAACCGGACATTTTCGGCCGACCACCAACATTTTTCATGAGACGTATGGTATGGTACAAGGTAAATGCGAATTCGGAGCTATTTCGTATTTTATTTAAATAAAATCTTCATCAAAAATACTCTTCAGAAAGTACCAAATATTTGTAGAAGGCCTTCGTCTTTCAAATGTTATATTTAAACATATCAGTTTCACAATAGAACATACATCATTTATTTTACTATACATGAACAATCACAAGATATAATATTGTACTAATTTAATTAGCGTTTTTTATATTATACCTTACTAACAGCTAGTTCATATTTTATGCTTATAAAAATAATTGATTCTTTTCTTTTAGTAGCCATTCATAAAATTGATTTAGTTACTATATCGTTCGAATGTGCGTCAATGATTTATGTCATTTCAAATTTATGATAAGGATACCGAATTTATTTTAATTATTAGATAATATTAAAAATAACATTTACATTCAGAGCTCCTCGGGGTCAGAGGGGTTCAAGGTCGTTAATACACTAGTAATACATCTGATTTTACGATCGGCCGTAGGCTAGGCTACGGTAACCGGTTACCACCCAGGCAGCCTGTATGCTTGTATGCTACCATATATTAACATGCCATCACGCCTGTATTCCCGGAAGGGTTAGGCAGAGGTGTATTAATTGTACACCCACAATTGGCCGAGTTTAGGTCCCATGTAATAAGGGGCGAGCGAGCCTATGGCCATTAATCGGGTACGAAACCAAACTCCGAGCTGCTACTGAGAATTTCATAGGAAAAACCCAATGACACTTTGCTCGACCTGGGATTTGAACCCAGGAATTCGCTCATAGCAGTCGCGCTAATGACCACTAGGCTAACGAGGCTACCTTATATTGCACTAAAAAAACAAGAATATAAGTACAAAAATATACATTCATTGGCATTCCAAGTTCGGTGAAACTGTAAAAGCCGCAGCGGCTTTAGGGTCTCTAAGGCTAAAAGTATATGTAGTCAGTTCTAAAAAAAAAATTCATTGGCATCATAATGTTGAGTCAAAAAAGTCAGATCTAGATATCTTCACTAATAGCCTTGAAAAATATAAAACCATTTCTCGTGTGAGTAGAATATATCGATATTTTAATTTGTTGTGATTTAATCTATTGAAAATTAATTTGATATGTACTTGTTTTTTTTTTTTATATATATTACATTTCCAAATTCATTCGTGCTTTTTTTAATCAATTATTTTCACTGTTCATCGTGTGTAGTCATGACATAAACTCCTATATAATTATGATTGCATTTGTTTAGAGTCTTTATTGTTGATAATTTTATAATTTGTCACAATGTAAATCTAATAAAAAAAAATTTACAAATAAATAAATAACCCTAACTAAAACTTACAGCTTATCTTAAATTATAGCTAGCGGTGGAAAATTATATCACACTCTGTTTTAACATTATTTCTATTTTCGTAAATCAAGAGTTCTAATTAATCCCAAAATATAGATAAATAACATAATTTACAACAAGTCTATGACATTATTTATACTCAGCGATACATTGATAAATCACGAAATATTTCATAATTTTCATTAGAAAATTAATAATAAAACTTATTTCTTTTCTCGATGATAAGGATTTTCTTTGAACCTGTGGTAGTATTTTGAACATACATGTGGAGTAATCATTGTTTGTCACTTATCATTAATCGTTCAACCACTACTAAGTTAATATGATATAGAAATAATACTTTAGCTACGCACATAAGCTCATACCAGAATAAACTTAGGAGTGTACCATTAATTGAGTTTCTTTATATACTATCTCTAACATAAAACAAAGCCATCTAATTAATTAATAGTAAAAAAAAGATATAAGACACCAAAACCACACACACACACATGTTGCAGGACAATCTTATTCAATTAGACGTCATTACAAAGGTTTCTCGTAAAGCTGGTCTTAATTGGAAGTTTCGGATTAATTCGGCAAGGGTTCTTTGATATTACTTATCTTTAAAGATTTTCTCTGCTCACAAATTAGTATTATTTCAGTATAAATATAATTCAATTTAAGTTAATGTTTTAACGTAGTTTTATATAGATCATTATCTTGTAGAATTATAAATTTAAAACATTTTTTTTGTAGGATGTATTTTTACATTTACGTTGTGAAATTTTGATGGAAAAACCTCTTATGAGTATTAATTTTTTTTTATATCAACAAAATATTGCCAATAAGACTATATGGGCGTCCGAGCACCGCTGATTATCTTGAAGAAAACCAGTTATCTAGGTTAACTTCAAAAGTATATCATTACCAAAAACAGCATTTTATCCAAATCGTAACAGTTGTTTCCGAGAAACCAATTACTAAACCTATTTTATACATGAAATGCTAATTTATTAGTATTAGATTAGCTAATAAAACTTTATTTGTATATGACCATAGATTAATTATTGGTTTCCGCGTTGTTTCAACAGCTACAACTTATTATTAATCTATGTATATGACCTTATTCAGTTTTGATGTACAATGTCAATAATATTATAAGTTAATGTGACAAAAAGAGAAAATCTAAATTTCAGTTGTATTTAAATTATTATAAAATTAAATGCTACATAGGTTCTACTTCTAAATGGTAACAGGATATAGAGAACAATGTTAGTGAAAAAACAACAAGAGGAATTATGGACACAAAAAATAATCTGTTACGGTACGATCCTGGTTATGTTATTATATTTGATGAAATTCATAAAGTACGTGTCAAAAAGAAGTTATTACTTAGAAGAACCCAGGGCGGAACTGCCTTGTAATCAGGCGACCTGCTCACATGTAGCAAAAAAGGAGCAAGGCCAAGAAAATGTGAATGACGAAAGAAACGATAAAAAAGGCAAGAGAACCCGAAGAAGGTGCCATCACAAATACATGCCAGAACAATGGCTTCCTAAAGACATCTGCCACAATCACGAAGCTGAGTACTATAAATGTTGAATCGAATCAATAAATATTCAAGTGTATATGTGTTTATCGATAAATATATATGAGTGTTAATGTTGTCAATATAAACATTCGTTTAACCATTAAAAGCTACTTGGAAAATTACATTCAAGTTTATTAATACTCCTTTCAAATGTCCGGTAAGATTTATCTATACTAGTCTATTACAATTACGTGTTATTATTGAGTAAGAGTTTTCTGAGTTTATGTCTATATGAAGGGTAGTTTCCGGGACCTCTCTCTCTCTCTTTCCTGTGCAATTATTAACCCTATCTAATAGTCGGGTCTGCCTTCCTCGTACTTCGCTTACACTTTGCTCTATCGGACTTATCGTCTTCGGTAACATTGCAGGACCTAAGATCTTTTTTGACCTCAACTGTCCATTTAGTTTTAGATCGTCCTTTGGGTCTGAACCCCGACCTGTACAAATTGATCAATATATTTCCAATATAATCTGGACACCTCCTCTTGATGTACCCAAACCAGCTTAGCCTGCTTTTTTGGAGCTTGTCAGCGATGTCACGTACTCCCAGACTACCGTGAACGTACTCTTAGCGTATTTTATCGAGTCTGGCTACCCGCACATCCACCGAAGCATCTTCATTTCGGTAACTTGCAAGGAATGGACATGGTATTAAATTACGGCCCAAGTTTCGCTACCATAAGTAAGTGCTGACCTGATGATACTCTTAATGTTCGGAATCTGCATTTATTTGCAGTTTAAGCAGTGAAATAGCCATGAACGTCAAGCAATTTGGAAAGCTGTAGGCAAGTATGAGAATTGTACACGATATAACCACGGGTACGTTGAAGGCATGGTGTATTAAGGTTGAATAGTACTAGTAAAATGTCAATGAGCGTTGCTAGACTACTAACTGTTATAAACTCTCTTGTTACTCGTTTAAAAACTGTAAAATAGTAAAAGTTGTGTGCTAACTATAAATAAATATAAATACATTCAACTATCAGTGTAAAGTGTTCCCGTGATATAAAAACATCTTTAGAGATTCAGACAATATAAATATCAGTGTATAATACTTTACCACTTCTATTTCCACAATTGTGCAGTGAGTAAGAAACCACTCTGTTTATATTATATTATGGTGTAGAGTTGCTCGAATAAACTTAACACGGGTAAAGCTATGAAGTACAGCTAGTTTTTTTTTAGAGACTATTAAAACATTCATAATATATCAATATGTTTCAAGAATATATAAAGATTGTATTATTTTTACATACATAGGTTGTTTTCAACTAACATAAAGTTTAAACGCAAAATAATTAATCAACTATCTACAAAAAAACACTATGTAAAAACTGTGAAATTTAACTCAATTGCTAGAGATAGAGTAATAAACAGAAAAGCTTCTATAGAAAGATTTAATACACGTAATAATCGTAAACAATATTTAATTTCAGAGAAATGTACAAGTTCTCAAGAAAATTGCCATTCTCATTAGATAGGTTGTTTATTATTTTGCGAAACATACGAGAAAATCTGTCGGTGACCTTTCACGGAGAAGTTTTGTTCGTGACTAATGAATAATGATAGTAGGAAACCACGACCTCCTTTAGGGACATGTCAGATGCACGACGTATTTGTCAAAATCACACCCAAATGGCTTTGCCATGAGTCAATATACATGTATAAATTAACTATTATGCTAAGATAATATTAGAAGGGTCCAGTTGGACAATACTTTTAAGTTCACTAAGGCTTTTTGATACGATAACATTAAGTCGTAGAGCATGTATCAATTATGTATGTAATATATAAATATATATATATATGTTGTTAGGCCATTATGTCAGTCCGTCTGCAGAATCAGACTTCGAAACTAATCTTGTCGCAGCGGGGAGCCAGACAAGGAGAATTTATCTCTCCTAAACAGTGCACCGCTTTACTGGAAGATATTTCCAAGGTTTTGGACTGTAAAGGACTAGGCATCCATATAAACGGCGAATACATCACTCACCTTTGGTTTGCCTTCCACATAGTAGTTTTGGCTGAGACCATGGAGGAAATCCGTACAATGCTCAATGATCTCAGTAAAGCCTCAGAACGAGTTGGTCTTAGAATGAACATAGACTCGACAAAGATCATGTCAAACTTCTATGTAGCGCCAACTCCCGTAAAGATCAGACACTATGTACTTGGAATTGTTGATGATTATGTTTACCTGGGACGTGGTCGCTAAGTATGAGCCTTATAAGAAAGCTCAAGGTCACCGACATACCCATAAGGATAGCTAGACTTAAGTGGCAGTGAGTGGGCCACGTGGTTCGTAGAACAGATGGTCGATGGAGCCGAAGAGTTTTCGAGTAGCCGCCACGTACCGGAACATGCAGCATGGGTAGTGGCAGTGGACGTCTTTCGGTTGAAATGATAGCATGTTGTCATGCCAGTATAAATGTTGAGATGGGAGCATTGAGACGTAAAGAGCCGACCAGACACTACGCTGGCCGAATGTAACGTAGCAACGTCCCATAAGAACGCGTTATTAGATGTTTCACATTAAAAGATTCTTTTCAACACACTTACTCATAAAATGGCTCTAATATCACCGCAATTAGGCACATAATGACACCTGTAATCAAACTGTGACTTTTTCATTGCTATTATTCACAAGTGAGTCATAGAGTATCATTGAAAATTATTATATTCATTCGAGCAATGACATAAGCGCATAAAAGCTTCAAATTACATAATTTTACTAACTGCACATTTACTAATTATTGCTCTAAATAAACTTTTTATGTACTAAATAAAATGATTTTTTATTATTATTTTCTTCACAAGTGTGTTGAAAATCGTCGTATGATACACGTGTGTATTGGTGATTACCGTCCTCGGCTCTCTTAAGACCCTCACCTAACGGCTCGGGTCTCAATGGCGCCTCAGCGGTAATCACCAACATTACACACTTGTACCATAATGTACTATTGTTCTATACAAGTATGGACTTAGGAAATTCTGCAACGGGGCCATTTTTTTGTTTTAAAAACTAGATAGAGGACACACTAAATACTGTCAAAGTACAAATAACCTAATTTTCAACACACTTGCTCATAAAGTGGCTCTAATATCACCGCAATTAGGCACATAATAACACCTGTAATCAAACTGTGACTTTTTCATTGCTATTATTCACAAGTGAGTTATAGAGTATCATTGAAAATTATTATTTTCATTCGAGCAATGACATAAGCGCATAAAAGCTTCAAATTACATGATTTTACTAACTGCACATTTACTAATTGTTTCTTTAAATAAACTTTTTTCAACACACTTGCTCATAAAGTGGCTCTTATATCACCGCAATTAGACACATAATGATACCTGTAATCAAACTGTGACTTTTTCATTGCTATTATTCACAAGTGAGTTATAGAGTATCATTGAAAATTATTATATTCATTCGAGCAATGACATAAGCGCATAAAAGCTTCAAATTACATAATTTTACTAACTGCACATTTACTAATTATTGCTCTAAATAAACTTTTTATGTACTAAATAAAATGATTTTTTATAATTATTTTCTTCACAAGTGTGTTGAAAAACGTCGTATGATACACGTGTGTATTGGTGATTACCGTCCTCGGCTCTCTTAAGACCCTCACCTAACGGCTCGGGTCTCAATGGCGCCTCAGCGGTAATCACCAACATTACACACTTGTACCATAATGTACTATTGTTCTATACAAGTATGGACTTAGGAAATTCTGCAACGGGGCCATTTTTTTGTTTTAAAAACTAGATAGAGGACACACTAAATACTGTCAAAGTACAAATAACCTAATTTTCAACACACTTGCTCATAAAGTGGCTCTAATATCACCGCAATGAGGCACATAATGACACCTGTAATCAAACTGTGACTTTTTCATTGCTATTATTCACAAGTGAGTTATAGAGTTTTTTTTTTATTGGTCGAGTTGCTTTGTTCTTAAAAAAGTTTCGATACAAAAAAGATAATGATCAATAGAACAAATAAATTAATGTACCTATTGCTTGCTTATTACATACAACTTCGTATATAAATAGATAATTTCAACTTGTACGTGTTTAATAAATAAAACTTTCACTCAAATATAACTTTTGTTTTCTCTGTAATAAAGAAAACTTTAAATTCCCCATTTTATACGTGGCTAAAACGCTATCTGCGGAAAGCCAAAAAAAAAGAAACCTCATTCCTTTAGTCTATGGCCGATCGCCATTGTTAGATGCGCGCGCAAACTAATTAATTTTTCCCGCCATAGCGAAAAAAAATTCACAACTCGTTGTCACTGTTGAAATTTTAGTTATTTATTAATTAAAAT
Organism: Saturnia japonica; assembly: GCA_033032175.1. Lineage (NCBI taxonomy): Eukaryota > Metazoa > Arthropoda > Insecta > Lepidoptera > Saturniidae > Saturnia > Saturnia japonica. The sequence continues at coordinate 780,808 of CM065320.1, read as the reverse complement.
GTCTACAAGTACTAGTTATGAAGAAAATGATTTATGTTGTACACCGCCCGATATAAGATGTGAAGCCCTTAACGTTATGCATAGTTTACTACCTGAAAACTCCAAGGAAAAATGATTTTTTATTATTATTTTCTTCACAAGTGTGTTGAAAAACGTCGTATGATACACGTGTGTATTGGTGATTACCGTCCTCGGCTCTCTTAAGACCCTCACCTAACGGCTCGGGTCTCAATGGCGCCTCAGTGGTAATCACCAACATTACACACTTGTACCATAATGTACTATTATATAAACTCATAAGTCCGAAACTTTGAAAAATTAAAATTCCATCTTAAAAGAGCATTGCCATCAACTCGAATTTACATTCGCAAACTAAGATTCAACTACATAATCGGGCGCCGAGGGACGAAGAAAGTCGGGTGTTTTCTTAATTGCGGCGTACTATTTTGTGCCGTGTTACTTAGGGTAATTAACTCCAACGAAGGAATGGAAACGTGAACATGCAACACTACATAATAGCGTTTATGTGTTTTGAAAATACATTTTTATTTTCTTTTATCACGTAAACGTTCGCTTAGTTGCTTAGAAAATATGGCTTGAAATACCTACTCTATCTTTGATATTGTATATTATATTTATAAACATTATATCATTTTTACATGGCTAAAATTTTTGCTAACTACATTTTTCCTGACATATTGAGTTAAAACTTCTTTTTAAATTATTTCTAGTATATATTATATTTTATTTAATAGAACGTTGATGAACTGATATTTAAATAAATACATTAATGGTGTAAGAAAGTTAAATTTTAAAAGTATTTTTGCTGTAGATACGTCAAATATATATGATTTTTGAAGATCACCATAAATACCTACAATATTACTGTTTGGTAATATCTGTGCATATTTGATGTCTAAATTATCAATTAATCCATTAAAGTAATTGTATATTCTGCACATTCTCATGACAAGCGAGTTAAATTCGAGATCGGTTCTACAGAACGGTTAAGAGCAAGTTTTACTTATTCTCTCTCTACCTTCGATACTTATGGGGAACATTAAAGTAAAGGTGCTTATGCAAAAAATGTAGAAAAAAAAAAATACATTAAACGAGTACTTCTATCGTCTGTCAAACCAACTTATTTCAAGTCATCAGTAATATATAATGTTGGCTAGGTTAAATAAATATAAAACCCTATCATAAAATATCGGTTATTTTATTAGCAAAAGGTATATGAGTTAAGCAGCGCAGCGGTCTGAAATTTGTTTAGAATAACGTGAATATTTGACCTTCCAAGATTACTTCATTTCATATTATGTCCCTTAAAATAGATGTATTAAAAGTTTCATTGCTCTTTTGTTTGAGAATCCGCTTTGGAAAGATTTTCAAATTTCAATCAACTTTTTTATACATAATAAGTTTAGCAGGCGTTATAATATAGATTTGCATAATGTATAGTTCCAATATATAATTTTCTTTAACTGCATAAAATATAATAGTAGCGCATAGTACATTTTTTTTTGATAGAAGCTATTCAACAATTCCGTCATCCAATCGTAATAATTACTTATTAAATAATCCTAAGCCCACTTCTGGAAATGTTATTCCTAGTTACCTTTATTTGTGCAAAATTAAGAATAGTGTATTCTTTTAATTTAAATTATAATTGATCCGGTAACGATTCGTTATCCGCAGGTACGAGCCCAGGTATCTAAGAACGAATTTTCTAGAATTCCCGTACATTACTATTACTAATTTGAATTGGTAACATTATCGGTTGAGGAAAATATCATGAGGAAATTTGAAAGTTTGAGAAAAGTTTTTATGGTACTACTGTATGAGAGAAAAAATATAGAAGTATAGATTTAACAGCGTTTGAAAACGCCAATACTTCGTGGGATGGTGTGGTGATAAATCCCACACCTTTCTTTGAGAACAGACCTTTGCTCAACGTTAACAGCCTGGTATTATTATTCAATTTATTCAGTACAAGATACAGCTCAGTACAAATCAGTGGTCATGAAATAAAAGGCAATTTAAAAAAGTAAAACAAAACCGAATATATTTATCTAAACAAACACATACCTATTTGTCAATCATTTTTAAGTTTTTACAATTATTCTCTACGCTATGTACCCATGCGAATATTTCGTAAATTATAAAATGTAAATAATGTAACTAATAACTGACATGTGAGTTTAACAGATTGTTCACAGATAGAACCTTGAGTATAATAAATATTTTATAAGTTATTATATTTTTTTAGGGAAAACATTTATTTATACAGTAGCGTGAGACATAAGCTATTATTTTACTTACTACTATCATGTTCTTTGAACAATTAATTGTGATTAAGAATTAAAGGAAATATAGCGTTGCAAGGAAAAACCATTTTTGAAAAATAATTGAAAATTATAGTTTTTGTGAAAAACGTAATTCCATTATTTTATACTATTACATATATAACAGCTGTGCCCCACGGTTTCACCCGTGTTAATTTTATCCGAAAAATACCACGCAGCTAACGCACCCATGTAGTCTTATCATAATTGTTCTTCCCGCAAGTGCAAATTATTTTAATTTTTCATTATCTCTCAAACTGTGTCCAAATAGCATACTTTAAACCTTGAAATTTAACTTCATAAAATTGTCTTTGTGATGAAGTTACTTTTGTTTGTAAGGATTAATATGCCATGTCTAAAATTAATGATTATAAATCACTTTTTAATTTTCAACAAATCTTTGTCACAAAATACCTTATTGTGGCTTATGTATAAGTTTCAGGTATATGCTATCAATGACTTTTTTTTAGATATACTAAGGACCAATATTATTGTAGAAAATTATATTTCCTTATTATTAACGATTACGCCAGCGTACGCACTTAAAGCAGTTCGGGAGGGACTCGACTTCCAATATACATAACAAACATCAATATTTAAGACTATCTGAGAGTTTTAGCTTAATATTAAATAGTCTATACTATTTCCCGAGAGTCAGGTTAATGTAAAAAGAATTTTTCGAGTCCGACTGGTAGTTCCAGAGATTAGCATGTTTAAGCAAACAAACAAAAAAACTTTTCCGCTTTATTATATTTGTACAGATGTAATTGGTTTCTCGAAAACGGCTCCAACGAATTGGATGAAATTTTGTACATAGATAATATTTTACATTTCAAGTTTACCTAATTAGGTGTTTTTTTTTTTAAATACACTACCCAAATATTAATGATATGAGTTATAAAACACACTTCGTTTACAGAAAATAGCGATACATATTTTTTCGATTCTTGTTTGATTTTAGGGATTTTTATTTTGTATTTCTCCAGTATCCTAACTCCTACACCAACACGTCGCGTCTGTTTTCTGCAACAGTTTAGGTGAGGTAATCGTCGCTAAATTGTCCACGACTCACGATTTCCTCTCACGTATCAGAGATTCTTCGTTTGTTGTGACATAGTCTTAATAACACGTTTCAAAAAACATCTGATGCCATGATAGCATGATAATAATAAAAATAATATTCACAAAATATAAACACACATTTATTTTTAATACATTTTAATTATTATTGACTAGTGTATGCTCGGCCTAAATCTTATCTACTGTAGTTTTGCTTACAAACCTATATAAATTGTGTTTTAACAACTTTTTCATATGTACAATCTACGTATGAAAAATGTACGTATGTATCTATGTACGTATAAATTATAATACACATCTACAAAGATTTGTTTGTAATGTAAAACAAAAATTTTCTCCAGGTCTCCCGGGCTAATAGTGTTTGTTGTCAGGTCAAATTTATAGGTGTCGCTAGCACGTTGCCGACCTTGAACCCCCTTCCCTATGGAGCTCTGGAAACCCTACTCACCGCAGGAGCACAGCATAAATTTATTTGACTACGATCTTCAGTAGGGTGGAGGGGGTATTTCACAAGTCGTACTGCCCCAAGTTGAGAAATTCCTCTCTTCATATACATTAATCTGAAAACAACATTCAAATTGATTTAGTACTTCGGAAACGGTTCTAACACGGTAATTTTGCGATTTCATAATACCGCCTGTGACTTCGTTTCCGTTCAATCTATATTAATATTAAAATAAATAAATAAATAAAAAATAAAGCGGAAGAGTTTTTTTGTTTATTTAAACGCGCTAATCCCTACAAAATTTCATGCGAGTTTCTTTTACATTGTAGTTGAGAACTAAGGAAGGATTTTTAGAAATTCCTCCTCTAAACTGGTGAAAAAGGAGATGAATATTTGTATGAAAATATGTAATTTTTGAAGATAAGTTTATGGAAATTGGTATTGTTCTTTGGAATGCCACCAACTGATATTTAAGATGTTCACCGACTTTCGTCAAAAACGTAATATGTTGAAATCATGACGTAACATTAAAAAAAATGGGACACAAAAATATAATGGGAAATAACTAAATTATGATGCGTGCGCTAATGCTTAAAATGCTAATCTCTTTATAATAGACTGGCCGTGAGCCCTACATTAATAGTCATTGGAAAATTTTCAGAAATCATCCAATTTCAAATAATTCTTTACAAAATTTTATACTCCTGAACAAAATTTAATGCATCTAGTCCGACCGGTTTGAGATTGTACGTTGGTTGCCAGAAAGCCGTCAGGATTTTATTAAGTAGAACAAATGATTCAGATTAAATTGGATACTATTATATCCATTATTATAAACTTATTGAAAGTTTCGTTTACAACTTAATTAATTTAAATAGTATTAATAATATACGAGTACATCCATATAATTAAAACGATTGAGGTTTGCCGTTGTGCGCGCATCACGTAAAAACGACTGGATAGATTTTGATCAATTTTTTTTTGGTTTACTACTTAGTTATATGAATTAAATATAACTATATATTCATAAACAATAATAATGTAATCCACGCGAGCGAAACCGCGGCTACATCTAGTTAGAAATAAATTTAGATAGATTATAATAAAATTAATAGAACATCACAGATAACCTAAATAACAAAGGAGATCTAACTAATAACGTTCAACAATTCTGTCTTTGTCCCTTATAATAAAATGAAACTAAAAATGTAGACAGAAAGAAAAAGAGATATTTATTTGATACATATATAAATTAAATTAATGTTTATTTATACACTTTTAAATTATTTTTAAACAATTTTAAAAAGTCAGTAAAATAGTAAAAATAATATACATTATTATCACAGTTGGCTAACTTCAAAATGGCGTACTTAAGTCAAACGATGCGCGCGCAGCTTTCAATTTTATCCTCTACTAGGAGCTCCAAAAGAACTATAACTTCAAAATAAGTGAAATAAAAAGGAAGGATTTCGTATCATTGCAAAAACTTTGTTATGTTTTTGCTGTAATTTTTTCATAGATAATAAAAAAACCTAATGGTATAAAGTAAAGAGTAATTACAATTAACTCGAGTACTCCCTTTGCACCTGTAACGGTTCACAACGGTTAGTAGCTATATTAAAATTTACCCTATTAATATGAATATATCAATAACGAGTGACGCGGAAATTATGTATTACCAATTGTATGGGAACAGGCACGTGTTACAAATTGCTCAAATACATATAAAGTATTCATGAACTGTGTTATTAGAAAAAGAGTTATGAACGATTATAATAAAATTCAATTATTAAAATGACAGTTTACTTTTAGGAGTACATAAAAATAACTGAATATCGCTTAATAAATATTTCTGTACATGTTCTGTCTGTACATGTAATTTTTATCTTTCTCGTTGGACATCTAAATATATTTATAGGGAAATTGTGACTGACTGACTGATTTATCAACACATAGCTCAAACTACTGAACGGAATGGGCTGAAGTACGGTACACAAGTGGTTATTAAAATGACTTGACCGATTCCTATGAAATTGTGTACATGTGAAGCTTATGTCAGTGGTCAATTGATAGGCTATAAGAAAGCTTTTAGAAACCGTAAAAAATAACGAAATTTTCGTTTTACTGGTTTCTTATCCGAGTTTGATGAAATTTTTTAATGAAAAGTATATGTCATTCCATGATTAATTAACTTGAATCTATATTAATATTATAAAGCTGAAGAGTTTGTTTGTTTGTTTGGTAGAACGCGATAATCTCAGGAACTACTGTTTAAAATGGAAAAAATGTTTCAGTGTTGTATAGCCCAATTATCGAGGAAGGCTATAGACTATATAAGATCACGCTATTAATATAGGCAAAGTTTATTTTTTTTGAGAGCTACCGTTGCATTCGCTGCGTAAATGGTTAAAGTTACGCAACAATCGTTTATCAAAGTATTATTCCCTTTAAAAAGTCCTAAAAAAAGTCTGCGATAGTATATGGCTATCTTTTAAGGTTTACTCAATATAACCATTTTATGGTAATAATATTTGTTCTAAAATAATGAATTATTTGCGAAGGTGTTTTTATTTACATAGTATTAAACCGTATTGAAATAAATACGTTATTCATCACAAGTATTTAATTTTGAACAAAATTGATCTTTGCAGTAATTTTATTTAAATTAATATCTTAGGAGCCATCACAGTTTTAAAATAACTCGGCACCAAAATAATGATCAAATACTGCGAGGTTATTTTCAGTGCTTATAACCCACTCTCTCTCTAGCCCTTTCTCTCTCTCTCTCTCTCTTTCTCTCTTTCTCTCTTTCTCTCTCTCCTTACATGATGCAGACGAAGTTGCGCGGGTCAGCTAGTTGTTAATAACATCAAATATGAGTAAAAATAAAATTACGGGATGAAAATAATATCTGCGTAATTAATGCGCGCGGAGCCGCGGGTGCACTGCTAGTTTTATATAAAGTATTATTAATCGAGCAATGCCTATTTTCGCGGCTGAGTGCCCTAAGCGCTCGCCCCCAAGTCCGGTGAAGCTGTAAAAGCCGCAGCGGCTCTGTTTGACGATAGGGCCGGCCCCTAAGGCTAACAGTGTAGTCAATTCTAAAAAAAAAAAAAGCAATGCCTATTTGCAAATTTAAGTTTCGTTTAAGAATAGGCATATTATAGGCAACAAATAATTAATAATTTATTCCAACCCAAGTAATTGTTTGAAAAATTTTAAACTTAGTAGACTTTAACAATATAATAAATACCATAGAATTTTACAGATAATAAGTTAAGTTTTTTTTTACTTAACGTTGATTATGAGTAAGTATTCTATGTTCTCTCTATGGCTTTAGTTTAAAGTGTGCTTCTAAGTAACTGAATGAACTTGAAATAAGTAACGCCGCAATGAGTCAGAACAGTAAGTTTTTTACGATATGTATAGTGGTCAAACTCAAACTGTCCCATCACTTCATTATATCCATTTCTATATTATTCCTATTTATAAATACGTGCAAAAGTCAGTTTCTTAATAGACTTATTAATCCTCATCCATAAATAATTTTCTTCACATTATTTACATCATATTAGTGTCACCAGACGTTCAAACTAGCACATTATAACCTTTTCAGTCAAATAATTTAATCCAATGAACTGAAATAATTATTGACACCTCGACGATAGCTAATTAGCGTTAATTCCGCACCATGATACTCAAGTTGGCACAATTCCTGTATTTATATGCACATTCTAATTAAGATATAATATGACAATAACTTGTTATGATTGTAAAATAACAAATACACATTTGTGTTGCTGAACTACAATAAACATTACAGTTATGTAGTAAAATATGTAGGTATTTGGATTTATACTATAGAAACTAGGTTTGAAGAGTCACTTTGCCAACAGAAACTGTCAGGGGTATTCGCCGTTGTTTTGCTCCTTAGGTGCTGTTAGTTCATCTTGCCGAACTAAAATAAAAATAGAAATTAATTTACAGAGTACTATGCTACAACTATTCTGATGTGATAAAACTATATTAATGCCATAGTACACGATTTATGCATTGTCTCTATATCTTTTATATTAACACCCGACGCAAAAAGAGTGGTGTTTTAAGTTCAACGTATGTATCACTGTATCTGTATTATATGTGTGTCTGTCTGTGGCATCGTAGCCCACAAATGGCTGTACCGATTTTAATTTAGGTTTTTTGTTTAAAAGACGACTTAATCGAAAGTGTTCTTTGCTATAATTCAAGAAAATCAGTTTAGCCGTTTGAAGATTATCAGCTCTTTTCTATATTAAAATAGATGTGAGCATCTTCAACACGACTGATTGAGTCTAGATTTGGTATTCTGTTACTTCAATAATATTAGAAAATCCTTAACCTGATGCTGCAGCGTCATTTGGAATCTGTAGGATACCTAACTCCTCACTAACTTACAGCAGAAATATCGTGATTGAGCTCATTGGAATGGCCTCAATGAATAGGTTACTTAAGTCGTGTTAATAAATTTTCAATTTACTTTGTTCATTTATATGTGTCTCTCTTTGTTCTGTGATAATTTATACTGATATAATTAACTGGTCATAATTTTTACATCTGCTTCATCGTCACCTGTAATTTCAAGGTTATCATTCTGAGCTCATTTTTGCTTTACCTAAAATAGGACATTAAACTATTATACAAAAGTATAAAACTACATTACTATGATAATTAATACATTTGATAAAAATGCCTATAAAGTTCTATATTAAAGTCATACATTTTGCAAGACCATCGGTTAACATCTGGACTTCACCCTGTACCGATTCACAAAGAGGCAACACAAAGCCTCTTCATTATTTAACATAATATGCAAAGCGCATTTCACGTTTCCCTTCTGTGATATCTGGTATAGTACCAATAGGACTTATATTTACTTCCCTTTGATATGTATATTACCTTACTACAAAATAGCGTTGGTTTTGTGTGACACACATGCACACATGAAAATATCTTAAGTGAACACACATTACACGAAGGCAATCACTATCTGATTATTTTGATATCCGAGACACAGGCTCTTTGCCTACGGGTGCCAGTTTTCTTAATATTCAATTAGAATTTGATAGAAAATGAGCGTAAAGTTTCAATCAAGTAAAAATACATATTGTTATTTTTCTTTTCATTCGGGTTATTTAAGCTCATCGGTGTACCACATAAAGGGTATTAAAGTATTAATTTATTTAATCACTAGTTATGCCCGCGATTCGTCCGCGTGATATTTCTTGTGAGAAAAACTACGATAAAAAAAATGTAGGTGTTCTGAAATTCAAGATCGGCGATTTAACCGTGTTCCATGTTTTGTGGATCTCTCGGATCCCTGACACGCACCGTGGTAACTCACGTTTAGTTTTCAGCCTTGCCTCACATTCACTACTTTCGATCGAGTGATATTCTGCCATACGTCTACGCTGTCAATGTAACTTAATAGGTACGATGACTTGTTACATATTCCTGAGGCATTTGAGGCATCATTTTCTTAGTATCATCATTTCCTTAGTCTCATTTTATGGTAGGGGTGGGTAATATCGCTTTTACAGCGTATCAAATAGAATCTATGTACTGTTTTTTTTATATCGGATTTTAAAACAATATAATTTATGCATGTATATATTTTCTGTATCTATGCATTAGACGGATGCACAACGATTTTTTCGAATCTCGAAATTTGAGACGATGTATTTTTACATTTCGTGTGGTCGATATGATATCATAATACGGTTTGAAAGTTACAGCTTGAATACAAAGTCGCCATCAAAGAACTTTCCTTCACACTTTTTATACAGGTATATACAAGTGAAAATTATTTTTGTTTTGTGAGTTATCAATATTTCTCAATATTATGATGATACATATATATATATATATATGATGTTAGTGATTACATCGGCAGGTATTTATTTATTTTATATTATTTTTATAACCTGCTATCTAAATTTGTATGGAATTTCCAGAAAATATTGCAGGCATATAAATATTTCGAAACTATCAAACTTGATGTCACCTATAAGTATTCCATAAACACTTCTTGGCTAAAATTCGTACTTCAAGGCCAAATACCTAAAGAAAATGAAGTAAAATAATTAATTAAATTATTAATTAAATTAATTTCATATAATTTCCCTTAATTTCACTGTATACTTAAATATATATTACAGTATTACTTATACATACATTACGTTTTTATATGTAGGTATATAAACGCAATTTATATACCATACAACCATTTATTCATTCATAAAACACGAATTTACGTTATGGCACTATTCTTAAGAACGTGAATTCAAACTATAATGAGCCAGGGTTTATGTTAAAGAGATGCAAGGTGATGGTGACCAGTCTGTCCGAACCCAATATACGATAACTAACAAAGCAGTAACTAAAATAGGTAAATATTTTAAGCGTGTATGCAGCATGACTATAAATATTCAGTTACCTAAATTGTGACAAAAACATCATCTATATATTAATACGTGAAGCAAAAGCTTTCGGTATCTTTTTAAGCGTATTGCGTGCATGGAAGACTGTGAGATTTGGCATGGTTTATGTTTATATATATGGAGAAGGGATGCAGAAAGCTAAAATGTATCTATAATATCTGTTAGTATATATTAAATTAAATAAATTAATACTGCGAATCCTAACTCGATAAGTGCCATTGAACTTAGACCCCCCAAAATATTGACATTATCATGCAACGAAAAGTGACAGCAAGTGATGTAAATAATACTTATTGTTTAGGTTCATGAATAATACAAATGTCAAACAGAAAATAGTCTATAATCAAAGAGTTGCTGGTCGAATTTCAAGCTTAGGGCGATTGCTAGTAATATTAAAAGTCTCATAAGCTCACAAAATGGATGCTTCATGAATAGTAACATTTTCATGTAATTAAATACAACTTCAGTAATAGTTTTACTAATAAAACATTTGAATTTTAAGCTTTTATAGATTAATTATAAGAAGTTTTGTAAAACTTATTTAACTTGAAGATTAAATCATTGTCTTATCCTATTTAAAACGGTACGCAAATTGCGACTCTATACCGTACACTTTACGTTTTAATTCAGCGATGAAAATATCTAGGGAACTATTTGCCTCTTCAATATTCAGAGTAAAAGCGACCACAGAGTGCTCAGTTGATGGATCTGGCTTTTAGCGATACATTTCTTGGCTTTACAGCGAAAGCGAGCCTCTCTGTACCAGGGCTTTCATATCGTCCTTTGTTTAGCGACGTGGATGAGAACCGTGCAATTAATGTTTTCCTGACTTTTTTCAACACCTTAGTAACAATATTTTGAAAGTAAAATTACGACAGGATATAGTTCTAGTTTCAACAACATATATATTCTTCTACATATTCAGTACAATCAATATCACCGTTACGTGGAAAAATACAAAAAGGTTTTTATCAAGAACCACGCGTTGCGGTAGATTTGCAAGACTGATCAATGAAACTCGAGCGAACGCCGACCGTACAAATTTTTAGTCCTACCTACATTTTATGACAAAAATTATTAATAAACGCAAAGTGCATGACTTTGCCTGCCAATATTTAATAATTAAATTTCAACACTGTTTTTTTATTTTTTAATAATTATTTGCTATTTATAAGCGTGATAAAAGTAACAATGTATTTATTTGAATAAAAGGAATTAGTAAATAGCCAGAATTACAAATTACTGTTTTTTTTAATATTAGTTAATTATTGATAAGCATGATATAATAGTATTTTGTAATTCGGGTTATTTACTAAATTATTTGTTGTAAAGAAATACAAACAGAATTACAAAATACCCTATGTTTAAAATTTTTCTAATAATATTTTAAATATCGTGATATATTTCATTACAGATTAAAACAATTAATACGCGAATAACATATTAAGTATCTAAATACTTATTTTATGTTTAAAGTAGTACAAACCATAGTGCTTTGGAGCGCTTCGCATTACAAGACAAGTTAGAATGCATAAGATTGCGCGAAAGAGTACCCATTCGGTGGACTGATCAGGTTAAATCTGCACTGGGTGGTCAATAAACTTGATGGGCTTATTGAGACGGGTAAAGAGATATTGTGAGACAAATGTCGAAGACCCGTGACTGCATTTCGGGACCGCAACCACTCTGTCAAGAGTGAAACGACAGAGATGAAGCTCTTTGACTACGTTGTATCTTAATATCAGGTGAAACTGGATAGCGATAGCTTACGGTGGGTAGAGATCAAGAGTACCATCTCTATGTATGAAAAAGTGTCCGTCGAAAAACACCAAATTAGGTTGTCGCCACGATAGCAAGTACGTAAATTCCAAAATTAGCGCCAAAAGTAATTATTTTTTAATTTTCACCCACTCGGAAATCTTATCCCTCTACAAACTTTTCCCATTTGTTTTGATTTTTCCCAAAGTTAAATTATTTTTTAAAGTTTTACAACATTAAAAACTATAAAACTGCGTAAAAGTAGCGTGCCCTCTCACTACACTAGCGTCATTTTGGTGTGTTTTTTAATTGTAATTTACTGCTTACACCTAGACACTTTTTCAACTTGTCCCTCATATAAGATGGTTTTCCTTAGCCCTACCCTTCATACGATCGATAAAAGACTTATATTTTATGATTTCTGAACGACTTGTTTGATTGAGCTCATCATATTTACATAATAATTGTATTTGTTTTATCAAAAACGATGTTTTAACAATACCTTAGGACTTTATAGGTGGTGCTATCGTAGGACCCTTAACTACAGAAAAGTACAAAAACCGCCTGTAAAAAAAGTATATACATTTTTTGAAAATATAACATTTACGGTTCGATGCATTTCACCCTAACAATTCAATCCGTTGATATTGTATTGATCGGTTTAGGTACATTAAAACTATTTTAGTATATATATGAAACAAAAAAACATTGAACAAAGCCTGAGTATCTAAATTTCTTGCCTAAGGTTGTTTCCACGCGTAACTTTGAGTTCAAATGAAGGAGGTATTGTTCTTTGACTTTCCTTCATTAAATGTTCAAGAATTCCTGTCTTGGGGCACATTGGCGTCGGAATTAGCTCTCGTTTATTTAATACTTGCGACAATCAGAAGGGGCGGCGTCGAGGGTGAGATAACAATCTGAGACGTCATCTTATTACGTGCTTTCTTACTTTTGTGAAATTCGAAAACGTGCGTACACTGTATGCTATCAACGAAGAACAGCGTTCTGCGAAAATACAAAATGTTACAAATAATTTTGCAGGAAACGTACATGTGTACATACACCATGTACAACATAATTCTTATCATGAATTGCGCTATTAAAAATGATATTCTAATGGAACCTAACATCTATCTATAATCTTATAATGGCTGTACCCGCGGCTTCACGCCCGTTAATTACAGAATTATTGTTTATGAAGACGTCATGATAACTTTTTTTACATAAGGACCAAGTATCTAAGGTGTATAACAAAAAAATAAATCAAAATCTATCCAGTAGTTTTTGCGCGATTCGCGAACAACGGCAAACCTCTATCATTTTATTTATATAGATATAAATGATCTTTTGTGCGTCTGTTAATGGTCGTGTAACTTCTGAACGACTTCGCCCATACAACTCATTCACATAATATTTGTTATGTTTTATCGAGATGATGGTTATTGATATGTTAGGATCCAATAGGTGGCGCTGTTGTAGAGCCATTATCAAACGGAAAGGGCAAAATAAAGTCACCGGCCCAACTAGTAGATATGTAGGTGAGTTGTTGTGCGCACTTCCGCAAAAATTTTTTTAATACGATCAGTTTACAATACGTCGTGTGACAGTAGTTTCAAATCAAAGACATCTGGAACGAAGTTGCGGGCAAAGGCTACTTTATTATAAAAATATGTACCTATTCAGACATGGCATGAAAACGATTATTATTTTATTTTAAAAATTATGTTTAATTTGACAAGTAAACATTAAACACTAATTAACGAGTTGGTTAAGTTAAGCTCCGCGTAATATAAATGTTCGCTAGATTGATTTGAGGCATATATTTAATTAATTCATATTTTTTGTACTAAATACTATTATAGTAAGCATTCGGACAAGTTGATCTTAGTCTATAATTCGCAAACTAATATCATACGGTTGTCATAAGACAACTTCTTCGTGGATTTATATTTAGATATATTTCAAGATCAATATATTTATGTAGTTGTCTATTCAGAAATATGTAATACTAACCTATACATTAATTAGTGTTTGACCACACTGACACTATTAGAATATTAGAATTTCTATTTGAGCTTGGTAGTCAATCAGACAATCAATTGAAATGTACTCACACTAATTTTATACATGCTGAATTATGCACAATGCACATACTTGTCCCGGTATGCAAGATCTTTTTATAAAGTAAATAAAAGTTAAAACATAAAATAATATTTCGAAAGTGGAAACAGCTTTTATTAGAATATCAACGGTACAGAGGCAAATTAACGAACGTGGTACGTTACATGTTAGATATTTTGCCTTTCCACTGTTGATATTATTTTGAGGACAATATCACACATATCACTCTGATTCCGATGTAGGCTTAGCATGTAACGTGATAGCCAAAGGTTTTACATGCATATATGTACAATGAATAAACACAAACTACTTTAAAAACAAATATACTAATGAAATACAAAATAATTCCGTTCGGAAATTTTACTTCCAATACACACAAGTATACCTATAAGTACGACAGAGCAATGAATTTTTTTACTACAAACACAGAATTGTTTAAAAAAATTATTAATTATACTATTTCCATTTCTTTATTTTCTCGATGACAGTTCTAATTTGATAGTTGTAGTGTTGTGTCCAAATAAATAATGATATCGATCGCTAATCGAGTGACAGTGATGATTTATCAGATTTTGATTAAAATAAATAAATAAAGATTACCTGTCATTATAATTATTTCGTTTTATTGTCGAAAATTTTGAAGAAGTTGGCATTATCAATCAAGAATTAACACGTGTAACATTTTGTAATGAAATATATATAATATTAGTTAATAAATTTGTACAAAAGTATCCGGCAGTAGTTTAGTGTCTTACATTTTGTAAACAAATGTCGGGTCTGTTATCGTGTTACGTTTATCGATATAGCTCCATCCCTATCAGTTTCTCCGACTCTGGTATAATCTTGTTCGTGTGTAAACGTCATATTTTTATAAAATAATGCATACATAATGTATAAAAGACGCTCTTTCAAGTTTTCACTGGAGCTGTCATCGAGAAAATAAAGAAATGGAAATGGTATTAGTATAAATGTTAAATTATTTTTAACAGTATAGTAGAATTTCGTTTTCTTCTGTTGAACTTAGGTGTTCTCCAATGTGGCGTGCATACAACAGTTGTAAAAGCCCTTTTAATAAAGGATGAAAAACTCTTTACCATGGGGAAAACTATCATGCATACTTTGCTTTGTACCCGGAAAATTAGGAAGGGTTATATGAGAATCCCACTAAATAAAAAATTGCGGTAAACCTCTCGCATCAGTGACAAGGCCGCGGGAATCACTTTCGCATACATTCAAAGCCCCAGTAGATGGTAGACTTACCACGGGGTCTCGCCGCGGATTGCGGCAATCAGCTAGCTTCCAAAGAATCTCCGAAGGAAGGCAAACACAAACGCGCCTATTTCGCCTCGGGTTTGCAGATATCCGGTGACATGCTCAAATCTGTCATCAGCAGACTTAAATCGGCTGAATCATCAACCGCTGGAGCAGGGTTATTAACGCAAAATTACCTAAAACAATAAAAAAGTTTAAAAATCTAATAACTAAAATGAAAAATGTACTAAGCAGTGTAACATAACCACTTGAGATTAATTCACGTGAACATCACACGGATCTGCAAACTTTGAATAACATTACCATTTACGACTGTTTATAAATAAGTACGTACTTATATACTTCAATCGCGGATACGCTATTTATTCTCTTTGACCTGCCAACCTTTTTATTCGCAATAAATTATTCACATATAAAAACTGTATATAAAAGCTTTTATCGTACTTAATTTTTATGACAGAAAATAAAGTTAATATGATAAATTTTGACGTGACAACGTCTTATAAATTGGTTTGCCGGGTGACACTTCAAGAAACTGCGTTACGCTCCGCTCACGTTATGCGCTCACAATGAGAGCGAGTGAGAGGCACGCGTCCCTTCCACTCGGGCATGGTTAGCCCGCCTAAGAGCGAGAGAGACAGACATAAAGTCGTTGTCACGTAAAACTTTCGCCCGTATACCGACTTTACAGGCAACCAATTTTTTTAAATACATAATATTCTTCCGTGTTTTACGTACGCTTTTAGATTTGCTAGATACTACTATTTGTTAGGTAATAAAGAGTTTTTCGAAAACCCTATTTCTTATCCTATTACTAGTAGCGCTAAATTTTATTATTTTTACTTTAAAATAACGGTTCTTTGATATTTAACTACCTATTTATCTACCTAGGTGGCCTAGCAGACGTTGTTTTACCCTTTCTAACAGTCAATAGTTATATTACAATGCCACATATCCCGAATTTATTTTGCTTGAAATTATTTCCAGGACCGTAGCTTACAAAACAAAAAAAATGTATTACGCATATTATCTATCATTGGAATCGCGAGCTTATGGTCTTGATTTCTTAAAAAACCCAAATAAGTACGCATGGAATTTTTCTTTCCTTAAAAAACATTATTTGGACTATTACTAACATTAAAAAAAACAGCCAAATCGGTCCTGCCGTTCTCAAGTGATACGCTTACTAAAGAACAGCATTTAATTTTCATTTAAATAGATAAAGAATATAATAAAACAGATTTTCAAATACGAATTTCATAGATTTTGGATTTCCATACATGATCTTTTCATCTTTTTCATTTCGAGATTCCATTCCAGGGTTACATTTTAAAAATCCCGTATTGGTTGATACATTCCTTAATTATTTCATTCAACAAATCATTTCAAGCTCCTAAGCCTAACAATTTGCATTGTGCATTGATAGTTGAAGCAGAATTCTTTATTAGACATATAAACATATTTTGTAACATTTTACAACTGGCCGTCAATAAACTTTTATCAAAGACCGAAATGAGTCGTATACAAGCTCATACTCATAAACCGTGTCCACTACAGATTGGTCGTTCGTATTTTATTTAGTAGATACATAAAGCAAAACTCTGAGCCGACCGAAGCTATTACACATTTTATTTCTCCCAGCAGAATATTAACCACCTATAATCAAGTAACAAAAAGTATTCTATGTAAAAGTAAAATGTTAATCAAACTGTTTATTTACTTACACTCTTTGTATTTATAAAATTGTTTTTTTTTTTTAATTCCAAGAGAGTTTTAATAATAACTAGCTGGCCAGGCTGATCTTTTTCTCTACTATCCATTAGTCAATAACTGGAGCACAGCGCGATCTATCCCGGTTTTGCTTTCATGAGAACTTTTCAGAACCGTAACGAACATAAAAGAAAAAGTACATACTACGTGACATTAAAAAAATAATTAGCCATATCGGTCCAGCCGTTCTCAAATGATGCCCTTACCAACAAACATAACTTAATTTTTACTTAATTAAATATAGAACAAGTATTCCTAGTTTTTATATAAAATATATGTTTCAATTCTTACAGCTTTCACATAAATACATAATATCAAAGAAACTCATTTATTTATATATCAAATAATATTTTTTTGTTACTATTTTTAAAAGTGTTATTCATAATGTTTATTAATGACATAATTCCTATGTACAAAGTTTCATCAAAATCGGTTCAGTTTTTTTACGATTTCATATAGACATATTGAAAATTCTTATAGCCTATCAATTGACCAATGACATAAGTTTCCTGTATTTAAAATTTTATATGAATTGGTCAAGCTATTTTGGAGTTAAATCCGAACAAACAAGCAGACAGACCAAAAATCTTTTATGTTATATTTGTGAGCAGTGTTCTATAAATAGTATGCCCATCGGGATATTTGGAAAAAATATTACATGTACGAACATAAGTACAGATTTATTAATACCGATAAACGAATTGCTTTGCTTATACACAGTTTTCCGACCGTCATGGTAGATATCAACCGGTTTCCTAGACGGCTAAGTTTATGGCATCTAACAACGTTACCTCCTAAGGCTATTCTGCGGTAAGGCTAAGGGGATGAGATCAGGTCGTCATATGCGGTTAGCTTGGAGTGCATTTCCTTGCTCAAGGGATCGAGGCCCGTGGCTGACGTTAATGGAATATTCACGACGGTATGACAAAACGAGGTATACTACAAATACGTACGTACGTACGGTAACATCAGATGACAAATCATCATAAGATCATACTTTTCGTGTAAAGCTTATGTGAATTCTATTGTCGCATATAATATTTTTAAATGAAATTAAGTCTATTTGTGAATATAAAATTCACTTTGATCTACATTTTAATCTATTTTTATGTGAAACATCTCATGCGGCTGGTCAGACCGGTTGTTGTATCCAATGTTGTCGGATGTTGGCGTGGCGATGCTTTGGTCCAACGTTGAAGGTGTGGTGCCTTTTCGTTTTTTTTTTTTTTTTTAAATAGAAAACTGGATCATTTTTATGTTTAATGTTAATAAAACATGGATAGATTAAAAGCGGTTGGTAGAGATTGCGACCACCATAAACATAGTGTAAAATAAACACTTGACAGATGATTTCTTTTGGTTTGTCGTATTTCTGGATCACCGGTACAGGTACAAATAGACTCAGTCAGTTAACCAATTACCTCTTTGCATATTGCATATTCAAAAACAATTTTACTTAAGGAATAAACTTCAGTCGTGCTTTGGAGCTGACACATACACACCTTTTTTTATTTTAATGTTCACTAAATGTTTGAAATCTGCTGGGCGTCCAGTGACCGCCAACTTTTTTTTATTTACTTTATACATTTAAAATACTACATAAAACTGAAATCCGTATTTTTAATCACATTTTTACTTAATATCTCGTGTGTATCACTAAAACATCTATTACGTTGTCTATTGTATAATAAGACTTCATATTTTTCTTTAAAAACATTCTTTCTTTCGAATCCGTAACATAAGTACGAAAGCTGGAGTAAGTTGAATCGTGGTTGCATCTCCCACGGGGAAATAGTCGGGAACAAGCAACACGGCTGAGCTCACCCGAATGTCAGGAAACTTGATTTGTGACTTACTCTAAAAAGTAATACCGCCTGAGGAGTGCCAACATTCGAATTGGAAAATTTTATATCCACTATAAAAGTCGATAAACACAGTGATGATGTTGTTTTCATAATAAGATTTATTCGGACAGAATGGAATTTTTATTTTCACTTCACAATTCAAATCTAATAATTCGATTTTTCGATCAAATCGATAATTGTATTTTTTTTTCGAATAATTCGAAAGTTTTTTATTAATTTATAAATTTTTATATATTCGACTCAAACTTTAAATAATGCATTAGTTTTTAATACATATTTAAATATGAAATTGGAAACGATTATTCAGAATTGGAATCGAATATTTGAAATATATATCGATTTATTCGAAAATTTGCTTATATTAAATATACGTTTCGATCCAATCCCAATGGTATTCAATCACCTCTTACAAGATCAAAAAATCAAAATTAAAATAATCTTTATTCAATTTAGGCCCTATGAACTTATGAACGTCAAAACACTACAAGATATTATTAAGTCGATATATTCTTTTCATATATTAGTGGGATATAATGAAACATACATTTTTACTGCCTCATTAGCCTATTAGTCCTAAGGGCGACTGCTATGCTCGAGGTCCTGGATTCGATTCCCAGGTCGAGCAAAGTGTTATTGTGATTTCCTATGAAGTTCTCAGTAGCAACTCGGAGTTTGGCTTTGTGCCCAATTAATGGCAATAGGTTCTCCCTCTATTAAATAAGACCTAAAAACATAACCGGCGAACTGTGGGTGTACATTAGTACACCTTTGTCTAACTCTTTGGGGATACAGACGTGGTGGTATATTATTCTATGTTACGTTTAAAAAAATTAATACTCTATGGGGATAATATTTTTTCACAAATTCACCTCATATTATGTGACTTCGTGTCCTAAAATGGTAAAGCTAATCTTAAAGTGAATGACTATTACTTGCAGCTTTGCCGGGTTGACACGAAAATAATTTTGTCACAATGAATCGCGATCAACATTCATCAATTCGAAATTAGATGCGATGAATTTCCGATCTCTTGATGGTCAGCGTTGTTTTTTTTTTACTTTACTCACTATCTGGCACAGTATTATCACTTTTCACTACTTTAAAAGTCCACTTTGTAGGTTTATTGTGTTAGAGCATGTCATCACCTAAGGCCTGTTGTTAACAGGCGGTTTTTTACCGTGAGAAATTACGGTTGATTCGTTGTGTGTAGATAGGGTTATCAGTGTAGTATGAAGCAGTATGGAATCTTGTTGACGGGCACGAAACCGCGGTACTACGGCACGGCACCGCCACCGTATGCGCTACGCCGCCGTCTCTCGGCATGCCGCATCTACATACCGTTTGATTTACATCAGTGTTGTATCGGAGTCTATGGAAGTCTGTTGACATTGATTCATGAAAGGCCTCTACTATGGGATAAGATTATCGATGATTATTCTTAAAAAAAAATCTTTACATAGTTCCCTTTTCTCCAAAATCGAATGTATCGATAACCTATTCTTTTCTTTTTTAACTTCTCAATACGTGTAAGCAATGATAATTTTTTACTTATAAAAAAGTTGTACACATATTAGATACTTATATCAAATTCAATACAGTTATTTTATTTAGTTATTATAAAAAGCCTAGATAGGCTAAATAGATATTTACATCGGTAAATACGAGTAAGAGTAAACAAACACTCCATTCCAATTTCTTCTTAAGTTCTAACGATACAGTCAATTTCATTTCGTTTATACCGCCTTCGCAGTGTATGTGTGTTTCAAGCAAATTAATTTGCATAGCTTCCTTTTCCGGTAACATCGCAAACGACACTGAAAAATATTATTCTATGAATGTTGACATTTTCTCCCTGTTAATATTTAATTTAGCGCTATAAAAGAAATTTCCCTCGCTGTCGTCTCACTGAAGAGTTGTCAAAGCAATATTGAAATCAAAAGACGATAAATAAAAGAACCTTCTAATATTTTTTAAGCAGACGTAGATAAATATAAATGTCGAACTAGAAAATTATTTTATGACTTTATTAAAATATATAGTTCATAATCTTTCCCAATAAATAGGCTATAAAAGGCATATAATATGTTTCAAATTTGACTGTTAGTTCCAAAGATTAGTGTGTTCAAACAAACAACTCTAATTAATATTATACAAGGTGTCCAGAAAGGGTATCGGGTATTTGTAAGTTCAATGAAAAAAAAAATTTTTGTATGGAATAAAAAAGTTTATTGTTTATTATTAGCATATGAATTGGAGAATTATTTGGAAAAGATGATGTTATCCAAATGATGACCGTTACGTTGCTGGCACTCTTCTAAACGGAAACGAAGATTGGCGATAACACGTTGACACATAGCTATCGATATTGCTGCCATTTCTGATCTGATGTTTTGCTTTAACTGAGTTAGATTCGTCGGATTGTTTTGATAAACCTTATTTTTAAGGTATCCCCATGCAAAATAGTCAAGCGGGCTAAGGTCGGGGCTTCTGGGAGGCCAGTTGATGTTACCCCTTCGCGAAATGACTTTATTAGGGAATAATTCGTTAACAACTTCCATTGAGTCATTTGAGGTATGGCAAGTGGCCCCATCTTGCTGGAACCACGTTCTTGAGTTGAAACCTGCAAACTCCTGCAACTCTGGGACCAAAAAATTTCGCAACATATCGCAATAACGGTCACTATTCACATTAATTGCTCGGCCTCGTTGATCTTCATGAAAATAAGGACCAATTATGCCTTTAGCAGACATAGCGGACCAAACAACGACCTTTGGGCTATGCAGGGGTCGTTCATGCTTTCGTCTCGGATTCTCCACTGCCCAGTACCGACAATTCTGCTTATTAACATGACCATTCAGGTGAAAATTTGCTTCGTCACTGAACAGTATGTTGTTAAAGTTGTTAAATCGCTGCAGCATTTCGTTCGCAAAATTCAGTCGATTAGCATAGTCCGTATCCTTCAATTCTTGAACCAATTGAATTTTATAGGCTTTTAGATGTAAGTCTTTCTTTAAAATCGAATGTAAAGACGAATTTTTGATGTTCAACGCTTGGCTTCGCTTTCGGATGGATAAAGACGGATTTTGACGAACCGACGCCTCAACTTCTTCAATTGTTTCTTCATCGCGAACTGAACGAGGACGACCAGAGTTTTGAATTTTAACTGTCGCACCTGTATTCTCGAACATCCTGATCCATTTCCTAATGCTATCGTAACTTGTCGCGTGGCGTGTACGTGTACGATATTCCGCACGATAGAGACGTTGAGCAGTCACTATTGAATCACCATTACGATAATACGCTCGTACGCAAAATGCGCGATGCGTCCCCGAGTACTGTTCCATCGTGACTAAAACTCCACAAAATGGCGGACGCCACGAACCCCTCCCCGCACCCTTTAGACGCCCCGTTTCGAATATGGCGCGAAAACAAATACCCGATACCCTTTCTGGACAACTTGTATATAGTACTAGCTGACCCGCGCAACTTCGTCTACGTCATGAGAGAGAAAGAGAGTGGATCGTAGACATCTATAAAGGGTCGCGTCCACTAGCTTCGCCGAGTAGAGTCGAATCGAATCGCAGAAATTATCCTCCATTATCATTTACTATGAAACTGCGTCCATTAGAGACGCGCCGAGTCTCGCGCGCATTGCTCGACAGGCGAATTTCTTCTCTAATGCGCTTTGATTCGACTCGGTGCGCCTCAAATTGACGCGGGGAATCGGATACGCGCCGACGTGTGTTTTACAAGGTTGACCACTTTTAGTTGTTTTCTAATTTTTGGTAGATTTAGGCCAATCAGATAGAAATTTTAGTTGGTGAAAATACCTAAGTAGAATTTAGTTGATTTTAGTATAGGATGAAATACCCAATTAATTTTTTTCGATATTATTATAATTAACATTAACAAAACTATAAATCAACAAAATTAAATAATTAAAAATGATGATAACGATACTTAAAGAAATACTTAGGTACTTGTTTTGGTTGCTTAAACTATTAAAAGTAGGTAAAGTTGTATTAATTGTATTGATCAAACTGATATATCAACAGTAGTTATCAATCTGTGGTAGAATCAAAATAGCATTTTCAAATGGATGTTAGTAGAATTCAACAAATTTTTTGTTAGAATCCCGTAAAAGAAAAGTGGTCACGCTGCTTTTATTACTATTCTGTTTATGTATGTATCATTCTAAATGAATTAAGAACTGTTGATATGACTTCTTCAAAAATATATATAATTGTATATCAAAAAGTATTTAAAATAAAAACATTACTCAATTCGAGCTGTCCATCACAAACAAACAACCCACTTCGAGATAGAGTTGCGATGAATGAATAATTCGATTCGATTCGTCTGCAATGGACGCACAAGAATAAATGGGACTCGCTTCGATTCGACTGTAGTCGACACAAGGCTTTATATATTTCTAAAGGAGCTGAAACTTTCTTTATTTCGCTGCGAAGTTATTTTAAAATTGTGATATCTCTTAACATATTAATTGAAACCAAATGATGTAAATGGCAATTTTTTCAAAATTAAATACTTATGATGAATAACGTATTTATTTCAATAAGGATTAATACCACGTTTATAAAAACACCCTCACATGTAATGCATTGTTTTAGAACAAATTTTTTACCATAAAAAAGGTTACGTTGAGTCAACCTTAGAAGGTAGACATATGCTATTGCGAAATTTGTTTTAGAACTTTATAAGAGAAATAATTCCGTCACACATAATTGTTGCGTAACTTTAATCATTTACGTAGCGCACGCAATGGAAGCTCTCAAAAGGAATAAATTTCCTCGCTTTTGCAAAATTTTTCATTGATGCTCCGCTTCCGTTGGTCGTAGCGTGATGTTACATAGCCTATAAGCATTCTTAGATAAATGGGCTATCCAACACTAAAATACTTTTTTCATTCGAACTAGTAGTTCTTGAGTTTAGCGCGTTCAAATAAACAAACTCTTTAGCTTTATAATATTAGATAGTATAGATCATTTTAGAACTATACATACAACATGATTCCCGTGGATCTTCCTATATAGTCTATTAAGTAAGCAACCCTACAAAATGAATTTTAGAGAACATATATAAACATATTTTGTAACATTTTACAACTGGCCGTCAATAAACTTTTATCAAAGACCGAAATGAGTCGTATACAAGCTCATACTCATAAACCGTGTCCACTACAGATTGGTCGTTCGTATTTTATTTAGTAGATACATAAAGCAAAACTCTGAGCCGACCGAAGCTATTACACATTTTATTTCTCCCAGCAGAATATTAACCACCTATAATCAAGTAACAAAAAGTATTCTATGTAAAAGTAAAATGTTAATCAAACTGTTTATTTACTTACACTCTTTGTATTTATAAAATTGTTTTTTTTTTTTAATTCCAAGAGAGTTTTAATAATAACTAGCTGGCCAGGCTGATCTTTTTCTCTACTATCCATTAGTCAATAACTGGAGCACAGCGCGATCTATCCCGGTTTTGCTTTCATGAGAACTTTTCAGAACCGTAACGAACATAAAAGAAAAAGTACATACTACGTGACATTAAAAAAATAATTAGCCATATCGGTCCAGCCGTTCTCAAATGATGCCCTTACCAACAAACATAACTTAATTTTTACTTAATTAAATATAGAACAAGTATTCCTAGTTTTTATATAAAATATATGTTTCAATTCTTACAGCTTTCACATAAATACATAATATCAAAGAAACTCATTTATTTATATATCAAATAATATTTTTTTGTTACTATTTTTAAAAGTGTTATTCATAATGTTTATTAATGACATAATTCCTATGTACAAAGTTTCATCAAAATCGGTTCAGTTTTTTTTACGATTTCATATAGACATATTGAAAATTCTTATAGCCTATCAATTGACCAATGACATAAGTTTCCTGTATTTAAAATTTTATATGAATTGGTCAAGCTATTTTGGAGTTAAATCCGAACAAACAAGCAGACAGACCAAAAATCTTTTATGTTATATTTGTGAGCAGTGTTCTATAAATAGTATGCCCATCGGGATATTTGGAAAAAATATTACATGTACGAACATAAGTACAGATTTATTAATACCGATAAACGAATTGCTTTGCTTATACACAGTTTTCCGACCGTCATGGTAGATATCAACCGGTTTCCTAGACGGCTAAGTTTATGGCATCTAACAACGTTACCTCCTAAGGCTATTCTGCGGTAAGGCTAAGGGGATGAGATCAGGTCGTCATATGCGGTTAGCTTGGAGTGCATTTCCTTGCTCAAGGGATCGAGGCCCGTGGCTGACGTTAATGGAATATTCACGACGGTATGACAAAACGAGGTATACTACAAATACGTACGTACGTACGGTAACATCAGATGACAAATCATCATAAGATCATACTTTTCGTGTAAAGCTTATGTGAATTCTATTGTCGCATATAATATTTTTAAATGAAATTAAGTCTATTTGTGAATATAAAATTCACTTTGATCTACATTTTAATCTATTTTTATGTGAAACATCTCATGCGGCTGGTCAGACCGGTTGTTGTATCCAATGTTGTCGGATGTTGGCGTGGCGATGCTTTGGTCCAACGTTGAAGGTGTGGTGCCTTTTCGTTTTTTTTTTTTTTTTTAAATAGAAAACTGGATCATTTTTATGTTTAATGTTAATAAAACATGGATAGATTAAAAGCGGTTGGTAGAGATTGCGACCACCATAAACATAGTGTAAAATAAACACTTGACAGATGATTTCTTTTGGTTTGTCGTATTTCTGGATCACCGGTACAGGTACAAATAGACTCAGTCAGTTAACCAATTACCTCTTTGCATATTGCATATTCAAAAACAATTTTACTTAAGGAATAAACTTCAGTCGTGCTTTGGAGCTGACACATACACACCTTTTTTTATTTTAATGTTCACTAAATGTTTGAAATCTGCTGGGCGTCCAGTGACCGCCAACTTTTTTTTATTTACTTTATACATTTAAAATACTACATAAAACTGAAATCCGTATTTTTAATCACATTTTTACTTAATATCTCGTGTGTATCACTAAAACATCTATTACGTTGTCTATTGTATAATAAGACTTCATATTTTTCTTTAAAAACATTCTTTCTTTCGAATCCGTAACATAAGTACGAAAGCTGGAGTAAGTTGAATCGTGGTTGCATCTCCCACGGGGAAATAGTCGGGAACAAGCAACACGGCTGAGCTCACCCGAATGTCAGGAAACTTGATTTGTGACTTACTCTAAAAAGTAATACCGCCTGAGGAGTGCCAACATTCGAATTGGAAAATTTTATATCCACTATAAAAGTCGATAAACACAGTGATGATGTTGTTTTCATAATAAGATTTATTCGGACAGAATGGAATTTTTATTTTCACTTCACAATTCAAATCTAATAATTCGATTTTTCGATCAAATCGATAATTGTATTTTTTTTTCGAATAATTCGAAAGTTTTTTATTAATTTATAAATTTTTATATATTCGACTCAAACTTTAAATAATGCATTAGTTTTTAATACATATTTAAATATGAAATTGGAAACGATTATTCAGAATTGGAATCGAATATTTGAAATATATATCGATTTATTCGAAAATTTGCTTATATTAAATATACGTTTCGATCCAATCCCAATGGTATTCAATCACCTCTTACAAGATCAAAAAATCAAAATTAAAATAATCTTTATTCAATTTAGGCCCTATGAACTTATGAACGTCAAAACACTACAAGATATTATTAAGTCGATATATTCTTTTCATATATTAGTGGGATATAATGAAACATACATTTTTACTGCCTCATTAGCCTATTAGTCCTAAGGGCGACTGCTATGCTCGAGGTCCTGGATTCGATTCCCAGGTCGAGCAAAGTGTTATTGTGATTTCCTATGAAGTTCTCAGTAGCAACTCGGAGTTTGGCTTTGTGCCCAATTAATGGCAATAGGTTCTCCCTCTATTAAATAAGACCTAAAAACATAACCGGCGAACTGTGGGTGTACATTAGTACACCTTTGTCTAACTCTTTGGGGATACAGACGTGGTGGTATATTATTCTATGTTACGTTTAAAAAAATTAATACTCTATGGGGATAATATTTTTTCACAAATTCACCTCATATTATGTGACTTCGTGTCCTAAAATGGTAAAGCTAATCTTAAAGTGAATGACTATTACTTGCAGCTTTGCCGGATTGACACGAAAATAATTTTGTCACAATGAATCGCGATCAACATTCATCAATTCGAAATTAGATGCGATGAATTTCCGATCTCTTGATGGTCAGCGTTGTTTTTTTTTTTTACTTTACTCACTATCTGGCACAGTATTATCACTTTTCACTACTTTAAAAGTCCACTTTGTAGGTTTATTGTGTTAGAGCATGTCATCACCTAAGGCCTGTTGTTAACAGGCGGTTTTTTACCGTGAGAAATTACGGTTGATTCGTTGTGTGTAGATAGGGTTATCAGTGTAGTATGAAGCAGTATGGAATCTTGTTGACGGGCACGAAACCGCGGTACTACGGCACGGCACCGCCACCGTATGCGCTACGCCGCCGTCTCTCGGCATGCCGCATCTACATACCGTTTGATTTACATCAGTGTTGTATCGGAGTCTATGGAAGTCTGTTGACATTGATTCATGAAAGGCCTCTACTATGGGATAAGATTATCGATGATTATTCTTAAAAAAAAATCTTTACATAGTTCCCTTTTCTCCAAAATCGAATGTATCGATAACCTATTCTTTTCTTTTTTAACTTCTCAATACGTGTAAGCAATGATAATTTTTTACTTATAAAAAAGTTGTACACATATTAGATACTTATATCAAATTCAATACAGTTATTTTATTTAGTTATTATAAAAAGCCTAGATAGGCTAAATAGATATTTACATCGGTAAATACGAGTAAGAGTAAACAAACACTCCATTCCAATTTCTTCTTAAGTTCTAACGATACAGTCAATTTCATTTCGTTTATACCGCCTTCGCAGTGTATGTGTGTTTCAAGCAAATTAATTTGCATAGCTTCCTTTTCCGGTAACATCGCAAACGACACTGAAAAATATTATTCTATGAATGTTGACATTTTCTCCCTGTTAATATTTAATTTAGCGCTATAAAAGAAATTTCCCTCGCTGTCGTCTCACTGAAGAGTTGTCAAAGCAATATTGAAATCAAAAGACGATAAATAAAAGAACCTTCTAATATTTTTTAAGCAGACGTAGATAAATATAAATGTCGAACTAGAAAATTATTTTATGACTTTATTAAAATATATAGTTCATAATCTTTCCCAATAAATAGGCTATAAAAGGCATATAATATGTTTCAAATTTGACTGTTAGTTCCAAAGATTAGTGTGTTCAAACAAACAACTCTAATTAATATTATACAAGGTGTCCAGAAAGGGTATCGGGTATTTGTAAGTTCAATGAAAAAAAAAATTTTTGTATGGAATAAAAAAGTTTATTGTTTATTATTAGCATATGAATTGGAGAATTATTTGGAAAAGATGATGTTATCCAAATGATGACCGTTACGTTGCTGGCACTCTTCTAAACGGAAACGAAGATTGGCGATAACACGTTGACACATAGCTATCGATATTGCTGCCATTTCTGATCTGATGTTTTGCTTTAACTGAGTTAGATTCGTCGGATTGTTTTGATAAACCTTATTTTTAAGGTATCCCCATGCAAAATAGTCAAGCGGGCTAAGGTCGGGGCTTCTGGGAGGCCAGTTGATGTTACCCCTTCGCGAAATGACTTTATTAGGGAATAATTCGTTAACAACTTCCATTGAGTCATTTGAGGTATGGCAAGTGGCCCCATCTTGCTGGAACCACGTTCTTGAGTTGAAACCTGCAAACTCCTGCAACTCTGGGACCAAAAAATTTCGCAACATATCGCAATAACGGTCACTATTCACATTAATTGCTCGGCCTCGTTGATCTTCATGAAAATAAGGACCAATTATGCCTTTAGCAGACATAGCGGACCAAACAACGACCTTTGGGCTATGCAGGGGTCGTTCATGCTTTCGTCTCGGATTCTCCACTGCCCAGTACCGACAATTCTGCTTATTAACATGACCATTCAGGTGAAAATTTGCTTCGTCACTGAACAGTATGTTGTTAAAGTTGTTAAATCGCTGCAGCATTTCGTTCGCAAAATTCAGTCGATTAGCATAGTCCGTATCCTTCAATTCTTGAACCAATTGAATTTTATAGGCTTTTAGATGTAAGTCTTTCTTTAAAATCGAATGTAAAGACGAATTTTTGATGTTCAACGCTTGGCTTCGCTTTCGGATGGATAAAGACGGATTTTGACGAACCGACGCCTCAACTTCTTCAATTGTTTCTTCATCGCGAACTGAACGAGGACGACCAGAGTTTTGAATTTTAACTGTCGCACCTGTATTCTCGAACATCCTGATCCATTTCCTAATGCTATCGTAACTTGTCGCGTGGCGTGTACGTGTACGATATTCCGCACGATAGAGACGTTGAGCAGTCACTATTGAATCACCATTACGATAATACGCTCGTACGCAAAATGCGCGATGCGTCCCCGAGTACTGTTCCATCGTGACTAAAACTCCACAAAATGGCGGACGCCACGAACCCCTCCCCGCACCCTTTAGACGCCCCGTTTCGAATATGGCGCGAAAACAAATACCCGATACCCTTTCTGGACAACTTGTATATAGTACTAGCTGACCCGCGCAACTTCGTCTACGTCATGAGAGAGAAAGAGAGTGGATCGTAGACATCTATAAAGGGTCGCGTCCACTAGCTTCGCCGAGTAGAGTCGAATCGAATCGCAGAAATTATCCTCCATTATCATTTACTATGAAACTGCGTCCATTAGAGACGCGCCGAGTCTCGCGCGCATTGCTCGACAGGCGAATTTCTTCTCTAATGCGCTTTGATTCGACTCGGTGCGCCTCAAATTGACGCGGGGAATCGGATACGCGCCGACGTGTGTTTTACAAGGTTGACCACTTTTAGTTGTTTTCTAATTTTTGGTAGATTTAGGCCAATCAGATAGAAATTTTAGTTGGTGAAAATACCTAAGTAGAATTTAGTTGATTTTAGTATAGGATGAAATACCCAATTAATTTTTTTCGATATTATTATAATTAACATTAACAAAACTATAAATCAACAAAATTAAATAATTAAAAATGATGATAACGATACTTAAAGAAATACTTAGGTACTTGTTTTGGTTGCTTAAACTATTAAAAGTAGGTAAAGTTGTATTAATTGTATTGATCAAACTGATATATCAACAGTAGTTATCAATCTGTGGTAGAATCAAAATAGCATTTTCAAATGGATGTTAGTAGAATTCAACAAATTTTTTGTTAGAATCCCGTAAAAGAAAAGTGGTCACGCTGCTTTTATTACTATTCTGTTTATGTATGTATCATTCTAAATGAATTAAGAACTGTTGATATGACTTCTTCAAAAATATATATAATTGTATATCAAAAAGTATTTAAAATAAAAACATTACTCAATTCGAGCTGTCCATCACAAACAAACAACCCACTTCGAGATAGAGTTGCGATGAATGAATAATTCGATTCGATTCGTCTGCAATGGACGCACAAGAATAAATGGGACTCGCTTCGATTCGACTGTAGTCGACACAAGGCTTTATATATTTCTAAAGGAGCTGAAACTTTCTTTATTTCGCTGCGAAGTTATTTTAAAATTGTGATATCTCTTAACATATTAATTGAAACCAAATGATGTAAATGGCAATTTTTTCAAAATTAAATACTTATGATGAATAACGTATTTATTTCAATAAGGATTAATACCACGTTTATAAAAACACCCTCACATGTAATGCATTGTTTTAGAACAAATTTTTTACCATAAAAAAGGTTACGTTGAGTCAACCTTAGAAGGTAGACATATGCTATTGCGAAATTTGTTTTAGAACTTTATAAGAGAAATAATTCCGTCACACATAATTGTTGCGTAACTTTAATCATTTACGTAGCGCACGCAATGGAAGCTCTCAAAAGGAATAAATTTCCTCGCTTTTGCAAAATTTTTCATTGATGCTCCGCTTCCGTTGGTCGTAGCGTGATGTTACATAGCCTATAAGCATTCTTAGATAAATGGGCTATCCAACACTAAAATACTTTTTTCATTCGAACTAGTAGTTCTTGAGTTTAGCGCGTTCAAATAAACAAACTCTTTAGCTTTATAATATTAGATAGTATAGATCATTTTAGAACTATACATACAACATGATTCCCGTGGATCTTCCTATATAGTCTATTAAGTAAGCAACCCTACAAAATGAATTTTAGAGAATAAATGAAATTTTATTGTTTTGTGATGTGTGTACGACGATATGGTAATTTTGTAAATATCGTAATATTTGCATGTGCTTTTATGACAGTCGTAAAATCGTTAATTGAAATCAGTACATAATAATTATGTTTTTTTTTTAGTTTAAAATTTGAAACTACTTAATATTGTTCACTGTTATTTAATGAGTTCATTAATAATTGTTAAGAAGTATTAATGATGGCAGATTCCTTCTTCTTAATTATATGAGTGTTATATAACCTCCTAAAAATTAAGTAATATACGTGCAAATTTCAGGTTGTTAAATCCAGTCAAAAATGTATTCGATTTTCCGCTCTTAAACAAATAACGATAGTAGTTTCATAAAATTGCTTCGCCGTATTTTAAAGGCAAACAAACATAAAACAGTAGCCAGCAGTGTTGATTTGTGGACCATTCCATTTAACGTACATCGAGATATGAAGTGGTAACATCCGAATTGGGAAATTGTGTACCATCTATAAAATTCTTGGCAGGAACTCAATGTATGCTATTTGTGGATAACTTCCACTTGTCATCGTATTGTCTATAAATACTTGTATACAAGTCGAAAGAAATATTTCTGTATAGGTATTTAGTTCGTGCGTTTTAATTTCGTTTGCCTTTTTAAATAAATAAAAAATAATTATACAACTAAGGTAGTCGACAAGTATACGGTCAGCCTGAAATGAAGTGGCTATTGTGGGAATTACTTCCGTAATCATGTACATAAACTTAATCCTTAAGCAAATATACATATTTTTTCATTGTTTAATTCATGAATATTACGAAAACTTTTACTATAAAAACAACATTTGCATTCAAATCACACTTTGTTTTGTTTAGAAATTCGATTATATTTCATACACGAAACAAGTGGAAATAAGAATAAAAAGAGATAAACTTTTCTTATTTACGTCGAGCGGTGGTATGGAAATATTTCTCCTTTAGATTTAAATCTCTTGGTCATTAGAGAGTCAAGTTAGCATACATTTTAATATCTCAGGACAGCTGCGCCAGTGGAATAAGGCTTCTTTTTTAAGATGTCATAACAACATTATGTTATTTATACATTTTCTCGCGTTCTAACCTCCATGAAGATTTATTGCATTAATGTTCATTCAATGTAGATTTAATGTCACCAAAAGTGTTTTCTTAGGGGCTGTACAAAATACTTTCAGTTTTGTTTCCACGGCTGTTATTTTGTTTCTGAATATTGGTTATGGATTTATTCGGATAGACATATCCTATTTTTGTCTAAATTTATTACATTCACTCACAGCTAGACATTGCTAGGCATGAAGATGAATATAATAATAAATAATATATTAAAAGTTAAGAATTGAATTATATGAATAAACAACAGTATAAAAAAATGACTGACTAAAAGATAAATTTTCGTGATGCTGTTAAAACGTAATAATATTATTTTAAAGATAAAACGATAAATATAGTACACAATAATTACACGCAAGTAGAATCACACCATGGCGGGTGTAAGCGGATCACGAAGCATGTTTGCAAAGCGTATTAGTAATCTAAACAAAGCTACCAACACGAACCATCGAACTGTGATCCCCTTAACTCTATTTATTTCTTCCTCACAACCCCTTTACGTATGTCTAGCCGGGGACAGAGTAGACCAAGTTAAAGTGGATATTCTAAATAATATAAAGTTACGTAGGCGACAGAGTTAACTGGAGCGAATAATCTTTGACAATGTATTCTTTGGACAAGGCAAAGTGTAAACAAGCCTGATTAGGTAATCGATTATCATTAAAAAATACGGAACATTGAAAATGGAGAATTTAATTTTTTTATTGCCTTACCGTCTAGATCTAGAGACTTGAGTCTCGGTGATGCTATAGTCACAGATGGTAGCAAAGTGAGTCTAGTATAAGGAAATATTTTTTTGAGTTATTGTTATATGATGTGAATCAATACTAGTTGTTGTCCAATGGACGGAATTTTACCAGCGACTTTTTTAATATGAACTATTATTATCTATTTTACATTTACAGCATGAATGTAAACAATGAATATTGTATCACTTACCGCCACTTTTCACTGAGTATCAATATTTTGGAAGGTCTAAGATCAATGGGATTATTCGAGGTAGTATTTGCATTATTATTTAATTAAATGTAATGTATTAGTTACACATATTTTATATAAATTTTAGCTTTCTTCACTCCTTCTCAATATAAACTTTAACTATGCCAATACTCATAGTCCTCCTTGCGCGCAATTTGCTTAAGAAGGGTGGTAGTTTAGAAAACATCCTTTATCAAAAGCTTGGGCTTATTGTAGAGGATTCCGGCTCTAATTCTGTACAGTGGTGTCCTAGTACACCTAATTAATTTAGAATAATTTATTTATTTATTAGGACTGTCAGTATATTAAATGCAGCCATAGAAAAAAAAAAACAATTTGAAAAAGAAAATAAACTTAGCCTCTTAAGGCAATCATAAAATGCACTGTGTAGACAAAAATATGAGTAAAAAAATAAAAAGTTATAACAGATTAATTAATAAGAAATTACGTTAAATAACTATATTCAAACAAATACAATAGGAAAAAAACATCGATGTCGGATGTTTATTAAAATATGTAAATCACTAAAAGTCAAAATAAAAAAAGGAAAAAAATTGTTTAAAATGTAATTAAGAACACACAAGATTAAATTTTTAAAAGTAGGTAGTTTGTTGTCTCTTAACGTCCCTGCTATATTATTCCTAAAAACCTTCTATTATCCAAATAATTTAAGTTTCAAGTGAGGTGGCGAGCTGTTTTTAACAAATGTTTCGTTAGAAATTCAATATTGGATATCGAGAAGCTTTTTACAGTATAAATTCTTCTTTCATTATTATTTTCATTAACAGTTTGTACTTTTGTTCTCGTTTTGTGAACATTTTAAATATTTAGTAATATTTTTATTTGTTCTACGAATGCTAATGATGTTATGTTATGTAAGTTATCATATAGTATAATCAATAGTGAAATGTATCAGATGTTTTGTAAGACCAAAGACCATTTAATATTACTATTGTTTAAGTACTATTATTTAAGTATTGGTGATTAAAATTTACAAATCACTTATATTCTATGGTCTTTATAAATTTGCATTGTAAAGTTTTAAACTTGTCCCTTATATGGCCAGCGATGAAATTGCTATTTGATGATTGAATCATGATACCATTCTTGAAGCCACAGGATATATTATTTTACGCTAGCTTCATGGCAAGTACTCTACTATGTATTTTAACTTATCAGGACACTTAATTTTATTGTTAGGTTCTGAAATAAAATTATCATTAAATCGATCATAATACCAAAAGTTGAATAGTCATCTGAAAATGATGAATAAGCAAAACGAAATTAATGACCACGCACATGACAGGCATAAAGCTATTTTGGTTACCGTATTCACATATCAAATGCATTCAGCTGTAGGTATGAAGTTAATTAACTTGTCTAATTACAGTGTAACGTGACGGGATAGGCTAGTGGGACGTAACTAATGTGGGTCAGGTACATACTGCGTTGAGCTAATTGTGTCGTAGTTGATGTTAAATCACTGAGTGGCAGTCCTGATACTGTAGTAGTCCTGATAGGTAGATAATTTTATACAAAACAACTATTTTTCTTCATTTTTTCTTATATTTCAGTGGCTTTAGTGCAATTTGCACAAATCAGCTCATAAGAACTACGCGTTCTGCGATATCTTTTCTTGTTGTGGAGAAGTGAGGATAATAATAATATTAGTATAGATTAACGAGACCAAAGTCGGGGGCGGTTGCTAGTTTGATAATAAGATGCAATTGAATTTGAACAGACTCGTCAGTGTACTTATCAATTTATATCTATAAATTATGTATTTCAACCTGTAGTCTGATCAAACCAAACGCACCCAAGTCCTGCCTGATTGACTCGAATCGGACAAAATCAACGTTATAATTATGTTGCCATAACCTAATCTCAGTTGAAATATATTTATTTTAAACAAATATCAAATGTGAACTTATGTGAAACCTATGCTATCTATTGCAGGAACCGCAAAGAAGTCAAGTCGGTAATAATAGACCAAACCGCCAAATAGAATAGTGAGTGGATTTGCAGCGCATGATCTTGATGGATTCTCCCCAACTGCTACAATATTGCGCACCCCCAATGGATGATATAGATTGATCTATTCTTGTGTTTGTATACGGTCTTTATTTATTCAGTTTACAGTAATGGAGATTTACTTCACGATTTTGCCTTATATGTCAAATTATTCAACATGTCACAGGTACATGTTACAGTCAATGCTACTTACTCAAGCTGTGTGCATCTTTTTATGCCATCTCATTTTCTTCTTTTTTTTTAATACTAAAGTGGCAAACAAGCGTACGGTCCACCTGACGGTAAGCGGTTCACTAGCGCATTAGCGCATTGCCCCGGCCACATTCCTCAAGGGAAATTCTACTCACCGCAGGAAAACAACACAATGTTTTTAGGCAGTGTTCATCTGTAAGGTGATGTACATACTTCACAAGTAAGGCTGCCCTGAGTAAAGAGCTACCTCTCTTTATTTTTCAAAGTTTAGAAAGGTTAGGAGGCTGTATGATGAAATAGGTAGTTTAGTTTAGGTGAATTGGATTTTATGAAACGAAAATGTGTAACCAAAAAGAGATAGCTATAAATGTATATATAGGTTTTAAGCTGTGAGAGAATGAGATAGAATGCGTTTCTATATAGTTTCCCTATACTCAAAATATATACAAAGAGAGGGAGAGAGAGAGAAAAGTTTCACTTCTACCGCGTGTGAACTCACACTCAATTATTTTTTTATTTTTTGTTCTTTTTTTGTTATTTTATTATATAAAAGAAGCAAATATAAAGTATTTTATTTGAATATGTCCATTATTACGTTTGTATTTTTATACAATAGGCAAGTGATTTACTTATAATTATTAATCAATTATTCTGTCTATTAGCAATATTTGAAAGGTAGACATAATTCTACGTAAAGATAGTGTTGCTTTGCAAAGTTTCTATATAACTCTTAAGTCGATTTCAAACTTAAAATGCTACATAAAAATACAATTCTCTCATTTATTGCCATCATAACTCTCTCTACATTCACTTTAACCCTAGTTGATTTTATTAATATAAAACAGTATTCCAGACGGGTTAAGTGAAGAAACTGGCAGTGGCACTTCGTAATAATACCTCTATAATGCCAAAACGACCGTCACATGCAATGTAACCTTATTTGCATATCTTAGTTTCGACGGCTACAGCGCGAGTCATTGAGCAATTTAACGTTTGTTTATAATAGCAGTCCCTTGAGGGTTAACCTTTTACTGCACAAAATAGTCGTTGAACTGTTAATGGAAGGTCGGGGTGACATACAAAATACGTATGCTATAGGATGTTCAAACATTTTCCTTGATATTTAAAGGAAACTGACCACGAATATGACAATTAAAAAAATGTCTGTATGTCTATGTATATGTCGAAATTTAGTTCAAAAATGGTTTGATCGATTTTACCATTACTCAATTCTTCTTCAACCATTTCTCAATTGGTAATAGGATTATCAGTAGGTAATAGTTTTGAAAATCGTAAATAAATTCAAATACCTTAAACTTGTACTATTCCTCAACCGATTTTGATGAAAGTTTGTAGATGGAGGAGGAGGAGACGGAATGATAATGATGTACTTAATAGTTGGAATGAATATAGTGAGATTCATTGTTTTTTTTTTTTACTGAGTACGAAATAAATATTTACGCCAACTATAAGGACTTTTTTTTGTCCACGGACGTAACGTATAAATATACTAGATATATCTGTGACTCCATCTGCGTGGAATTTAGTGTATAAATAGTGATGAAAAAAATCTACGCCCATACCAGACGTTACGCATAGACAAAAATTTCAAAAAGTGTCGAAATGTTTTTTTATCCATATCCTCCATATAACTTAAAAACTTGTAATATAAATCTCGTGTCACGATGTATGTTTAATTTACAAATTTCGAATTTGCGATTTTATTATAGTATATATTATAAATATTATAAGTCTAAGTCATAATTGTAACTACAGAAATAAATATCTTTGAAATCAACAATCGAAGAACACCCCGATACATTTTATGTCGTCCTGAGATCTCTTCTCTGTCATAGGACCCAAGCTACATTTTACAAAGTTTACTTAAATAATTTTTAGAAAGTAACGAGTGGTTCCAGAGATTACTTCCCACACACACTTTGCCTCTTTATACTAGTAATAAAGATAAATTCTTAAACACCATTTCGACATATATCGATAAATCTTGAGTTTAGTATATATTTAAATGACGAAATTGATAATTTATCTACGTCTGTCATTTAATGGACGGGTCTTAGATTATTCGGAACCGATTTGTGGTTCTTATCCGCGCCCTGCGGGTAATTCCTTATCTGACGGTCAAAGGAAACTTACTCGTACTAAGTCTGGGTTAATCTCATCACTGAGATAAACTTGTCTTTGTTCTAGACGAGGGCACGGTCAAGGTATTAGAGTGTGACCTTTTACGATCTTAAAGGCTGGTCGGGCGTCACAGTGTCTACTTATATAACATAGTCTATGTAATAAATAAATTTCTAGTCTAAGTATAGTCTATGACTTAATATATCTATATAATGAACAAATGTTAATTCATTGATAATTATTTCTAAACACAAATTTCTTAAAAGTGTTTTAATTTTTCTAAATTGTAAGATGTCTTAAGATTATATTCTTACCAGGGGCATGCCTGGTGGTTGT
The DNA here is from genome assembly GCA_033032175.1 of Saturnia japonica. Lineage (NCBI taxonomy): Eukaryota > Metazoa > Arthropoda > Insecta > Lepidoptera > Saturniidae > Saturnia > Saturnia japonica. The sequence continues at coordinate 742,487 of CM065320.1, read as the reverse complement.
CTAACTGGGGTAACTGTCACAACTAAAACGATGCTCGCGGCTTATTGGTGATTTCTGCGGCATATGCGAGCGGCCATATCCACGTGGCAAAAACCCGCCGACTAGTGGTTGTGCGCAAGATTTGAGGAAGTAGAGTTTCTTGCTCGCTTCGAATGAAGGTAGGAGATTTTTATTTACTAACTACATCGCCACCTGTCGCATTAAAGGGTAGTATAAAACCATCTCCATGAATAAAAAATACATTTGCCAACTTTCGTATTGATTGGTCAAATGAATTTAGAGTTTATACAATTAATTTAAAGCAACATCCATAGACATAGATTAGATACATTATTAGTTATGTTAGTAATATAACTTGCAATAGAAATCAGTAAGCCTGGTTAGGTTCAGTCAGTGTCACAAGCACACTGCGGTTAAACAGTGACTTCTGACCGCAACTTCTTGCGTTTGACATTTGACACAAATACAGTCTACTGCAGGACTCCGTTATCTACTTACAGATAGACGAACACTTGTTTAAGCTCGCCAGTGTACGACGTAAAATGTATTAATTTATTCATGGAATCATTAAACACTTACTTAGAAGAGTCCACGTGAGCGAAGCACAGCCAGTTAATAATAAATTTAATAAATTTAGAAACTTTACATGTCAACTTTAAATAAATAATCCTTAATAATAGTTAATAATATAAGAATGAAGACACAATTTATTAAAACTTTTATTATCACAGTTAAAGAGTTGATATACTATACATTTAAGGATAATATAGACATTTGTTTAACAATAATAATAATTTACTCAATATATTGGATATACACTTACATACATATTATAGCTAAGAGAGACCCTAAAGATTCTTACAATGTAGTTGAATTGCCACAGACACTGTTCAGCTATTCAGAAACGCATGTTCTATTTGTCGCCGGGTTAAGTAAACCTGGTATTGTTAGTACAACCCCTCCAGCCACTACATATCCGTAGCCTGTCGGAAATGGTATCTGCGATGGTTATTGTCACCGACCGGACGCAACTCTCCCTCTGCACATGTATTGAAGCTTGCTTTGAATAAACTACAATTTCTATATTAAATTGATACAATCTTATAAAAATATCATAATTACTCTTATTTGTACGTTGATAACAATCAGACTCACAATTTTATTTGAAAATACATATACATTGTCGCTTTTCTAGCAATAAATTATATTAGCGAAATAACAATTATTTCCTCAGAAATGTATCGATAAAGTTTTTTGCAATTTCTGATATTTTTAATAGGTACTCTAACCCAGTTAATCTCATAGATATTATTAATTCCTTATAAGAAACGGAATCGATTGGCATGATTAAAGTTTTTGTGTAAATTACCTATTTTCAGGCTTACTGTATGTACATTTTTATTTTTAAAACTATGATTGCAGGTCAAAATGTTTAAAAAAGTTAAAACAGTCTCATAAATAGGTTTTCCATTAGCTATAATAACTAGGTCAGATAAATGCCCGTCCATAAAAATTTTAAAGTTGAAAAAAAAAATGTTTGTATATGACTTTATCATATTGTAGTAGTATTTCATAGTACAATTATAAAGAGATACATAGTTTATGAAATTTTTTGTAGAAGTACTGATCCGATTCTGAAAATTGGCTAATAGGAAATTACATTATCCCCAAGTGCTCTATATGCTTTTTTTTTCTCGGTAAATGACTCTTGCTAGTTGTTAATAAAGTTCAAATCTGGTTTGAAAGTAAATAAACACTACTATAATCCACATAGACGATCAGTTGAAATTCCTAAATGGAATGCATATACTAACGTAACATATACATATTAAAAACGAAACAATATTCCGTGGAGTATGTCACATTCCGCAGTTCCGTGAAGCATTCATCGTTATTCAAATTAAGGTTTTGTAAGGCGGGGCGGAGCTATGTTGTAATTAATGACCTCCGTAGCCACTGTCCGTAGTCACATTGTTATAAACACACGCAACGTTTTCCAAGAATACACATACCTGTGAATTTTAGAAAATAATTAATAAAAGTAACATAATATTTAATTTGCATATTTCATTAGGGTATAATTATTTGTGAAATATTGTTTGTTGTTGGTTATAAACGCAAACTTCCAAAATGTATTTAGGTTGATTCAGTAGGATTTTCAGGTGATGTGCGGTTTGTCTCAGAGCATTTGCAATTTGATTACACAATATCTGGGCAACCCGGACTATGCCCGGTGGCTTACAAAAAAAAAAGAAACAAAACGCCTAAACTTAAACTTGTTAACTTAAAGCTGTAAACTTGGAATTAAACCATTATTTAAATACAAACTCATCATCCAAATCATTGAGCATCCAAATTCAAATCCGAGAAAACATTTAGGTACATAATCATTGTATTAATACGTGAAGCAAAAACTTTCTACCCTTTGCTAAGCGTATTGCGTGCATGGAAGACTGTGAGATTTGGCATGATTAAAGTTGTTTATATGAAGAAGGAGTGCTGAAAGCTAAAATTTATCTATAATATCTTTTACTAATATATTAAATTAAATAAATTAATACTGCGAATACTAAACGACCAGTCCCATTGAACTTAGATCCCCCAAAATATTGACATTGTCACTCAATGAAAAGTGACAGCAAGTGATATAATATTCATTGTTTAGGTTCATACTGCAAATGTCAAACAGAAAATAGTCTATGATTAAAAAATTGCTGGTCGAATTTCGATCATTGGGCGACCGTTAGTATAAATAAATATCTAAACAAGAAATGCTCATTTTAGTATTAGATTAGATAGACTTAGGAGATATATATTATAGCACGTAAATAGGTATGTATTTTTGTTGATCAGCTGGTGACGTTTTGTACTTACCTATGGATCCTGTCAGAATATCACCGCCACAGTTCTTGCGCTTGTCAGCCTACAGCCTCATGCCGAGACAGGGACCTGCGAATGCGAATTTTCCTAGGGATGCTGATAGCTAGCTGATAAGGGTATGTTAGAGGGGGTGCCGTGGTTCAGAGGATGATGAAATAATAGGATACTCTTCTTTTTTTCTCAAAATAAAAAAAATAAAAAAAGCATATTCCTTCAGTTCTGTCGATTTTTCTAGGGCAACAGTATATTTATTGTGTCACTTTATAGTTTTTTTTTTCTTACAAGCTTTGTTAGTATGGACAAAGTCTTACAACTTAATTTTAAAACATATCCTCAGCCGATTAAAGCTGAAATTTTCCACGTTTAGTTTGGATGGCAATGCGTGGTTAGGTTACGTTATTCTAAATCCAATATGACGGTCTTCCAAAGATGGTGGACCAATTATTTTTTAAACATCCCCATGATATGAAAAAATACGAAAAAGTAAAATAAAATAATAAAACTATTTAAAAACAAGCATTTATTCAAAAAATAAAAAAGGAGAAAGGGGAATTGAAACTAAATAAATACCTTGCGCGTTACAAGCTTTTAAAATTATTGAAATGTTAAATAAAATCAAACGACTTGGATCCTGTATACAACTGGTTCGCGACCACCATTACTTTTGTTGATAAACTTAGACCACTGACTACACTGTTAGCTTATGCCCTAAAGCCGCTCGCATTTCGTGACGAGTCTCTGTATGCAGTAAACTGACCGAGAGGCTCTCTTGTCTGTCGCGTATCGGACGAGTCTCTGTATGCAGTCTGCCGAGAGGCTTGCAGGCCGTATGACAGTATCGATCAGCGATGGATTGCCGATCTCTCGATGGTCATCACTGTTTTTGATTGCACTGTTCTTACCATAAGCACTGTATCCTCACTTTGCCGTGCTATTGGAAAAAATATATCGGCCATCAGCTTGAATCGTGTTTTCTTTTATTTAATATTTAAATGTCATTATTCAATTTTTTTAATTTAATACTGCTTTCATGTTAAAACATTTAATTTAAATCCGTCTATGATGACAAACCGCGACAGCCTTTTTATCACAGCGAAATCGCCAAAAGCTTAATTGGGTGCCATAATTATTTTTGAATCTTTATTTCGAGGTTTCGTTTAGTAAATTTATTTTACTTATGTTTGGATGATATAATCAGTTAATTCTGCATTTCTCTTATCTAGTTAAGAGAATCTGAAAGGCGGAAATTGTTCTAATTAATTATTTAAGTTGGAGAACTGACGATCCATTTTCCGTTCTGATGACAGAGCATCGAATATAAAACAAATGTAATGTTTTCGCTAAATATAAAAAATATAAACTAGAGACTGTGTTAGATTTTTCAGCATGTTTCTGGTAATCAAAATCCAGTTGGGTTCGAGTTTCCTACTAAAGTTCTTGGGAACTACACTTTAATGATACATTTACGATACTATAGTACTACTACTATACTACTTACTCTATTACGTTTACTACTCCATGGTACTATGTGTATTACACTATAGTACTACGTCTACCACACTATAGTACTACATCTACTAATTATTACGTCTTCTATTCTATAGTACTAAGTCTACTACATTACAGTACTAAGTCTACTAAACTACAGTACTGAGTCTACTATCTATTGTACTATATCTAAGACACTACAATACTACGCTTACCACACAACAGTACTACGTGTACTACATTACACGTCTACGTCTAAATTACACGGTGAACATAAACTTTCCACAGCGACACTTTTATATTAAAAAAACGGAGTTTGCAAGCAAAAAATATGCCTTATATTACGAAACAATAAATAAATTGTATAGTTTACTGCTTTAGAATTGCAAGTTATATAGATAATAATAATTATTTTAATAAAATTTTAGATTGTCGCAGCTTAACAAAAGATAAATCAGTATATCGGCAAATATTTTTGTAAAACAAAAAATACATAATTAATATTGTGTGGGTAGTTTCAGTGGTTTTTGTATATTTATGTTATTATTGGTTGTAACCATTATCAGTGGGGCTACGGTACTCTTGCCAAACCACTGTGGCATAAAACGGCACGGTTATCCACAAAATTTGTATTTTTTTTATAACTGACTATACTGTTAGCCTTAGAGGCCCTGAAGCCGCTGCGGCTTTTACAGATTCACCGAACTTGGGGAAGTTTGTATGTAAACTAAAAATGTATTTATCCTTAACGCCATTCATATTTTTTATCAATTTATTTCAGAACATGGTCAGTAGACTTCACGATGATGGATCGAAAGCTCCGGCGAGGTTTCCGACTCGTGAATGAATAAATTAACCGTCCCATTAAACGCAAAGGTTATTGGCCGTTGAAGTATTGCAATTTTAAATTAGTTTTAATACATAATGCAACGCGTCGCGTGTTAAGCACAATTCTAGTGTAGCGTGTGCAAAAATGTACCGTTAGTGATCAAGAAGTACAAGGGGCTGAGTGGTTCTTAGTTTTTTACTCGGTTTTCCACTTAATATCTCGATGGCAGGCCATACTATAATAAATACTTTTTCTTAACCATTATTTTGCTAATTTTTATTAGATACGTAATTTCATCCAAATCGTTACAGCCGTTTCCGAAAAACCAATACGAAAATACAATAATTGCTCACATAATAATATTAAATAATAATAAAGTATCGTTTTTAATTTACTTATTAACTGCTGACGCAAAGAGATAAAGTTTAACATATTCATGTCTATATGTCTGTCTGTAGCGTCGTGGTTCACAAACGGTTGAAGAGATTTTAATTTTAAAGAAGACTTGATCGAGAGTGTTCTTAGGTATGATTCAAAAAGCCGTTAAGCTGTTTTTTATAATTATCGACTCTTTTCTTATTGATTAATGAATAAATGTGAGCATTTTCCACAGGTCAGATCGAGTCTCACCAAATTACAGTAAAGGTATCGTGTTTAAGCTCATTGGAATGGTATCAGTGAATAAGTAATTTGTGTCGGTGGATTTTAATAAATTTTTTTATATTGGAGTTTTTGGATTTAACCACAGTCTCAACTATTTTAATGTGAAGATTTGGGACAAGGTGGTACAATGTTAAACTTACAGTGACTGACTCACAAGTGCAACTGCCGAAAAACCTTAGGTGCTTTGTGACAGGCGTATATTATAAAAAAAGCTTTACCTTCATGATTTCATTACGCTTTCCTTCATCGAAAGCGGAAACCTATGTCGATTACCACGGCATCAAAACGACGTGTGACTAACCCGTCATCGCTTTATTTACTGCTTTATTTAATCAAACCACTTTTTTTAAATAATATGTAAAATGATAAATAAAAAAACTTTCAACTTAATCTCGATGGTGACGCTACTATCGTATTACACGTGACATCAGCTCGCGCGAGGTATGAAGGCGGTGCGGTGGCGGTGTTCCTATAAAGCGCAAGGAGTTGAGTTATGGGGGGACCAAGCCTCGGTGAAGCCCAAGACACAGTGAAGGTGTAAAAGCCGTCAGAAGCTCTAGGGACCCTAAGGCTAATATTACAGTTAGACAGAAAAAAAAATTACATTTAATTGTATATTGGTGAGTTCAGCTGATAGGGTTCAAATTATGATTATGGACGAAATATGGTTTAAAACTCATGTAACACCACCACACCACACCACACACCACATATTGGTGTGTATATACAATTGTACATATACATGTGGAAGGGTGTGAGTACGTGCTTGTGTGTGCGTGTGTCATAAGTATGCTTACAATGCTTACAAGTACACATTGAACGCGTGTAAATGTAGTGTGTTAATGGGATGTCGTTGTTAATAGTTTCGTGATGGCATACTTATTACTTTAAGATATTATACATTATGAAATACAAACTTCGTGTTATTTGCATACAGTTGTAGTGTAGAAAATAAATAATATCTTACTAAAACAGCATATAAGTAGTTCATATAAAGCTTAAATACGGTTTTACAGTTGGTTATTCAATTGCATTTAATTAAATAATTACACATATAATTCCGAGTTCGAGTATCACATTCTCTTTGCTTAGTTTGCGTACCTACCGGAGTTCTAATAACTGTCAAATTCCGGTTGGCAAAAAAAAAACAGAAAAAATAGAGCTAAAACCAAACTGTTTAGAATTTCTATGGAATGTGGATAACTGTACTGACTGTATTTGCATGTTTTAATTATATATTTTCATTCCAAAATCAAAATATTACCATACATTTATGACCTTCTTAGAGCCTCAATTTAGACCCTAAGAAGGCACTTATAAATATCAAAATACTATCACAGATTCGGAAAACATCCCAGTCATCGAGAAGAACCGACAAGAAACTCGATTGGGATTATCAAATTCTTATTTCCATTTTTTTATTTAGTTTTTACAGTATTAAAATATATACATTATTATCATTTTCAGTAGATGTACAGAGAGAGAATCACATCCAAACATTACCATCATTCACGTAATCAGCAACCTTATAACCATTTCGAAAATAAAAACTTGCTTAACATGATTCTTGAACTTATTATCCGGCAAATCGGTAATTTGTACTAAACTTCTCGCAATCCTCGTATCTATATTTGTTGTGTTAAATATTACAAATTAACCACATTAGATACAGCCAGACCCTCATGAATAAACCGCAAACTAAACCCGGCCACTTATGGACAAAGAAACGTAACTAAAGTTAAAGCAAGTCACGAAATAAATTATACCATTACATTCTTATAATAATAAAAATATACGCCCTACCCCGCTATATGTCAGTAGTCATATTTTTAAATTACTGTACTAAGATTTATGTTCTCGATTTTGGCAAAGCCATTAACAAAAGCCGTGCCTTTAACACACAGTTAAATATAACAAACACCGAATTCATTTTATAGTTACATAAAACTGTATAATGTTAAGAAACTTTAATTTTACGGTTTCATGACTATTCATGTCAGGGTATTGATGTTTTATTCTCCGAAGCAATAACTATAGACAATAAATGAATATTACATTTGAAAAGTGTAAAGAAGGAATTTTAATTGACCAGTTTCAAGTGTTTCTCATTAAAACGTTTTTAGATTAATTGCTGAATTTCCTACAGTAGCATAACATACCATCACGCCTGTATTCCTCGAAGGGTTAGGCAGAGGTGTACTAATGTACACCCACAGTTCGCCGAGTATGTTTTTAGGTCCCATGTAATTGGGGGCGAGTCTATTGTCATTAATCGGGCATGAATCCAAACTCCGAGCTGCTACTGAGAATTTCATAGGAAAAACGCAATAACACTTTGCTCGACCTGAGATTCGAACCCAGGACCTCGATCAGAGCAGTCGTGCTTACAACCAATATACTAACGAGGCAGTTTACAGTCTAAAGTAGATAAATACAAATCAATATATCCCGATATATTAGACTTTTCTCGAAAGTTAAATCAGATTTAAGACTGACAGTTCCATATATTTTGACACAACTAAATTAAATTTAAGCTAAAACTGAATTTAATTATTTTTAGTGCAAGTCGCCCTTAGTGTTCACAAATGACATTACTAAATAAAGAAATGACTGTCGTGTAGAGCAGCACCCTATCCACAATTTTGACGCCTACGATATATGTAGATTGCACGCTCCACGCATTGACAATAACAAGCAAAGACAATATACATAATTATATTATATGTATGTAACTATACCCATCCTCTAATTACGTATTTCGCAGGATCAAAACTATAGTAGAAATCGCTAAATATTGACTTCAAATGGCAAATTCATTATATCTAATTATAACTATACATATTAGTATGGTATATTATGATTGGTACATAAGACGATTTTGTTATTTCATAGCCGATATTTAGCGATTTCTGCTATCGTTTTGCTTTTGCGAAATACGTAATTATGGGGAGATTGATGATATTTTATTAATAATGATATTTTAGTGAAATATAATTATAACTTTATTAATTGTACATTAAAAATACAGTACATAAGTACAACCCTTATCACAAATAAAAATTCTGTTGGAGTTAACATATATTGTTATTATCAATATTGGTTTAGACTGTTTACAATAATTCTATTAAAAAATTATTGTACTTGCCAAAAGCATGTCTACATACTTAAATATACAACATAGTTTTCAAAAATATATCACACGACTGGCGTAATTTTTTTTACACAAAATGGTTGTCTGGAACCGAATCTATGACTTTTTGCTTAGAATAGTAACTAAAAATATTTTAAAACAAAATTGTTAAATAGTTAATGGAATTTGTAAAAAACTTATAGTAAATGAGTTTGGGTAGTTAAAGTCTTAACGATGGCTCATCAACTTTTATAATAAAGTTACGAGTTGTTGATGTCACCTGTCAAGGCATAACATTAAAAGTAATTAATCTTGAAAGCTCTAACGAGTTAATTTCGATTTTAAATTACTCATTAAAGTCTTTTTGATTTGAAGAATAGGTAATACGGAGTATAAAATACTCAATCAAATAGTAATGAATACATTGTATTAAAGAAAGTCAATATCCGCATCTGTCTGTTTGTCCGCTTACTTTTTCTAAACCACGCAACGAATATTTATACGGTTTTCACTGTCATTTAGAGATTTTTTTACGGACAGTTTTTATATACAATACGTTCCAATTAAGTTTTTTATAATAGACAAAATCCAATGTTTCAATGTTTCAATAAATCTCTTTCGGGCGCACATGGCTTACGCTAGCTAAACCTTAAAATAAACATCAAAATTATGTATTTAAGAATTGTATTTATTCAAAAAGCTTAGAGAAGAGTTTCTCTCGGTGGTCGCCGTTGTGTTAGGATTGTCACAACGGACACGGTCAACTGTCACGGACAGTAAAGTCAATTTGCCGAAAAAAAACTTAACTTATTAATAATAATATAATAATAATATTTTTATTTATTTCAGATTTACATCCAATATTGTTAGTTAACTTAGCCTATGTAGTAAGGACAAAAACACATTTTACAAATATTTACACACACAAGCAAAATCAGTAATTTGCATGGGTACACACGCTTTTAATTAATTCAGTCCAATGGTGAAGGAACAAACTATCCGGTCTATTCGATAATATCTTCAGGACACCATTAGAGCTACCACACAGTCGATTCATCATGGAGCATGTTTGTTTACGAATAATCGCGTAAAAATCTTCAACGCGCGCCTCAGCAAACATCCCTGATGCGCTACAGTACCGAGGCAGCCCCAACAATGCTCTGAACACATTATTGTACTGTATACGCAGAGCATTGTAGGCAAGCTGAGTATATGTGGTCCAGAGGTTGCTGGTATAGAAGCACTGACAGTAGGCTTTGAATAGCAATATTTTTACACTTGGTGTACAATGGGCAAACCTTCGAACCAGCATATTACCCCTCACCGACAACGCCCTGCGCTCTCTCTCTATGTCTCAGTCATCTTTCATGTTATCCATAACGTAGTGCCCGAGATATTTAAACTGCGAAACTCTTACCAAACTGGTGCCGCTAAGACTCACAGATAAGTTACAGGTAATAGCGTTTAGGATCGTTATATACCCTATAACCCTCTCAATAAATCGGCTATAAAAAACAATAACAATTTTTGGAATCTGACTGATAGTTCCAAAGATTAACATGTTTAAACGAAATAAAGAATCTCGTGTGTTTAATAATATTAGTATAGATAAAAAGAAAACAGAATAACCTTGCAAATCGTGAATATGCTAACAAGTCGAAAGTGCGTATTTTCCAAGTTTATGTATGGTAAGTCCCAACTTAAAAAAAAATCACAAGTGCTGTGTACCAAAACTAAGTAAGCCCATAAACTTATTTATTTACCATTAGGCAACCCAGAAGCCAGTTTTGAACAATTTTTAAATTTGATGCAAGTCGACTTGTCAACCTATTCACGCTTTGTACGGATAAATAGAAGTATGTATGAAGGTACGCAGTAGAGTTATGAATTTACCACTATATAAATACTGAGTGACAGTCAATTTTGTTGTTGCATTTAATTATTTGTTAAAGTGAGTTAAAATAATTATTATTTTACCAAACTCTAAATATATCAATTTAATAAATGTTTCATGTTACCTACAAAAAAAAAACAACAAGGTATCAAATAAATTAAATTAATAATAAATAATTCTGCAACTTGTTTTCATAGTTGTTTATATGTAATTTATGCAAGCCTTAGTACATACGTGTAAAATCGTATATAATTAAAGAGATTCTTAAAATTCCGATAATTATCACTATTAAATATTGGTATCTTACAAGATAATAAACGTGAAGGCGAAATATACAGCAATTATTACATTGAAAAATACTACGCACCTTGATCTTAGAGTCGTACGAATAAAATTATGTGTCTAGGAGAATAAATTCCTAAGAATTATCAAGACTTTTATTAAAAATAAATGATATTACCTGTTTATCTCAATATTCCTAACGAGATGGTGATGTTAAACATTGTTATGACATCAAGTTCTTTAAGTGTAACATGAAAAGATATGTTTTTTCTGTATGACCTTGCTATTAGCCTTAAGGGCCCTATCCAAAAACAGAGCCGCTGCGGCTTTCACAACTTTACCGGGCTTGGGGGCGAGCGCTTAAGGCACTCAGCCGCCCCCAAGTCCGGTGAAGCTGTAAAAGCCGCAGCGGCTCTGTTTGACGATAGGGCCCCTAAGGCTAACAGTGTAGTCAGTTCTAAAAAAAAAAAAATTAAAAAAAAAAAAAAAAAAACTCAGCCGCGAAAGCATGGGCAACCAGCGCGCAAGAGTGCCAAAGTGGCCGGACCTCGGCTTGGGCTGTTGCTGCGATTGCAATGATTGAATGAGGTCGCGATCTGTCTAATTCCCTATCCGTAGAATCGAGCTAAACTAACATATACAGATGTTATATAGACAGATAAATAGACTCCTCCCAGGAGGAAGGAAGGAGCATGTGTATGTGCATTTAGTGATCAGAAATATGTTCTAAACTAACTAGTGCAAAAAAAGAAAAAAAAATGTACCTGTGAGGTGTGCACGTATGTACATGTGTCTGTGACGTTTGTATGTGGGTAGCTAAGTGTTGCACGTAAAGTGTCACTTGTATCGCGCGGGATGAAGAGACATAGGTATAAGAGCCATGACTTGCGATAGATTCTCGATTTCTCTGTGGTTACCGCTGTTTTTTTATTATATTGTGGTCACCATAAGGCGTACGCAACTGCAAACAAGTGCGAACGGCTTGGATCCGTCGAAAAATGTAACGTATAGCTTTCTATATGTGTGCACGTATTTGTACATTTGCATGTGTGTAATTTTTTCCCGTTACAGTTTTTACAGTTGGCGAGTTTAAAAACGTAATTTGTTTCATTTCTGTGGCGGTTCGAAAAGACGCCATTTTTTGTATTCTATACTAATAGTATGGTGGTGCACGGACAGTGATTTTTGATTCAGGTGTCTTTGATCTGTTAGTGGATGTACCCAGTACCTATGTAAAACCAAAGCCACAACATACGATGTTCGCCAGAAATCCACGATGGTACTGAAATAAACCGAGTAAACGCCAGCCGCAGTAAATGTATGTACGCTTTTTCGCGTTGTCAGCTCTTCCAAAACCACTTACGCTTAAACACAGTGCGTGCATGCTAAGCCTTATACTATTAAAAAAAATAACTCTAACAATATTGATAGATTTATAAGCACCGATTATAATAAATAAGTTATATAAGGTCATATAAGTCCATTTTATTCAGCGAAGCGAATCCGTCAAAGTTTCGCAGAAGGCTTCTACATAAAGCGTTAATAGTCCGGTTGTTTGATAATAATAATAAGTCATTCCAATTTTATATTTATGTTGTCGAGGAATGTTCATTCTTAATAGTAGATTATTAGGAATACATATTTGTGCAAATGAGGCGTACGCGAGACTTGGGAGCTTGAGATACCAACTTTATAATGACTGTATTTAATCAAGGAAATGCATTTTTATACATTCAGTTATTTAAAGAAAGGAAGGAAGGTAACAATTATAAACTTGCTTCGATCATCAATATTGTTGTAGAAATATTTATTAGTGTCCGGATAGACAATAAAGAGAGCAGATTGAATAGTGAGGTATGGCATAGAGAAATTTCTTTAGAGATTAGCCTAATTTAGGGGTTAGCATAGTGGTCGTAAGCGCGACTGCTATGCGCAAGGTCCTGGGTTCGAATCACAGGTCGAGCAAAGTGTTATTGGATATTTCCTATGAAACTCTCAGTAAAAGCTCGGAGTTTGTTTTCGTGCCCGATTAATGGCAATAGGCTCGCCCCCTATTACATGGGACCTAAAAACATACTCGGCGAACTGTGGGTGTACAAATGTACACCTCTGCCTAACCCTTCGGGGAATACAGTACAGAATACGAGTACAAGCGTCCATAGGCTACAGTAGCCGCTAAATAACAATATTTAATAACTTTAGCCTTTATTTAATAATAGTCTTTAACAATCTATTATTGTAAATAACCATTAATCTCTTCATATTATAATCAATGTAATTTATTTGTATAGATAATTCTTTTACCTTTATCTCTACGGATAATAAATAAAAGAGGCATTTCCGAGTAAAGGCATGGGCTTAACCATCACGCCATCCACAACGTTTTGCGATTTTAATCGCCGAGTTCTATATTTTTCCTATAAACGATGGTATTCAAGAACATTTCATAAGCATTCAGGATTACTCACGATGTTTTCATTTACAGTCAGCCGATAGTGTTATAGACTCATTAAAATAATGATATTAGAGAATGATATAAGGTACTTGATCACACAACTCTTAGCTTTAAAGTATTATAAGCTTAAAACATATTCTGTTGTCTTGATTCTAGTACTATACATTTTTTTTTTTTTTTTTAAGTATACAAAAGGGACACGCAACCGCGCTACAGCGGTTACTCACAAAGGACGGAGCGGTGTGTTTGTTTTCTTTTGAAAGTCGTTTAATAAAAGGGCCAGATGTGTGGATATAATCTCGAGAACATCTTGAGGATCTCACGTTTAGGTTGGAAATGTGAGAAATTTCCGAGTGTAGTGCACTCTCCGCCTCGGAGATCTTACGAGCGCACTTTGCACGTGTTTTCTTGCACGAAAACTCGTTTAAAACAGGAGAATTATTATCACGTCTGCGGTTCCGCATTTCCTGACTACGTTCAACGCATTACGTTCTTGTTTTCAAGTTTTAATAAGTGCAAACTAGATTTCATATATACTTGGAATTTCTGATGAGGCTGAAGCCAACAAAACTCAAGACGTGAGTGAGACTAATATTCATAGTTTGTCATAATATTCTTATTGTTGAGTCATACTTTTAAACTATACAGGTAACTATACATATAGATTATCTATACAATTAATAAAATTGAAGTGTCTCTTTGTAATGTCAAAATAACAGTTTTTTACTAAATGTATATGAAAGTATATACTACACATATAACAAAACATCCATTTTAAAAAATTTTCTCTGTCTGTTTTTCTGTATGTTCCGGGTAATATCCAAAACGGTTGGACTGATTTTGACGGAACTTTCACTGATAGATAGCTGATGTTATAGGGAGTAACTTAGGCTACTTTTATTTTAGAAAAAAGAATAAGAGTTTGGTACAAATAAAAAAAACTGGTCATGGTGAATCAATTCGGGCACTTAAATGGCTTACGCTGAGTAAACCATAAGAGATATAGCAAACTACAAAAAGTCATGTAGAGTATACGCCTATCTTCTAAGGAACACCCACAATAAGCATTTTTGTCTTTAAAATAGCCGGGAGCGGGAGACTAATATTCGCGCAGGCATTATGTAGTCCACCTGGGTGAAGCCACGGGCACAGCTAGTATGCTATATAATCCACAGTAATAAATTTATAGTTATATCTCTACAGGTAAATTTATTTTATTTCAAAATTTTCGCATAGATACATACATACCTTTTATAAAGGGAAACACACTGGTCACAAACGTTTTTTTTTGTCTTTCTGTATGTCCAGATTTAGTTTAAAAACAGCTTGACTGATTTTTTACACGGAAATCTTATATCATTCTACAGTTCATATTTATATAAATAAGAGTAATTAAAATAAATAAAATTCATAATGAAAATATTGGACATTGCGGTTTTTTTCTATAATATACTTCAATTAATAATGTTTAAGAAAATCTTCAAAAGTTATAATAAATCAGTAAGTTAAAATAAAACTTTTTATTTTAAACTTTTGTCTGTATCATGGCGAGTATTCTGAATTCTTATTTAACATTGTCCTATCATCTCCCTTCCACTACTACAGAACCACGCGGGTTGGTATTTGTAACACAGTAACACCCATATTGGTTATTATAGAACAAAGAAGTTATGTTTACCTTACTGTAAAGATGTGGATTCTCTCCCGACCAGAGTGTTATCTCCCTCCTACGATATTGGGTATTTCAGACGGAGCATGAAGGGGCCCTTCTGCAGACCAGCATGACGGCGATCGCTGCCGATAGAATTTTTCACCAGCGGTTGCCGTTTTTTCTGAACTATACCGTCATTTTACCGAGCTGCTATAAAAAAACTAATAAAGTACAGATGGAACTATTTCAAACAGCAATATACATTTTAGTTCTCGCTTTTATCTCTTTTATTATTTGAAAACCAAAACAACAATTACCATAAAAGTCACATAAATGTATGCATAACATAATAATTCTTCATGTTATCCTTTATCGTAGAATTATGAGAATGTAATAGTCCACCTTTAATTTACTGCTTCTTTTATCGTCGAAAAAAATAATTCTGGCAAACCATTTGGGAATATTGCAAGTATTATTTTTGGTTTTTCATATCAGAAGGCCACCAAGGGTTTATCTTGTTATAAATTACATTTTGGGATAAATGATAGCCGTTTTTTAAAGTTAATCCAATGAAGAATAGAAATTTAGTAGGAATCATCATATATTACAACTGATATTTTTTGTATTTATTTCTTGATAAATCCGGTTTTCTTTTTTATTTTTCGATCTGGCTATACTTTTAGTCTTAAGGGCCCTGGAGCCATTAGAGGCTTTGACAGATTCACCGGGCTTGAAGGCGATCGCGGAAGGCACTCAGCTGCGAACCTCGTCTTGGGCTGTTGCCGTACATGCAAATAAGTCGCGATATAACTAATTCCCTATCCATAGAATTCAATCTAACTAACTATACATATACATTTCTGCCTTCTGGGATGAAGGAAGAAACATGCGTATATGCATTTAGTAATTTGGCAATTTGGTCTAAGTCTAACTAGCCAAAAAAGAAAAAAAAGGTTCCTTACAGAACCTATGTACCTGTGTGGTGTGCACGTATGTGGTGGTGCAGTGTCACTGTATCGTGTTGGCGGCTGCGTGGCTCAAAGAGCTCTATGCCGGAAAAACGAACCTAGGATTGAGATTGCGCTGGAGAGGGTGGTCGTGGCGGGTGTGCAAGACCGTAGTTAACCGCCCGTCCCTTGCGGAGGGAACGGCTGTTTCGCGGGCGTGGGTGCAAGCACGTTTGATTTGAAGAGACGGACGGGTATGACGCGTTAGCTACTGTGATTTCATAATCGGGGTCGATACAAATGTTCCACGGCCTACGTTTTACCTTCGTAATTTGAGGTAACTTTAGTTACATTACACAATAACTTTTAAGCATTAAGCGTACTTTAGCAAACATCTTTTTTACTAATAGGTACTTTGTATTCTTTGTCTTTTTTCTGCCTAACATTTAATGTAACTTAGGTAATCTCCGATTAAATTTGATCCACTTCGTTTGATCTTTGGAATATTAGAGATAATATAGTCAAAACTCATACCTGATAATGTACCTAATCATAGATATTTATTGTACATTTATGAATTGAGAATAAACAAAAGTAACAAACATTTTTACATTAATTGAGCTTTTACTAATCTAATTCGTTCATTATCTTGTTCTAGATTTTCGTTGTCTTTGTACCTTCCCATAGCTTATCTTTTCTAAATCACTAATGGGTCTGCCTTAGTCCTAGTAGATTAAGAGTGTTCACTTGGTTACACGCGAAAAATTACTGGAATTGCCAGGAATTACATTGTCTTATCAGACAAAGGAGATTAATCTACGAATCCCCGATGTGGGGGAAAAAAATAAATTCTGTTTATTCAACATACCAAATCAACGCGATGTATGTACTTAAACAAGTTTGTATGAGCTGCTGCGTTCATATGATATTACTGTTAAAGCTGTAAGTTAAATTCTCATTCCCCTCTCCCATTCAATTTTCCATACACGGTAAAATACTAATTTATATGTAAATAATAGTATAGATTCTTCGATGTATAGACATCAATTTTAATTATTATAATGTCAAAATTGAACCAATGATGGCTCAGTTGTTAGCGTGTACGGACTCCGCGAATACCTGCAAATGAGTCTGAGCTTTCGGTGAAGGAAAACATCATGATGAAACCACAGCATGGTGGTTAGGCTTTTTCTAATGCCTGCCTGGCTAGCTACCACAAGTTGAAAATCTGTTGCCAAACACCAATAGGTGTATTCTGGCAGCTGCACTTGAGATCCAGTCTTCAACTAGGCTTAGCGTGCTACCATCTTGGGCCGTCGATACTTAAGATCAGGTGAGATTGTGGCTATAACGCTAAACCCATATCTTAAAAAAAATAGGATCTCTTACAAATTATGGCATGATGTCCTCTTTTGATCTCCTTCTGAGTTGAATTTAAGGAAGGACTATTTAAATTTAATATTTGTATACATTCACTAGTGTTAATTCTATACCGATCTTTCGCCAATTATAAACTATTTTTTTATAATTAAAAATAATAATTTCAAAATTATATAAATTAATCTAGCATTTTTCATATAATTTTCATTAGCAATTTGCAATGTGGGAGATTCTTCTAATTTTATTTTTATTTTATTTATTTCAAGGCAAACAAACAATTACAAATTCCATATTACTTTACAAGAAAAAATAAAACACAAACCAAAATCAGTTCCCACAAAATCTAGCAATAAACAATACGAGTTAGTTAATTTAAAATAAAAATTAAAAAAACAATTCAAAGTATCAATAATAACTAAATTATATATATTAAAAAAAGAGCCATATTCTAAAAAATATAAATTAAAAAAATAATAAAAACACAAAAACAAGTTTTAAATGCACTAATAAAACATGCAAATATATCGATTTTATTAAAACACTTATCATGCGTATAACAAGATCTAAAAATAAAGGTATTTCTTACATATCTTCTCTTGGTAACTGGAATATTAGAAAAGGAAATTATTTCTAGCATTAAGCCGGGGACATCTAAAACTAATTTCACTTACAAGGAATGGGAAAATCATAGTCATAGTCATGGGAATGGGATTCATATTGGGAAGTCTGGTTCGCTGCGTTTAATTTTTATGAGACTTGTACCTACTAATGATTAATAACAGATTTTCCAATATGGTGGTACCAAAGCCGTTCTTTACGACAACAATAATAGTCACGATAACCTTGAAATTATCTACACCTGTAATTTACAACACAAAAAATGAGTAATCATACAAATAATGAGCTATTATATGCACAAATGATTATATCTTTACAAAAAACTACTCTAATTAAAGTTATTTCATGATTAGGTCAATTGACAGCTATAAAACAGGCACTCTAATTCTTCGTGTCAAATCAAATCAAACAAACGGACAGTCACGAGTCAAGCTCAAGGCCACGAAACCTTAACCCTGGTACCCGTTGCATTAGCAACAATATTAATACGATTCGATTGATATATATTTGCTAGAAACAGCATTTGATATTTGCTTTATTTATTGCTTAATATATTTCACTAATATTTAATGGTTAGTTAAATAAAGTAATATTAATAATGTACTATATATTACGTATATTACTTATTATTTTATTATACATACTCAGTATATTTTAAATGTTTGATCTGAATGTATATCATATTGTTTAGATTACAGACATATAATATGATTTGTTTTATATTTTATTTTGTATTTATTTGTTTATATTTTTTACTAGGTATCCCTGTTTTGCTTCCTAGAATACTTCCATCTAAAGGTCGTTTGAAGAAGATTGCTCTCAGCAAAAAAGCCACCCTTTTTAACTACTCATCACAGAACTTTGAATGTTCAACTGAAGCTGCAATTAACGATGTAGAATGTATAATTTATAGAAAATAAAATAAATAAACGTAGCTCATAAACCCATCGGAAGACTTTTACTATTTTAAAAGAAATACATTTACATTTTATATACATTTTGTATATAAGTTATATAACTTAAAATACTTTTAATTAATTTTAACAAAAATATCCATTTTTCAAAAAACATGGTTATAAGTATTTACTACGTATTAACTACGTGTTGTGTATCCATTTAAATATTGACACTTCTAGTCGCTCTATATCACGAACGTAACGATTATACCCAGATTACAATCGGATTATTCAAATCTAATACGGTGGGTTGAGATTTATTTGGAACGAACAATTCCAACTTGCTCTCCTCTGCTATATATTATCATTGAACTGAATAAATTTATCTCTAAATTCCATCTCGATTATCAATATGACTCGTTAGATTTTGTAAATTTTGAGCATTGTTGCGCCTACGTGATTTCGACATTGGCTTTTAAACATTGTTTATATTTTCGTAAATATTTCCGACCTTCCAGTTATTTATTATTATGTTAAAATATTCCTTTAAATTGTCAAGTTTATGCTGTCTTTAAAATACACTGAATAATCTTTATTGTATCACAAATAAAATACCGAATATATTAACTTCTAAAAGCGACTTTACCCGCGTGAAAATACAATATATAAAAAAACGTATAAAAACAATGTATGTATACAAAATTTCGACTAATTCTTCATCCCCTGAAAAGTTTTTTTTTTAATATTTCCGAAGTATGTTCTTCGGCACAAAAGCAACTTATTTCCCATATTTCATATTTCTTCTTTTTCTTCTTCTTCCAAACTTGGCAACTAGTCCTCTTTAATGAAAACCATTACTGCCATTATCAAGTGAATATAATGTCATAGACATATCTTATGACGATCGCAGTATCCTAACAAGATGGTGGCTCCCTTGTTAGAACTTTCTAGGGAGTTTGTGTGGGATCCAAGAATGCATGATGATATATTTATAATACACTTCAGTAATGCACAAAAACCAAACTATATCACGCAAAACGCCACCGAGATTACATAATATAGAGTCAAAACCTAAGCAAACGAATTAAAAACAAAAACCACAATATGTCACCTCCTGCCAAAAACTCCATATTTCATATTTGTAGCTGGAATCACAGACATTGATATGTAACTCATTAATTCTCAATCCCTTATCAGTTTCTTTCAAATCTGTGAGACAATTATCACTAAATAGGTTGAACAATCAAGAATACGCTATATATCCCTGTCTAAAATCCTTTTTGGTGTTAATCCATTCAGTGTATGCTCTATTTATTCTGATACAAGCACTTTTTAATATCTTCGTATTATATCTACCAGCATCAATGTTCAGTACTTTAATTCACATTACAACTCTACTTCTGATAAGCAGTCGTCAATTTATTTGACATTCGTATTCATTTTACAGAAAAGCTGTGAATATTTTTCTAATTTTAACATTAAAATCATCTTAGTTGTATTGTTATCTTTTTAAGGTTTAAGACGGCACACCATATTTTTATATCAAAATAAATATTCGCTCAGTATACAGTCATTTGCAATTTATATGACGTCATCCGGAACCTCTAAAATTTTTATTTCATAACTACTCATCCATATATCAATAGAAATGACGACTTAGAGGAAATATTTCAATTTATTATTCAGTTCTAAAACGATCATAGATACTATTGTTCAATTGAAGGTTAAAAAATATCATTAACACTATTGTGTTAAAAACAATAAATTTGAGATATAAAAATTTTATCACACTTTTAAGCCTCCTTTACACTTTGACTTTAAACAGACTATTGCCATACAAGAAAAAACATTTAGAACTTTTTCTTTTTATTTATTTATGATTCTATAACTACTCAACTCAGTTGGTGACATGAGTTCAGGTTTATTTCAAACTAGCTGTGTGCCACGGTTTCCTCGTGTTAAATTTATTTCACTAACTTTCCATCGGCCGCTGCCAACGTTGTTTTTTTATCGTAGCACGGCAAAGTGACTACACTGTGCCTGAAAGTGTAATCCAATAACAATGGTGTTGTTCTCACTTCCCATACTTTCCTAGAGTTTATCAGATGGCTAAATGTTTATTAGGTACTGCTACGCTTTTGAGAGTCGTAGCGTGAACATATTAACATTTCTCAATAACTAGGCTATAATATGCAAAAGAAGTGTTTTGATCTGACTGGTAGTTCCAGAGATTATTTGGCACGTTTAAACGAACAAGCTCCTTAGTTTTATAATATAAGTATAGATTAAGAATTATAATCACCAACATATATGGACATAAATGGAAATTTCAGATTAATTTTGATTATTAATTAATTTTTATCCTAATTGAATTTCTCATTGTGGTTCATTTCATTGTGGTTTAATTTTAACTAGTGGTCGCCCAATGATACAAATTCAACCAGCGACTTGGCGACATATTTTGGGGGGTCTAAGTTCAATGGCACTGGTCGTGTCAGGATTCGCAGTATTAATTTATTTTATTTAATATATTAGTAACAGATATTATAGATAAATTTTAGCTTTCTGCACTCCTTCTCCATTTAAACTTTAACCATGCCAAATCTCACATTCTTCCGTGAACGCAATACGCTTAAAAAGGGGTACAAAGTTTTGGCTTCACGTATTAATATTATATATATTATATTTTAATAAAGTAATTTAATTCTGTTCCAATATTGACGCCAATATTTGATTACAATTATTTTTCATTATTTAAGTTTCTCAATTTACTTTTACTAATAGTGTTATTTAACTTTTTATCTGTATTTTATATTTTTTTAAGCTATAAAAGCTGAAAAGCTGATTAATAAATTCTTGTAAATGTGTGATTGATCTCTCGGAAACGGCTATAGTGATTTGGATGAAATTTTCCAAGTTACCTAAATATACAGAATAATAAAGATACCATTCTAAGCTTCTTTGCCTAGATATGAATAAGTTAATTCAAATATTTAATAAGCATATTTCAAAGATACTATTTTATCAATGGCGAAAGGTTGATTATTTATTTTAGTTTATAGGTACCTAGTATTTTAAACATTCAATTGTTAACAGTCGGTTGACTAAAATCCGGTTTAACATAACAATATAAACCCAACCCCACGTGTAACTTCCTACAGCTTTATTTGTTCGTGGAGGTGTGAAACGTGATGTGACAATAACAGACTGGTGACAACTGTATGTGCCGTGTCATCGCATGCAGGAAGATGACAACAGGTGAGAAAAAATCAATTTGAGATGCTGAAAAAATGTCAGTCTCGATTTAAATGTGATAGAGGCATGTCATATCAAGGTTAAGCATTGTATTGTGGCTACCAGTCTAATATCGCTCGTAATACTGTAATATTTCTTAAGTAAAGCAAAAAATTCACATGACCATCGTGTTAGTTTATTAAAAACAAACTTATTCTTCGTTTGTCAATAAGACCAATAAAGTATGATGGTTTTCGGTTAGTCTTCTTCGTCTTTTATTCTTCTCTTCTGTCTTTTACGGACAGTTACAACGTAATAAATATTAAATCAATACTTATAATAAATACTTTAATTATTAAAGGCTCTAAGAAGGCACTTATGAACGTTAAACACTACTACCGGTTCAGTAATTATCCCAGTCATCAAGAAACACTATCGGGCTTGTTTACAGTTTATAATCCTATTAATATTTTCACGGATGCACAGAGAGCAAGTCACTTTTAGACGTCACCATTATTCATAATAACATTACGGTTTTGTGGCCATCATTATAAAATGTTGCTCATATATTTTCGAATAACCTCTTTAACATGACACGAAGAGACAATATTTTGCACATTGCCAAGTATATGAAGTTATTTCAGTAATATTTATTATACTCAAACTGATCGTTGTTCTAAAAACTTAAAACAACTTTTCTTATACTGAAAAATATACCATATTTTTATTCTTTTGAATATTTGAAAAGTATACCTACAAAGATGTTATTGTTTTTATTATATAACGGCAAAGCGACGGCTCATTTACCTAATGGTAAGCACGGTGCAATTCCAAATACATCGGCGACCACCGAGGGATTTAAAATCTAATGACAGTCGTCGCCGTCTATCGACCTGCTCAAATGACTCTTTTAAAAAAGCAGCAAACAGTAAAGCACTTTAAGCAGTAAAGTAGTAAACTATGTCATCACACAGTTATTAGTGAGGATATTTCATACCAAAACAACATTCATGCTGTGTATACGTACTTGTAAGCAAATTTATTACATACACGCACGCACACACACACACATACACACATAATGATATTTTTAATGTTTTATTTGTTGTTTGCCTCGTATTTTTATCTTTAATTTTATTCGTAATGTGAGAGTCAAGAAACAAGGATTTGCATATTGGGGAAGACACTGTTACTTGAGACACAGGTTATACCTAGTTCAGGTGACAGGGTTGAGCCATGTTTGATGTTATTGCATTGTGAAAAATAAATATTTCTGATTATGACTTTATGTTTGAAGAACCCACATTGATTAGTTACAATTTTGCTACAAGGGTGTTAAATATCTCATAAAAATTATATATTTTCCTAGTGATGTCTGTTACCAGTTAAGTCTTTATAGTAACAAAGATTAATTTTTAAATACATTGAAAGTAAATATTTACTTATTCTACTGTACTGAAATATTGTTCAAAATTTTACGCGGACGTCGGATGTAACATAATCTCACTGAAGCGTATCTGAACCAAAGGGAACATTAATTAACTTTGTAAATTCTGTAACAATTACCAAACTCTCACGCCGATCCGTTATGTAAATGCAATGAATAATTTCCTCTTCGCGAAGTTATGAACACCTTACATATATGAAGTAACGTAATTAAGTATTCAGTTATTTGTTTTGTTACTCTGATATAACTGGAGTTTGCCGTGAATTTGTCTGCGTGGTTTATTGTATCTAATATCCAAACTTGTGTATATTATCTTCAAATAAACCCTTACAGCATAAATATGACGGCAGCTTCATGACAATTCACATAATCAATGTGGTTTTTTTAAATATTTAAAGATGCTGGCAATATATTGATCTATTATAGAATTGAAAAACAATGTATACCTGAGTCAAAATTATGTTGTAATTTTTGTGGTTTTCAAGAATTGGTGCTTATATTATTTTTATATAACCGAGAATAAGTTACTTAATGAAATTTTATAATTTTACCAGCTGTTTACAATATTTAAAAGAAACAATCCTATGTTTATCTATACTATATACTATTAAATTATACTATACATACTATTATATTATTATTATTTATTATAGTATAATAAAGCGGAGATGTTTTTTTGTTTAAAAACAGTAATCTCTGAAACTACCAGTCAGATAAAAAAGTTGTTCTTGCATTTTTTGACTACTTATTGAGGAAGTTTGTAGGCTAATATAACATCACGCTATGACCCAATAAACCGGAGCAGTAACCATTAACATCAAGGAATCTGGCAAATTGTAGGCAAGTACCGAAAGTGAGAACAACGATAAACTACACGGGTGCATTGGCGGCGGCGACACTACCGCGATTGGTCGAATAAATTTCACACGGATGAAACCATAGGGTACAGCTAGTTCGAGATAAATTGATTCTTCAATTATAAAGCTATTACACTATTGTCTAATAGTGCATCATCAGTGCGTAAGTTTTACATAATTTATTACAGGTAATCGCTTCAATGACGCAATGTATGACGCCCACGTGCCAGGAACGAGGTAATGAGACGAGAATGCCATCCGTGAACTTTTAGCCATGACTCGGACTGATTGAGATGTGAATAAATTTTTTATTTTAAGTCGTTATAATTTTTTATAACGTGATTTGCTGTTGGTTCAACACCTACGATTTCATATTAATTTTTTTGCTATTCGTAAAAACGAAGCAGTTTTATTGACATATGTGAACTATATAACAGATATGATGATGATGCATTCGGCGGTTTTTTTTACCTTGTACACATGATATTTTGTAGCCGTAATGGTCTGTTTGTTATGAATGGAATGATTGAATGACTGTTACATAGATGGATATGGATTTATAATTTGACGTTTGTAAGTGATTCCTCAAGACTTAAACTTTATTATAAATTTAAAAAAATATATAGTGAGACGATACACTTAAAGTTATTGTATCGTATATTTTATGTATAAGCAGCTGGTGAAAGGCTTGCAGGCAATGGTGACCGCCGATCGATTGTATATATTTCTGTGGTCGACTTTGTTTTTGGATTGTACTGCCACACGCCACGTCCACTCTCTCCTGCGGCAACTCAAATCTAGGTCCGTTCCCTCGGTGTGAAGCCCTTAAATCTAGCAGCCATTAGCGCGATACAGTGACACTACACTTGAAATCAATAAATACCAACATACATCATTACACTGCACCCAACACTCGCGCACACCACACAGGTAAATAAGTTTTACAAGGGACATTTTTTTTGTACTAGTTAGTTTAGACAAAAACTGACAGATCACTAAATACATATACACATGTTCCTGCTTTCCTGTGAGTGCCTTAAGCGCTCGCCCCCAAACCACGGTGAAACTGTAAAAGTCGTTTGGGGCAACAGGGCCCTTATGGCTAACAGTATAGTCAGTTCTAAAAAGAAAACAGAAGGATTGTATTGTGGTTACCACATCACGTATAGGGCACTAACTTTGCTGTGCTACAACTAAAAGAAACTCATTTTTACTTGAAACAGTTGGGAACAAAATAAAGTTATTATTTTATTGTCTAAAGTAATATTGTTATACATGCTACCTTACATTTTTTCCATGTATCGCTATAAGGCTGGGGTAAAATGTTTCTTAAACTTAAGTTCTTTTATTGTAGTGTGATTAGTAATACAATAAAGTATTAAAAATATAAAATAAATTATATTAGGAAGTGTTTATTATATCTTATAAAAATATATGAGAGGTATTGAGTATTATCAAGGATCTTCAAACACGCGATAAATTCACAAATGGTGTGCTCAGTGCGACCTTAAGTTTTGATGACATTTACCTTCGGCATATTTTCCCGCATTTTGTTTAAATGTTAACCGATACTGGTAAATGCTCAATTGTATGCTGATAATTTAAAGCCATTAAAATTGATTACCAATACGACTGTATATTTTAAACTTAATAATCATAAACGTATGTGTGTTCATTAATTTATGTTGAATTTATTTTGTGGTTAAGTGATACAGAGTTTATATCCTAGCTAGGCTTAAAAAAACAACGAAAGTATCAAAGTAGTCAATTTTTTTAAGATAATAATAAACGTTCGCTTTTTTCTTTGTTATATTTTAGGAATTTTTTTTTCTTATTCTCTCATCCTAGCAGTAATTTATTATGCATAATAATAAGATGCAATCGATTTGAACAGACCAGCTGCCACATCAGTGAACGTATCGCCTAATGTTTTATTATAAATATCAACGACAGACTATAGTCTGTTCAAACAAATAATCGTCTGTTATTATAGTCTTCACTTACTCTTGCTTACTTTGATATGTTTTCATGAATTGTTGAATAATAGTTACGTTTCAGTTATGAGTTTATAATACATATTTTTCCATATCAAGCGTAAGGTGAAGATATATTTACATAGGCCGGTATGGTAGTGTTATTATATATTTGAGATTGTAGGTACTGTGCTTACCATCAGAAAAAG
This sequence comes from Saturnia japonica, assembly GCA_033032175.1. Taxonomy (NCBI): domain Eukaryota; kingdom Metazoa; phylum Arthropoda; class Insecta; order Lepidoptera; family Saturniidae; genus Saturnia; species Saturnia japonica. The sequence goes on along the minus strand of CM065320.1, from coordinate 715,654 downwards.
TACCGTAATTTATCGAACTATTATTAAAAAAAAACTTACTCAGTACAATAAATTAAAAATATAGTTATGGTCTGTCCAAAGCTATTAATTTATGAATTGTCGTTTTTCTCACGACACGAATGACATAACATAATTAGCCTTTACCGAAATGTCCTGTGCAGTCACGACAATCTTTCAGAATTAAGTCATTCATTACACACAACGTGATCCAATTCTATGTGTTAAGATACAATCTGTTAATGCAAATATATTAATCGGCTGTAAAAACTTTTTGATTGACGCCTTCCTAAGTTCCTGTCATGATGTTATGTATATTAAGTTTAACTAACATATAACTTTGTGTGTAAGTATTAGGCAAACAATGGAACAATAGACTGAATAATTAGCCGTGGTGCTTATGCTCATTTCCTACAAAATACCCTTCCGCAAACAATACGAATTCCTATGAAATAATAATATGTAATTTTAGATACGTATGGTCAAGAGGTTAATCGACAATTTTGCACTAACGCTAACACATAACTATTAATCAGAGATAATACATAAGAACACTTACTGTGAGCTATAAATCATTTAAAACTGAACCTGATAATTTTTTTTAAAGATTTTTTTGTTTAAATAATTACTAATTGAATTTTTTTGAAACATAAAAATGGTACGGTGTCCGAAATATCATATTTAAATTTGGATTACAATATTTGGATTTTTCGTTGTATGTAAATTATATATAATATATAATGTGATATTAGTAACCACCCGCGACTTCGTACTCTTTCATCTATATGCAATTAATAAAATTGAAGTGTTTGTTTGTAATGTCAAAATACAAGTTTTTTTTACTAAATGCATTTATAAGTATATACAGTACTTATAACATAACACCAAATTTAATGATGAAATGAATAAATTGAATGGAAGCAGGTACAAACTAAAACTAAAACAAATTAAAAAGTAACCCTTCTTTTATTATTATTCCCATACATACGACAAGATAAAAGAAACTCAACCCAGGAATCTTACTGTGGGATCATCATAAATTACACAAGGGCGCAACGGCATTGGTATTTAAGCCAGAACACTTGCCTACATAAACAGAGGACAATCTAATGGCATTATAAACATAACTCAGGCTCGAAGTCAAACACACGCCGACTGCATAGTGCATTCACACCATATAAATCTCATTGAGTGTACGTGTAGTCGTAAATGTCTAACAAGCAAGGGTGTTATTAAATTTACTTCTATACTGATTTAGGTAATAATTTTAGTACCTTTTTAATATGAGTCACAAAATAGATAGATACAGAAAATCAGCTTCATATAACGAACGATAATGACTAATGACGCACGCGCGCAAAAACGGGTACATACGAGGATCTCGGATCAATTCGGTCGAAAACTAGTCGCGAGTGTCCGCGCTCATCTGATAATTATAATTTTAGTATTTTGTATGACACTAGGTTCCGAATTGAAATTTAATAAACGATGCTATCTAATTTGTTGTATGTTTTCATAAATATTTATTAATTTATTAATCTTTATTGTACACCGTTAGTTACATATAAAATCGAACATTAAAATTATATGTTAAGTACAAAAGGCGGTCTTATTGCTGAAAGCAATCTCTTCCAAGCAACCTTTGGATGGATATATTACAGAGTGTAAATGAGGTATTATGTGTGTAATAAGAACAGCAGAATTAAAACAATTAAACACGGCATAAAATTTAACAAAAATCATAAAATAAATGGATGCTATAGCTAAAGAAATATATGAAATATAGACTACATTATTATTATTTATAATTATAATACAAACAAAATAAAGATAACAAATAGAGAACTTTTTAGTTCGTGCCGAGAGGAGGTTACCTTAAAACTGTGACTCTAAAGCCCAGGTTCAGTTGCAGAAAGGAGAGGAGGAAGGGTATGTTTACTAACCGATATCGATACCTATGTCAAAATCGATGTTTTTGTAACTCATCTCTACCCTACGTGACCCACTCTACATGCAAGCCTTTCTAGTTTGTGAAATTTTTTGTCCAATATAAATCGGGTAAAGTGCCTATAAGTGACCTCAAACAGTAACCTATGTTAACTCAATGAAAAGTAAACTCTCTTACCTGGAAATAAATGTGTTCACGTTAGTCTTTAAGGCGTCTTAGATTTAAAGGCCTAAAACGATCACCTACACTGCCATTTTCGGTGGCAGTCAAATCCGTGATATCTTACGGTTGTTTCCCGTAATAGCTATCATAGACTTACGTACTAGAAATATAATTCTAAAAGAGACGTTTTTTTAAAACTTACGTTTAGACACTATTTTCGATAAGAAAAAACCGTAGGTATGCTTAAAAGAGGAAGGAGGTTACGAGGTGTATGCATCTTGTACTATATTAATAAATCTTTAGTTCTGTGTATAATGTACATGTGTATTTTTCTAAGTTTCGTGGTAGATTTTTAAATAAATTATAAAGGGCACTAATCACGGATTTGATATTAAAGATATAGTGTCTGTCTGTATGTTTGAATGTCTGAATTTAAATAAAAGGCTAAAAGAGTTGTCAATACCACTGGTCTACAGTGGAAACGTATTCGAAATAATTTCAACTAAATTTTACTCGTCTACCCACACTGAATACTACTTGATAAATAAAAGTCATTTATTAGTTTAAGTTTTCACGGTACCTGGAGTATCTTTCGAATTTCTTTATTTTACATTCATTGAGCTTGATAATGTTGTTATATACTTAATTAGTTGAAATGTAATTTAAAAAATATTGTGTTTTGGTGCTCTGCTCTGAATTACTAAGTGATAAATTTGTTGAAAGATAAACATCGATATTTTATAACAAGATGTTTCGAAAACGCATGAATAATCCTGACAATTGTTTGTTAAATTTGTGGTGAGGTGATATTTAATAAGAATATGTTCTATATTGCCTACAATAAAGGAAAGCACATTCTTACTATTTTAATGAAGAAATAAAATTCCAGGATAAAAGCTGGGTTCCACATTTATGCAGCAATCCATGTTCTACAAATTTGAGAAATTGGCTGAGTGGCAATAAACTATTATTTCGTTTCACAATGCCAATGTAGTTGCGAGAATCAATCAAAAGATTGTTATCTCTGCTTGAAAACTCATATATTTGTATAACTGGTGCGCGATAAGTTGAGACCCACGCGAAATGCGACTCCCCGCCCGCTTCCCCGATGACACAAGCGTTGTACAGCGCGCAACGCGATTATTTAATATAGGTTTTTTTAGTCTCTTACTATATTAAGCTAGTTGTTTTCTTTTTTTGTTCACTGTATCAGGACCCGACAATGGCGTCACCGCGCTCAGGTCTCAACTTATCGCGTACGAGTAGTAAAAGGCAAGGAAGTTTAAAAAAAAGAAGAATACCATAGTTTATCCAAATATAAATACCATCAGCTACTCGTCCTCTCCCGTACAGCAATCTTCATCCGTTTCCGAAGCGTCTTAACATAGGTAATCTTAATATCAGAATACGAACCGAGCACATCATCACAGGCTTATAGATAAGTTCAATTAAATGGTTTCGTAAGGGACTTAGAATTCCCAAAGAACAAAGCAGAACTTTTAGGCTCGAGACTGCTACAATAGAAACTTTTAGAAAGTTGTGTAACTGTAAAATATTTCCGTACTAGATAAAAAGATTGACTTAATATTTTGAAATGGATGAAAGTTTAGTTTTAACAATGATGAGGCTTTTAGCGATGAACATGGGAAGCGCTTACATTAGAACATCGCAAACCTGGAAAAACGATATCGGAGTAGAATGTTAACATGTTATCGGATTATTGGTGGACTGTTGGTCAAGATATTACAGAAGCAGAATACAACAAGGAACAGTGAAAAAACCACGTCATAATGCTGCTAGTGTATAGAATAACAGTGTGATTCCTGTTCATTTTAACAAAAAACTTGCAATTTCTTTTTCTAATAAACTGAAACTAACTTTGATATATAATAATTATTTTTTATTTAAAAATCAATAAAAAAAGCTACTTACCTTTAAGAATACTTTTTTAATGTCAACATTTGTAGACCAGTGTAATACTTTTAGAAATTATTAATTTAGAGCAAAAATAGGAGACGAGCAAATTACTCTGTAATAACTAATATCTTAACACTAAATTTTACATAAATATTACATATGTGAATATACTTTAAGTTAATTTTACGAGAGAGTAGATAGTCTTGAGCAACACGTAAATATACGTATGGTGAAAGACCCAACACGGTGCCAAGCTTTGAAGTATCTTATTTGTAATCTAGATATTGTATATTATGTCCCCAATACAGCTACCGCTGTTACTTGACTCTATTTTTAGATTGTGATGACTTAGATGCAGCGTTAAAAAAAAGAGTTTTAAACAACTATGAATTCATTTAGCACCGGCGTGAAAAGAACCAGCTTCTTTATTATCACTTCCTTCTTCTTCATTCTTACTATAGTTGACGCATTATGAACTGAGGCTTCGGGTCATAAATCATATTTATCCTTCTGTCTCGCTCACACTTACAGGTCTTATGGAGAGGTGTAGTGATGTGCGTAAGAATTGTAGAGGTGTATATCGATAACGGGATAGCTATGATCGATATCCTAAATTATGTTAAGTAATAATATGAATAATTTTTCGCTATCGGAAAATTTAAGTTTTTAATTTGTAAGATAAAATGTTTGTTTCGATGTAATCATAGAGAAACTGTATAGATCGCAATGTGGTCCTGAAAAGGGCCGTTTTTATATTTTCTAGAGATTCTTATATTCAAAAATCCTCATCTAAGTAATGTAATGAGTGTCATATCAAAAAATATTATATTTATAGAAAAACAACAACCCTTACTCGTAACGACCAATCAGGAGTCAGGGTGCTAATGAAGGTCACGTGCGCATGTAGCTAACTATCGATAACGGTTGCATCGCGTACACATTCCTACTGTCAGTGACATTTATTGCCCGACGACTCAGTTTAAAATGCGTCGAATATATTACTACTATTACTTTTCTTGTTTTTCTTGCTACTTCTTTCGTTTTCATAGCTACGGTAATGCTATATCCGTACGTAAATATCGTCTAGTATTTATTTATAAGTGTATACGAGAACATGCCCTCTTATGTCCCCTACGCTGGGATATACGAGTATAAACTAACGACTGCAGTTACAAGTTGAATTGAATGTCAGGGTACAGGGAAATAGATGCTTGAAGTACTTAACAACCTCGTGCTTTGTGTGACGTAGGGGATTAAGGGGAGCTTGTAAGGTAAAAATAGGGAGATATAATGGTAGAATCTCACTGCAATGTCAGTGTTTGACAGACTTATATGTATTACGTATATATACATATATACTATGTATATATATATATATGTATACGTATCATTCCTTTTTATTTATTACTAGCTGTGTCCGCGACTTCGTTTGCGTGAACTACAGAATACCGTAAATCGGGCGCACGCACGAATCGTGCTATCCCCTCTCCCGGTTATTTGTGGGTGATCCTTAGAAGATAGAAACCCGCTAACTCTTTTGTAGGTCTTTTTAATATCTACAATTATGTTCTACATTAGTTTTGATATATCACTTGGTTTACTTAACATAAGTCATTAAAGCGCCCGAATTGATTCACCACGACCAGTATTTTTTGTATGCGTGGAACAATAATTGTTTTCTAAAATAAAAGTAGCCTACGTTACTCCTTAATATATAAAGTATTTGCCTGTAAAAGTCTTTTCAAAATCGGTTCAACCATTTCGGAGATTACCCGTAACAAACAGTCAGACAGACAAAAATGGGTTTTTTGTTATAGATATCGTATATATTTTCATATGCATTTAGTAAAAAGCTATTATTTAGACATTACAAACAGACACTTCAATTTTATTAATTGTATGTAATAAAATGTTTGTTTATTTACATAAGAGTTGTGATTTTTACTTAAACTATTAAAAATTTGTGAAATACATTTTAAGGTACCTATGTACACGTTTTATTTTTCATGTAAAGTATAGGAAGCATAATCGTTTTAATTAAAAAAAAAAAAAACATAATTTAAAATTCAGATAAGGTAATTTCTTTTAAGGATATACCAATTAATGGGAATAATCAAATGTATAGTGATTACGATTCCAATTATATAATATTTCCATATTCATGTCGTTAATTTTATTGTAAGTTGAAAAAAAAACGATTATTTATTTAACGATAGAACTGATAGCCTAGAGATATTTGATTTAGTAACGATTTAAAAATAGCATATTTATTTATTCTGAGTACATAAAGTTTTAAATGAATCGTGCATTTTAAAGGTTTAGAATTTAAAATTGAAACCCGTATTCCTAAATTTAGAATACAAATTCTCTTGAATACATTATTAATTTGTAAATCCACCAATGCCCTATCGCTTTATACGCCCCAATAGTATAATATGCGATCAGAAAGGTGCGTTTGACATAATTCAACGTGTCCCATTGATTGAGGAACAAAAGGCCTCGGTACGCATAAAACATGATTGATGTATGGTTGTAATAAATGTTCGATTCAAAGTACCTAAAAACTTTATTAATACTACGTGCCTTGTAATTAACAAAATTATATTTTAATGATTGGTTTCGAAGTATTAATATGAGTTTTAGAATCGATTGAGCAATTATTATGAATATATCGAACAATTTCCTGCCTTGGGCGGTGTTTTGCTGCGTGAATATATTTGCTGTCGACAATTCAAGGAGAGCCGTTATGATACCACCCACGTAAATGAATTATTATTTATATATACTTATAATATACGCATAAACTCTTAGTGTTCAATTAAAAGTAATTGTTACGAATAAAAAGTTTGCGGTCGGGGAACAAATTTACTAAAAAAATTAGTAAAATTTTATTAAAAAATCAGTTAGTCCAGTTAATTCACATCGATGCATGTTTTTTATATGTTTTACATACATTTATCATACAAAATAACTGATAAACTATTGAATTACTGAACGCGCGCTTATTTCGTGTGACCACCCTAAGGGGCACTGCTCGAAGTGCAATGTTTTGCAATTTGGTAGCTGCCTGAAAAGTTTTATAAAAACGGTCGCCTACGATGCTCGTCTGCTCGAATCTCGATACTAATATGCACACACACACGCGTATACAATGGAAAGAGACAGAGAGAGATAAATTTGCATGGAGAGATAATAACACTTTTTGTTTACGTGATGATTTCTTTAAGTCAACATCTACCTCAAGCCACGTTAATGAATTTCGTTCTAAAAACTTTATAGGATTGTATTTACCCAATAAAATGTTTAAGAATAAAAATGTTTAGGTTTGGTAGTTAGCATTGGACAATGGCTTATAGTACACAGACGTGAAATTAACAAATATTCATTAATAAAAATGTGTGTATTACGCACTTAAGAAGGTATGTTATATAAAACAAAAATAACTCCAAAAAATTTACCCCGCTTTCCAAAAACATGAAGTAAGCCATCAATTATAATGATGTGAATTCATTTTACTTACTTTTAACTTGTTTAAGTTGTGTAAAAATAATTTGATCTATACAATTAATAAAATTGAAGTGTCTGTTTGTATTGTCAAAATAACAGTTTTTTTACTAAGTGCATATGAAAGTATATACGATACCTATAACAAAAAGCCTATTAAAAAAAAATTCTGTCTGTCTGTTTGTTCCGGGTAATCTCCGAAACGGTTGGACCGATTTTGACGGGACATTCACTGATAGATAGCTGATAATATAGGGACTAACTTAGGTTACTTTTATTTTAGAAAAAGAATTAAGGTTCCGTACAAATAAAAAAAAAACTGGTCATGGTGAATCAATTCAGGCGCTTAAATGGCTTATACTGAGTAAACCATAAGAGATATACCAAATTAATGTACTACATAATGTAGGCATTAAAAATACCTACAAAAAAGCCCGGGAGAGCTAAAGAACACCCACAATAATCATTTTTGTCTTTAAAATAGCCGAGAGCGGGAAGCAAGATTCTCGCGGGCATTCTGTAGTCCACTTGAGCGAAGCCACGGGCATAGCTAATGCTATATATGTACAATTATTATTATAATCAGATTAATAAGTGAAATAAATTTACTCGCCGTCAAAAGATGTTATAATGTAGTGTCTACTGCCAAATCCATATGCTAAAAATCTCAATGGATTTGTTGGTATTTCCTCAGCTTCATCATTGCCATAATCCCATACGATTAAGGTCATATTGCACGTAAATGGTATGTGTTAAGTAATGCAAGTTATAATAATTACCCTCACACAAATACCTGATTAAGTGGAGGATGATTTAATGTAACCTAAACATTTATAACAACATAGCATCACTAAAAAGGGTATGTTTTAAATTAAAATATTTTTCATACATAGATATTAATCTCTACTGCACTGAATACTACATCCAAATTCACATCCAGTTATCAATGGTCAACTGCTCGTACAATTTATTAATTACGTTAATGTGAAAGCCTGTGTAAGCTACTGAACTGAAAACGGGCAGCATTTTTTTCGTACATGATTTGAAATTTGAAAATTTCATTGATTTCCAATAACTCTATTAAGTTTATTATCTTTATTTAAAGACTGCAGGGTGACAAGATATATCTATTAATTTCAACGGATAGCCCACTTTGCTAAAATTGATTTCGAAAATACGAGAATGATTTTGTCGTTAATTGGTTGACATATCCAAAGTTATAGTATTATGATCATTAATCAGAAATATTAAAATATGTGTTTATAAATTTAATGGCAATAGGCTCGCCCCCTATTACATGGGACCTAAAAATATACTCGGCGAACTGTGGGTGCATATTAGTACACCTCTGCCTAACCCTTTGGGGAATATATGCGTGATGGTATGTTGTTGTTTTATAAATGAAGTAAATGGCTAAACACTAAATTTCATTTTATAAATAGTAAGGCGATTAATAATTTGCATTGTAAATAACGATTATATTATTACAATCAATTTTAATATGATTTTAATCAATTTTAATTATTTTTTTATAACTATATTTTTGCTCAGTTAATGCAGTAGGTACGTAAATTATGTAGAAATAAACCCTGTAAAAGGTAAATTTTTTTTATAAAAAGTTGAGTTGAACCAATTATTATCTACATTATTATTTTGATGCACAATCTAAACATGCTAAATACATTTATTTTTTCTACTGAACATGAGACATGCCTCATTTTTACGTTTAAAATGAGAAAAATCCGTATCAGATCGAAAGTCAGGTAAACCTAACTTATGAAATCAATTATAGAACTAGATTATAAGAATAAATGAATAAAGTAACAATATATTAGACTCTTTAACAAGGCGGTTAACTAGGCACCTAATATAGAATCTACAATCATATAGGGTGAAGATATTTAACGTAGCTAATTGACGCTAGTAATTGAATAGGTATGCAGTTGAAATAAATACATCTTTTATAAACAACTAACAGTGAACCATGACCTCAATGAGATGTCTTTAAAAGTCAGAAAATAATGTTGTTCAGACATTTAACACTTTTTTATAGACACTGCAAATACCTTTCAATACCATTTTTAAATTTCATTGGTATTGAACCTTCAACTTCGAATATACACCAGGGAACTCTTCAAAATCACTGAAGTAGGTTAGCTTTTTTCTTAAAAATGATCTTGTAATTGTGTAAAAATAATTGAACGTTGTTAATTTATTAAATATAAATAAACAATATTTGAATCTGAATTAAAATGAATTCACATGTCGCACTTCCGTCACATGATTCACACGCAGATCCCAATTTTACCCTTTACTAAACGCACCGAAAAAGTATAACTTAAAAATTTCATCTATACAATTAATTAAATTAAAGTGTCTGTTTGTACACTTTTTACTAAATACATATGAAAGTATATACGATACCTATAACAAAAAAATCATTTAATTTTTTTTTATCAGTCTGTCTGTCTGTTTGTTCCGGGTAATCTCCGAAAAGGTTAGATCGATTTTGACGGGATTTCACTGGTAGATAAAACTTGGGATACTTTTATTTTGCAAAAAGAATTAGGGTTCCGCACAAATAAAAAGATACAGGTCATAGTGAATCAATTTGGGCGCTTAAAAAACTTACGCTGAGTAAACCATAAGAGATGTAGCAAATTATTGTACTAAATAACTGTAGACATTAAAAAGACCTAAAAAAAGTTAACGAGAGTATACGTACAAGTGTGTAAAATAGCCGGGAGCGGGGAGCAATATTCGCGCGGGCATTCTGTAGTTCACGTGAGCGAAGCTGCGGCCACAGCTTGTAAATAATATAAATAATTACCAAATAACACTTTGCATGTGTTTGTCTTAACTTATCTTGTGTATTCGTAGGACGCGCAGCAGTCTCTATTGCGCAAGTGTAGCTGTCAATACATTGAACGCAGTTTCCTGCTTTATCAAACATGCGTTAGTGACAGACACACAATGAGACCCACGCGTAATCATGTCTTTTCAATATTGAACCATGAAATTCTGTCTATTGTATGCAAGATGAAATAATAACCTGTTAAAATATACAGAAAAACAAGTTTTCATTTACGAGACATCGACGTAGAACTAAATTTTTTTTAAATAAAACAGTAGGAAATCTTTTGCATAGTGGAGTCGTAAGTAGTAAAATGGAGAAAGGTTTTGAAATTAAGTTCTGTTTAATCAAATTTGCAACTAATCTAATTTTTTCTTATATTTTCTCTCTTATAGAGTGTTTTGTGATGATTTAAGTATTCCAACGAAATGTTTACCCCCTTGTTAGAATTTTCCAAGGAGTTTTTGTGGCATCTCGAAATTCATGGTCCATGTTATTACATATTTCTAATCTATTTCACATGTGAATAATAAATCAAGCTATATTATGCAAAATGCCACTTCTACAAATAATGGAAAACTTTGAATAAAAAATTAAAACCACATCATAATAGCCTATCCTCCCGCAAAAAAATTCGTAATTATTGTTGTAAAGTTTCTTTAAAACTTATTTTGAAAAACTTTTACTGTATATATATATATATATTGAATTCTAATTTTGCAAAACTAACTTTGATTAGCTTGCCGGCGGCTCAGTAACATTACGCTCATTCACCTCTTCGATTAAAGTGGGTAAGAATATTAGAACAGGCTTGAGTTTCTTGTGAAAGAACACAATGTATAAACCACAGTATGGTGAGATTATATTATATAGAGATTAAATGGCTTGTTTGTCACAATAGTTGTAAAATAAAAATGGTCATAAATTCACGCACACGATTGAAATATTTATTTTTAATAGCGGTCGCCCAATGAACCAAATTCGACCAACGACTTTTTCATCATAGACTATTTTCTGTTTGACATTTAAACAATGAATATTATATCACATGCTGTCACTTTTCATTGAGTGACAATGTCAATATGTTCGGAGGTCTAAGTTCAATAGCATAGTCAGATTAGAATTCGCATTATTAATTTATTTATTTCAATATATTAGTAACAGATATTATAGATAAATTTTAGCTTTCTACACTTCTTCTCCATTTAAACTTTAACCATGCCAAATCTCACAGTCTAAAAAGGGGTATACTTCACGTATTAATATAATGATGATTCTAAATGCTTCAATGTATATAAACGTATATAACGTGGTTTGCAACCTTATTTTTATTATATTTGATTATCAAAATATGTATGATGATACTGAATAAAGTAGGTATCCGGTATAATAGAGTAGTACGTTGCTATCATGCCAGCCTGCAACCCTTTCGGCAGCTGGATATACACTGGATGATCCCGGAATGCGATAAACCAAAACAGAATAACTATATGGGGCTTATAATCATGTGAATAGCTGGCGGAAGATACCGCTTGAATATACACAGAATGATCCTATAACGCGATACCTTGTGTATGGTGGTCGCGGTACAGTCGGACACAATCGTGTCCTACCACGGTGCAAAAAATGTAGTCATTCATGACTAAATTCCTTTATATTTAATTCATATAGTTACAGTGATATTTTTTGCTACACAAATAATATGACAAGCATTATATTAATTCTATTAAGGACAATACCGTGTGAATGTGATCATTTATAAATAAATTCAAGATTAAATATTTATCTTATTAAGCACATTACGTTAATATATTCATGCATTATATAAAAATATATTTTTAAATAATAGCTGTGCCCTACGGTTTCACCCGTGTTAATTTTATTCGACCGCGCCACCGCCAACGCATTCATGTTGCCTGCCCTTGTTCTCGCTCCCCGAAATTGCCTACATTTGCCCGATTGCTCGACGTTAATGGTTCCTGCTCCGCTCCTTGAGACTCATAGCGTGAAGTTATATAATCTGTAGCCTTCTTTAATAAATAGGCTGTAAAATGGAAAAATGTAAAGCATCATGGGACTGTTATGTGAAATATCTAAAAATCATATTTTTATATTGAAATATCTCAGCAGAACTTGTTCTGTCTTTTTCGATAGTTAATGGCCTAATGACAGCACCACTTATGGAATTCTAACATATCTATAAACCATCGTTTCAATAAAAAAACTATTATTATTATATTATGTGAATATGAGCTCAATAGGTTCAAGTCATTCAGAAGTTATAGAATCACTAACTGACGCACATGAAATTTTTATATACCTACGAAAAAAAAACTTAATTGGATATCAATTCAGACTTGTTAATTACTGTTGAAAGTAATTCAGAGCAATAGATATGCTGTCATAACATTATTAGAAATTATTTAGCAATTAGCATAAGCTGTTTAATTGAATCACTCATTATGTACGTATAGTTGATATTTTGCATAATTATTTGATGAATCATATTTTTAGGTGTAATTATCTATTGTGTAATATATTCGAATTAACAAATAATTTTTACGATTGATACATGTGTTAAGACCGAAATGTGATTTCTGGCCGTAATTAATTACGTACGTATTTTAAAATTATTATCATTTCAATTACAGTAATAAAACTGAATATGATCACACGCTATGGGCTATTTGCTGTTATATCTCAGACTTACTACGCAATAAAACTACATCTAATAGCAAGTGCGGTTGATATTAGTGGATCGCTAGGAAGGATCAAAATAATACGGGACAAATATTGATATCAATAACAAACTATTTACTCGAAAAGGGAATTAAGTACATCGTGAAAGGCGGTTGTAAAGCACAGATTCGTTATTTAAGGACTTAAGGATAGTTAAGTAATTTAAATTTTTGTCATAAAGTCCTAAATATACCAATTTCAATTACATTTAGATTTCAACGACGACGAAAAGCATTTTCTATTTTAAAGTTGTGTATATATTACGTGTATTAAGAAAAATACTTACAATACATAAAATATATGTATGTAGTAGATTAATACCTCATCTGCCATAAAAATATAATAGTAACTGGTAAATTATATGTGGGGTCAAAAAAAGGACAGTTTTAAAGTTATGACGTCACCATCTTGCGGCTGCCTTATAATTTTTTAGTGATACCTGGAAGTGACACCCTCTCGGCATATTCATTAAAAATGCACATTCACTACGATTATTAAAACCCCGCCGAGTTTCTTGCCGACTCTTCTCGATGACTGGGTTGTTTTCCGAACCGGTGGTAGCGTTTGACATATATTAGTGCCTTTTTAAGGCTTAAATAAATAAAGTATTTTTCGTTTTCATGTGACCAGAACGGGTCAATAATAGATAGTCAATAGCATGGGTCAATAGTTCGAATGCCAGCTAAATAGTACGATTGCACGGTCAATGGTATGGTTCCAATAATAACATTGACATGTAACACATAACGCAAATTATGGATTATATCGCAGATTGATATAACTATATATTTTTAAATTATTTAAAATGTTAAACAGTCAATTTAAACGCTAACGTTTAATTCGTCAATATATTAGGTTGCATGGATATGATCGTGTTGCTTATCCGGCATATATACAAAACAGCCTAGTAACAACAAATTGGTTACAAAATATTAATTATAATGGGTTCAGTAGCGTTAATTGGACGTGACAAGGCTGTGTTTGCTCGATGAAGCGTACGGATACACGATAAAACATCCGCGTCTGTTAACCAAGCATGTTGTTAACCTATGATTTTTTTATATAGTACATTTAGGGGACTATCATCAAATGTCTATATTTCATTGATACATAAATTACTTATATTACAGGTTTGTTATAAAAAGATGCGAAAAAAAAAACTTAAAAACCGCAAATGAGGTTTTCGATTTTTTTTGTGCTGTTATTCTGTATCTAAGATAGTAATATGTTAAAACTAGAATTGGACTGACCTTCAAATACACCATATCAGACCTGATAGTTACTTGGCGATAAATTTGCATAGGACAAACTCACACGTACCAGTGATATTCTACATCTAGCTTGCATTGTGGTAGCCAAATAACAGTCTCTTGAGTGATATATGAATTCTAAACAAGGAGGCGGATATTTAATAAATATGTTCATCACACAAACGTCCATTTTTTTACACCAGGATAATAGCAATCAAGCGCGCAGTCACCGCAACCTATAGACGCTTGCAATACCAGAAGTACCAAATGGGCGTTGCTGATCGTTAAAAACCCCGTTTTATGCCCCATTTGAAGAACCCCATAAAAAACCTCAGCTTGGAGCTCATTCAATATCGAAAGCGTTCGTAGATGGAAGCTCCACCGAACGTGTGATAGTTGAAGGTAGCCATTGGCATCACGTCATCATCGTTTTTCGCAATAAGCGAAATAGTGACCTTTCGTTGTAATAGTAAATCTATTAAAAAGCTAAAACGAAAATTTACCATTAGCAAATTTTATAGAGGTAATTAATATAAGGGCATAAATAGTTCGTGGGTAACCTAATTTTTAACTCGTTTATTATCGTTAAGTACTATAATTTAGTTTAAAACAAAAACGCTCAATCAAGCCAGATAATATCAGAAATGTCTAACTCTTGTGGTTATGACACCGGCAGCTACTGATCAATATCAATCTACTAATAATATTACAAATTTTGGTATATTTTTTAGAATAGCCTTTGTGTTACCATAAAATTTGTTAATTTTTATGGGTCTTGAATGTTGTAATTGAGTAGACAATGATAAATTAAAAGAAAACGAAAGATTTGAATCCGAATAAGATCCGTTATTTTACTATTTCATAGAATTATGGTTAGACTTAAAACTGACATAGAAATATTTTTAAGACACTTCTTTTTGTATTAGCGCTGCAAAAATCAGTTGTCAGTATCAATGTTTTTAAGCTTTCCGTAGTATTTGCTAATATTCAAAGTAGGGTTTGATAACACAGTCGCTCCCTTAACAGAACTATCTATAGAGTTTTTTGACACCTCAAAATGCATGTTTCCATCTTATATTTATAATCCACTTCACGTATGCACAATAAATAAACTACATCATGCAAAATGCGAAGTTCGTACACGCTACCAACTGTAGTTTTTATAGTAGCACAGTACAATCCGAAAACAACAAGGACCACCGAGCGATCAGATTTCCGTCGTGGTCATCGTTGTACTGCCGGCCTGCAAGCCTGTCAGCGGCGGGATATAAACTGGCTGATCCAGAAACACGGTAAACTAAAATAGAGTAACTGTGACGGGCTTATCACCATGTGCATGGTGGTCGCAACCTCATAGGGAATAGATTCGTACCACCGCCCTGTTCGATTACTGATACATCGGCTGATATTGGAGATCGACACGCCTAAGTATGGCCACTATGGTAGTCGTATTTTTGTATGAAAAAGTACATATATACTTCTATGCTTTAATATAATAAATCGGAAGAGATGTTTTGTTTGTTTGTTTGTTTTGTAAACACGCTAATCTCTGGAACTACAAGTAGGATTTGAAAAATTATTTTTGTTTATGATGGCCGACTCACAGGAAATCTTATAGGGTTTTTAATATTAGGCTACAGCTCTCAGCTAGCCTTAAATATTGATATTTGTTACGTAAGTCGGAAGTCGAGGCCCTCTCGAACTGCTTTATCCGCGTGCGCTTGCGTAATCGTTAATGATACGGAAATATAAATTTTTAGAAAAATATTGGTCCCTAGTTTATCTAAAAAAAGTCAGCGATAAGGTATCTTGTGACAAATATTTGTTGAAAATTAAAATGTTATATATAAGCATTATTTTTAGACAAGGCATAATATTAATCCTTACGAACAAAAGTTAATTTATAATAAAGACAATTTTCTGGAGTTAAATTTTTCTCTTTATCGTATGTTATTTGGACACATAGTTTAGGAGATAATGAAAAATTAAAATAATTTGTACTTACGGGAAGAACAATTATTATGATAGACTACACGGGTGCGTTGGCGGCTCGGTGTTTGTCGGATAAAATTAACACGGGAAAAACCGTGGGGCACAGCTAGTTTTATTATAAAAGGCTGATTCACTATGTTATACGTTGATTTTATTAAACTTTTATAAATTTTGTCAGTCAATACGTTTCGTGTCGATGAATTTTTAAAATGCTTAAGCGCAAAACTTTTTAATTTATTCAATATTCATATCAATTTTATGCTTTTTGACTTGTAATTCATAGCCCGACCGAACTGTTATTAGTTTTATTAAAATAAGAAAATTTATCTTTAGGAGCAATGTTTACAACTCCTCATCAATGTGTTTCTACTTTGTATGTCTTTGTAATCCTTCATTAGAATTTGTTGCCATAATGACAGTGGCGTAAATAGACTACCAGATGCGCAGTTACGTAGGTACTTTTAACGTATAACAACAACTACCTTATAACCTGTATGTTGTGTCAATATTTTGTCAAGTGTGGTTGTGTCATTAGGGCAATCAAGAAAATATTTTCATTTAATTTCAAATATACTCATCCATTTTTTTTTAACACGTACTTTATTCAACAAATTTATTTATTTATTTTTCTTTCTAAACAAAATAATACTTATTGCAAATAAAAGTATAATGTTACGTACTATGAAAACATTTTAGTATATCTATTACACTTACTCTTTAGCAGAATTCTATTAGTGCGAGTAGTGCCGTCGAAACTTTGTAGTTATTATATCATTAGCTTCCCAACGAGACACACGCTACAGCTAAACCCTAACTGCTGAATGGATGAGTTATTTTTTACTTTAAATATCATTGTTAAATATGGTGTCAGTTATTTGTATAAATAATATAAATGACTAGTTTTACTGATAAATCTACTTGGTTGAATTTTAATACATGAAATTGTTTATATAAAATGGAGCTGCTAAAAACATAACCCACCTTTTTGGCTTTGTCATAGTTAGGTGAAAAGACAAGGTTTATTATGAACTATATTAATAACAACTTGTTTATGTATCACCAAAGAAGCTTCAATTTTGTTACATGTTGTTGTCATTTTGTTACATTTTGTACATTACAAGAGCTAATTTATAAAAACAAGAAAGAACTGTTAATCAGAATGCTCACAACTTACTAATGTCATTCAAAGTGAAACACATAGACGTGTCTTTAAACGAGAACTAATTACAAACTCGGTCTTCGAGCGACTTCCCTGCAGCGATGCATCGCTATAGTCGTATTAACTTCGCACGAACTACTTTTACACGATAACAAAACAATGAGAATTAAAAAGTTCTAATAACCAAAACTTTTCAAATATAGGCTAACTAGCTAATGTGAGATAACTATGAAAATTGCTCTAAAATCATCGCTATTGATATTGCTGTCTCACTAAGGTAATAAATAATAATAAACATTATCCCAGAAACTTTACCTATTGCATAGGATTTGGTTTCTATAAATGATCACCGATACGTGTACAGTATAACAAGTTTCTAAATGTTTTTTAAATTTAAAATTTATATTTTAACAATAGCTTAAGACACGAGACGAGTATCAAAATATTATATTTGTTCGAAACCTTAGAACAATCTTTAAGCATTTTATTAATAATACCTCATGAAATACATTCAAAGTTCTCTTCTAAAGGCGAGTTTTTGAACAATTGATTCTCTTTATTTCTACTTTGTTTAAATTAAGAAGGTCCTATGAAACTTGTTAATAATAACATAAATAATATAGTGAACACAAATACTATACAGAATTTAAACAATTCTACTTAAATCTCATACCGAGAAACATACATTTTGAACAGTGAACATCGTTGTGGTGGACTCACAAAATAATTACTTCACATTCACAGTGAATGGGATGCACGACAATGGTGTAGGTTTTGCAACATCAAGCTCAGGGTAGGGGTAGTCGTGAGTGCGCCTCAGAATTGCGATATGGCCACGAAACAAGCAACAATGGGTAGAGCCAATGAAACTGCGAAACTTATAGATTTATTTTAATGATAAGAGTGACTTTATTATACGGTAAGTTATTTAAATGATATCGTATTTATACTCCAAAAACAATCATTCATTCAGGCGAAAGATGCCCACTGCTCGTCGTGAAGACCGTCATAACGACCAGTCCTATGCAAGTTTTCCTAACCTTCATCAGATCATCGGTCCACTTTGTGGCAGGTTAGCCCATGCTACGTATTCCGGTTCATAGTCGCAAATCAAGAACTCTTCTATCTCATCGGCTATCGTGCTGAAATGGTCGGCCCTCGCATCGGGCTGTTGCCGTCCATAAAATTTCGCAAATTAAATTTAACTATCCATTCCATCTAGCTACATGTATTTAAATTCAGCTTCCGTATGTTTGGGTCTCCAAAACTCGTAAAGTAGTAAGTAGATGGATAGATTTGAAATTCTTACACTATATTTCATTTCTGTACAAGTGTGTTTTATATACTTTTTATCCCAATTTTTCACGAGAACGAGAAATGTGTTCGCTAGAATACTTTTAGTTACTTTCCCCAGACTGAGCCACAGCGAAGCGTGATCGGATTTAGCTAGTATAGTATTGTATGCGTATATGCATTTAGTTTATCTAACAATTGTTGATTCAGTTTCATGTATACAGAACTAGTGAATGATCGAGTCATTGTATCGTGACTGCAACAGGCTTATTTCCGGGGGATTGGACCTAGGCTTGAGTCAATGCGGGTGCGGAGGCGGCGAGTTTGTGAGAGAGAAGTCAACCCCCTATTTCCAGTTCCATAACTTACTATTATATTGACGATGGAAAAGCTAATTAACTATTGTGTAAAGTTTATCAAATGCACGTTAGTCAATTAGCTTTGCTAGTATAGAAGTAACAACTAACACCAATAGTAGTGGTTGAAGCTCATATAACAATTTTAGTTCGGACCCATACATTTTAGTTTGGAACTCATTGATTTTAGCTGTCCGTCTCAGAAAGAGTCATAGCTTATTAGCTTACTTTGTCGATAAATAGGACAATTACTGAATAAATTAAGTACGCTTTGGTAAAAGATCATTTTTTTTAATTTGGGTACTTTATTATAGTAATTTAGAGTGTAAATAATTTAGTGTTTGCCCTAAAGTGGCGTTACGGTGTGCCAAATATGAATTCAACTTATTTCCAATTTTAATTATGGGTCTGTAACAAAAGTTTAGCACAGTTAATAATTAATATGAACATTAATTAATTAGAAACGTTCGGTGTTTACAAAGTAATATCTAAACAAATTAACTGCAAATCAACATAACGAACACCAAAATCCGATATCGAATAAATATCATTACCTTTTATTGTTAATTTGAAATCATACGCGGATTTAGCAAATACCGCCGAATTTGTGTTTCAAACAACCATCGTATTTTATTGAAAACTTTTGGTTTCCGACTATGCTTATTGTTATTTAGAACTCAGACGAGATTTATGTGTTAACTTTTTTTTTAATGTGTTCCGTGTCTCGGTCATATTCATGTGCATAATTTAGCTGTCTCGTTCAGCATTCGTTTGATAAATGATAGGTCAGTTACGAATGAACTAATTGAAAGACAAGCCGGAGCACAAGGGCACTTATTTCCTTGGAAATGAGTGATTATTATGTGGGTGTTCATTAATTATGTCGATCGAATTGCAACAAGACATGACATGAGATAGAAGGTATCACGGAAACAGATAAGGATCTAATCTTAAATATTATTGTAAAATAAAAAATATGATTTAGGCAATGTTTTAATGACATAATTTTAGATTTCAAGAACTTTTTCGTGATCCGAGATGAACTAGTAATCATTCTCTTTACTTCTTAGAATAGTTTTATCAATACTGTACTTGTCTTCATCATGGTAAGCAGATGTTAACAACGCTTTATTAGATTATGATCCCTGGAAGCGTATTATAGGTAATTTACAGATACACAAATAAGAAGATAGTTAAAAAAAAAAAAAATTTCAGTTTTATTATATTACTAGCTGTTACAAGATTTTTAATTTAATTTTTTTTCATATAGGAACTTGAAACATCAGGAAGAATACATATATATAATCGATTTTTTATGTTTAATTTTTTTACAATTTTGTTTATTCTAACAAAATATTAACTTTGCAAAGTTTAATTACACAAAACGCCATTTTCAGTTATTAGGTCCTTACATATGAAATTAGCGTTTTATATGGTAAAAGTAAAATGAAAAAATATTATGAAATTATAAATTTATTCAATCGAAATATGTACCATTATTATTTACGCACTTTCACCATTTTAAAGGTAGTTCATTGATTCCATTGCTGAAAGAATTGTGCGAGCAAGAATCAATCAAGTCTTTGAAGCCAGTTTGGACAGCCTCAACGGAATTGAATGTATTTTCCTTGCAAGAAATTGTCCAAATTCCGAAAAAAGTGGTAATCTGTTGGAGCAATATCCGGGGAATACGGTGAGTTTCGGAGACATTCCAACCGCAGTTCCTCTAATTTAGCAACCGACGGTCATAAAGTATGGGGTCTAGAGTTGATCTAAAGTAGCGTGGGCTTGAGATATTGACCAGTTTCGGTTGTTCGGCTAGCTTTTCCATCATGGTTTGCAATTGTTGACAATACAGTTCTGCCGTTATCGTTTGGATAGATCTTACGAAGCTGTAGTGTATGACACCAGCACTGGTCCACCAAACACTCACCAGTATCTTTTTCTGAGACGACTTTCGCTTGGGACAGAATTTGGCCGGTTCTCCTGGGTGAAACCAATGTAATGAGCATTTCCCATTGTCGTAAAGGATCCATTTTTCATCACAAGTAACGATACGATTAAAAATTCCCTCATTATTGTGACGGTTGAGTAATATAATGCAGAACTCAATAGGCGTTTGTTGGCGTGCTTCAGTTAATTCATGCGGTACCCATTTCTCGAGCTTTTTCACTTTTCCTGTTTGTTTCAAGTGAATTTTTTTTATCACTTACACCGAAGCCTGCCGCTAACTCTGATGTGGTTTGTGAATGATCCGCTTCAACGATCACCTTTGATTCTTCATTTTCAACTAAGGTCTCCGGCCGTCCACGGGCTTTGTTTCGTAGGTCAAAATTTCCAGAACGAAAACGTTGGAACCAAAATCGTACCGTGTTTTAATTTACAGTAGCTTTCCCATACACATCATTAATCCTTCGAGCTGATTCTGCAGCGCTGATGCCACAATGGAACTTATATTCGTAAAAAAGGCGATATTTTAAATTTCGATATTTGAGATCAAAGTGACCAGTTCAACAAAACGCCAATTTCATAGGTAAGGATATAATTTAATTGCCAGAGCAAAAATACGTCTATACTCTATAATGAGCTAAATGTAATGACAGCGGTTTTATGCGATGTGTTTATTTTTCATCTTTAAGAAAAATACTCCTTTGAAACGCCGGACTAGGAATCTTACGAAGTTTATGTAATCATAGACTGTAAAACTAAAATATAAACGTATCATACATCATTATACACATTTGTAAATAATTTTATTAAGAGTAAATAAAATTGATAATTTATTACATAAATAACTATCTAAATATTTGCTATCTTTTTTAACTTATTTCTTTATTTTAATCAATGTAAAAATAAAATAAATTTAGATTTACATCTATGAAGCGTCCCATTACGCCTCACATTTTTAATTTTATTTATAATTATTTTCTTCTTAACTCTTTAAAATATTTTTATAACTTTAATATAACAGAAACCGCGTACAACTATAAAGTGGTATAACGAATATATTTCATTCAAATTCAAAACATTGAAATAAAAGTTTCATGTGCATTGAAAACAACACTGCTCGCTCTATAATGTAAGTTAGAATGTTTATTTCACTGTACAATGTCGGCAATGTGTTTGGTGGGTGATGTTTTTGTCAAAGGCCCCGGATAAAGTAACAATCCTGAAGCAAAGCCTGGAAGTTGGAACCGACGGCGGTTTAACACAGAACAGTTACATATGAGTCCAATTAAGTATTGTATGCCGGGGGAAATTTAACAAAGGGCCAAGTGAAACTATTAAAATGTTGTCTGACACCAATTATTTTCCTCGTCGTATATTTGTAAATTGTAAATAATCCGCGTTTATCACTTTCGGGATAGATTATTAATAAGGATAGTACCTAATTTTGACAGTAGTTTTTACTCCAAGTGATACAAATTCATTTTGATATCAATCGACAAACATTAATAATAAGATGAAAATCTGTTGCTAAACACGAATATGTGTGTTCCGGCAGCTGGACTTGGTATCCAGAATGATTGCAAAAAAAGTTCCTTAAAGCAGCTTGCGGTAGGCGATGACTTGTATAAATCGTCACGTAAGGAAAAAGCGTTATGCAAATTACAAAACATTGTATTTCAGGCGGGGCCTTTCAGTGTGGTTTCGCAAAATAGGCAGGCATTCAGTAATTCCATGGTTTATCTGTTGTTTTGTATTGTATATACATATAATTACATTAAACTTACATTGATGTTTTCTTTTTATAATATTTTACTTATTTTAATTTTATTACTCGAAATTTTCACAGCGCCACTCCTTATCGTTGGATTAATTTATAAAACTATACATTTAATATATTATTGATTGGTCTTTTACCAGTTGTATTTAAATTGTATTCAGTATAGAAAGAATTGGTTTTAGTATAAGAAATATAAAAGAAACGAAATATTTGACATTATAGTATTCGATAACTGCCATATAATATGTACATACTAAAAACTCCATGAAACAGATAGTTTTATATTTTCTATAGAAAATGTAGGCCATAATCGATATAATTTTATAAGATAAAGATGCTTTGTTGACAGACAAATAAAGATTTAACGTTTGTTTACGCATCTGTTGTTGATAAAAGTAATATATAGAAACTGGTTAATTCTAGGTACTTCAATATTAATTCATATTTTTGCCCTAAAACTTTTGTTAAGATTGACAAATAATCTCTAATATTTATTTTAAAACTTCTACACGGAGTTATGTACATGTAAAACTTCATTTCAATTTAATTAATCCATTTTAATAGAACATACGCTTGCATAATAACTATATAAACTAAGAGTTTCTCACTATTAATGGATTAATATCATCCGATAGCGTCGCAATAAACATTTCGCATGTCTATAAGATCGATCCTTGATAGCGCTAAGTACAATCAGCAACGATCAATCTCGACTCGTAAGTTTTGAGGTAACAAATTTGAATACAGATTACAGAACTTTAGTTCCCCTTCGTACCTATTCAGAAACTTTAGGACGCATAAATCGTTTGACTTTATCTTTTGTGGGCTTGTATTATTCACTTTAAGCGATTTTCTAAAGCCATTCTTCTTCTTCTTCTTCTAAAGTTTATTTTAGTACTTTTCAAAACGCGAATGTTCCAACTAAATTAAATACTATCTTTTCCCATCGGTAAAGGTAATGTTCTATTTAAAGTCGCAATCAAGAACTATAACTGAGGTTATCGAACACTGAGGTTGCCACATGATAAATTAAACCACAGGCTATAAACTAAACACCCTGAAATTTACTTTTAATTGTTAATCAGTTTATTTTTCACCTAGCATCTATTAAAGTAAAATCAACTAAATATAAAAGAAGCAAAGAAATTAATTCACTTTATTTGCAATGCTACTACTAGATTATAAAAATTCTAATTCAGTTTTTAATGTAATCATGATATCTGCTGCAAGGTCAAAGAATTAGTACTTCAAACTCGCCTAAAGTTTAAACAAAAATCTATACCTATACATATGCAAAAAATGTTCTATTTTTATTTGCCAAAAATATAAATATGTACTAATAAAAATGCTACATAAAAAAAAGGAACAAACTTGACTAGATATTTTACTGAACGCCATTTCGTCTAAAATATCTGAATTGATAAGTCTGGTCTAAAGAAGTTTTCCTTAAAAATGTTAAAATATCTGAAATCGTTAATTGCACAATATGTTTTATGGTTTTTCTTAATTTACGATCAAATTTTTGTTAATAAAAATAGCTATTTTTGGTTTCAATTTTCTACTTTATTTAAACTTTTATTGCGTGTATTATGAAATTACAAAGTTTGACCAACTGATGAAAATTCTTAGAGCAATATACTACTAGCAGATCACAACGCATACATAGATACTAGTTTAACATAATTGATTATGGCAGTACGTCGGCCGGATTACTTGATATTGGTTTACACCTAATCTGTACGTCCATCACGACGCTGTGTAAGTAATTGCTCGCATAAGCTACGGGACGTATAATTACCCAGTTTGATAAGTATGTCACCTGCCACGTCGGAATAATGTCACTATTATTAAAGACGCTGATATAGATTATATTTACAGTATTTGTATTAAAATAATAAGGTTCATTTTTGAATAAATATTGTATGTGAAAATACATTAATGAGGCTACACTAAAATATATCATGTTTCATGGATGTGTAAATATTGTTCTTTCGACTAAGCCGTAAGCCGGTCAACACAATGCGATAAGAACTTATTTGTCGTTATTATTTTACAGATTTATTAAGTGCTCACCAAATACGTTTTACATACAACTATAAGATCGACTATGAAATACAAAATTATTTTGTAATTACTGGAATTATATTATATACAACGTCACATAAATCATTTACATTAAAATTTAAAATGTTCGGGAATTAAATTGATTTTTTAAATTATGAAGAAAAATATGTTTTAGATAATTTATATTTGAATAAAGTCATCAACATCTCCTAAAGAGATGTAAGAGATTATTAAAGTATTCTGACAATTTAAATTTTTTTTTTGTAATTAATTTAATATTAAGACTTCTTAAAGCCCATGACAAAAATTATCAATTACGAAATAAAAAGGTAATTAGGTTATATATTTCATAATTGAGAAAAAAAGTTATTCGAATAAGAAAAGCGTTTTTACAATAATAATTATTTTGCGAACACAATAGCTTATTATTCTATGTATTTGTAAAGGTCACCTCTCGGTGAAGGGTGAAGTATCCTCGTAATTTGGCATTAAGCACTTATCTTTTAAAGGCTCGATCTATTTTAAATGCGAGGTCGGCATTGTTATGATTATAACGAGTGCTCTCTAAATACCTGTCTGAATGATTGACTGAGAAATAGTTATGCCTAGATATCAATTAATGATAAGGAACAAAAAATTATCGAGTTAGATACCAATTCCGACTACAATTTGTGACAGTTTATTTATTCGGAATTGACAACAGTAACACAATAAGATATAGTTATTAACAGTTGGAGGTAGCAGTATTATTGAATAGAATTACTAATTACAGTTAACCACAACAAGTCACAAATAACCTAAGTTAATAGTTATTATTGGAATATATAGATCATGTACGTTATATATATAAAACTTCAAATAATAGATCAAAAACAAGAAAAATTTTCAAATAAAAGTATTCATTTCTAAATGTGGAAATCAGTAAATTAATTTATATACAAATTATACATAGTCCGTAACTAACTTTTACGAGTTAATATGGAACTAATATTTATTTAAAAAAACTGAAATAGATAACACGTATATTTGTTAAATGCTGTAATAAAAAATTGTGATAATTTTCATTAAATTTATAGGAGTAATTGTCCAAGTCCATACAATCACAAAAGCAAATATTTGAGATTAAGAATATACTTAGTAAAATCCCAATACCGGCTCTAATGAATCTACGAAATTATTGTAAAATATAGCTAGTAAGTAAATATACTGGTGAAAATGAGTTATTTTATTTGTTTACTTGCGACTTAATAAGAAACTATTAACCCGACTTTTAACAACAAAGTGAGCCTCAATCTTCAGACATATTAGATATCAGCTTTAGATCAATTTCATAAATTTGGTAAACGATTTGTATTATAATAGTATCGTAAAAATAAGTACAGTTTATATAAACTGTTTAAAGATACATACAACGTGTAGCACACAAAGGGTTTTTTTTTCTTCGCGTAGGTTTTAAGGTTATCATGTCTACTGCATTATTTAAACATCATGAAACTTGATGATACCAAAGCTACTCAAATTTTTTCGACACTTCTTAAGTTTTCAGAAATTGTGTATTTACAATGGTTCTTTTTCTTTCTTTTCATAGTTTTTTTTTTATCTTTACAGGTTTTAGCGTTGTGGCCTCTATCTCACTTGATCTTATGTGATGATGTAACCCAAGATGGTAGCACGCTAAGCCTAGTAGAAGACTGGATTTCAATTGCAGCTGCTGAAACACACCCATTGGTGTTTGGCGACATATTTTCAACTTGAGGGTGTGGTAGCTAGCCAGGCGAGCATTTGAAAAAGCCCTACGACCATGGTATGATTTCATCACCATGTTTTCCCTTCACGAAAAGCTCAGGCTAATTGCTGGGATTCGAACTCACGTCAATCGACCGCGACGTGGAGTCCGTTAACGCTACCAACCGAGCCATCATTGCGTCAAACATTGACATTATAGAAATTAAAATTAATGTCTACACATCGAAGAGTCTATAATATTATTTACAAACAGAGTATTATTTTATCGTTTATGCAAAATTGAATGGTGAAAGGGGAATGAAAATTAAACGTATTACAGCTTCAAGAGTAATGTAGTACAAGAACGTAGCTGCGCATACAAACTTGTTTAAGTAAATACTACGCCTTCATTTGGTATATTGAATAAAACAGAATTAATTTTGTTCGTTCACATTAGAGATTTCTAGATCAATCTTCTTTGTTTGATAAGACAATGAGTAATTCCAGTGATTTTTCGTGTGTAGCCAAGAGAACACTCTTAATCTAATAGGACTACGCACTACGGAATATATTGGGCGATATTATTATGATTATTCTAATATAATATAATATATACCTGTATATTATATATAGTATAAAAGAAAACCTAACCTAACCGTGTATGTCTGTTTGTCCGCTTCTTCTAAACCTCGCAACAGGTTTTTGTACGGTTTTTACAACCATTTAGACAATTTTTTACGGAATGTTTGTATATACAATACGTTCCAATAAAGTTTTTGTATAGGAGAGAAAATCTGCTGTTTTTTATTGAAGTCGTCAATAACTGAATTTTAGGGCGCTTTCATGGATTACGTTGACTAAACCTTAAGAGATATATGAGAAAATAATATATGTAAGAATTATATTATTAAAAATTATTATTAAAAAGCCTAGAGAAAAGTCCGCGATGATATTGATCTATCTCCTAAGATATAGTAATAGTAACCAATTTTAACTTCAACAAAATAATTAAAAATATTAGATTATTTGCGAAGCTATTTCTAAAGAAATAACTCGCAACAAAACGGCTAACCTGTAACGTAACTATGAGCTAACAATAGATACTAAAGCTATAAACTCTAAATCAATCAAACATAAATGACAAAACTTTGTAATAGCTAGTATCTAATATAATATGATAACCTAATACATATTATATAAACCTAATATAAAATAGTATCACACCTGTAGCCATATTATATAGGGTACATCTTCCAAATTCAATATACAAACATCCTTATACCCATGTTTCCATTATGAATAGAACCTGCGTGTTGGTATTATCGAATTTCCCATCATCGATAAACCCTTTTACCTAAATAGCATATTGAGTATTCAACTCGAAAGTCTTTAAGTAAGGTTGCTCTCTTAATGAAAGCGACAAAATATTATACTTATAAATATTATATGTTAAAGTTAAGGTATCTTTATCTCTTTTATCTGTATTTATCCGTATATTAAATATAAAGAGAGCTAGGTATGGAAAAATCTCTTTTGATATTTCTCTCTATTTGAAGTAATTCGACTGGTAGCCGAAGAGAGAGAGTAGACAACTATAACCGTTTACCATTAGGTCGACCGTATGCTCGTTTACCACTTTAGTTGTATAAAAAAAGACTACATTTATGTTCATATAGATAGTTATAGAACTATCTATATGAGTATTTTAATATATTTCCTCTTGTTTTGTACAGGCTATGATTATATATACTAAGAATACGATCGCAATACATTTATTTAGAAATTAGTGTGATCCTTAAAATAAATAAATGAATTTTATTTACAAAAATGTTGTGTGCGTCTGTTAGTAATCGTATGACTTTTGATCGACTTGATCGATTGAGCTCATATTCACATAATATATTTATTATATCGGGCCGATATTTCATAGCTATATTAGAATCAAATAGGTGGCACTGTGGTAGAGCCATTAATTACCTTAAACGTCAACGTCAACAAAGTCTGCCGGCCCAGTTAATAAACATAATTATAAAAATGGATGTTGGTATATAATATATAAGCTTTAAAACCATTTGACTGAACACCAGGAAAGTTGGTAAATCCAAAATGTCTACTGGTAAGGGCAATACAACGTCTGTGTGGGCAGCTAGTATTATTATAAAATTTATTGGTGTGAAAAATTGTGCAAGCACTTGCATAATATATCGCATATTATATACAACTTGTGTTCTGTATAATTTACAAAAGCAATAAAGTACGAAACACTGCGGGTATTACGGTTAGAAAATCGATCACGTAAGCTATGGAACGCATACATAGCTTCATTTCATGTACATATATTAACAGCTCCCTAAACGTAATCCTATCGTTTTCAACAATGTGTCTGTTCGACGGTAGATCAGTCTCTGCAAGTTGACGCCCGAACATAATCGAAGCGCAGATGGTCCATGAAACTCACATCGTAATAGTTTACAGGTATCTTTTATGTAAGTGCAGTCGTCGTGTGAGGATCGCCTCATAAAAGATACCCTTCGTCGAGTACCCGTTTGAAATAACATGGGTTTAATAATTAGGAAAATTCTTGAACCAGCTTGTCAGGACAGAAGTTGCTTGAAAAAATTATTAGCTTGATTATGGTTCATTACAATTTATTTGATTATTACCCGTGCCATACGGTTTCACTCGTGTAAATTGATTCTAGCAATTCTCTACTCTCAACGTACTCGTATAGCCTATCGTTGTTCTCACTTCCCGTACTTGATTGCTGATTGCTTGACGTTCATGGTTACTGCACCAATTCTTAGGGTCATAGCGTGATATTATATAACTTACTAGCTTTACCCGCGGCTTCGCTGACGTGGACTACTGAATGCCATCAACCGGGCACACGCACGAATCTTGTTTATTGAGGGTGTTCCTTAGAAGATAGACAGATACTCTTGCTGATTTTTTTATAGGTATTTTTAATGTCTACAATTATGTAGTACATTAATTTGATGTATTTCCTATGGTTTACTTAGTGCAAGCCATTTAAACATCTGAATGGAGTCACCATAACCAGTTTTTTTTATTTGTGCGGAATCCAAATTCTTTATCTAAAATAAAAGTAGCCTTAGTTAATCGTTATAATATCAGTTATCTGACAGAAAAAGTCCCATCAAAATCAGTTCAATCGTTTCAGCGATTACCCGGAAACAAACAGATAGACAGACATTAATTTAAAAAACTGGATTTTTCCTATATGTATTTCTTGTATGCATTTAGTAAAAAGCTGTTATTTTGACATTAAAAACAGTCACTTCAATTTAATTAAATTTATACATTTCTATTTTTAAGTCATTTAACTTAGTGCCTCGGTTTTAGAGTTTACCCCCTACGAATCGATTTTCATATACATTATATAGCCCGCGATACGCTAATGAGATGGGGAGTAAAATCGAGTGTAGTGAAGTCGTTATGTTACTCCTTGTATTGCTCCCTATGTTGCCCGCGCATCTTATACTGAAAACGAGTACATATATGAATATACTCAACTTACCTGTACTATGTGTACACGGGAGTAACAATAATAATATAACTTAAATTTATCGTATATATTATAAGATAATCGCTATTAAGAGTAAACTCCAGTCACGCGTAAGAGCTGATACGCACCATTTTTTTTTTTGTAATGTGATTAAACTTGTATATTTTCACAAACTCAGACTGTGTCGATGTAGCTAAATTGTTTTGCGATTTCTCTAAAGTACACAATTATTTAAAAATAGGATGCGATGTGTGTACCGAAAAGCGCCCGCTTACCCGACGGTATTATGAAACGGTATCAACGTTGCGAACCCTATGTGAATTACCGTGCAGTAAAATGCCACTATTTACTCGTCGTACGTACCTAGAGTCATAGATTAACAATGTAGAATAGACGCATTGTTTTGTAGATACAGGAATTTATTTCATACAAACCATATAAATAATGGGGCTTGTTAAAGGTATCGTTTTTTTATTAATTTTTTTTTATTTTTTTATTTTAATTTCCTTGTATTAAATTTATTTGTTTCTTTAATTAAATGTTTAAAAAAAAAATTTTACAAAAACAATTTTTTAAAGCAATTTAAAATTTAAAATTATTTTTTAAAAAAGTATGTATATTTTTCCAAATTTTATAAAATTTTAAATGTAAATTTATTATACTTTAATAAAAAAATTTAGTACAAATTACTAAAAATTTGAAATTATATTTCCCTCTAATTGAATTTTTTTGGTTTTTATTTAACTTTTTTAATTTTTTTTAAAATCAAATAATTTCCGAAGATTTAAAAAAGTAGTCAATAACGAAAACCAATTTTTATTATTTTCTAAAAAAAAAAAAAAAATATTTTTATAAAATATATTTTAAAGAAATTAACAATTAAAAAACAAAAATTTTTTTCAAAAAAAAAAAAAAAAAAGAAATTTTACTTAAAATAGAAATTTCTAAAATAAAACTATATTTGTTTTTATTAATTTTTAAAAATTTTGTTATTTTTTTAATTTTTAATAATTCAAAATTAATTAATTGGCGTTTGTTCACAATAGGATCCTTACCGAATTAATTTTTTAAAAAGTTTTTAAATAAATAGAAATTGAATTTTACACGAAAATTTTTTTTTTTACAATTTAAAAAAATTTTATGATTAAATTTAAATTAATGGATAATTTTTTAATAAAAATTTATTTTAAAACAAATTAATTTATTATTTTTTTATATTATATTAACCAAAATATAAAAAAGATGTTTATAAAAAATTAAAAATTTTAAATTTTAATTTTTAAGCGAGGACATTGTATTAAGTTTAAGGTTTAAACATAATCATAAGAAAAAATTCATCAATTTTTTTGATAAAATAATGTTAATATTACAAAAACATATTTGATTAAATAAAAAAAAAAATTTAAAAATTTAAGAAAATATTAATCAATTTTAGAATTTTAAAAAAAATTTAAAAAAAATATTTTAAGATCCAAAAAATTTAATAAACCACGAAAATTAAAAAAGAAATTTTTTTTTTAAAATACCTTTAAAACATTTTATTAATTGAATTTAAAAAAAAATTAATTAAAAAGGTTTTTTTTTGTTTAGTTTTAAAATCAAAATTTTTTTATTTAATTTAGTTTTTTTTTTTTTTTTTTTTTGTTTTGCTTACCAGACAGTTATGACCTGTGTTTATGGGCGTTAAAACCCTTTCTTTCCTAAAGATGGTAACGCTACACCTTAATTTAATAAATAAATTTAATTTTTTAAATAGAAGGGAAAATAATTAATAAAATTTAAACTTTGTAAAAATATTTTTTTTATTTTTAAATCTTTTCAATAAGGATGGTTTTAAACTAAAAAACACACTTCTTAACAGTTTTGTTTTACTTATTTTTGATTATCAAATTTTGAAATTTTTTAAAATTTGGTTGTTAACTAAAAAAATTTAAAATTTAAAACAAATTCAAACATATAAAAATAAAATTTTATTAAAAAAAAAGACGAAAAAAAAAAAAAAAAAATTAAAAAACATAACAAAACCTGGTCAATAAACTCCTTCTAACTGTATTCCAACCTTTCAATTAAATTAAGTTAAAAATTAATTAATATTTTTCTATAAGGAAAATTTTTTTAATGCAAACTTCTGCTTCCTTAAAAAATTTTAAATTTATTCTTTTGTAAATTTTAATCTAAAAAAAATTTTTAAAATTATTTTTTATTTGGCTTTAAAGGGCTATCTAAAAAACGCCTAAAATAAAAGTGAATTAAACTTACGAATGAACAAAGAGGAAGGTTAAATTTGAAAATATATATTATTAAAAAAAAGGTGTAAAAGATTTTACCAAACTTTAATGATCCAAAGCAAATTGTTTAGCAAACCTCCTTAAAGGTTAATGAAATCTACCGGCTTGTCAGGGCAGAAGTTGCTTGAAAAAATTATTAGCTTGATTATGGTTCATTACAATTTATTTGATTATTACCCGTGCCATACGGTTTCACTCGTGTAAATTGATTCTAGCAATTCTCTACTCTCAACGTACTCGTATAGCCTATCGTTGTTCTCACTTCCCGTACTTGATTGCTGATTGCTTGACGTTCATGGTTACTGCACCAATTCTTAGGGTCATAGCGTGATATTATATAACTTACTAGCTTTACCCGCGGCTTCGCTGACGTGGACTACAGAATGCCATCAACCGGGCACACGCACGAATCTTGTTTATTGAGGGTGTTCCTTAGAAGATAGACAGATACTCTTGCTGATTTTTTTATAGGTATTTTTAATGTCTACAATTATGTAGTACATTAATTTGATGTATTTCCTATGGTTTACTTAGTGCAAGCCATTTAAGCATCTGAATGGAGTCACCATGACCAGTTTTTTTTATTTGTGCGGAATCCAAATTCTTTATCTAAAATAAAAGTAGCCTTAGTTAATCGTTATAATATCAGTTATCTGACAGAAAAAGTCCCATCAAAATCAGTTCAATCGTTTCAGCGATTACCCGGAACAAACAGATAGACAGACATTAATTAAAAAAACTGGATTTTTCCTATATGTATTTCTTGTATGCATTTAGTAAAAAGCTGTTATTTTGACATTAAAAACAGTCACTTCAATTTAATTAAATTTATACATTTCTATTTTTAAGTCATTTAACTTAGTGCCTCGGTTTTAGAGTTTACCCCCTACGAATCGATTTTCATATACATTATATAGCCCGCGATACGCTAATGAGATGGGGAGTAAAATCGAGTGTATTGAAGTCGTTATGTTACTCCTTGTAATGCTCCCTATGTTGCCCGCGCATCTTATACTGAAAACGAGTACATATATGAATATACTCAACTTACCTGTACTATGTGTACACGGGAGTAACAATAATAATATAACTTAAATTTATCGTATATATTATAAGATAATCGCTATTAAGAGTAAACTACAGTCACGCGTACGAGCTGATACGCACCATTTTTTTTTTGTAATGTTATAAAACTTGTATATTTTCACAAACTCAGACTGTGTCGATGTAGCTAAATTGTTTTCCGATTTCTCTAAAGTACACAATTATTTAAAAATAGGATGCGATGTGTGTACCGAAAAGCGCCCGCTTACCCGACGGTATTATGAAACGGTATCAACGTTGCGAATACTATGTGAATTACCGTGCAGTAAAATGCCACTATTTACTCGTCGTACGTACCTAGAGTCATAGATTAGCAATGTAGAATAGACGCATTGTTTTGTAGATACAGGAATTTATTTCATACAAACCATATAAATAATAAGCTTATAAAAATTAATGCATCAATTTTTCAACGTTAATAAACGTGAGTTTGTATCCTATCGCGAGCCTGAACATAACAGTGACGAAAAAACAGTTTTGGAAAAACAAAAACTCGTGAAGAATATTTGCGGAATGTCAGTCGTGTATATTCGGCCAGGTCACCATATGATAGTTGACTGCCTGGTAAAAATCTATTACAATATTTTTATTGTGCAAGTGTAAACAGCTCTAAGAATAATTTTCTGACGTGTTCTTTAATAAATACTTGAATTTAAAAAAAATGTAACAATATTTTATACGTCGTATACGGCCAATATTTTCGAAATTCTAATTTGTTACAAGAAAAATAATAGCGATAGAGGCGCAAAAAATAACACTATTTCAAGTGCTCGTCTGGTTAGCTACCACCATGATATTTTATCTCTGACTGCTCATATTAATTATTATACTTGATCATTACCACCACCATTTTTTCTAACGTTGATAAAATTTAGCGATAGAAATATGATTTCGCAAGCCGAATTAATTATTTGGGCACTCAACAAAGCTTGGACGAAAAGTCAATAAAACAGTAATAACGTCCTATCATACCAGACAGACAGACAACCTATTCGAAATGGCGCTCGATCGACACCGACAAGGGTAATGAAGGGCATCACAAAGGTATAGGTACCGATATTCCAAACTGTCCTCAGAAGTGTTTTTATGATTATGATCAAATTTTAAAACTAATATTGAAAATTATTGTAGAAGCTAATGAGGTTCTGGAAATTTCAATTGAATTTTGTCGGTACAATATCATTCTTACAAATATAAAATTCTGTGTAGTGTTATTATACTTATTATACTATACATATATAGGTACTAGATATATCAACCATTCACCGTATGTCTAGCTTTACTTTTATATTACAAAGGTGGCAAAAAAGCATACGATCCGCCCGATGTTAAGTAGCTACCGTAACCTATGGACGCTTGTAATATCAAAGTTATCTTCACTAGAACGTTGTCGACCTTCCACCCCACTACTCTAAGGAGCTCTGGAAACCTTACCCACCGCAGGAACACAACACAAGGTTAATTAGTCTCGATCTTCTGTAAGGAGAAGTTGCAGCTACCGAGAGGCTTGCCAGGTGGCTTGACAGCGACTACCGGCGAAGGATTTCCGATCTTTAGATGATAACCCTTGTTTTTGGATTGTACTGTGCTTACCTTCTGGCACCAGAAAAAATCTATACAAAAAATTCTCTCTGTCGTAAGAAGGGCGCTTCTACTTTAATTTTGATGCTTAATCTCAGAGCGTATTGCTGACCATTAACAGACATGTGTCTCGAGGGAGCTGTGAAGACATAATGTTAAATAACGTTGCATATTTAGAGGAAACTGGGGATTGCATTTTGCTTATAACGACATGAAGTTGTTTACTTTGCAACTTTTGCTTTGTATCGTTGCAACTTATAAATAAACAAAATATGCGTCAATGGGATTTTGAGGCGTGTTTACCTACATTATGTATAATTTCTGTTTACCTCATAACATCATCGGCGAAATAAAATGTCATAGACATTGTTGTTTCAGCTAAGAGCATACTCAGGACCAGGTACCGCTAGCAAGAAACAGTAGAGGTAG
Organism: Saturnia japonica; assembly: GCA_033032175.1. Lineage (NCBI taxonomy): Eukaryota > Metazoa > Arthropoda > Insecta > Lepidoptera > Saturniidae > Saturnia > Saturnia japonica. The sequence continues at coordinate 680,039 of CM065320.1, read as the reverse complement.
ATCTGCTTAAGCTTCAACCTGACAATTGTCAAGAGACTGCACAGAATCGAGTCAAGCGGTGTGCTGTCGTTTCGGAGGCCAAGACCCCCTTTGGATCACTAAGCTGACACAATCATTTATCGGTTTAACCAATCATAATTAGATTTAGATTTACAGTCCTGTCTTTTCTGCACCATTCGTTTTTGTAAACCGTTTCCATCACAAATTGTCAAAAGCCCATTGAATACTTAAATAAACTTTAAAGATTGGCTGGTACAGACAACGCACAGCTTACACCGATGGGTCCAGAAGCAAGTAATTTTGCCCTGAAGTACCTTAGTACCCGTAAGCACTCAGAAAAGATTTTGGAAAATTCATCTCCTAAGGGTTTAAGGAGGGTATTCCCTGAGATGCAGCCGATGTCAAATCCCATCGGGCATACGGCTAGTCAAAAATAGATAAAACTGTATAAAATCACCCTTTCTCCTGCCGATGAGAATGGTTTCAAGTGTATTGCTGTTATACTTAGATAAAAAATCAGTACGACAGTAATAATATTGGTATGTTTTCCTTAAATAATCTATTCCCATAAACAATCTCACAACGAGAACAGTATTCATAGAACGTTTTATATAAGTTTCATTTTATTGAATACAAGTTTACAGTTCCATTCGGCACAATCAGACATAGTTTATCGAACATTCGTAGTCGAGCAATAAAAATGAAACTCTTTCAACGTTATAAATCTAGATTTATTCCCCGTTCCGGGGATCAGGGGCGCCCGTTCTGACGTCGATACGGAGTTTAGTCGGACGTCTGCTCCCAGACACGAAATTACATCTGGATTCACTAACTACGTTTCCTATCGACATGATCCAGAAAAGTTGATTTCGAATCCTTCTCGTGAACTATGTTTATTTTCATCGGAACTATTCGTTGGATTGTTTTTTGTAGATAGTTCAGTTTACAATGAACTTTGATGAACACGAGAAATTTTCAAGAGTATAATTATGTGAATAGTACTTATTTGTTACTTAGCTTGCTTAGCAGACGCAGTTCTACCCTTCCCAGTAGTTAATAACTTGACCAACGCACAACCTAAACCCTTTAATTCCTTTTAAGTTTTACATCACCATAAACAAAACAAAAAAAACCCATATCCATCCTATATATATCCATCATATAAAAATCGGATAGAAAAAAAAAGATGTTCAATTTTTCCCAAATTAGAAAATTTTCCGGGAACTTTCCAATTTTACTTATCATAAAAACTTAATTCAGACTATTAGAAAAACATTTTAAAACAACAAATAACCAAATCGGTCCAACCGTTCTCAAATTTTGCGCTTACCAACGAACAACATTTCATTTTTAGGGTTCCGTACGTCAAAAGGATAAAAGGAACCCATACAGGATCACTTCGTTGTCCGTGTATCAAGATCCTTTTTCTTAAGAGCGCAAGTTAAAATTAATAACTAATACTCAGATCAGCAATCCCTTCTATGCCGCATATATTAACACTCGCAAAGAGTATACAAACCGATTATCCTAGAATCATGAAGTTTGGCAAGAAACAATTTATTAAAGCACAAGTAAAGGAAAAAATCCGAAAACGATAAATTTGAAATTACATCACGAAAAAAAAAATTACGATTACAAACTTATTTGCAGTTGGTAAACTGTCGTGTTGGCATATGACGATGTATGGGGAACAGTTTTCCAATAGCAAAGTTAAGTTTTTCCCTCAATATAGTTTATCTTTTCGTTAGAATTGTTCGGTGCTTTCTTTAGAAATTAATATTATCTAATAATTTTGATGATTAAGGCTGTACAATTACGGATTCTTCGGTGCACGAGTCAAACTAGCATCTGACCGTTTTTTATTTATATAGAAGATGTCTAGAGACACAGACGATATGTTCGGTGAAGCTGTAAAAGCCATCAGCGGCTCTGTTTTTGGATAGGCTTACTAAGACTAACAGTATATATAGTCAGTCAGAAAACAAAGAAAAAAAAGAGACAGACGCTTGGCTAAATGTTATAAATTAGATTTTTTTGTAAGTATTGTTTTGTTTTTTATATTTTTTAGTGTCTATCTATATTTTTATATGTAATAGTAAGGAAAAGAAACAATACCTACATTCCAAAAACAACTGCTATCATTTGGTAATCAATCGTCGGTTCGGTCTATCTAATGGTTTATTTGATCGCCGCTGTCGTTTCGCCCTTTCGGAAGTTGGATGTACACTGACTAACCCAAACACTCGACAAACTAACGAAGAGTCACTGTGACTGGTCTATAACCATGTGCATGGTAGTAGCGATCTAGTCTGACACAATTGTCGTGTCCTACTGTTCAACATTTTTTTTTATATTTCACTGTAATAGGATGCTACATTTTTATATTTAAAAAAAAATCCCTAAATATACTCCAATTTCCACTTTTTGTTGGCGTTTTAATTATACCCTCCCGGTAATATTTATGATATAACGTACAAAGGGCAAATGAACAACAAATTATAATATTTCAATGTTCATGGAATATTCGCCGAACCTTTAAAGGTACTTGATCTTTTGTAGGTCACAGGGAAAAGGGTTTCATATTACGTCTAAAAATTAAAACGCCATAATCAAAATAACAATCGCCGGGTGCCTCAGATAAAGGGATTAGTAAACTGCGGCGAAGCCAAATCTGTGCTAACAAGGGCTACGGATACATAAAACCAACATTATAATTATTACGTTATTTATTATTCTAACATCGAATTATATTCGGTCTTATGACCGTTCTTATTTATGCATAAATTATAAAAATATATGAAGTTCAAAAGGTTGTTTATTTGTTTGTTTGAACGCGCTAAAATCTGGAATTATTATAAGTTATATTTGTAATATTCTTTTAGCATTTTATACCATAGTATTTCAAGACGAAAGTTTTTAACCAGTGTATTACCAATGATTACATATGGCGCCGAGACGTGGTCGCTAACTATAGGCGTCATAAAGCTCAAGGTCACTCAAAGGGTAATGGAGATGGCTACGCTCGTAGTTTTTCTGCATGATCGAATCAGAAATAAGTAGATCCGCCAAAGTACTAAAGTCACCGACATAATCCTAAGAAAAGCTATACTTAAATAGGAGTGGTCGGGGCACGTGGCTTGTAAAACGGATGACCGATGGGGCCAAGGAGTTCTCGAGAGGAGGCCGCGTATAGAAAGATTCAGCGTGGGTAGACTGACAAGGTGGACCGACGACTTGGTAAATGTTGCGGGAAGCCTCTGGATGCGAGCAGCACAGGACCAGTCGTTGTGGCGATCTTTGGGGAGGCCTATGTACAGCAGTGAACATCTTTCAAATAATGATGATGATTTTATAGCCTATTTGTCGAAAAATATTATCTTTACTTTGATATAATGAAGCGGAAAAGTTTTTTGTTTGTTTAATTTGTAAAACACGCTGATCTCTAGAACTACCAGTCGGATTCGAAAAATTCTTTTTTTATATGATAGCCAGACTCACGAGGAATAGTATAGGCTATATAATATTAGGCTAAAGTTCCCAGCTAGCCTTAAATATTTATATTTGTTACGTAAGTCGGAAGTCGAAGCCCTCGCGAACTGCTTTATACGCATGCGCTGGCTTAATGGTTAATGATAAGTATATACAATGTCCTACAAAAATATTGGTCATTAGTGTACATAAAAAAAACCAGCAATAGGTACATCTATCTCTTATATATAAGCCACAATAAGGTTGTTTGTAACAAAGATTTGATAAAAATAAAAAAGTGATATTTAAGCATTATTTTTAAACATGGCATATTAATCCTTACGAACAAAAGTTACTTCATCATAAAGACAATTTTATGAAGTTAAATTTTGCTTTTTAGACACACGGTTTAGGAGATAATGAAAAATTAAAATAATTTGTAGTTGCGGGAAGAATAATCATGATAGACTACACGGATGCGTTGGCGGCTCTGTGTTTGTCGGATAAAATTAACACGAGTGAAACTGTGGGGTACAACTAGTAAGCTATACAACGTCATGCTGTGACGCTAAGGATTGAAGTAGTAACTACAAACGTCAAGCTATCTGACAAGCTGTAAGCAAGTACGAAAAGTAAGAACATCGACAGACGGTGCGATGGAGATTTTATCGAATAAATTTAACAAGAGCGAAGGTTCGGTGCGGCTAGTTTATTTATTAAGGAAAACAATTTCATTTGAGATTAAGAAATTTGTATCTATACAAAGCCCCAATCCTGAGACATTTGTTAAGGCCAATTATTTACTTATTACTAATAATCCACGGGCTTTTAGGTCGTAATAAGAAAGCAAATATCTTCTTTCGAACATTTTATATTTTATATTTAAAGCTTTAATAATTACAAATACAAGAGTTTGTATTTAAATTGATGTTGGTATAAATAAAGAATTTTAGAATCTTATCTTTAACTATTTATACTTTATTTATATGTTAATGTGAGTTAACATTAGAAGATAGATATGTCATCGCGGAAATTTCTGTAGGTTTTAAAAAATATACAATTCTTTATTATATTATTTTGATGCATCTCTCATGGTTTAATCAGCGTAAGCCATTTAAGCGCCCGAATTGATTCACCATGACCAGTTTTTATGTATTCGCGGGGGAGCAAGACGCGCTTGTGCCCGATCAATGGCATTCCGTAGTCCACGTGAGCAAAGTCGCGGACACAGCTGTGCTGTCTAAAATAAAGGCACCCTTATAACATCAGTTATCTGCCAGTGAAAATCACGTCAAACTCGATTTAATCGTTTCGGAGAGTACCCAGAACAAACAGGCAGACAGAAAAAAAAAACAGGTGTTTTGTTTTAGTTACAGTGTATACTTTCACATGCGTTTGATTAAAATCTGTTGACTTTACAAACATGCACTTCAATTTTATTGATTTTATAAAGATGTGAGCATCAGAGGTAGGTATTCTCAGAGAACGAAATACGACAGTTGCATGAGCACTCTATGGATTCCGATTGGCTTAATAGTTTAGCCTAAAAATATTGGGAACGATTTGTTATAATCATAATAACACTGTTGAGCAAAGCCTTCTTTCCGAGTGAAAGCAACGGGTTGGATCAAGTTCATACTCCATACTTTTCTCACATGCAGTGGTAGCACTTAAACGTTTCTCAAGCGTGCAGGTTTTTTCACGATGTTTCCTTCATTGACAGCTGATAGATTTACCAATTTAAATTAGCAAAATACATGAATTAAAAAAAATCGTTGATGCAATAGCGGGTTCGAACCTATGGATATCGATTCGCTAGTCTAGTAATACATCACATCTCAATTAATATTAAAGAAGTTATTATTATTCATCAAGTAAATATAATTGTACATAAGAAAGCCGTTTTGTAAGAAAACAATGAAACATAATATTAAAATTACATATATTTATCTCTTCGTTTCAAGAATATAAATTAATATCCACACATTTTATAAAGCACGACAAAATAATAAATATATTTTACATCTAGTTGTGCCCCACGGTTTCACCCGTGTTCATTTTATACGACAAACATCGCCAATGCACTCGTGTAGGCAATTTTTTATACATTGTGTAAAACTATCGACATTTTTATGAGGAATAAATTAATGTTTCAAATTATAATATAGTCTATGTTACTCGCTGATACTGTAAATTTATATTGGAGAAAAAAGATTTAAAAGCAGTTCACTACTTTTTGAGTTTATCCATTAGAAACAAAAAAAAACATAAAATCAAATCTTTCCTCTTTATAATATTGGTATAGATTGTGCTTACTTTTAAAGAAAGTAATAATAACTTTTATACGTTGTATTTGTAACATATTTATGATGAATTTTATAAATAGAAAAGTTTTCGATTTCATGTATGTGTCATTCAAATTAATCAATTTTTAAGGTAACCTGTATATAAATAGAAGACAGATACAGAACAGTGGCGTGCCTTGGGAGAATTTTGAGTTCACCAGTGAAGAGATACGGGTAAATAATACATGAGTCTCGCGATTTTAGATATCTGGTAAATCTTTGTACAGTTCAATAACCAACCGGACTAAATTTTTAATTTGTCTTGTGTTATCGTAGCTTGTCTAATTTAATCTATTCACAAAATTGTATGGTGTTGCCTGGTATTGGACTTTGAAATTCAGATGCGCATGAGTTAGACAATTGAAATGTGTGACTTAGTGAATAAAAAAGACAACCAACAAATACTTAAAACGTAAGTATTAATTCTAGTAGCAGAATTAGAAGTAGGTTTATTGACCTAGTGAAATAAAGCATATACGTTTTAATTAGTTAATTTAAGTTTTATATAGAAATTTTTAAATTCTGTTTGCGACTAGCATATCCTTAGTGACAAAAGTTGCTAAATAAAGTTTTAAATTATTAAAAAAAATTGTATGTGCTCAAACGGCTCATATTATAACCAAATAATAACAGAACAAATTAACATTCCGCGTTGTCTCTCCTTTTCCAAGTGTCTAGTTACTAGTAGCTAAACTTTCTAGCTCTCGACGGACAGTTGGCAACACTAATTTTATCCGTTTAATTCTTCTTAAGAACAAAGCATATAATTCTTAGAAATACAAGCAAGCAAATGAAAGAAATGGACCAAACTACATACTTGATCCGGTTCTTTTTTTAATCCATTAATATAGATTACGTCAAACAATTTTAGCAATTACTACCTTTGACCTTGTTATCAAATAAATTGATCCCACACTAACTACCGGCACCGAACGGATTATTAATTACCCACAGTAGGAGTTAACGACGTGAGTTCATTTGTTCAAAACGTTTAAGTAATCGATCATATAACAATTTTAGAAATATAACTGCAATCAATAAAAGTTTTATATATTTTTTTACATACACACTAGCCCACAGCTTCGCACGCGTGTACTAGATTATTATTATTTGGTTATAAAATGTGATTATCTGATCACTACCAGACCATCCATTAATGAAAGAATATAGTGTTTGTATTGTTTAGTTAAATCGCCGTTTACATTTGACATTTTCTCTTTAAAAAATTTGTTTTCTTCAAAGACATTTATTGATTATTTTTTGTTGTAATTGTGTATTAGCGTAGAATCGGGTCTACTAACTTTTTAAAATTTGTTCTACGCCTAGGAGTTTGAAAATTGCTTTAAAAAAATCGAACATTTCAGATGTTTACAATGTTTTTTTAATATAATCTACTTTCATGCGCAACATGAACAAAATACATCAATATCGAAAAAAAGTAGTCACTATCTTTTGAGCGCTTATAAGTCATTTTTTGGAATTTTAAACTTTTCAAAGTTAATAGGTAAAGTTTCAATCTATATTTTATATAATATCATATATATAAAGCGGAAAAATAATTTGTTTAAACACATTTACCTCTGGAACTATCAGCCGAATTCGAAAATTTCTTGTTGTAAGTATATGATAGCCAGATTCACGAAGAATGCTGTAGGCTATAACCATAAAGTTAAGCTGTAACTCTCAGCTAACTTTGAATATTGATTTTTGTTAAGTAAGTCGGAATCCCTCCTTATGCGCTTTATCCTAGTGCGCTGACGCAATGATTAATGATACGTAAATACAACATTGTACAAAAATATTGGTCTTTATAATAGTATGTCTACAAAAGTCTGCTATTGCTATTAGCATATCCCTTATAAATAAGCCACAAAAAGGCATTTTGCGAATTGTTTACATTGACCATTAAAAAAAAGAAACGTTTGAGCATTATTTTTAGAAATGGTATATCAATTTACTTACCAAGAAAAGTTACTCCATCATAAAGACAATTTCATACAGATAAACTTTGCCCTTTATATCATGGTATACGGACACAATTTAGGAGGTAATGAGAAATATAAATAAATTGTACTTGCAGGAAGTGAAAACAATTATGCGTGTGCGGCGCGGCGCGGTGTTTGTCAAATAAAATTAACATGGCTGAAACCGTGGGGCACAGCTGTCCTGTATATACCATTATATGTGTATGTACCCTTTTGTATAGACTGTTTATGTGGAGGGTATATCAATATGATAAAATAAACTAGATAATTACCATTTTTTATTGTTGTATAGATTTTTTCCGAATTATTTTATATTGAATACTGTAAAAATAAAATTTCGAAAAATATTTTGGAAGGTAAAAAATCTTTAAAATATTTTTTTCTTTTAGTATTTATAAAATGAATAAATTAAAATTCCCGCAAATAGATATTGCCAACAATCTGCTGCGTTGCAGCTGCTTGCAGCGAATTTCGGAAAAAAACCCTTTGGAAACGTTCAAAAAAGCAACTGGGCGTTTTAAAATAAAATTAATAATTGATAGACCCAACGTGTGCTGGATGCTAGGCGCTTTGTGAAACAAGTTTCTTTTTTCAACAATATTATATTGTTATTTTGACGCCCATGAAACTGCCGCCCGAGGCCACATACTATCTTTAATGCAGAACTGTCCAGTTTGACTGACCAAAGCCCCATTGACAAAGAGATTCTTTTAAAGGAACGGCGATGAATTGGATATATCGTGTGAAGGCCTAGTAAACACTTGTCCAAACAAAGTATTTTATGTCAATCTACTGATAAAAGATGGCCGGGTCGGCTTCAAACGATCTGGAAGCTTTTTGTGAAAAGGAGGCTGTTTTAATTGGCTTGGGTTGGAAAGACTTGGAAGATGCTGCAGACGATTGAGTTTATATGAAGATTACTTTTGCGAGCCATTGTTCCTGATAAGGGACTTCAGGATTATATTATTAACATTATTTGTTTAATCAATTATTATCATGTTCAAATCTATTATAATTAAATTATAAAAGGTAAATTCTTGGTACCTTATGAGACTATGAGACAAGAACAATGAATTTGATTGATTTTTTAAAAAGTAAAACGTGTTTTAACGCCAGTTGAAAACGAATAGGAAATAGAGGTCGAAATTGTATACCTTTTTTACATTTTGATGACGACGAAAAAAGTTTTAAATTAATTTTTCTGTTTGATATGAAAATGTATGTTTTTCATATTTATATATATTATAATAAAATATTAAATTAACTCTTGCTAGACTTGTTCTCAACTAGTAAAAACCCATGAAGAAAAACCCATTTTCCGGTGACTACATGAAGGCATTTTATATATAATTAATTTTCAAGTACCTAATAATAATGTAGCTTACTTTATTTATGATATTTTTTAAAGAACTCATATATACCTCAAAAGATATAGCGTGATGATATTATACTATACGTAGTAGGAATTTGTCAATAATTTGTATTAAAGTATTCAATGTAGCCAAGTTTTTCCATAGGTATGTTATTAACCAAAATGTTTCATATAATACGATGCTTTAAAGCAATTGTTTTTTAACAACCATCATATTAAAAATTCAGTTAATAAAGGTCTATTAAAAATCCTCGTATATATGGAAGCACATAATATCTTTAGGAAGCTATGAACAATGGAAGAAAAATAAAAGCAATAGTCAACTTTAAAAAATTGCTTATACAAACTGGTAGGAGTTATTTTGTATAATATTATGTCACCCCTTGGTCAACGAAGTGTGACTCTATAACAACGATTTACTAACCTTTTTCCATTTATGTTTTGAGCTCATAACTTCAAGAATCACAACTCCTCGCCAATAGCAGCAGTCGGCTCCCGACACGCGATTTAAATTTTTACGTCCGAGTTAAAGCTTCAAAATATCTGTCTATTTATTTGACTCTATCACGACCGTGAGCATTAGATGGCCCATTGGCTGATATGAAATGAATATTTTATTATAGCCCACCTCAAAAAGGGAACAGGCAGCCTTGAATGGAAGGGCTAAGAAAATAATGTGAACTGCAAGTGTGATGCATAGATAGTATAAATATTTGTTTTTGTTTTTTTACACGCGTATCCCAGCCCAGCCGGCTCTGTTAGCTACTTATAAATTCTATAAAATTGTTGCATGTTTTTCTGCAGTTAAGTTTATTGTAGAAACTCACGGGTAGCTTATTTGTATCTTGTAAGACAATGTGGAAGATTTATGCTGAAGTATACTCGAACGTATTGAAGACACGGAAGACAAGTCAAACAAGTATTTGTTGTTTCGTTGAAGCGAGGCCGATTTGTTAGTTTTCATTAAGAAATCTATACTTATATCACATATCAAAGTATATAATCTAGTGGATGAAAATATAAATGCACACCATGTTTTAGTGTATATTAATGTCCATCATAATTCTTAAATATCATTACAAATTTTGGATGGTTATCTTTTAACCGCTAAAAATAACTCTTCAACAATTATTGCAGTTAACTATATAAGTAACAAATTCACGAAGTTAACTTTTGGATTAACTTTGCCAACTCTGACAGTTAGATATATGACAGTGCACTGGAGATAATGTGCTTTGAACTCTACAAATATTAAATTTGTTACCCCTTTTTAATAATACATCTGATAATTATTGTTAATTAATAATCCTAAAAATCTGTTTGTAATACAAACGAGTATATCTATATATACGTGAAGCAAAGGCTTTCGGTACCTTTTTAAGTGTATTGCGTGCACGGAAGACTGTGAGATTTGGCATGGTTAAAGTTTATATGGAGAAGGAGTGCAGAAAGCTAAAATTTATCTCAAATATCTGTTACTAATATATTAAATTAAATTAATTAATACTGCGAATCCTAACCCATCCAGTAGCATTGAACTTAGATCCACAAAATTTTGTCATTGTCATTCAATGAAAAGTGACAGGATGTGATGTAGATAATACTGATTGTTTAGGTTGATGAATACTGCAAATAGTCTATGATGAAAAAGTCACTGGTCGAATTTCGAGCTTAGGGCAATCGCTAGTATAGACAAAAACATATATTGAGCTCAATAAATGTATCAGTTTGCGTTTGGAACAAAAAGAGCTGTTGTGTTGAAGCCGCTTTTGTTATCATCCTGTGTATTCACGTGGACTACTGAACAAAGAAGATTATTTTTATTGCACTCTAAAGGGTGCAACGGACCGAGTATGTGTGGAATTGAGAGTAAAATCGATAAAGGTAAGTTTACTAGCCGATATACACGACATAGATGATAGTGACATGGCACATTTTAATAAATAAAAATCCTATAAAAAATGTAATACTTATTAGTAAAATTAACAATTTAAATAAAACTCACCATATAAAAAACTGTTTAAAATATATATGTGTAGCAGGATAAATCACCGGTACATTGTGGTTTTTTTATGTCTTAAAAAAACAATAGACTTCTTGAGTTATATAAAATTTGGCACAATATATAAATATTTTCTGTAGTATTTGACTTAAAAAAAAAATAATATTTAACGATTTAAGATATTAAAAATGTAAGATAAAGCTACATATTTACAATAATGAAATTGTATATTTTTTATTTAGAACTCTGAAAATGCTCTCGGCCATGTTGTGGCATCATACGACTCTATGACAAAAAGTATCGAAATTTTGACAATGATGAACGTTTGCTAAATGTCAAATGTTTGTTTTCGACTCGTATGACGTCACAACAGAGATAATTTATAGACTAATATGGTGTTATCGCCTGTTTACGAAAAACGATGTAGTAAATAATTATGTTAAATAGTTATGTTATATATTTATGTTTGTAGATAAGATGTTTATGTAGTATTAAAAGTAAACTTTTAATATAAAATTTTGCGGTTTTCTAGGCCTTAAAAAATTATGGTAATATTTTTTTTCCTCTAATTCGACAATAATAAATAATTTGAAACCTACTTCGAAGAGTTAATCATCGGATTATGTCTGATGATACGCACAGTACAATCAACAACGTCGACCACCACACAGAACAAAAGAGAGTTAGTATGACGAGTTTTAACTTTATTTCATCTTTAATGCCTTTAGGAAAAAGTGTAATATTGAGTGATTTTTATTACTGTGCTACTTCGTGTGTACAGCGTGTGAACTTGTGCTATCATCCACTGAGAGGTTTGTCTTTAATTGATTTATTACAATTGTAATATTACCATCATTGCTTATCTGCTATGAAAAACCGGAATGATATAAATGAAGCCTAGTTTACTTTAAATTAATATCTACCTGTAAATTAATTCCTCCTCGAAATGGGTTCACCCGTTTCAGAGATTAGCCCGAAGAAATAGAAAAACGGACAAATAGTTTTAAATCGCGTGTTTTGTTTTTGGCTACACATAAATAACCATAATAAATTAATATGAGCCTAAAAAGAACACTTAATTTCGAAATTACAGACAGACAAATCCATTTTATTTCTTTGTATAGATTTGATTGATGAAGCCGATACTTTGTGGAAATTCATTGTTTGTTTAAGTACAGTCTGTTTTTAATTCCGTGAAGCAAAATCACATTTCATGTGTTGTTAGTTAATTAGATTATTTTTATAGATTTTTTGATGTCCACCAATCCGAACGAATCGTAAAACCGTACGAGATATTATTCCTATTGCTGTTTTTCAGAAAAAAATACATTGCACCCTCCAAAGTTGAAGGCCGAATGAATATGATAGACAAAATCACTTCTGTCATGGACCAACCGAAGTGTTATTTTAATGTAGGTTTTTTTTTTAAAGTTTTCCATAATTAAGTACATTTTATGGTTTTGTAAATTGTAAATATTGTAAATTATTGGGTATCTTGAACAGTACAAAATATTTCATTAATCAATAAAAACTCTCAATTCAGTATTTCAAATCTGAATATTCAAATAATCGGTAGCATGAACAATACTAGAAAATATTATGTGCCAACATTATTTTCAAGTTTGATTTTAGTCATCTGTATTCTGAGGGATTAAAAAACGGAGTAAGTATAGTAAAATAATATCAAACAAACTATACACATAAATCTTTAATCATTTAATCTTATCTGGCATAACACAAATTTAATAACTCACAAATTTAATTAGTAATTTCATCACCCTTGTCAAATACATTTGAGAATTCAGCCCTTGAGCGCTTTCATAGTCTGACCTGCGGTGGACAAAGCCCGCTTTCGTAAAGACGGGCCGGGCCACAATGCTATTCACACGAATATTTAAGGAAATCCCCTACTGTCATATAAAGTACACTATAATTCATTCAGCGTGTAGTAAACCTAGTTCATGTGACATATATCTTGAACATGATAAATCGAATATTTCCACGGAGCACGGTTTAAAAATATAAACTCGAATTTCAAAGGCTTTTGTATTGTAAAGTTTTATAATGCTGTTATTTCTTTTGGAGAATAAATAATATAATTTTTCACAATATTTAACCCCCGACACTAAAAGATGTTATAAGTTCAACGTGTGTATCTGTGTGTCGATCTGTGGCATCATAGTTCACAAACGACTGAACCGATTTTGATCTAGTTTTTTTTTTTTTGTTTGAAAGGTGACTTAATCGAGAATGTTCTTAGCTATGATTAAAACATGATTATATGAAAATCTGTTCAACCGTTTGAAGATTATCAGCTTTTTTCTAGTTGAAAATAGATGCTCACATCTTCAAACTGTTTGATTGAGTCGAGATTTGGTATTCTGTCACTTCAATGACATTAGAAAAACCTTAATCTGATGCTGCAGCATCATCTGAAATCTGTAGGATACCTAACACCTCACCACCTTACAGCAAAGATATCGTGATTGGGATCATACTGGTTAAACTGGTTAAAATACCAACATATTCTTTCGTAATGTATAATAATAAATGTATAGTCTATATAAATCAATCTGTACTTGTTTTAATTTTATGTTTGTCTGTTTGTAGATAGGTACCTATATGCGAAATAAACTCTACGACCGCTTGAGCGGTCTTTATGAAATATTTTACATGGGAAATACATAATATAATATCATTCCTTAATTGATAGGGTATAAGAATTGTCAATAATAAGACTAATAATTAAATTACAGGATGAAAATAATTACTGGGAAACAAAAGCGTCCAGAGCCACGGGACACCGGTAGTGTTGTATAAATTTGTTTCCTTACAAAATGCAATTACACTTTTAGAGGAATTATACATAAATAAAGAAACAAACTCATCTTTTTAAAATTGTAAAAAGCCATTTTTTATCTCTCGAATCTAATTTGAGCAAACGGAGCAAGCACAATACCTTATACAATTACGTTTCAAAGGATATTTTCTCTTATGAAACTCGTAACTAACGTAAGACAGAAATAAAAGGTTGCGTTATTGCAACTTTGATTAAAACGGGATGCACCGGCGCGGCGCGGCGCGGCACTCGCTTGCAAAATTCTTGATTCTAGCAAAAAATTATGCTGCTCACATTTATAAAATTCAAAATTAAACAGAATTCGCAATAATATAGCAGAATATTTTTATATAATCACCGAACAAATTTGCAGATTATCTTTTAATTTTTTTTTTTACAATATATTACAAAATATATGTGTCCTTACTCAGATCCAAAATTTACAAATAATTTTATATTTTATTATAAAAATTGGTGACCCGAAGTAATCGTGTGAATTAGTTTTTATTCAACACATATTTTATTTAATCAAGTTATTTTACACGTGAACCGTCTCGAAGTAGACTCTTCCATTTCCTTTTTATCAACAGTGGTTTGACGTGTGAGAAATTCTCGCCGAGATATTTGCGAAAACTTGGCACGGCGATTCCGCCACGATGAATGCAATTTGCTTAGTAGTAACCTCTTTACCGCTCGTCCTAACCGTTCGGAGAGCGGAGGTGCGACGAATTTCTCGTGGGATTTCTCATTTCATGCTCAATTTGTAAATTTGTTTGTTAAAGTTATTTTTATATTTTTATAAATGTTCTAGAATTAGCTGTGCCACATTTCCACCGCTGTCGCTCGCCAGTTATTTTAAAGATAAAAATGCTTATTATATTCTTGGCACGAAATCTTAATTCTTGTTCTAAAATAAAATTAGTCTAAATTACATCAGCTATCTGCCAGTAAACCCCGTCAAAATCAATCTAACCGTTTTGGAGATTAGACGTAATAAACAAACAGACAAGCAGACAAAACTTTAAAAATGGTTTTTATTTTTGTTATAGATACCGTAAATAGTTTGATATGTAATTAGTAAAAAGCTGTTACTTTGATATTACAACAGAAACTTCAATTTTATTTATTTGTAACTTATAATATAAGACTGATTTATATGAAGACAAAAACACGCATCTTAAACCATAAAAACGCATATGTCGCACATGTTAAAGTCGTGTACGTCGTACTGGTATTCCCACATTGCTTTATTCGCTTTAATAGTAATGCTTATTTATTTTAGACTTACATCCAATATTAATATTAAACTTAGCCTATGTTACTAAAGATGCAAAGTACATGTTACAAATACAAGCAAAATCAGTAGCTTGCATAAATGCAGAGACTTTTTCTTAATTCCCTTCAACAGTTAAGGAAAAAAAATGTCCGGTCTATCGGATTCTCAGGACACCATTAGAATTACCATACAGCCGACGGATCAGATAGCATATTATTTTACGAATTATCGCGTAAACATTCCCGATGCGTTAAAGTGACGAGGCAGCCCTAATAACGCCCTGAATATATTATTATTAAGAACCATACTTTTGAAATATGTATATACGTATCAAAACGGATATGAGTTAAACGAACTACAGCTGTTACGCTTCCATCACGTTGACGTCACCCAATTGCATTAAGCTACCCATAAGTGGTATTTAAATTGCTTAAAGAAGTTTCACTTAAAATATATTTTCTCTTAAACAAATCAGAAGCTTCAATAATAATATTAAGAAATTCGCAAAACTAATTCATACCCTTTTGGTCGGACGACACACAAAGGATTCCCTTTACGGACCTTTCAGACCTCGAATGTATGCCACCACATGTGTCCTATGACATTTAAAAGAATTATTACACTGTTTATTGCTTCTCGTTATAACACCCATGTGAATTCTGATTCGAGTGAAATTTTGTGTTTGATTTTTTTGGTTACCTTTATTTGAATAATCAATTATTTAGGTTTTCGACATAACTGGAATAAAAAAGCGTTTGAATATAAGCATATGTAATTTGTAAAAAGAAAATAAGTAGATTTAGCTAGCTACCACCCTCAAGTTAAAAAAACTGTCGACAAACACCAATAGGTGTGTTCCGGCAGCTGCACTTGAGAGCCAGTCTTCCACGAGGCTTAGCGTGCTACCATTTTAGACCACATCGTCGCTTAAGATCAGGTGAGATTGTGGCCACAGCGCTAAATCTATAACGATAAAAAAAAAAACAAAGACAGTCATAAGGACTGTCGACAGAAGTGAAAACTCAATTTTGAATTTTTGAATCAATTATAGTCTGAATTATTGCAGAGTATGTCGGTAACGCCAAATCACAAGATTTTACCCATACAAAAAGTCAAACACGCATATTATACAGTCGAGTATATATAATGTATTATTCTATAATATATGGCCGATATAAACAAAAAAAGAAAAACACCTATCTAGATAAACTTGGAATGTAAAACATTATCTAAATACAAAGTTTCATCGAAATCATTGGAGCAGTTTCTGAGAAACCACTTACATATTATATATATATACAAGAATTGCTCACTTAATATAATAAGAAGAGTTATGCGTATACATGTACACAAGCCGCTATACTACGTGTCGCTAGTCTGACTCAAGCGCAATACATCACGAGCATGTCGAAGTAATCTGAATCCGAAGGTCACGCGAACCCATTAGTTTTTCCCCTAACAAAAATTGCTCAACGCGGATAAAGAAGTTTTCACTTCAAAAAATAAAATATGTTTATTTTTATCGAACATTTTGATTATATTACTGTAATTTTTAAAGAAAATTATAATATTATCTAATTTTTTGAAGTTATAATTCTTTTGGCGCGTTTAGTAAAATAGTAAGATATGCGCATCATGTGACAGAAATGCGACATCCTGAAATTAGCTATCAATGTGAATTCATTTACTGTTTTTTTTTTTTTAATTATTGTAAATATAATTTAACGTTGTAAGAATTAAGCATTATAATAATATGATTTAAATACACGCACCGCTAAAGTATTTAGGGCTGATTTTTCAATCGCTATATAACTTAATTTAAGGAATAATTTTGACGTTTTGACAGATGATTTATGGAAAATCTGTCTTAATTTAAAAATTATTTTTCAGATAAAACTATCTGGTGATTGAAAAATCGGCCCTTATCAGGTACATAAATAAAGTAATAAAGCTCAGTAAAATTAATTTACATCATCAATATTGGCTGACTTCATTCATTATGTTATGATTTCAATAAAATGTTTGGAGTTACTTTTGTTTCATTGCGGCAAATACCAAATAAATATTACTTCTTACAAGCGTACGGTACGCAAGAACACATTTTTATTACAAAAAAAATTGTTTTTCATTAAAAACATATTAGATAAGTTCCTTGTACATACTAAGATATTGCGTATTAGGTATGAAATACTAGGTTTTGGCGTCAAAAACCAGCTTATTACTTTCGAAGTGAAATTTTCTCTATTGTGATTTGAAACGCGATGAAACGAAAAAGGGACACCGAACAGAGACAAAAACATACATCTATAGAATTTAACCTGCGATGATTTAATGAGATAGAATAAATTATACATGATTAATGCTAGTCCTGATTTTCACGACTATGATCTTCGTCAAATTGGCCTAGCGGTGCGATGACCATACTTGTACGGCTGTTATTTATACAGTACGCGTGGTAATCATTTCGAGTCCCGGTGATTTAGGATTAAACATATATATTTAAAAACATATATTTTTATGTTAAGTATCTTAAGTTTTCACTCTACCGCGTGTGAACCATACAATTTTTTTTATTCGTTTGTAAATAATAATATTTTTTTATTTATATTTATAATAACTACCTGTAATAACTTAATTAACTCATATTATATTTTTGTACTAAGTGCTTATTAAGTAAATCAGTAGGTATGTACAAGTTCCTGATAAAACTACAAAACGTATAGCAATTATTAATACATCATGTGATCAATGAAAGCATTACTGGTCACGGAAATGAAAACATTACTTAGCGATGTAGCCATAAAGTCTCGCCGTTTCCTCCAGGGGACGTACGTACAATAATCGCGGATTCCCATTAGTAAATAGCCAGTTAGCCTTGTTGCCGAACAATATCATCCCCCATCATCCCCCCTATGAGTTCGCCCCGCTATCCTAGTGATCCGTGAAAACGAACACCGATAACCTTTCACTGTCGCACAAAGGGCGCATTCAGCCGCGAACGGGCGAAATTGATTTTTGCTCATATTGGACAGAAGACCAAGTATACGGGACGGGCGCGGACGAGACACTTCAACTACAAAACAAAATTATCAATAACTATGTTCAACAAAAGATTGTTCATATCGACTGGCGATCGATAGGTACAAGGTACGAAGGTGATATTTGTACTAAATAGAAACAGTGATATTATTACTTAAGTTGAATCTACCGAAAATGAAGTGAAATTATAATTTGCTTTATGGGAAATAAATTGTAATTAAAATACGACCTGGCCGTTAATCTCGAAATTGTATAAAATACAAGAAGCCAGAACATATAATATATTCTAACGTATTCTGATTTGTCGACCATATTTTTGGTTAATGTCAAATTGGAATGCTTTTTAACAATTTATTTACCAGAACTATAATTAATATGCACGAAATTAAAACAATAAAAATCGGACAAGTAGTGAATAGAACTCACGCCCTGAGGGTTCCGTACTGATTACATTTAATATTTACATTATAATAAGTAATTTAATGTTATTTATGTTACATATGTTTATGTTAACAATATATGAATTGTATGCTTATGAAGTGATTCAAACACGAGAGTCCAAAGCCAGCTGTTTATTTAATACATAGTACATCGCTTTTGTATGGTAACATATTACATAGGTATGTTCCCAAAGTACTTTAAACACCGAGCATATTTTTGTACTTTTCCATTCAGGCCGTGGTGGTCACCGGTGACCGCGCGCAGGGTGATATTTCGAACGCGTCTTCTACGCCGTAGAACACAAATATAAGGTTAATTCTTATACAACGTGGCCGGCATGGCCCTGAAGACTAATGCGATAGGCTTGGTTTTTAAATATATTATGACCATATGATCATATGACGATCTGAATCAAAAACTACGAACTCTGCCCAAATTTTAGTCAAAGAGGTGATTGTATTATTTATTTTATGCTATTATTTTTACGTTTTTACGAGTTTTTATTTTTTTTATACCCACAACAAAAATTTGGAGCTTATTTGACGAGCGTAACGAATTTCGGTTTCAGTGGTGACATGGTTAGGCTGTCATTAGGTATGTTTGTATTATTAATTTATTTTTTTACCGTAACTTGAGTATCGTTGCTCCGATATTCATGACTAGCTGTGCCCCACGGTTTCACCCATGTTTTTATCCGACAAATACCGCGCCGCCAACGCGACGCTCCCGTGTAGTCTATCATAATTTTTCTCACTTCCCGCAAGTACAAATTATTTTAATTTTTCATTATCTCCTAAACTATATGTCCAAATGACATGTTCTAAAGGGCAAAATTTAACTTCATAACATTTTCTTTATAATGAAATAACTTTTGCACGTAAGTATTTAATATGCCATGCCTAAAAATTATGTTCAATGATCAATTTTTGTCTCATCAATCAAGATGTCTCATCCGTGTTACGTGTTAGCCTAGAAATGTGATTTTTTTTACAGCATCACAACTTTATAGATTTTAATTTTCGATATTAATTTCACAACTTTATACCTCAAATCGTTTCTTAAACCGGGTTTTAACACACGAATAGACAGAGACGGACAATAAAGTGACTCTATAAGACTATAAGGGTTTCGTGTTTTTTATTGTTTGGTTCGGAAACCTAAAATATCTATTTAAAAAATCAGAAATAGACCTTTCCATTTGTGCAAGCAACATTTTCTGATATTTCCAAGCATGTAGGTAGTGGACTGCTTATTAAAGGCTATTATTCTGACGAAATACATTAATCGCACAATCTTTTAGATGACTGTCATAATAAAGAATAAAAATGCTCCAAAAAGACTCTTCAACGATTCTCCTATAAACTACAGATCAAACCAAATTATCATGAAAATAACACGGAGGTAACGTTTTCAATGTTTAATGATGCAATATTTTCATGTGTTATATATTTTGACAATGGAAATTATATGCGAAATATACGAAGGGTTTGGAAATAAATACAGTCAAAGATGAAAACTATGTTTTTCGCGATGTGGATGTTAATGTTTTTCTAAGCTCTTCAAATACATATTTCATAGTTATTTTGTTTTTTTTTTAATGGGCAGATTTATCTATGATTACTATATAAATGTTTTATGCCTGGATTCAAATGTTTTAGAAAAAAAATACTTTTATGGGTTTTTAAACTAAAACTTTAAAATCTGCTTGTTAAAAAAACTCGATTGGTCCCAATAATAAGCCAATGAGCGAGTTAATCATAACACTATTTATAGAACTGCCCGTTTCAATCCTCACTATGCCAGTTTGGACCCAATGATATAAAACTATGAGCAAAAACCTTTACGAGTTTTGACCCTTTTCTTTTTCAGTTTATAAATGTAGTATGCGTGTTAGGCACTTATGAGGGACACTGTAACTTGTATCGTTTACTTTTGTTTTATGCAGCGAAATTATTTTAGTGGCGTTTTATAGATATCAAGCAACATTTGCATTGGCGATACGATAGGAAGATTTTATGCATCATAATACGGTTTTGAAATGCAAACTACAGTGGGTATAATAAAAACATTAAATACGTCACGGTGTAGCTCTCAAAGTGCTAGTAGAGTCTAGATAAAGATTTGTCGTAAGAATGATAAAGCATATTCACGATAAAACGACAGTACCTATCCTGTTTTGTTTTGAGTAATAGTGTGCCTACAGAATTTTACGACATTTTAAATATAATTTTAAATTAAAATCGGTACTAACAGGTAAACATCACAAAAGAGGTAAAAATAAGAAAAAGATACAGGCTATAAAAATAATTAATTCAGCCTTTAGCTTTTATCTCGAGATATTGATTTTACGATTTTTTGCTGCCTTTCAGTGTAAACTTCATAAACAAACCTTTTCACATTCGTTTCTAATTCAGCAACTAGAGAATTTTTTCTGTAAGTCATAATCTTTTTTACCTAAAGTAAAAAAGAATGTTTCGCAAACAACTCCCTTTATTGCCACCATTAAAGCTAGCAACAATTCTTGATTCAGATATTTATTCAATTTCTTATCAAAAGTAAAATTTGAATAACGGCATTTGGAAGAGACTTCGAAGGGGCTATTGTGAAACTTGATGAAACTTCTCTAATATTCGAAGTGGAAATTTATTCTTAGCTTGGTGAAATAAACCGGGCTCTCAATGTGATTGGACCAAATTTATTGGGAAATCGAAGTAAGGTATAGGGCGGAAAGCGAAGGTCTGATCGACAATTCTACGGTGATGAATCAAGGCAGCGGTAATAATTCGCTTAGTAAAACTCCAATGAAATACATTGTCGGATGTTCATTGTAAATAGACACTTATATTTTTCTAATCAGTTACAGCCTAAATATTTTCTGTTTGCTATAATAATGTGAATACCTTAATGCTTTCTAATTAAAATAATAGGTTTAGTAAAAGAGTGGTAGAAACATCACTTCCACGTCTATTGCTGCTTCAAAACAGCAATGATCTTGTTGATGTGTTGCAGGATTTTGGAACACGCACTATCATATGAGGTGTTCCAATTAAGTCTGTCTATAGTTTATTATAAATATCTATAGAGTGCAGTTCCCAGTTAACATCAGGTAGACGATGAGCATTAAGAATTAGCAATTACTATAATGAACAATATATATTTATTTATAATCATAATTTAAAAAAAACTAGTGATTAGCTTAGTTATAAGTTACAAATAGGTGCAATAAATAAGCTATAAATCAGCTTAGAGACGTTTTTGCGTTTGTAGTAGTATGAAATATTTATGTAACTAAATTTTTTTATAACTTTTTATATTACTAAATTGGACTATTTATTACTTACGTCATGTACGCACGTAATGAGTTAAACTTCTTTAAAGTAACAAAACATTAATATCTCCAAAAATATAAGAACACTATTTATTATTTCGGAACGCCAACATAATATGAAGTTAGTCAATGATAATAAAGTAAAGTCATGTTACTGACTTTTTTAATGTGAAAAAATAATTTTAGTTTGTATAAATAAATACACTGATGGCTGACTTATCATGTAACACTTCCGTCATGTGATGCGCGGCTGCTCTCAATTTTACCCACTATTAAACCCATCAAAAGAACTATAAATTGGAAAAATATTTATATTATATTCACAAGAACCAAGTCAATCAAAAAATTTGTAATAAATTAATAAGAAAATACAAATAATGCTAACTTCTATAGTGAGAAACTATAGATAGTACAACATTGCGAAATAATTAAAAAGTTACCTCTGTTGTTCTATTAGAAAAAGAAAAAAATACCCTTGCCGGAAATACTCAATGCATTTAATTGAATAAATTCATAAATAAATGTCGTAAAACTTTGCAAATTTTATATTAGGACTGTCTGTATAAACAAAGCTTTGCATGACATAATTGCATGCAAATACACTCCGGTGTGTTTGTTAAGCAAATTCCATAGATGAGCTTAAACACAGGTGCAAACTTTCTAAAGCATTGTACGTGAACAAGTTTAATATTAAAACTACTAAATTAAGGAATACATTTTATACTGAGCTCCTAATTTTCTCTTTATAAATGCGGCATGCTTTTTAGCGAGTAACGGAGCAAAATATGTTCCTTGCTGCTAAAATTTGCACTAACTCAGTAGCTCTTAACTTTTGGATTTTAAAACGTATAACAATAACCGTAACATTATTATTAACTAGCATTGCCCCGCGGCTCCGTCCATGTTTATTACTCAGTAATCATTTTCGTTTCGTAATTTTATTTTTTAACCAACCTCAAAACCAGACATTTTTTTTACAAAAACGAAAATTAACTTTAATGATTATGGGAACTGTCAGGGAAAACATACAATAACGATGCTCTAGGCGAAATGAAAAGAATGAGAAGTATTTGTCAAATTTATATAGCCATAAAGGATTAAAATTGAGTTAATTGCGAATATTTCGCATATTATAATATATAATGTAAACTATAACGAATTCGTATTATTTCAACAGTTTATTAATAGATGGCGCACCTGCATGTTACTTTAAAACTATTTATCTATGTATTGGCAATATCGTGGAGCATTAGCTTTAAAATGATGTTCGAATCATTAATTCTGATGATGAATTAACGAAGACATGGCATTGTTACAAAAAAAAACACCTTTGAAAAATAATATATAGGTAAATATACTTAATGGATAAGTTAAAGTGGGTCACAAGGAGGTGATAAAAACGGAGATTTGGTCAAACCCCTAAGCTAGATAATTAATTCACGAAAGATGTGGCTAGGCTAGGTAAGGTTTAACTTGTTATGGGGCATTATATCTGGGAAAAACTCGTTAAAAATCATAGCCGGTCTAGTGGAGTAGGAGGCACGTTCGTTCACCTCCTTCCACCGCCATATGTTAACCACAGATGGTAGAGCTAGAGGAAAAAACCTCGATAAAAACCCAATGTCGGAAGAGCAGGAGAGAGATGCGTTCATTCGCTTCCTTTCCCTTCCAGGCCGAACAAAGGGGAGATGGGTCGGGGGGGCCGTCTTCCTATTGCACTGGTTCGACGCACGGGGAGACAGTTCTGTTGCAGTGGACTCTATCCGTCAGAGAGCGGCCTATTTGCAACTTGCCGTCGGGGCGACGCGGTAGAATGCTACAAGCGGACTCGTGTCGCCCAATTACGGCTGCGGAAGGTGCACCGTGAAGTTTTAGTGAGTAGGTGTCTCACATAACCACTCGTCCCCCCGGGCGTGTACCCATGACGGGTTTCTCCACGTTAAAAAAACGGTTGGACTTGTTTGTTACAAGAAATAGCGGGAGACGGCAGAGGTAGCGGCCAGAAAGCGCCAGATACTAATATAATAATATTTAAGGACTACAATACAAAAAATATAATTTTATTATTACTTAATACAAATAATTAGCTCATCAAATGATCGAATCTCCGTGTTTATCATCTCCCTGGGACTAGATTATTACATTTATTTAGATACTAGAAATGCTACAAAAAGGCTAATGCAGAAATGATACAATCTATAAAAATATTTTATAAATAACCAGTTTTTATTTATAAATAATAATAAAAATAATTTATTAGTGACCATAGTATTTTACAAAGAATTGAAATCAAAATACAGTTTAATATTGATTTTTGTAGACAATACCCAAGCGTTTATGGCATGCAATATTATTTATAACCCTAAAAATACATCGAGAGATAAATTCATATTATTTTGTTACAAAACTAATTAAATTGTGTTCGATAAATTGTATTAATTATAGAGATAAAGTTTATATCGTAATATTGCATAATTTTTGTAAAGCAGTGAACATAGATCTCAAATTGGATCCTTTAAACCATATCGAAGTAAAAAGTTTATAATAATAATTTTTAATGAATAAAGTTGAGATGTAGGGTATGTATAGTCACTGATGAAGAGGCGCAGGCAGTATTTATTTAATGAAATGAACATAAACTTAGGGCTTTGAAATTTCACACATTTTTCTTCAAAAGCTGGAGGTTTCAGTTTAAGTGGAATAACGAATTACGCCTTGTTTTCATAAAACTTTATTATAAAGAGTATAGCCGGGTAAGCAAGTAAAACCTTCTCCCGCGATTATTTAAAATCTAAATGGCTAATCGATTTGCAATTTTTTTCTGAAAATAAGAACAACATACATAATTCACTTTTGATTTTTTTGCAACTTTTGTACTAAAAATGTTTTAAAAATTAATTTTAATATTTTTTATTTTAACTTTTTCTTCGTACTTTTTTTTAAATAAAAAAAAAATCTTGTAAGTATTTTCATATATTACTTTCAGGTGTCACTCACGATTTTTTTATATATTGTTGTCTTGCTGCTCTTCTTTACACAGTAAAATTTTCAACATGAATCATTTGGTGCAATATAGTAAAAAATACCTTTTTTCCTCTTTTGTTTTACTACTTTACTTGTAAAAAGTTATTTATTTATTTCAAAATACATCGAAAATATAAGATAAATAATTATTCATATTTAATACAATAAAAAGGTCACTGGCAACTTAGTGCGTATGACAAAAGTGTAACTTATTTGGCGATCAAAAATATTATTCACTATGAAGTAACTGCTTAGAATATAAGCAATTATTATTTAATCTTTGGATGTTTCTAATACTTTACCTCGTTTTTGTTGTTTAATGTCGTAATAACTGTCTTACTTTATTTTATTTATTCTAAGTAGTTAGTCGTGAGTAATAATTGTGAGTGATACCCGGAAGGAACTTACTAAAACATGAGAATAAAAAAAAAATGAAAATATTAAAAATAAATATTTTACGTCACTTATCGATGACTCTAGCCAACAAAATTTAAATACATATTTAATTGAACAGTTCCAAACAATTAAAACGTTTTTTAAATTATGTCACAAATATTTGGGTTAAAAAGATGAAATGTTCAGAAAAGGTATATCTTTCAATTACAAATCGATTATCTATATACAGTATGTATTAAAAATCCCGTCGGATCCGTGAAGGTGTTATCAGGTATCGAGATTATATTCTATTTATGTTATCTATTTCAGATTATAAGTAAAAAAATAGCCCTAATAAAATAGTTAATTGAGGAAACTTACATGGCAATACAGGCAGCGCGGCGCAGGGTACCGCCATACGATCAAACGTACGGTGTTATCACGTTTTAAAAATTTGTTGAAATTTACGGAAACTAAAACGAAATAATAAGTTAATTTTAAATTGCAATAACATTTTTATTTTCATAAAAAATAAAATCTTGTTATTTTTTTTTTGGAATTTCATTGGGGTACACCTATATACCCTTTTCGGATTCGACGGGTTGTTGAACGATTCATTGTGATCGTGAATGAGATAAGAAATAGAATCAAAAATAACCGATCTTTGGTACGACATGAAATATTTAAATTCTTGAATTTCCAACGATCGAAATCTCCCAACGTCGAAATTCGATTTAAAAATCCCCCTGCGGTGTTGAATGAATAAAACTCGCATTTCCACTCGTCTCGTACGGCGACTGAGTCCTTTAGTGTTATTTTGTATCGCTATTTTAAGCAAATGGTTGCATTCGTTGAAATTACGAGTTTGCAAGTTGCCTGAATAGCTCATTTCGATGTAAATGTGACAGTTGCGTGAACGTTGAATGGGGAATAGGGAGCCACCCAAACGATTCTGGTTCTGATAGTTACGGTTGAATCGTTCAATCTTTGACCACAAAGCTCTATGATGTATAGTGGACTAATTATGGAGATTTCTAACGGTCTGTTGTATTTTTGAAGCTTATAGTTCTATTGGCGAGATTATTAGAGGATAAAATGGAGAGATGCACGCGAATCATATGACGGAAACGTGACTTGATGAAATTAGCCATCAATAACGTGATCATTTTTTTTTTTATCAAAGCGAGATGTCCAAAAAGTTTATACTTAACTATTTTTTATTTAATTACTTGTTATTAATAACGAGCCTGTGGTGCCATTTTATACTAAACTAATATTAATAGAATTAAGTTAACGGATAATTACTTGTCTTATATTTGTCGGCGGAGCTAATCTGTTTTTAAATATCGGGTCTAGTGATTAGTTTTCAAGTAAGAATGCAGCTGATTACAAGATTTGTTGTTGTTGGTCTTGGTAATCAAGTTGCGATACTTTGCGGGATTTTTAAAGTAAAAAAATAATAATTTATTTTTACACAATTAAAAAAAAAGTCATTTAAATGGTTTTACATTATTATCAATGATGTCTAACTTCAACATGTTGCTAACACGCGGGATAAATATTTTGGAATAATTTCTAAGTATAATTTGTAACGTACCTACAGAAAGTAGGTATACACAGTTGTATTTTATTATTATTTTAACATAAAAATACAAGTATCTAATAACACAGAATAAAACGATAAATATCCCCAAAAAATATCGGAGATGAAAACATTTATGACATTTTAATATACAGTAATTTACAAACGCAAAAATACGCAAAAAAATCCATCTGATTTATGACCCGGTTTCATTCGTTTTGATTTACGGTACCAGCGCGCGAATATTAAAGATTCGTATTGATATATTATTCCTTTATCCCCATTCTCCCTTTGCTATTTACGAGACTTTCCCCAACCCTCATAACTTTCATCGTCCTTTTTACGGTGAGACTTGTAAAAACAGCCAGGGGTTTTTCGTATAGAATAAATAATACTTCCTCGGTGTGTACAGTTAATCTTACTGAGACCTCAGACGTCTCAACTTTTTTATTAAGCATTAATCTAATAATACAACAATAACTTATGAACTTTAATAACTTCGATGTTCCATTTATTGAGCGAACAGCAAAAGTCAAGTTTTAGCTTAGCTTCACTGTTAGTCTTTTAAATCTTCTTCTTCTTCTTCTTATATATAACTAGCTGTGCACCACGGTTTTATCTGTGTTAAAATTTTAGATAGGAACCCCCGTTACACCAATTTAGGGGTAGATTTTTTAAATCATATTATATTAAGCGAGCAATTCTTGTATATATATATGTAATTGGTTTCTTGGAAACGGCTCCAACAATTTCGATGAAACTTTGCATTTAGATAATGTTTTATATTCCAAGTTTACCTAGATAGGCGTTTTTCTTTTTTTGTTTATAAGACACCAAGTACTGCTCGTTTGCCCAGATTTAAACTATTTATATGTCAAATTTCAGCTCAATCCGTTCAGTGATTTGACCTATGTGGTGATAGATCAGTCTGCTAGTCCTTTTATATATATTTCAATTAGAAAATCTATGTTTGTATGTATGTTCCGTATGGACTCCAAAACAGCTCGAGCGATTTTAATGATATTTTCAGACAATCTTCATATTAATCCAGCCTGTGATACTGTAATGCTTGGTAGCGCACTCGGATTAGTGCTACCTAAAGACTCCAAAACAGCACAGCAACGTGTAGCCAGGTTTCCTAGCAACTTATAAAAGTTTATTTTAATACGTTGCACTTTTCATATGGGGTTAATAAGTGATGTATAAAGATATTATAATGAGGCCAGAATAGTTGTAATTAAGTTATGTAAGAACTGATGGCTCAATGATAGGGTGTACGAATTGGAATCCCTGCAATAAGCCTGAGCTTTCACTAAAGGAAAACATCATGATGAATCTATAACATGGTGGTAGAGCAATTTCTAATAACCACATGACTACCTACCAGCCTCAAGTCAGAAATCTAGCACTGCCAGCGTGCTACCATCTTAAGGCACACTGTCACTCAAAATCGGGTGAGATTGTAACGAAATCATTATATTTTTCTTAAAATATTTTTATGACTATATTTCAAAGTTTTCTGATGTATTATTTATGGGTATTTCTTATACGTCTTAGTGACATCTACGTAAGTATATGGCATTTCATTCCCATATTTACATACTTTCATTAATGATTTGTTTTCAAACCAAACTCCAAAATTTTCGTACTGACAAAGCAATTCTCTTTAGTCAATCGAGTGCCTGTATAAATTGGTATCATGTATGGTCAATTATTCCTAAAACATCAAAATGTACCCTGGAGTCATAATCGAAGTGATGTAAAGATGATCAATAAGATTCAGAAAAAGAAATAGGTGTATTTATTTCTTCGTATATTTATTACACGACAATACATTCTTACTATAGCTACTTTTTACAATCCACGGATTAAACAAGCTATTTCTCTTTATTTCCTCTGTATAAAAATAATACGCCAAGTGTATACGAGATAGATAGCGGTACAGCATTGTCTAATATTCATAAAAATAAGTATATCTTGCACGAAGAGCAGAAAAAAGTAGAACCATTTCATAATTCTTCGCAATATATCTGAACGCTTACTCATCAGCCTCCGTAATAGAAGTGCGATAAAGATCTTTTCATTTGCAGTCAGCCATGAGTAATTCTGTCCCCCTCCCGATGGAGTTATAATGAAGACTAAAATTATTTTATACTTGCTATACCCCGCGGTTTCAACCGTCACACATTTATTGGAAAAACTCACCACCGCGCCACCAACGTACACCTCGCGCCAAACTTTATGACCGCTGTGAACATAGGCGCGTTAGTTTACGCAAACAAAAATGTAGGTACAAATATTACAGATAATTTCATAAATTATATTTAATAACAAATATAATAGTTAATTATTTATCTAAAAGCTATATAACATATTATTATAGTGTTGTAAGAATTATTTTTTGACTGTACCTACCATGCGCGGTTTCGGACTCATTCCTGTGTTCAGATCGGCCTAAAGTTTGACGCGAGTTATACCTGTGTAGCCTTTCGTTGTTCTTACTTCCCATACTTGCCTACAGATTTCCTGAATGCTTGACGTTCATGGTTACTGCTTCACCCTTTAGAGTCGAAGCGTGAAGTTATATAAATTACTAGCTGTGCCCGCAACTCAGCTCACGTGGACTTCAGAATGCGCTCGATCGGGTACACGCGCGTATCTTGCTACCCCCGCTCCCGGTTATAAAAATGCTTATTGTGGGATATCTTAAGAAGATAGGCATATTATGCTCTCGCTGACTATTGTGTAGGTCTTTATAGTATCTACGATTATGTAGTACATTAATTTGAAATATCACTTATAATGGTGTACTCAGCGTAAGCCATTTAAGCGCCCGAATTGATTTACAATGACTAGTTTTTTTTTTTTTTTTCGCGGTATCATAATTCTTTTTCTAAAATGAAAGTTACTTCTCGTAACATCAGCTATCAGTTAATGGAAGTCCCGTCAAAATCGGTCCAACCGTTTCGGAGATTAACAACATTAATTAGAGATTAACAGATTCAACATAACAATTTCAAATATTACATTATTTGCGAAACAGTTTTTTCCAATTCATTATTAACCTTTATCCAGATAAATTTCTTAGTTAACTAGGGCATTTAATGTTTATTAAAATGATTCTATACAGTTTTTTATTTTAATGAATACCATAGAATACATCACGAATTCAAAATTAAGCCGATTTTTGAAAAATCGATCTTTTAGGTATCGATTTTTTTGTGGATCGGTTCATCAGGGTTCGTTTCAAATCCAAATAATAATCTTTTTGGAAATCAGCATCCCTACTACGAAGCTACATAACATACCATCACGTTTATATCCCCAAAGGGTTAGGCAGAGGTGTACACTCCATAGATCTAGTATATATATATATCTATATATATATATATATATCTATTTTAAACCAACAGTTCGCCGGGTATATTTTTGGTCCCATGTAATAGGGACGTGTTTATTGCCATTAATCAGGCAAAAAGCCAAACTCCGAGCTGATACTGAGAATTTCAAAGAGAAACCCAATAATACTTTGCTCGTCCTAGGAACCGAACCTAGGACCTCGAGCATAGCCGTCACGTTTAGGACCACTAGGCTAATGAGGCAGTTATGAAGTTATGCACTATCAATATTAAAGCGACAAACTCTAAATCAGGATTTTTAAACATAAAACACATCACTTTGTAAATTGTACCCATGCGAAGCTGGAGCGGGTCGCTAGTAGTCAATGAAATACAAAAATATTTATTGAAATCTGTATGATAGATTAGCGTGTTCAAAGAAACCAAAATAAAACAAACAATGTCTTTGTTGAATTGGCCTAGCGGTTCGAGACGACCAGACTTGTACGCACTGTTGTGTACAGTACGAGAAGTCGATAGTTCGAGTCCCGCTGATTTAAGAATTTTAACCAAGCTCGGTGTAGCTGTCAACGCCTCTAATGGCTCTAAGGCACTTTTGGCTAACAGTAGTAAGTAAACAACTTCAAAAAATCTAATTACCTACATACTGTATTTTTCTGAAAATTTTGATTAAATAATGTCTCATTTAATCGCCCCCTATTAATATTTGTGCCGTTAATTTGACACAAATAATTTGTGATTTATAAAATTACTTGTCTAACTCCGATTTGCAACATTTTAATTCAATTTTATTAAAAGCTACGACGACGTTGTTAAAAATAATTAAATAAGTCGTGATTTGCGCGGCCTCGTTGAAAAGGATTTATTGTAGAAGTCGAGAGCTCATAACGTAACATTAAAACAAAAGCATAAACTTTATTGCTCATACGTGTATTTATCTAAAGATATTTATTTCAGCTAAAAGGAATCGAAGCAGTTGATAAAAATATGTTTTGTTAATCATAACACTATCATAATTATCAAAAGCTTTAACTTCTAATCGTTTGTTAATCTCAATGGGTGACAGGACATAACAATCGTGTCGGACTGGATCGCGACCACCATATAATAGATGTAATGCCCGTTACAGTGACACCTTCACGTCGTGTTCCGGGATCTGCCGGTATATATCCAGATACCCAGTAATAAAGCGAGGTGGTAGGATTATGTACCCGACTGGATCTGTAGCGATCTGTTATGATATTTAGTAGGTATTTAGGAGATTTATAGAGCCAAAAACGAATATGGAATGAATAAATCAGATAAAATTAAATTAAAGTGTATTTCCAGGATACCTCACATAAAAGTTTATAAAATGATATACAGGTTTACTATACCGTAAATTAATCGCCTAATACACTACAAAATCCTTAATATCCTTCCTTCACTTGCCCTCAATATACTGTCCAAAACAAGAAAAACTCCAATTACAGACAGCTCCGCGTTGAGACCGCGAACCAGGATCTCGTGGTCTTGGTAGATTGTCACAAGCAAATTCGCACCAAGAAACTCGCCTCTAGGAGTCAGCACGGTGTAGGCCGTATCAGGATATATACTGCTCAAGCAGACGACGCAGCACCAAATATCTCGTCCATTGAGATTTCCTCATATGTAATAGAAAAATTATTATTTGTATTATAAATACAAAATCAAGTGATACTTTCCCGGTAGTGTTCTTTCAATCTTCAGTAGGTATTTGTCGTTTTGACAAAGGGTATTTCACCAATATTAATATTAAAATTATAACAATTAAACTGAGTCATATATCTTTTCTTTATAATACAAGGTAAATAAGAGTATTACGATATTAAGATAAATATAAGCTAACCACTAGACCTAATATAACAGATCTCTCTATGGTTATTGTTTCTCTTGTATTATATTATGCTTACCAGCAGGCACAGTGCTTTACTTTGCACTGATACAATGAAAACAAATACGTTTATAAATTTTATAGTAAAATTATTATCAATAATATAAAATTCAATAATAAATAAATAAAATATTTTTCATATTTTATATTATTGCTTGTAATTCTTATTTCTTACTTACAGGACCATGCGTTGCTATGGGTAAAAAAAATTTTTTTCACCCGCTGGGATATACTATTCTATTTCCATTTCTTTATTTTCTCGATGACAGTTCTAATTTTATATAATAGTTGTAGTGTTGTAACCAAATAAGTAATAACCATCGAGTAACAGTGACGATTCATCAGATTTTCATTAAAATAAATAAATAAAGATTACCTGTCGTTATAATTACATATTTCGTTTCATTGTCGAGTACCTAGTTAAATTTCGGGAGCACTGCCGAGGGTTTTTTAAAAAGTCTAAGACAAGACTGATTCTCAAGAAGCTTTATTAAGAATGCTTTTATTTGTTACAAATGTCTCTTTTATAAACTCTTATTCTATAAACACAAAGTGGGGCTGTTTACTATGAAATAATGAGAAATATGTCGCAATACATTCAGTCAAAACACCAGGTGTCTATCAGTAGTTTGCAGACATAATATGGGTTAAAAACGTAACATCAGCATTTCTAACGTATGTACCAATTAACAAGACGTAATAAGAGAGGGTACAGACTGCATAACTCCTCCCCCCTCAAGTTCGAAATTATCAGAGGGATGATTATCACTATGATTATTTTGATAGCAATAATTTTTACAAAAACTGAGCTTATATACTAAGAATACAAGAATTAATAGAAATATAATCACATATAACAATAAAGTTCCGGCACTAACACTTTTTACATTAATAATTCTTTCACTTGATGTTTTTAGTTCACTTTCACTGATTTTTAAAAGATTATTTAAATGTTGAAGATTTATTAATTCACTGTTATCCAAATTGATGGGTTCACGTTGCAATTGTTGCTCAGTAATTGTTATTTCGGGAAGATTAATAATCGGTAATTTTGACATCTTCAAATTACTCGTAGTAATATGGTGAGCTTTTAGCGTAATTTCACCAATTTTAACATCGCAATGGTCATCTAGGACGAGGAAGTATGTCCCTTCTATATTTTCTTTCGTTATTTCGTCGTTACAAATTTTTGATAATATATTCTCAGCGTTACTATGAAGAATCCATCTCTCTTTTCCAATTGGTTGTATCTTAATGGTCTTGATTTCAACTGGTACTGGATGACAAGAACTCGTATTCGAAGAAAATTGAATTAATGCTGTTATGCAAGTGTCTTCTGAAGTTGTTCGAGAATCATCCTCGTGACACAGGAACATTTCGTCGTGAAGTTCATTACAAGGTAAAGTGAGCGAGACAAATTTAGACCCTTTTACTAATAGGTAAGGAAATTTAGGAATAATGATGGTGGTATGATTAGAAGGATTGGTCATAGGTATTGGAATTGCTCTGTAGTATGTATAAATTTCATCTCTAATTATTGGTATATCTAAAATGAATGTTATTTGACTTCCTTTTGTATAAGCTTTAAGCTCTATACATTGCTCTATTTTAACTAAACTGTCATAACTTACTGGATACACAAGTTTGTAGAATTTCTCTATCTTTTTTAACAATTCTAATAATTCATTTGAGTTTATAAGAGATTGGTGTAATATTTTTAATTTACTGAATGCCAGAGAAGTTTCAATTTCATTCAACCGAATGTAGAGTAGTTGAAAATTATGGAAAAATAAATTATAAACATTAATAAAATTATGGGTAGTTATATCAATATTAGTTTGATTTATTAATTTTTTATTTCTCGTAACTCTTTATCTATTCGAATGAAATTGTCCTTCGTGAAATTTGTTATCTTTATCATTGATTCAGAAATATCTGATATTAAGGTTACCTTTTTAATGAGTGTATTTTGGCGTGTCGTTAGAGAATCAATCATATTTTCATATCTTAAAGCATCATTATGATCTAAGTTACCAGTTATAAGCTTAATAATAGATCCAAGAGGATTGAGAAGTCCACGTTTAATTCTAGTTGATGGAGATAACTGTT
The DNA here is from genome assembly GCA_033032175.1 of Saturnia japonica. NCBI lineage: Eukaryota > Metazoa > Arthropoda > Insecta > Lepidoptera > Saturniidae > Saturnia > Saturnia japonica. Next base: position 645,583 of record CM065320.1, on the reverse strand, counting down.
CTAATTTTTGAATACTAATATTCATTACATAATTCGTTTGAAGCTTTACATTAAAAAGTTGAACATTAGATGTTTCATTATCAAAATGTGTTTTTAAATATTGATTAAATTTAGTATATCTTTTTATATTGAATTCTAAATCCTCACGTATCAGACTTAAATCTAAAATCTTAATTATTGTCCACTTATCATAACTTACACTAGCTTGACCTTGTTTCACAAGGACTATACCGGGATTTTTATCGATTCTGTGAAGTTGAAGGGCGTGAATCCTGATGATCAGAGCCAGGAGCCCGAGGAGGTACCTGCGAAGGTCGTTTTATATCCTTAATAGGCACGTTTGTTTTTCGAGTTTTCATTTTTACAGGACAGATATTTCTGTCAATTTTACCATATACTTGTGCTTTTTGATAACGCGGTTTATCTTTACTTCGCCTTGTATTAACACCTTTTACAAATATAGTGTCCTCTTCTTGAATATCAAATGATGTTTCACCACCACGTTTTGTTTTAATCTTTTCTTTATTTTCAATTACTTTGTCTGTTAAATATTTATAAAGATATTTCGTTCGTTTCATATGATCGTTTACTAATTGTTGCGTATATTGTTTGTTAAAGTTTACTTCAAAAGTACTATTAGAATCAGTGTGTCCAAAAACTACTTCAAATGGTGTAAGACCAGTCGTTGAGTGAATGGTTTGATTGTATGACATAATTGCATAAGTCATAACGTTAGCCGCGTCAGTTATTTTATGTTCATATTTAGCGATACGATATATTTCTAAAATAGTTGAATGGAATCTTTCAATTAAACCCATAGAATTAGGATTATGTGGAGTGCTTATGTGTAATTCTATTTTATAAAATTGTAATGTTTCTTTTAAAAGTGTATTGTTGAATTCAGTACCAGAATCAGCACTGATCTTATTTGGTACGCCATAAAATGAGAAAAATTTAATTAAGGCACGAACTACTTCAGGTGTAGAGCGATTGGATATTTCAAAAGCCTGACCTAGTTTACTGAAAGCATCTATTATGGTAAGGAAGTAGCTTCCTTCTATAGAGAATATATCTATAAATATTTCAGCAAAAGGTTTTGTTTGAGTTTGCGTTAACATTAATTCTGGTTTTAAAGGTTTGCGATCATATTTTAGAGTTTTACAAGTTTCACAAGAATTGATTACAGAAGCGACTGTTATATCCATATTTGTCCAAAAATAATTACGCTTTAATTTCATAAGAGTTTCTTTGATTCCACGGTGACTTGTTTTACCTTGATGATAAGCAAGTATAGTGGCACGTTGCTCTTTTTCATCACCTAAGTATATAACTCTTTTAGTACATTCATATATTTTGACGGTATCTTTTTTAAATAGTTTTATCACGGCATTTGTAAATTGTTTACGGTGAATTTCGCTCTCAAAGTAAAAGAAATATTTAATTTTAGTTTTTATATATTCTAAAAGAAATTTCTTAACAAGGTTAGTGTTGTTTACAGGTAAATGTACTTCCAAATTTTTTTGTTTTTCATGTGATAAGTCTTTTATTGATAATTGGTTTCTGTTCCAAGTAAAAATAAGGATTTGATTAGGTTTTGTGTCGATGGCTTCTTCAATAATGGGAATACCATTCGTATCAATATCTTCAGCAGAATGTATGGTTTCCGGTAATGAACAGGCAGTAATAGTACTGGATGAAGGAGAACGAATTGGGTGAGTTAAAGTCTTATCGGAATCTGAAGGAATAGTTAACGTTTCTGATGAGTCTGAAATTAGTATTGGACTCTCAGATCGTTCAGTGTCACTCACGTTTACTCGTAAGGACATATCGTCCTTTAATATATTTAATTTAATTCGTGATAGAGCATCAGCATTACTATTTTGTTTACCGTTCTTGTATATTATGTCAAAATCGAACTCAGCTAGTCTCAATTTCCATCTAGTAAGTTTACTATTAGGTTCTTTCAGTGAATTTAACCATGCTAAAGGTCTGTGGTCAGTAAATATTGTGAATTTGCGTCCATACAGGTAAGGACGGAAGTGTTTTACTGCCCAAACGATGGCTAACAGTTCCTTTTCTATTGTACTGTAACGTGTTTCTGCATCATTAAGAGTACGACTTGCATATGCGATAGGTTTTTCATTTCCAACTGATCCTTGTGAAAGGACAGCGCCTAAAGCGTAGTTTGACGCGTCTGTTGTTAAAATGAAGGGTTTAGAAAAATCAGGAAACTGTAATATAGGAGCATTCACAAGTAGCTCTTTACATTTTTGAAAAGCTTGAACATATGATTCATTAATTTCAATTTTATTTTTCTTTTTCAAACACGATGTAAGGGGTTGTGTAATTTTTGAAAAATCCTTTATGAATTTTCGGTAGTAGCCTATCAGGCCAAGAAAACTTTTAATTTCAGTGGATGTTCTGGGGAGTGGGAAGGCAAGTACTGCCCTGATTTTATCATCATTTGGTTGTAAACCATGCTTCGTAATTTTGTGTCCTAAGTAGAGTACATCTTTTTTAAAAAACTCACATTTATCGAGAGTTACTTTAAGATTGGTTTGTTTGAGACGATCGAACACTTTTCTTAGCTTCTCTACATGTTCTTGTATACTACTAGAATAAATGATGATGTCATCTAAATATACTAAGCAATGTATACCTTGCAACCCACGTAACACGTTATCCATTGCGCGTTGAAATGTTGCAGGTGCTGTTTTAAGTCCAAATGGCATCCGTGTAAATTCAAAATGTCCCATTGGTGTAGTGAATGCAGTTTTGGGTCTATCTTGTTCATCAACTTCAATTTGGTGGTACCCACTTGCTAAATCCAATGTACTGAAGTAAGTAGATTTCCCTAACTTGTCGAATAAATCATTAATATTTGGTAAAGGATACTTATCATCAGTAGTAATATCATTTATACGTCGATAGTCTACAACCATTCTAAATTTCTGTTCACCGGAGGCGTCCATCTTTTTTGGAACTAGGTGTACGGGTGCACTCCATGGTGAAAACGATTCTTGTATAACATTATCTTTTAGTAATTTTTCAACTTGTTTCTGTATTTCATCGTTTTGCGATGGTGGAAGTCGGTATTGCCGTATGAAAATTGGATCTTCATTTTTAGTCCGGATTCGATGTTTTACTTGATTAGAAAATGTAAGAGGCAGTTTATCACAATAGAATATATCCCTGTATTCAAAACAAAGTTTTTCTATTGCTTCTCGTTCTTCTTGATTAGCATGATCTAATCGGAGTTTCGATAAATTTTGTGTAAGTAATTCATCAATCTCAAAATCATTTAATTGTTGCCCGGTTGATAAATTTATTTTGCAAGTATTATTATTAAGGCTGGTTATATTCAATGGTTCGTTAAAAGTTAAAGTCACACTATCTTGCGAAGCATTCTGCATGACTGTTGTTGCAAATGAATCTTTGCAAGTAACTATAGCGCTAGGCATACGTACTTCATTTCCAAAATTTTTAAAATTAATTATTGCTTCACCATTAATTAAATTTGTAGGCACCTTAACACGGGTTTCAGTGCGTGGTTCTAGCGTTATTTCCCACGGGGGACTATAAATTATTGGAATTTCTGTATTTTGTGTCCGTAAAATTAAATTTTTCATGTCTATAGTCGCGTTCAATATTTTTAATAAGTTAGAACCTATTAATCCGTCATATCTTCCATCTACATTATATATATAAAATTTATGATTCATCGGACTTTTAAAACTTTCCAATAAAGGTATATCTATAACTTCGTCATGTAGGCTACGTCCATGTGTACTAATAACTTCAAAAGGATCAATATATTTATAATCTGAAAAATATTCATCAGCTTTAGCGGGACTAATAAAACTTCTGGTACTTCCGGTATCAATCATTAAACGAGCATCAATTTCAGGAATATAAATATGCGGTAGTTTATTTATGCCGTCATAATTTAAGTGTACTATTTCTGGGGGTCGCTCTTGGAGGCTTTTATAGGAAAATTTACGCATTCATTTTCAGCTTCTTCAGTTTCAACAGGTTCTATGTTTTCATGATAATCGTCATAAGCAGTTTGTTGATTATCGTCAATGAAATAATGATTTTCATATTCTGTATAATCAGGTTGATAGTCTTGGTATTCAATTTCAGGGTCGTTCATTTCTAAAGACTCTATCATATTTTGTCTAATAGGACGAGCTGTGCGCATTGACACATCGCTTGCCTGAAATTGAGGTGGATTACGTTGAGGTTGATTTTGTGGTGGTATACCAAATTTAAATTGTTGATTTGGCATGTTGAAATTAGGTCGGTTTTGTGTATTGTTAAATTGTGGTTTGAACCCTTGTTGATTAGGAATACCGAATTTAAAATTATTATTTCCAAAATTTGGTTTATATCCTTGTTGGTTTAGGTTAGGTCTGAATTGTACATTTTGATTTGGAATACCGAATTTAAAATTATTATTATACGGTTTAAAATTATTTTGTGTTTGGTATGGAATTCCGAATTTAAAATTTTGTTGTCCGGAATTAAATGTATTTGGCACAAATGCAGGTTGAGGTTTGAAATTATTATTAAAATTATTTGTTAAAGTAGGCGTGAAAAATTGTTGAACTGGTTTAATATTAGATTTATTTTTATTTTTAGAATTGTACTGATATTGAAAATTGACCTCCTCCATGACAACACTTAGTGCGTTTTCTAAAACGGTACAACCTTTAAGTCGCACAATTCGAATTAAATCCTCTGGTAAATTATATAAAAATACATTCAAGCACATATTATTATAGATAATCATTTTAGCGGCTTTGAGGCCTTCATCAGTTAATAAATTGACCTTGGAGAAGAGGGTGCAGCGTGTTTGTTGTATCCTGTTACAAAATTGCGTATATGTTTCACCAACTTTAATTTTTAAATTTTCCAACTCAATTGCCACACACTCTTCCGATCTAGGATCACCAAAATGTTGAATCAAAACAGCTCTTAATTGTTCCCAAGTTGTTATGTCTTCTCTTTCACTTAGTAGAGCAGCGGCTTTACCACATAATCTACTAGTTATAGCATGAAACACATATGTAGTTTGAACAACATTGTTTGATCCGCTAAAATTTCTGATTATATATTCACTTTTTTTAATAAATAAATTTAAAGTATTTTGATCACCATCGTACTTGGGAATTAAACTTAAAAGTTCTTTTGATACTAATTGAATTGTTGATTCATTGTTGCGTTGCATTTTGAATTGTATTTATTTAATTAAACACACACAAAGTAAAATTCACAAAATTAAAATTCACAAAATAATATTTTCAAAATAAAATTCACAAAATAAATCTTATAACAAAATTATCAAAATCAAAATTCTCAAAATTAAAATTATCGAAATTAAAATTATCAAATTAAAATTCTCAAAATTAATATTTATTATTAATATTTCTCAATATCTTATAATCTATGAAGTCAAATAACTTTCGACGATTTTTATTCGAAAATTATGAAAAATAATTTTCAACGATGTTTGTTTGAAAATTATAAAAATTTGTTAAATAATTTTCAACGATTTTTGTTTGAAAATTATAACAATGTCCAACGAAAAATACAACCACAGAAAATAACAAGGACGAGACAAGGATTGTAAAAATGGTCACTTACAGTCTGCTCGTTCCCATGTCTTGCCGTATAGCTGCTTTCGCTTTTAGGACAGGATCTCTCGGAAATAGATGCGGAACCCGACGTTAACTTATTTATTGGTTCGTAGATACTCAAAATCTGCACATGAGACCGATTTGTAAGACTCGAACACAGACTTTTATTGTTGATTGAGTATCCTACCGACTGCGCCAGTTAAATTTCGGGAGCACTGCCGAGGGTTTTTTAAAAAGTCTAAGACAAGACTGATTCTCAAGAAGCTTTATTAAGAATGCTTTTATTTGTTACAAATGTCTCTTTTATAAACTCTTATTCTATAAACACAAAGTGGGGCTGTTTACTATGAAATAATGAGAAATATGTCGCAATACATTCAGTCAAAACACCAGGTGTCTATCAGTAGTTTGCAGACATAATATGGGTTAAAAACGTAACATCAGCATTTCTAACGTATGTACCAATTAACAAGACGTAATAAGAGAGGGTACAGACTGCATAACTACCTACCTATACCTACTTATTTCAAAACAGTTTCGAAAATTTTGAAGAAGTTGGCATTATCAATCAAGAATTAATACGTGTAACATCTTGTAATAAAAAATAATATTAGTTAATAAATTTGTACAAAAGTATCCGGCAGTAGTTTAGTTTCTTACATTTTGTAAAAAAATATCGGGTCTATTATTGTGTTACGTTTATCGATATAGCTCCATCTCTATCAGTTTCTCCGAATCTGGTATAACCTTATACGTGTGTAAACGTCATATTTTTATAAAATAACGCATAGATAATGTAAAAAAGACGCTCGTTCAAGTTACCACAGGAGCTGTCATCGAGAAAATAAAGAAATGGAAATGGTATGTGAAGATTGTCTCGAAATCTCATCAAAATCGATTCAGCCGTTTTGAAGTAGCTATGGAACATACATACAAATATAAATTTACGTATCTGGCGCAACCGAACTGCACTATATGAAATAGAATAATAATTATAAGAAAAACTTGAAATTTAAAACATTGGTTAAATACAAAGTTTCTACCAAATCGTTAGAGCCGTTACCGAGATGTCAATTACATTTATACAAGAATTAGTGGTCACATAGTTTTAGATATAATGATACTTATGTTTTATATTCAAAACGTAGATGTTTGTAAACGTTCATGATGTTTTTCAAAAGAAATTGGCAGTTAAAGGTATCGAACAAACTGCAGAGAACTAGTTCCGCAAGAATTCCGTGTCAATATCAACCCCTCGCTGTCAATTACGACAAACGACTTTTATCAAAAACTTTTACAAGCAGTACAACTCGTAAGGCTGAACATTATTTCAGGCGCAATGTGAACTTTTAACTGGCCCGTCAGCATCGTGCTTCGGAAACTAAACTTCAACAGCGTCGTCTAGCGGTACGCGAATTAAAAATACACATAAAAGTGCTCAACACAAATTTCCATTCCGTAGTGTCTTGTTTTTCTCATTTCCTACAACGACGGCAGGAAATAAAATCGCCATCAAGCCGGTGTTGGTAATTTAAAAATAATGCTGCAAAAATACGTAGGAATGAGTTTTTGGAAGCAAATTGCGGTGCGCCCAGATCAGGCGCCGGTTGGGCGCTGCCGATATTCGTGACGTTGGGTGGCTATTTCGGGTTCCATGACAAAATATCGAATAGAACATTGGAGAAATATTCTCGTATACACATATTTCAAATGGATTCTATGTTTTTTGGGAATGTTAGATTTTTATGAAATGTATTATGTTTCTAAAGGTTGTTGCTAGAGTTAAAATCGCTGACAAAATTTTGTACAGCCATCCTTAAGTCTACATCACATTAGGATCTCTAGAGATTCTTATACAGACATCAAAACTTTTATACATAGTGAACCCCTTTATAAAGAATAATTCAAACAGAACAAAAAGTGTATAACATAAAATTCCTAAAGTTTCCTTTTTTTTAAAGTAGGCTGGCACTGACTCCAAAAATAACAATAATTGTATATTATTGTCCTAATAAATTATTTTGTAGACATATAGTTCGTCAAAATATCAAACTGAGTTAAAAAAGGAAATTTTTAAGTAAATTGAAGTAAATAAATTATTATTTATTTTTAGTGCATTTTTTCTGGGTAAGTTGAATACATTGGAAACGGTTTTGTTTTTGTCAAAAAAAAAATCTTTCTTCTTAGTGTATCTTGCATTCCGTAGGTTTCTGTTTTATTGGAAACGAATACGAGTGGATCTACTTATCGCGCTGCACATAATGTCAGGAAACCACCAAATAACTTAATTCCTAAAGACATTAATAAACGTGGTGTTTTTCAGTCATCGTAAAAAATTGGCGTAGACATCGTCTTATTAACATCACTCGGGATCGATGTTAAGAATTCCAAGGAATTGTTCGGTATGATACCAGCGGCTACTTTACACCATCACACTGCTATCCATAGGTAGGGAGTTCATCCTTACACTTTGGAACCTAAATGGTCGTGGACAGTCCGGTTTTAGAGGAATTTCCTACCGCGAAAGTTGCAGATGGCAAATAAGCTCCCTGCTGAGGTTTTCCCTGGGACTACAGTATGGGGTTCTTCAAAAAGAGTGTAAATAGGTTTTTAAAAGGTCGGCAGCGCACATGTGATACTTCTGGTGTTGCAAGCATCTATAGGCACTGGCGACCGCTTACCTTCAGGCGGACTGCATGCTTGTTTGCAATCGACGTGGTATAAAATCAAGGTAGAGAGAGGTAGGGGTACAGAGAAATTTCTTTCGAGATTACAAGAGTAATCCTAATCACCACAGGAAAATAATACTAGGTTATTTGGCTGCGAAAAAAAGCTATGGGCATAATAAAAATTAAAAAAATTGCCGGCCTTAAGAATCGATCAACTGGAGGATAGCCTTAGGAACTGGAAGCCGTGTACGTAAAATTTGATGACAAACAATTGAACTCTGGTTAAAAGATAGTAACCGGTGCAGTAAAGCTTGGAAGGCTTACTAGTGTCATATTTGAATGGCAATAAATTAATATATCGACCACACGGTGATAGATAGATAACAGAAATAACGGGGTTATGAAATCTGTCTTCTCACAATCAAGGACGCCCATAATACACGACTCGGATATACGAATATTACCATTAAAATCACTTAAAGGTAGAGTGTATCTCATGACAATTCCATTAAACCTAAACACGGCAAGGGTACCTTTTTATAAAACGAAGGTGGCAAACAAGCACACAGATACTTGGGACAGTCCGACTAGTGGAATACCCTACAGAAGATCGCAGCCAAATAACCTAGTATTATTTTCCTGTGGTGATTAGGATTACTCTTGTAATCTCGAAAGAAATTTCTCTGTACCCTACCTCTCTCTATCTTGATTTTATACCACGACGATTGCAAACAAGCATGCAGTCCGCCTGAAGGTAAGCGGTCGCCAGTGCCTATAGATGCTTGCAACACCAGAAGTATCACATGTGCGCTGCCGACCTTTTAAAAACCTATTTACACTCTTTTTGAAGAACCCCATACTGTAGTCCCAGGGAAAACCTCAGCAGGGAGCTTATTTGCCATCTGCAACTTTCGCGGTAGGAAATTCCTCTAAAACCGGACTGTCCACGACCATTTAGGTTCCAAAGTGTAAGGATGAACTCCCTACCTATGGATAGCAGTGTGATGGTGTAAAGTAGCCGCTGGTATCATACCGAACAATTCCTTGGAACACAACCCATTATACGGTAGAACACGCACAAGGAAGCAAGGGAGGTACCTTACACATTCGTGTTATTTGTTGTTAAAGAGTTCCATTGTGCCTTCGCAGCCCAAGTTAGTTCAGAACATCCTTATTTAGGTACCTACCTAGTCTTAGATTATCATAAACTTACCAATATATCAAACACTATACATTTCCTATTCGATTTTAAAAAGTTTCCAAGTGTATCTTCGAAATCTAAAGTACAATGCCAATTAAGTTAAAATGGTACCCACTTGAAAATGTCCTCTTTCTAACAAAAAATAATTTTCAAAATCGTATTATAAATTACGGAGTTATGCTGTAAAAAACATAATTTTAAAAAATACTACCGAATTGATAATCTCTTTATTTGAAGTTGCATAAAAATAAAATCACTTTTATGAACAAAAAATACAAGAAATTTATTATGCAATAATTAATAGGAAATAATTTTAGCAATAATGGCTTAGTGGAGATGTACGGAGAATCCGTCAATCGACATGAGTTCGAATCTCTGCAATGAGCCTGAGCTTTCTGTGAAGGAAAACATCGTAGAAAGGTAAGGAGCTCATTTACTAATATTCTCTTGGTTAGTTATCCTCAAGTTGAAAATCTGTCAGCAACCACCTACAGGTGTATTACGGGGGCTGCACATAAGAGCAAGTCCTCCCACTACGCTTAGCGTGTTACCATCTTAGGCCACATCGTCAATTACCATCATCTGAGATTAATTGATATAATTTTAAAAACATTCCTTATATTTTATAATACACATGGAGACATTTGAAAACCACATATTCATATCGTTTAAATCATAAAAACAAATACAAATATGAGACTGCTTACTCGTATATATGACAAACATGATATTCGTAAAAACAAAAGTAAGTAAGACGAATTCTCTGAAAATATTCCAAGAATTAATTTTGCGGCGTAACGCAAACATTTGCGAGTTTCATTAGAGGGCGTACCTCGGTACTTTTCCGCGGAAATATAAGAACAAGCCAACGTTAACAACGCAAGTGAAACAAAATGAAAATATCTCGCTTCCGCACCTACGCAGCGAGATTTGTCTCAATCTTTATTAATTTACAGGAATACAAAGCTTTGGATTTTTTTTTAAAAGAAAATAGTTGTGTCTTCGTTTAAGGTAGTGGTTATACTTAATAAGAATTATACAAGTACAACGTATATATAGCTTATTATTGTAAATAATCCTAACTGGCCGCATGACCGACCACTTCGAAATAAGTTCTTTTTTGAAAATTACTATTTCAAACAAATTATGAAATATGCAAGTCTTATTCTATGTAATATATTAATCCACACTAATATTATAAATGTGAAAGTAACTCTGCCTGTCTGGTTACGTTTTCACGACTAAGCCGCAGAACCGATTTTGATAAATTTTGGTATAGAGATCAATTGCATTTTAGGAAAGGACATAGGGTACTTTTTGTTGCGGAAATAAGACTTTAATTGAAGAAAACAGGAGATGAAAGTTTGTAAGAGGGAAATATGAGAACACCAATGCGCATGCGCAGTTATGGTAAAATGTCACCGTTTTGTTGATTTATTGTGCGTACGTGCAGTAATTGTGAAATAACATCAGTGTCAACACCAACTGGTTTGTTGATTTATTGACATAGTTATACTTATTAAGAAACGTATTGTATTTCTAATACTTACCTATGAAATAATAATCCAGTATTCTTTTTAAGATTGGAAAAATAGAAAACAAAATTAGGCAAGTGATTTTGTTGCAGTCTGGTTTTTGCTTGCTTTTTAATAATTTAGCTTGTTGGTTGTATCTTCCAAGTTCAGGGTCCAATGCCAATGAAATTAAAATGGAACTATGCTTGAGGTATCCCCTTTTCCAGCGAAAAAATAATCATCAAAATCTGTTTATAAGCAATGAAGTTATAGCTGAACATCCATTTAAAAAATATACATTCGAATTGGGAACCTCCTCCTTTTTTTGAAGTCGGAACTAATTTTACTAACTGAAATTAACATTAAGTATATAAGTAAGCTCATTGCAAAATCAAAAAAGTAAGTTAAAACAAATTTAAGATAATTTTTGTCAATTGTTTGGTAAGAAAAGGGACAAAAAGGTCCTAGTTTTTTTTAGTTTTTTAGTTTTTTAATTGATTATTGACACAGCACAATAAGGGTTTTACTCAAAAATAAAACGGTAATTTAAATTTCAATTTCAATAAAAAATATAAATCTACCTATTCCATGTTTAAAAATTAATAACAATTCTTTAATTGTTATATAATAATGAGTAATTTTAGTAATGTACACTAATAAATTTATTTAGTTTAGTTTCAAATTTGCATATATAATAAAAGTTTTTTTTTTGACAATTGGACATTTTGTATAATTGCTATTAAAACGATGAAATATATAACTTACATAATCTAATATAATTTTAAATTTCCTCACTTAAAATATAACAATATTTAACAAGAATTAATCGGCTACAAAGCCTAATTTACTCTCGCTTAGCTTAAGGTTACTTGAGTAACAGACTCGTGTTGGCTTAGTAAATTCTTTATATAAAAAATATTGTACCTCTTACAAACACCGACAAAGTTTTCAAAGGTTCTTTGAAAGCATGGACCAATTACTAAGGGATCTTTAGCTGGGTAATCTTCACAGGAAAGTAAATGTGAAGGGAGGATAATCAGTATTCTTCAAACCGGCGAAGCTAAAAAGTAAGCAGTGATTTATTATATTAAAAACCCTACGTTGTCCCTACCAGTGTAGATGGGACGCTGACGTAGTTGGATCGTAAACTGTTCCCGGATTTAATAAAATTTATTCAGCTCCATTCTATGGGGACCAACAAATCATAATTTTCCTTGAATACGTACTTATTTAGTTGGGACGGAAGTTTTAGAGCTACTAAAGTTTATTTGTGACCATACTCAAGAGAATATGCTGAATGGACGGTGTGTAATTCACTCTTTTAATATTTTTCTCCTTTTCTCGTCTATAAAGTTCAGTTAAGTGTGTACCGTTTGGCCGTCTCGAATCAAAACTTTTTATGCGTATCCACTTGGCTTTAGTACGAGTGGGTCGGTTAAAATTATATGAACACTTTACTTGCGATATAAGAGCAATGTTTCATAATAAAAGCACAAAGATTCAATTTTAATCAAACAAGATCCGCCATTTTAATACCTTGGCGTTGAGAGCGCCTTCAATTTCTTCAGTTTGGCTTGAAAATTAAGTTGCGCTGTTATACAAAAGCTGATTAATTTGAGCGGAGCCTCGATTGAAACAATTTCTTTTGAGTTGTAACCCTTCAATTTAGGTAAAAATTAATTTCAAATGATGCTCATCACTTATTAATTAACGAAAACCCCATTGAAGTAATATCTAAATGGACGCTTTGGTTTTACTTTTGGTTTCTAAGGGTAAAATTGTAATAAAAATGTTGCTAATATCAATCATAGCTAACTCATAATGCTCTTAAATTTTATATTTTCTAGTCGGATTGTCAGGTTATATATTCATACGCAATTTGGCTACAGACAAATATCAGGTAGGGGCTTTTATGACTTATTTGGAAGGCATTTAACTTAAAGATTCTTAGTTTTATATACTTACCTTTTACAGAATATGTAACATCTAAAATAATATTATGAAACTCAATAAGTTGTATGTTTTTTTCTGAACTTGCTAATCTCTGGAACTACCGAATTTTCAGATTTGAAAAATTGTTTTTGTATCTCGTAGCCGATTATTCATACTAATAATAAAAAGCTGAAGAGTTTGGTTGTTTGTTTGGTTGGACGCGCTAATCTCAGAAACTACTGGTTCGAATGGAAAAAATATGTTAGTGCTGGATAGCCCATTTATCGAGGAAAGCTATAGGCTTTATAACATCACGCTAACACTAATAGAAGTGGAGCATCAATGAAAAATGTTGCAAAACCGGGGGAAATGTATTCCTTTTGAGAGCTTCCACTGCGCGCGCTACGTAAATGGTGAAAGTTACGCAACAACGGTGTGTGACAGAATTATTAATTTTAAAAATTTCTAAAATAATGTCAGCTATAGTATATGTCTCTCTTTTAATGTTTACTCAATATAATCTTTTTAATAGTAATAAAATTTGTTCTATAGTAATTATTTGTGAAAGCGTTTTTATAAATATGGTATTAATCCTTATTAATATATTATTCGTCACGAGTATTTAATTTTGAACAAAATTGCCCTTTTAAGTAATTAATTTAAAAGAATATCTTAGGAGATATCACAGTTTTATAATAACTCCGCAGCAAAATAATGATCGAGTACCGTGCGCGCATTTTTATTATGCGGAATGATGTGGGAAGCAGGCTGCACCTATAATACAGTGCCTACGGTCCACTCTCTCTCACCCTTTTTCTTTCTCTCTCTCTCTCTTACATGACGCAGACGAAGTTGCGCAGGTTAGCTAGTAAGCTATATAACTTCACGCTGTAATGCCAAGGAGTGGAGTAGTAAACATGAACGTTAAGCGATCTGGAAAGCTGTAGGTAGGCAAGTAGGGAAGTGAGAAAAACGGTAGGCTAAATTGGTGCTGTCGAGAGTTCTCTCTTGCCTTATTATATTAGTAACAGTAAATCGGCAGTATTACATCCATTTCTGTAATAGTAAACCTACAATTAACCTGTAACGAAAGCTTATAATGGATGATTCAGTAAATCAACGAAATTGGTCTTTATTACGCATCTTACATCACTTTAATTGAGACAGCCGACGCAATAAGACCGAATTTTCGGCAGCTTCATTCGGTACCCAAGTACCTATATCGTTTATAACAATTTGCTGTACTCTGACATACAGTTTTGTTATTGACGATAACTTTCTCTTTACCAATGAAGTTTCACATTTAAATAGATATTCAAAATTACATATGAATTCTAAAACATGGTCATATATAGCGTTCCGTATAATTACACTTACAGTAATTTTATGAGAAGGGGTTGTAAAATATTTTCATTAATATGACCTTGTAGCGACATCTATCCTCGCCATAACTGACGCATCCTACGTAGAGACATCTATTTCGCCACATACGACGCATCCTACATCGTGATATTAAAATTAACCAAACAATTCAGTATATATATGTATACAAGAACCCGACAACAACCGCTGGGCCAAGTTCGGTGAAGCTGTAAAAGCCGCAGCGACTGAAATTAACGTTTCACATGGAAAAACTAAGTGGACAAACTATTTTTTTGATATAAATCTTTGCTTATTACAGTTACTCTATTACATATTATTTTCAAAATAGAACAGCGATTAAAATTAAATCACTACAACGTGTTTATCCCAAGTTTTTTATTGGTGCTAGAAGAATTAGGCTAAATATGGAAATTAAAAAAAAAAGTCTTTCAATTAAATTGTGTTTTTATACATAACTACCGACCCGCTCCAGCTTCGCAAAGGTGCAATTTACAAAGTGGTGTATTTTATATATAAAAAGTTTATCGCTTTAGTATTGATATTTCATAAAATGTTCATAACTTCATAGTTAAGAAAAGTGCGCTTAGTTCGCGACATGTGCATCATTATAGGTGCGGAGTGCTGGCCAATCGTTTCGCCGCGAGTGATTTATTTTGCTGCTTGTAATTTTGAATCCATGACATCTTCTACGGTATTTATTACAATTATATAATATAAAGGACAATTTTAATCTACATTAAATGCTCAAGTTAAATAAAATATTTATCTGAATAAGGGTTTATACTAATAGCTTAGAAATAAAACCTCATATTTTTAATTATTATGGTGAAGATAAAAATAGTTACCGTAAGTTAACCTTAGAAGATAGATGTATACATGGCAGACTTTTCTCTAAGGTTTTTGAAGAACTACATCTCTTGACGACATTATTTTGATGTTTCTTATAAGGTTTTTTAGCCAGCGTAAGCCATGTAAGTACCCGAAAATCGAATTATTGGCGACTTTATTACAAATTTGAAATGTATTGTTTATGCAAACATTCCGTAAATGATAATGAAATCCGTATAAATGTCCGTTACGTGGTTTAGAAGAATTATTTATTTTTTACATAATTTTCTTAAATTCATTTTAACATCTGATTATTATCTTTCGAATTAAAAAATAATTTGATAAGGATTTAACATCGAGCAGAGATTATAACGAAACACAACTTACATGGAGACATACAGCAGCGTTTCATTCGTAGCTCTGGATCTACACACTCGTATTTGCGTCTGTATTTTGCAAACTGAACATTGGGTTAATGTGCCGACTTTATGCGATAATTAAAGCCTAATTAGGTTAATTACCTACGATCACGTACAAACAAGAACGTTGAAGTGGATAGAAGAACGTAGTCATTTTTGTCCTTTGTCATCCTTTTGTAACTATATTTCAATTAAGGAACAAAAATGAATGCTGTTAGAATTTTTATAGGTAGTCGTAATTTTTATCTTTACCTCAAAACTATGTAAAAAATCTAAGTCCCAGGGCGATCAAAATAAAGCTTAATGATTGCAGTAATACAAATTATTCTACATAGAATAATTCCACCCTTTTAGAAAAAAAATCCTAGTAGTACCTATTGGTAAGTCTGAAATGCGACATGCCAAAGTGAGTGGTTGTATTTTTTCCATTGCCTATGGGACTTCCGAAGCAGTTAGATACAGATGTTGGGTATTGAACGGGCGGCTAACTTCGGTCCCGCACACCCACCGCTGCGGCCTCCCTCTCTTACGGCAACTCAAGTCTAGGTACGTTCCTCGGTGTGAAACCCTTGAGTCTGGCAGCCGCCCGCACGATACAGATGACACTGCACTTGCAATCACTTAGTTACCAACACACATCATGCACACAATATTTTCATACATACGTGTACACCACATAGGTACATAGGTTCTGTAAGGAACCTTTTTTTTCTTTTTCACGCTAGTTAGTGTAGACCATATATCAGATCACAATACATATACACATGTTCCTTCCTTTCTCCAGGCAGGGACATGTATATGTTAGTTTAGTTCGAATTTGACGGATAGGAAATTAATCAGATCGCGACTTCTTTGCAATCGCGGCAACAGCCCAAGTCGAGATTTGGCCACTTCGGCACCCTTGCGTGCATGTTGCCCACGCTTTCGCGGCTGAGTGCCTTAAGCGCTCGCTTCCAAGCCCGGTAAAGCTGTAAAAGCCATCAGCGGCTCTGTTTTTGGATAGGGCGCCTCAAGCTAACAGTAAGGTTGGCTATGGTGGAGTTAGACCCCTATCCTTGTTTGTTATCCAGCATGGTTACTACGTACAGATCACCAGACCGTCTATCGAGATTTTTAAAATAAGGTTACAAAGTTAGGGATATAATTACTCAATGGACACGTCACCATAATTTGACAAAACATTTAGATCATATTATGTGTCATGTTTACATAAATTTAAGACGTATGATGATGATGTAAAATAATACGTCTTTACCTATGAAATTGCCGTTCTGCAGTACTGGCCATTTCAAATCAAAATAATTTTTGTTTGGCTAATAATTCTAATTTCAAATTAATTTTATTTTAAAAATATGGAATTATTTTTCCGAAAGTAGTCCTTTGTTTATTGCTTAGTGTTACATTTTCATCGCATTTCAATCTTTTTTGTCATCATGGAAACGTTAAAAATTCGAGTAGGTAATTATGGAATATGAGTACCCTAGTGGCAGCAACGCGGCACAAGCGGCACGCAACATCAACGACGTTTACGGAGCTAACACTACAAACCAACGCATCACCTGTTATTGGTTTGCTCGCTTCCGTTCTGGGAATTTCGACCTGAAAAATGAACCTCGCGGTCGTCCGAAGACTTTCGTCGACAATAAAGAATTAAAGGCGATTGTGGAAGCTGATGATACACAATCTACGGCTGAATTAGTAGCAGCTTTCGACGTTAGCGTCAAAACAATATTGGTCCATTTGCGTCAAATTGGCAAGGTAAAAAAGCTTGACAAATGGGTGCCCCACGAACTCAATGGAACTGGGGTTGGAAGTTCTCTGTCATCCGCCCTACTCACCAGACCGTGCGCCTACAGACTACTACTTTTTCCAGAATTTGGATAACTCCTTGGTGGGAAAAAATTCAATACCCGAGAGGCAGTACAAAATGCCTTTGAAGAATTTGTTGCCTCCCGTCCAGCTGATTTCTTTAAGAAAGGCATCAATAAACTGCCACTGCGCTGGCAAAGATGCATTGATTGCATGGGTGATTACTTCGATTAATACAAAGACCTAATATATGTCATGTTAAGGGTCATGTGTCAAAAATATTATACGTTGTAGATAAAATTGAAACAATTTATACAGGTACTCATAAATCATTACATTAAACAACGTTTGATTCTTCTTTATAACTCTTTTATACGTCTAAAGTAATAATAAGTTAAAAGTAGTGATTACTGAATGAGTAGTGATTTTTAAGTCTGAGATGGTATATATTTTATTTGAAGTACTTTGTAGTTCAAAATGTACTATTAAACTTACAACAAATGGGTCGCAGGTGTCGCTCACCAACGCGATATCCTACCTCGCTTTGTTAATATGTTTTTAATTACTGTTCTATCTTTACAAAGCTAAACAGAAGCAGTTTCTGGAGTGTTTCGTAAATAACATATTTTGTTATTCATAAATGATAATTAGGTTTAGGTTTAATATTTCTGTACAAAAAAGACATTTTATATTTTTATTTTTAATAAAAAAGCGAAGTATTTTTTTTAATGTTTATTAAAAAATATGTAGTTTTGTTTGTAAATGTAAAGTTATTCCAGTTTTCAATCCAGTCCAAAAATATGACATCAATTTTTTTTGTCTGTCTGTCTTTCTGATTTCCGAAATTTCAGGCTTTAACTAAAAACGGTTTTGTCCTATATTTACTAAAATTGTGTACATGGAATGCTAATCACATTCCTTAACTCATAGGGTATGAGAATTATCGCCGATAATACTTTTAGAAATAGTGACAAATTTCAAAACATTGCCTTAATTAATTCTTAAATGATTTTGATAAATTTGGGAATATAATATAAATATAAATTAATATAAATAATCAATAATAAGACTGAAAAAAAAATACGAAAGAAAATAATTACTTTATAATAAACGAATGTGAAACAACAAGGCATTTCTAGTTATTAAATTTCTGTATGTGTATAAATTGTCATTATATTGTGTACTATATATTTACTAAGTTGAGTTAAAAAATGATAAAAAAAATACATTACAATGAAACAGTGGCAGTATTCCTTGTAGTGCTTCCTTTAAACATGAGAAAACTTCAACATGTTAGACCCAGCTCTAGCGAGTTGTGACCGCAACCGCCGCGCCGCTACAGGAATCAGCACTTTCAACTTTACTTCTCTGATGAGGGGTTCGTGAAAGAGCTTCATTTAACGATACCCCTTATTAATTCGAGATAAGGGGAACTTCCATTTTACTTCTGTTTATTGCTCAGAATGACAAATATAATTAATTATATGATGACACTATTTCATACACGGCCATTTAATTCTAAACTAAGCATGGTATTTGTATTAAGGTGACTAAACAGGTTATCTACCATACAAATTGTTAAATTGTTTATACAGGTTTTCTGGTCTTGCATTATCAATATTTGAATGAGGAATTAACTTTTTGAAGTTATACCAATAGTTAGTTTTTGATGTCGGTGCATTATGCCATTCATCACCTATTTATTCAGGTTAAAAAAACAAATGCACGGTCGGTCTCGGTTTAGAAATAGGGCCGACATTTTATAATAAATTGTGACTTTTTGTGAAACCATTTTGCTTTTATTTTTTTTCAATGTAATTTTTTGGTTAATTGTTTATTTAATTGATAGTCTGTAATTAATTTTATTTGAAGTAATAAAAAAATGTATTCTTAAGCCTCCAAATCAATTAAACTCACTTGCAGCTGGGTATAGACAAAATTAAAATGACTAACTTTAACTAACTTTATAAGAGGAGGCTATCACTAGCCTAATGGTCCTAAGCGCGACTGCTATGCTCGAGATCCTGGGTTTCAAATTCCAGGTCGAGTAAAAAGTTATAGGGTATTCCTATGAAATTCTCAGTAGCAGTTCGCAGTTTGGCTTTGTACTTGATTAATGGCAATAGGCTCGCCCCCTATTACATGGGACCTAAAAACATACTCGGCGAACTGTGGGTGTACATTTGTACACCTCTGCCTCACCCTTCGGGGATACAAGCGTGATGGAATATTGTTTTACCTCCAGGCACAATTTCAACACTTTACCATGCTCATTTATGAACTATAAAATTAATAAATATTTGTTATTAATATGTTTTAATTAGTAACAAATCTTCAGACAGAAACATTAATTACAGTATTGTGCATTGGAATACGTAAATCTCATTTAGTCTACTCAAAAGGGGTGGTTGTAAGACTTCACTAAAATTCAGTGTCGGAGGCACATCCAACGAGGCGCGGGGAGTGTTCACCGACATATTAGCGGTAATAATTTAAGGATAATGTTCGTGTAATTTCGCCCGAGCGGCCCGCGAAATCTATGGCCTTTAATAAACGCGAACGAACTCTACGGCAACAATTATTTAACGGAATTACTGCTTTACATGATACGTACTCTTAATGAAATTACAAACAATGCAATGTCTGTGCGTGAATTAATTTGTTTGACATTTTCATCAAAGGAGTTTAAATATTTTTGAGGTCTTAGAGAGCTTTGCAATTAATGTATTGTATTATTTAATGTATTGTTGTCACTTAAACCATAATATTATGAAAGGTTTCATTAGAGGAATTTATTTTAGATACAAGTAGATATAGTTGACAATCGAGAGTGTAGAGTTCAAGAGATATGGAACTCCCATTAAATGGGAGTTTACTCGAATAAAACGAGACTTCTATAGTCCGACGAGTTCTTGTTCGACCCTCCTATGTGGCAACAGACGTTGACAGGGACGAGGTAGAGCAAGTCATTATGTCACTTTGATGCACAGTACCTACACTAAAGTGAACAATATTAGGTCTTTACTTATGAAATTGCCGTTTTGTATGAAAAAATTTAAACGAATTTTTTTCATGTATTTTTTATTTGTATTAATCGAAGTAATCGCCCATGCAATCAATGCATCTTTGCCAGCGCAGTGGCAGTTTATTGATGCCCTTCTTAAAGAAATCAGCTGGACGGGAGGCAACAAATTCTTCAAAGGCATTTTGTACTGCCTCTCGGGTATTGAATTTTTTTCCCGCCAAGGAGTTATCCAAATTCTGGAAAAAGTAGTAGTCTGTAGGCGCAAGATCTGGTGAGTAGGGCGGATAACGGAGAACTTCCAACCCCAGTTCTTGCGACTTGGAGACCGTCTGCTGTGCAGTATGAGGTCGCGCGTTGTCGTGCAGGAGCAGCGGAGACGAGCGATTGACCAATGCTGGTTGGAGATGTGCCAACTTCTCCATCATTGTGTTCAGTTCTTCACAGTACACATCTGCAGTAATGCTCACCTCGTTTGGTAAGAAGCTGTGACGAATCACACCGGCGCTAGACCACCAAACAGTGACCGTCACTTTTCTAGGGGTAAGTTTTCGTTTAGGGCATTGTTTAGGTGCTGAACCAGGATCCAACCAACTTGCTGAGCGCTTGCGGTTATCAAACAGAACCCACTTTTCATCGCAGGTAGCAATGCGGTTCAAAATTCCTTCATTTGTGTGTCTGTTGAGCAGTGCAAGGCACGTCTCGACGCGCACTTCGCGCTGGCGATCATTGAGTTCGTGGGGCACCCATTTGTCAAGCTTGTTTACCTTGCCAATTTGACGCAAATGGACCAATATTATTTTGACGCTAACGTCGAAAGCTGCTGCTAATTCAGCCGTAGATTGTGTATCATCAGCTTCCACAATCACCTTTAATTCATCATTGTCGACCAAAGTCTTCGGACGACCGCGAGGTTCATTTTTCAGGTCGAAATTCCCAGAACGGAAGCGAGCAAACCAATAACAGGTGGTGCGTTGGTTTGTAGTGTTAGCTCCGTAAACGTCGTTGATGTTGCGTGCCGCTTGTGCCGCGTTGCTGCCACGACGGTACTCATATTCCATAATTACTCTAATTTTTAACGTATCCATGATGACAAAAAAGATTGAAATGCGATGAAAATGTAACACTAATCAATAAACAAATGACTAATTTTGGAAAAAGAATTCCATGTTTTTAAAATAAAATTTATTTGAAAGCTGAATTCTTAGCCAAACAAAAATTATTTTGATTTGAAATGGCCAGTACTGCAGAACGGCAATTTCATAGATAAATACCTATTATTTTGTCTCGGCAGTGTTCTTCAAGTAATTATCTATAAGCGCTCGGTAGATAAATATATACTATGGCTGTCCTGTCTCTGTGTTTCTTGGTTTGTTTATTTATTTACTTTTTACCAGAATATATTACTGCAAATGTAAATTTTAATTATTTCTTCTTGGGCTTTATTTCTAATTTCAAAAGTCATTGCGAGTTAGCAAGAAAGGAATATACCATTTTTTTTACATAAATGTATAATTTTTTGCTTAGTTTAATAAATCATAAACAATTTTCAATTCCAAGAAGCCGGTACAAATCATTGGTGTTGTTGAATTCGCACTCAGTTCGGAAGTCATCGGTTTAACGAACTTTACCGATGCTACATTTAAGTTGTTTTCTACTGTAATATATTGTTATTTCGACATTAGTTATAAATTACGTAGATGCGGCACACTCGCGACTAATGTGTACCGTAGTTCACCGAGATTTCGAAGTACAACCGTTTCTATGAATAATACTGTTTACTTTAATCTACTGTGACTGCGCACACACGTCACGTAATTGCACGCATTTCCTTTCCCCGCTACACAACCTGTTATTGTTATCGTCTGTAGCACCTCTCTACCGTCAACGTTTGTCGCCACATAGAAGGGTCGCACATGAACTTGTTGGACTATAACACTGTAGTTTTAAAACACATACACTCTGTAATATATATGCTTAATAATAATAATAATAATAATTTTATTTATTTCAGATTTACATCCAATAATGTTAGTTAACTTAGCCTATGTTAGTAAAGACAAAAACACATTTTACAAATATTTACACAGACAAGCAAAATCAGTAATTTGCATAAGTACACACGCTTTTAATTAATTCAGTCCAATGGTGAAGGAAAAAACTATCCGGTCTATTCGATAATATCCTCAGGACACCATTAGAGCTACCACACAGTCGATTCATCATGGAGCATGCTTTTTTACGAATAATCGCGTAAAAATCTTCAACGCGCGCCTCAGCAAACATCCCTGATGCGCTACAGTACCGAGGCAGCCCCAACAATGCTCTGAACACATTATTGTACTGTATACGCAGAGCATTGTAGGCAAGCTGAGTATATGTGGTCCAGAGGTTGCTGGTATAGAAGCACTGACAGTAGGCTTTGAATAGCAATATTTTTACGCTTGGTGTACAATGGGCAAACCTGCGAACCAGCATATTACCCCTCACCGACAACGCCCTGCGCTCTCTCTCTATGTCTCTGTCATCTTTCATATTATCCGTAACGTAGTGCCCGAGATATTTAAACTGCGAAACTCTTACCAAACTGGTGCCGCTAAGACTCACAGATAAGTTACAGGTAATAGCGTTTCCGCGAGGATTAAATATCATATATTTACTCTTATTAACATTATATTCAAGGCCAAACATATTAGCGTAAACTTCACATGTTTTCAGTAATTTCCTTAGACCACTGATCGAAGGACTTAAAATCACCATGTCGTCAGCATAACTTATATTATTAACACATACTCCATCGATATAGCAACCGACATGCATGCTACCAAGTTTCTCGATCAACTCATTTATGTACAGATTAAATAAGCTAGGTGATGTTAGGCCCCCCTGTCTTACCCCACATTCAAGCTTATATGCTTCAGAAAGAGTTCCAGCCCATCTGATATGATTAATCTGATTGGTATACCAATACTCAAAAACTGATGAAATTTCATTCGGTATTCCTGTGCTCCGTAATTTTTGCCACAAAGCTTGATATTTGATCATATCAAAAGCTTTTGATAAATCCAAGAAACATGCAAACACCGGCGTACTCCTATCTGTGTAATATTTCACAACTTGTCTTAAAGTTAAAATAGCACTTTCAGTAAATAAACCAGTCCTGAAACCAAACTGAGTATCCTGAAGATTAACATAATCGTTTAAGTGTGACCTAAGCAGACAATCCAATACCTTTGCCATAATAGTTGCCAGTGATATGGGCCTATAATTGCTCAACAAAGATATGTCACCAGTCTTATTTTTGATAATTGGTACAACAATAGTTTTCATTATATCTTGAGGAAGATAACCATGCCCTATACACAAAGAGAAAAACATGCTTACTACTCTCGGCAAGTGAACTCCAGCATACTGTAGGTGTTCAACACTAAGGCTATCATGGCCAGGAGATTTGCCTCTGGTCATATTTTTAATTACTCGACAAACTTCTTTAGCTGAGAAACTTACAAGCTTCTCGCTTTGACGGGGGCTACTATTATTAATTTGAGGTGTTATTTCCTCTGGTGATTCTATTCTAAAATAATTCTTAAAGAGTTCTGCTATGTTTTTTGATTCACTAATTCCCTCAATACTCACAGGCTGATCAAGTCTTGAATTTAATTTGTTTGTAAATTTCCAAAACTGCTTAAATTTTTTTGTCGAGTGATGGGAGGCTAATATGTCCATTTTAATCTGGTCTTCATGAACTTGACACCACTTCAATTTAGACTTAAATATTTTCCTACTTTCACACATTTGATCATAAATATGTCCAGTTCTCGGTTTACTGTGTAATGTCCATATTTCATAGTATGACTTGGCCACTCTGTGAGCATCGCGAATATATTTATTCCACCCTACTATAACTTTTTTACGTGTAACAAAATTAGTTTCACAGCACAAGACAGCAGCCTCACTTAGTACAGTAACAATATTATTATACATATTATCCAAAATAGTTTTATGCTGTACATCAGTACACATAGCATCACAACATTTATACATTTCTTCAGGCAAGTGAATATCCCTAAATTTTTTATTACATAATTTAGAATAATTTTCTATTTGTTCTGAACGTCGAACACCCCAGATAATTTTGTCCTGAATTATATTATGTGGTATTTTTGATTTTACAATAAGCAAATCTGACACAACTTCTATAGGATAATGATCAGACCAGTATACATTATAAAGAATATTAATGCTCGTAATAGTTTTAAATGCCGCTTCCGTAGTCAAACAATGATCAAGCCACCGTCTGCAGCCATGCGCATCACTAACAAAAGTATAAGAGTCTGAGTTCATACCTAGTTTCTCAAAATCAGCACATTGCCACATTTGTTCTTCACAGAACTGTAGTAACTCCTCACAAAATAATTCCCGCGGGTGCGCATTAAAATCGCCCATGATAAAAGCGGCTTCAACTCCAGCACTATCAATAATTGCACTCACTTTACCTAGGCATTCAGAAAATTCAATAAGATTGACATCTTTATCAACGGGCATGTATATACTAAAAACTAATATAGGGTACTTGATACTATAAGGTACTTGATTAATTTACAAGGAATTATATAGTTTATGTATGTATATGAAAGTAAAGCAAATGCTAGCATGGTTGATTGAGAGACGCATAGACTATATTATATTCTATGCGATTTAGTACGTATACGTAGTACGTACGTACTTATTATACGTTTACGAAGACAGCTCTTGTAATGGCGCGTATATAGGGACAGCTATACTGACAGGTATCTGACTAACTCATCATCACCCATCCTAAAGTACTAGAGATAAAATTTTGTGATATAGATGTTGTTTTGATATTGTAGGCATCGTTTAGGAAGGGTTTTCTTAATATACAATCCTTAAAGGGATGGAAGAAAGTGGTAAAGTTTGTATGGTAAATAATGTTTTTCGGTTTAGATTTAGTTGTGATACGGTCAGCAGGGTTTCCAGAGCTCCTTGAGGAAAAGGGTTTCAAGACTGGCACCGTGCTAGTGTTACCTAGTATTACAAGTGCTTATAGGCTACCCCACCTTTATTGTATAAATAAAAATTACACATCTGAACCGAAACACCATATAAATTCAATTACATTAAAAAACTGTACAAATCTTATAGTCTACATGAGCGTACCCGCAGACAGATAACTATTTTATTATATAATTTCTGTATGTTAAATATAAAAGTTAAATAAATTAATAATATGCTAATATCGTAATTCTATTCTAAGGGCGACTTTCACCAAAAAAGTTTAAATTCACTTTTAGCTTAAATTCAGTTTAGTTGTGTCAAAATGTATGCAACTGACAATCATAAATCTGATTTAACGATTTAAATATTATTTAAGGGTTTGGCTCATGCCGCCCTTAGTACTGAGAGTATGATCAAAAAGAAATATAAATATTATTCTAATCATTGGATTAAATGCATAGGTACGCCATTTTTCTATAGTCGACATTAACCAGAAATGAAATGTATTTCATAAATAATCGCAGCCATAATACAATTTAATTCGAATGTACCTATTCTCCAGGGAAGTTTAAGTAAATCTCGACACTCGCCCCTCCACCGTTCTACTACGGGACGAGCGGCGTTCAAATTATACCGCTTCTGAGCCCACGTTAATACAGGCGTTAATTGGTGCGCCTAACCCAGCGCCCCCTGTCTCGTGTTACAAATAAATGATGATTCGTAAATCTCTTCATGTTTCAGTCTCACTGTTGTCTGGCGAATTAAATTTTTTAGAGTCACATAATGCTACGTAAGTCTAAAATTTAATAAAGATATTATAAAGTATATTTCTATCAAAAAAATTTAACCATTATTGTAAAGATTGAATCATTTACTTCCAAATATTCCACTACTTTTTATTTTTAAATACCCATTGCTTAATAGGTATCTTTATTACTTTACCATACTATAAAGTGTACTGGATTATGATTATTAGATATCTTTTGTATTTATGTAAGGTATATGCCTCAATATTCCTTTTATTATATGATACAAAATTATAAGACCTGCTATGATGTATTGATTTAAGTGCTGGGCAACGAAAAAGGTGGATGAAAGAAGATAGATGTGCGGTGTAACAAGAATGGCTAAAATTAGAAAATAGTATATCAGACAGAGGTCGTATGAAAATAGCACTAGTGACAGAAAGTTGAGAAGTAATAGGTAGCGTGGTATTAGTATGTCATAAGAAGGGTTGAAAGTCATATAATTAGAGGAGTGCTATGTATGAAGAAGGGCGGATATAGGAGTAGAAAAAACTAAACAATGATAGATGGATTAATTGTGTAAAAAATGATATATGTATAAAAGGTGTGAATGCTAAGATGTCATTGATAGAGGAGTGTAGAAGAGAAAAAAATTGTTGCGCTGACCTTACTTAAGTGGGATAAAGGTGAGAAGAAAATTTCAAGGTAAAAAGTACGGTATGCATTGATAAGTATTGGACAATGGATGTTATGGATCGGACTTTTGCAATATTATAAAACCAAGCACAGCTTGTAAAATAGAGGCAAATTTTTTAGAGAAAAGATACCTGTAAATTGATACCTTACATTCCCAAATATCTTATCAAAAGGGAAAAAGAAACATCCTCAAATTTTAATAAAGATTCTACTATATATATATATATAAAGTCCATTACCACCCGTGTATCTATTTAACGAGTATTTCGTAATTTAGGCGTGAAAGAGGATCATTTCGTTTGTAACGAAACGTAAGGTGAAATGGCTATCGCTGGATAATTGGAAACTCGACTCTGCACATTCGCCAACATTGCGCAGTATAGTAATTTTAATAAAATTAAGAGAGACCATGATTCAAATTACATAATGCTACAATAAAAATAAAAAGAATAATTTTAAACAACGATTTTTTTATTAATGTTCAATAATTCTTCGACGACATTCGGGAATCTTGAAATTTATTTTAAGCTTAAAATTTGTTCTCCTTGTTCCCAATTGGTTTAATTCTTGCAAATGTCATTTACTTCCTTCAGATGTTATTAAAGATTTTATGCATTCAAGCACTCTTCTAGCGTTTCTTACTTTCCACACGGTCAGTGATTTTTCAGATTAAATGATATGTTCCATGTTGAATCCAGACCAACCTTTTTACATATATTTTCATTACCAATGCGATTTACTAATAAGCAAATCTACAAATGTTCTTATTAAAATGGTGTAATTTACCCATTAATTTTGTGCAGGGTTCAGCTACAGACATACAATCGCCACACCTAGTTCTGCTGTAATTGAATGTTGTTTACACACGCCAGCCACGAAGCATTTCAACTCAGTCCCAGAAGTAACGTGTTATTAACTTTCTGTTAGGAATGCTGTTCCTTTTAGTTGTAAATAACTATAGGCTACATTGACCCGTTAATATCATTAATAAATATGTTCTTGTTAGTGACTTCATATTATTATAAAAATATCTAAAGACAGCAAATTTACGTTTTTATTAGCTTTATTAATATGTGATAAAATAAGAGTTTGTTTTATTGAAATATTTATAAAGTCTTACAAGTTACATATTGACGTATAATGAAGTACAAAGCACTATCAACTTTGTTAGACACGTTTCACTTTTGAAAACCGTACTGGAACAATAGATTGCGTATCGTCAATATTGTCAATGAAAAACTCGTATCACGCTGATAAATTAAACAACAAGATTATGTTGTCACAAGGTACTTTCAGGCCATAGTGCGTGGAGTTATTGTAATTTCTCTAAGTTGAATCGAGCGTGAAATGATGCACTTGAGACATAATTATATATGAAAATTATGTTTTAGTACACCGTACTTTTGGTTTAAAAAAAACATCGTGATAATACAATCATAGACAGCATGGTTGTAGCATAGCATTTTACAGCAGTAACTGACTTTACTAATTTCCATGGTCAAGTTATAAAACTTTCACCATTTATTCATTATGACCTTAAGCTTAAGCCTTAAGCTACACTTAGGACCGACCTGGAGTAAAAACTTGACATTAACATATTTTACCTCCAGTATTTAAATTGCCCCTGGCATCTGCATCACACATCACATACATACTACGCAAGCGTTTAAAATCAATTTAGGATGCGTTCAGAAATCAACTTGGATACGTTCCAAAACCAAATGAAGAATCGATATTACTACGCATTCTGAATGCCAAGTGCTTTGGTAAAATAAGTTTTTTTTAACTATGATTTTAACACTCCCTTAAATACTTTCTGTGTTAAATTCTATCCTGAAAATGTCATCATATTCATGTGATATGGTAAAAAATGTAGTTAATGTTTTTTATTAGAAAATTTTAAATAATAAAAGGCAACGTTAATAATATCATATTTTAGTCTTTATTCACACGTCCCGTGTACCCTTTTATTATACTACCGCTCGGGTGTATCCTTACACCCCCGGCACAGCTCGGCCTTTATTATCATGAACATCGATACTTAACTCCATAAAAACAATGTTATATCAATTTTCAAAAATATCAACATTAACAAATGTAAGAACCTTTTGATATGCAGTGTTCGCACTTTGCGAGCTAGCTGACAGATCGCACGTTGTCATTTGCGTCGACGGACGTTCCGCGTCACTGTGACAAATGAAATAAGAGGATTGCGCTGACACCTATTACTCCGAGATCATATGACCGTGCGTGGAATTACTTCTGTAAAGGTATTTTTTGGAACAATATATTTAACCTTATTTTTGAAATTTTTCCGCAGGTACTTCACGACCGCATCTCATTTATAACCCATATATTAAAAAAATGTATTATGTATAGAACTTATGTAGTTACTCGTATATTTTGATTGCATGACATTGTAAATAATGAAAGCTCTTTTAATAAAATAATACATGAACAACCGGGCTAGGCTCGGTATCTTAAAAAAACCTGTCTAGATAAACTTGGAAAGTAAAATATGTTTATTTTATTTTTATTTTACTTCATAAGGCACAAATACAGCTAAGAGATCAAAAAATAACAATAACTTAACTCTAAATACCTCTTTAAATCTATTATCCTATGGTATATGTGCACTATTTTCATTGTTAACAAGTACTGATTATATGTAAATGGACGGTGAAAATCTAACAATTAAAAAGAAAAGAAATGTATTAAGTAAGTGAGTTTTTAAATTAAGCAAGACTGGTCAGGGACTTTTCCGAGAAACCAATTATATAATACACTAGCTATGCTCTGCGATCACACCCGCATATAATTTAAAAGAAATCACTGACTGCTGAATTCAAATACTTCAGAATAGAAAATATTTTTTTCGGTCAATGCGTGTGTTAAATTATTTTAATTTTCCATTATCTTTCAAATTATGTGTCTTAATAACATGCTGAAAAGGGCAAAGTTTATCTTCATTAAAGTGTCTTGATAATTAATACATATATAAATACACACTAGTTGTGTCCCGTGGTTTCACCCGTCTTAAATTTATTTGACCAACTCTCTACCGCACCGAGCCGCCAACGCACCCGTGTAGTTCTTCTGTACGTATGTGATAACTATAATTAGATTTTTTTTTGGAGAAATAGCTGTATGAGGGAAAATACACACAGTATAAATAATTATTTTGAAAATAACAAGGTATAAAGATTTCCTATTAATAAATAAAATACATTTTATTCAAAACAGAACTGAAGACATCTTTAAATATTTCTGGGTTTCTTTTTGTATCTCATTAGTAAGAATATTTATTCGAATACATCATCGATCTTTATGCGTACCTATTATACAATTTATTTATAAAATAACTAGCTTCTGCACGCAACTTCGTCTGCGTGGACTTAAGAATTGAGCTCAAAAAAAATGATAATTGTGTATTTTACCGGAATAATAATACCTAGGTTGTTCTGAAAACTATTAACCACAGAATAAATAGATTTTTTTTCTTGAAACTATTTTAAATTGGCAGCTAATTTCAATATAAATAAATATCTTTGGTGAAAATCAATGGCAACCTATGTTTAGTTATTTTTAAAAAAATATTTAAAGGTAATTAAATCATTTTTCTTTTGTTTGCAACAATTGTCGTCATGCGTGAAGCTTTTCGAGCTATGATTTTTTTATGATTATACACGAGGTACACTGGGGTAAAAATTGCCACTACAGGAAATAAGATTTTTTTTTTGTTTTCACATAAACTCTTTATGTACTTTAAATTAAATCATAATTAATGACTTTTGATATATATCTTATTTTTAAATAATGCATAGTTAAGTAAAAAAAACATCTTATTAGATTCTTATGTTATGGAAGCTGAACTTCAATTAGACCATGTTGCTTCTTCTTAAAATATCTAGAGCTGAAACTTACATGGATTGATAGGTCTAGTAATAGCTCATCCCACTAATATACAACATTTTCCCTCTGCTTCTTTTACAATCACCTGAATTTGGCACAGAATCAAGTACATTAAACTGAATTTAAAATGTATTAATTTACTTTGGAATGTACTTTTAAGGGGTCCTTAATAAACAAAATACTACGAGCAGATAAAATAACAAACAGACAAGTCATTAGGGTGGCCACACGCTGGTAAAGCACATAGACAAAAGGGATGATTCATGCAATTGTTAGTAACGAAAACTGTTTATTTACTTTGATTTAGATCATAATTAAGACTTTTGATGTATATTTTTTTAAAATAATAATGCATAGTTAAGTAAAAAATTTCTTATTAGATTCTTATTTTATGGAAGCTGAACTTCAATTAGACCATGTTGCTTCTTCTTAAAATATCTAGAGCTGAAACTTACATGGATTGATAGGCCTAATAATAGCTCATCCCACTAATATACAACATTTTCCCTCTGCTTCTTTTACAATCACCCGAATTTGGCACAGAATCAAGTACATTAAACTGAATTTAAAACGTATTAATTTACTTTGGAATGTACTTTTAAGGGGTCCTTAATAAACAAAATACTACGAGCAGATTAAATAACAAACAGACAAGTCATTAGGGTGGCCACACGCTGGTAAAGCACATAGACAAAAGGGATGATTCATGCAATTGTTAATAACGAAAACTGTTTATTTACTTTGATTCAGATCATAATTAAGACTTTTGATGTATATTTAAAAAAAAAAAATAATGCATAGTTAAGTAAAAAAATTCTTATTAGATTCTTGGTGTATGGAAGCTGAAGTTCAATTAGACCATGTTGCTTCTTCTTAAAATATCTAGAGCTGAAACTTACATGGATTTATAGGCCTAGTGATCCATCCATGCGATTATTCTTAATTTCCCTGGGTTTTTACCCTGCTTCGTGGGTGAAAATTTAACACTGCAGAATAGGCCGTCGAAGAATTTCGGCGATTATTTTTTAACCACCCGCAACATATATTTTCTAAATGTTTCGAAATCTGGTTCACTCGAATGCATAAGTACAATGGGGTTTAAAGGGAATCTTTTGAAAATCTATAAATAAACTTAATTCATATTCTAATTATTTTTTATTTCACTAATTTTTTTGGAACAGCCAAGATGTGTTAATCCAGGTTATAAATAAAACTTAATAAGAATAACAAATAGATTTTATCACTCAGGGATATCGTAGCTTCCTATTATTAAAGGAAATTTCAGAATCGGAATAAATACCTACAAATATACTCCCAAACTTTACCACTTAATAATATCAGTAATCATTATAGACGACATATAAAATGATAGTTCTTTAGTTATATAGCTTTTATAAGAAGCTAAACAGATGAAAACAAATTTACTCCATTTAACCTTTTACTTGGGTTTAACGAGACGGTAAAATAAAATAAAAAATCTTTAAAGTACAAGAATCCCACGAAATATTTCATAAGTTCGCGGTGCGCCGTAAAAACGACGTAAAAAGTACATTCGGTTACAGTAAAAAATATTACCGACGTTAATATGAATGGTGCTCGCGCATTTTACTGTGTAATCAGTGTGGGGTGAGTAGTGATACTGGGATTAGTCTAAATGAAATTATCCAAAGCCAGCCACAACTGCCACGAGCAAACGTCGCTTGCAGCACTAAATTAAAGCAAATTGACTTATTTTAATAAAAAAGTTGCTTCATCATATTATTAAATTAAAAATGCATACTCTGTGTTGTATTTGATATATATTAAATTTTTTATATTATTTAACAATGTTAATTTATTGTTATAAAACACAAATATCTGGGGATTTCTGTTAAGTAAATGCGGAAATGTTCAAAAAAGAAAAAGAATCGACCCGGGTAATGAAGCAAGAAACAGAGCCACCTCGTTTGTTTAAAGTGTGTTTATGTACGAATAATATTAAATCACACAAATAAAAAAAATATTAATAAGATTTTTGTGTTAAATAAATATAGCTATGCTGATTTTTAAAAATTTACTGTTTCATTTGTTAAAGGGACAATTTAGTTATCACTATATTAATAAATAATAGTATAATAATAACTTCATGTCTGCAGGTTATATTTGTTGTTAAATTTCTTTGAGTATATTGATTTAAAAATATGTATACTTAATTAGATTCAAATTTAGCGTAGGTACCGCACTGAACAACGCACCGCGCCGCTTTCGCGTCGCTTCGCGTAGATGCACTCCCTCGTTCGCCATTTTG
Source organism: Saturnia japonica (assembly GCA_033032175.1). Classification (NCBI taxonomy): domain Eukaryota; kingdom Metazoa; phylum Arthropoda; class Insecta; order Lepidoptera; family Saturniidae; genus Saturnia; species Saturnia japonica. The sequence continues at coordinate 612,510 of CM065320.1, read as the reverse complement.
TTGTGTTTAGAGTTTACAGACGCGCCTTCTTACATCTCTCTTTTTATGATTGTTCTTCTTTTATTAGAGTACTTTTGTTTCTTAAGTGAAATTTCCTAAGTTAGAAAGGCGAGGCTTTTCGCTGTAAATCCACGCTTACTCGACGAACGTAAAAGTTCACCGATTGAAAAATTGTTTCTTTTGCTCTGCTGATATTAGTCGCTAAGGGACTCTTATTTACCTCCAAGTCTGAACTAAACTTTGTGATATTTCTATTAATCTATTGGGAAATCAATAATGTTCTTTCATATATTCATTTTAAGTTACATTTACCAAGTTTAATAAACTTGGTTTGAACAGACTAAAGGTTGGAATGTTCGATAAGATATTATGTGGTACATCCATTGATGAGACGACCGAAGTTTCGGTTTCGGTTTCAATTTTGGCCAGTTAAAAATTCTACTTCCGGCTGCCGTTTTGGTTTCGTCCAAAATTTAAATGTTTTAATGCTCTCTCATAATCCGTATTCAAAAGACTATATTATATATAAGGGTAGTTAAATGTTAGTTAGCCAACACGCAAATGACGTAAATAAAGGCACAACCAGTGCACAGTCTGTGCATAAACATAAAACTGCAGAAGGCGAAGTGGATTGACTAATAAGATTAGCATAATTACGGCGAGTCCACGAGCACGCTACTCCATAGCCTTTCGTAATTAGCACCCGTTGTTTCAAATTGTTTGTGTTATGAAAAATGCACAATTTTATTTAATTATACCACTATGTATGTAATTCTGACTTATAGTTTCATCTTATGTTTGTTTAAAAATAAGCAACTGAACTTAAGTGATAGTGGGCGGAACACGAGTACGTAGCTTGTAGAACGGATGGCCGATAGAACCAAAGATTTCTCTAGTGGCAACCGCTTACCAGAAGATGCAGCGTGGGCAAACACTCTACAAAGTGGCTCGAAGTTCTGGTGAAGGTTATGGAAAGCCACTGAATGCGAGATGCGTAGTACCGAGCATTTTAACGTCTTTGGGGAAGACCTATGTCCACCAGTGGAAGTCTTAATAATGATGATGCAACTAAACATACGGTTCCCTTACTCTAGAATGCAATGACTTTTTTGGATTTCGTTAATTGGGTATACACTTTATTCTTTTTCGTTTTCTATCCGTTATAAACGACAGTATCGACAAATGCTCAATGATACTTACATTTACTAAACTTTATTAAACATAAAACCTTTTTTATAACAAGGAATTACTTCAAGCACACACTTACGAAGCATTTTAACCAATCTCAAAGTATATCACAGTCTTAACGGAAGTTGTTGGTCTTCAAAACTGAGATGGAAAGCCACGTTTGACAGTTTATTTTTCTAATCAAAACCTACAAACTTTTATTTTGCGGATAAGAGAGTTAAAACTTATAAGTAAATAATGGAATAAATAATTATACACGAAATATTTAAATAGGTTTGAACGGTAAAACTCTCATAAAGTAGTTTATCAGAATGTTGAATTTTAAAAACATTTGTCAAGTAGCTTTATGGTTAAAAATAAATTAAAATATTGGAAGAAGTCCATTAATTCTTCGCTTTCATTTATATTTTCAATTATATACTTAACTAGTATTTTCCAATTCGAACCATTAATGCAAATAGTTAAATATTGCAAATTAAATACTCATTTAAACTGGACTGAATAAAACAGCCCACGGCAAAATTTTGGGTGAATTTTCCGCATTTATGTTCGCGGTTGGATCACAGAACCGCCAGTGCGGTTGTCGCTAAGTAAATATTCAATAAAAGAACTCGTGTATTGTATTGCACTACGATTCAGTTTGTTCACTCTTCAATATAGCGATATTGTTTTGGTCGTATTGAAAACGGAAACAAATAGTGGATTCTCTGGGCGATTCTTTTTCTATTGCCTTATATATATTAGGTATCTGTTTATACCATTATATAAACTACATAATATACTTTATTTATGCCTTAATATAATATTTTTTTTTGCGTTTATTAGTTATAATACGATTGTTATTTTGAATGTCATTTGTAGGAATAAAGAAATGTTACTGGTAGCTTCATCTAGCCATGTGGCTTATTATAAACAATAATAAACTCTAATTTATTTAATCATTTACGCAATTATTTTAACCCAATTAAATATGATGAATATAAATTTATACTAAAACACAGTAAGTCAATTATTTCTCAAATCTACTTGTAATATACATAACATTGATATGTTATATTTATAGATAATTAATAAGTATATTCTCTTTGTCAATAATATGTGTTAGATTACAATAAGTAGATAATTAAAACATTTAAGTACACTAACAATTGTCAATTTTCAACTTTATTGTGGGTAGCTGCTGTTTACATGATCATGACGTATTAAAAAATTATAATATATTATTATTATAATTAAAATATTATAATTTATTTCGTAAGTAAATATGCTAATTGATTGTTATTCTTAGGAAATATAGGTATATCCATTAATATTGTAGGGCATTTTATTATGTTATAAATACTGTGTCCATTTATTATTTTTGTCGATTCCCAACGATATGGGCACGCCGGATGTAGAAACAGGAATGCTCATATTAAATAAATCGTGATGAAATCACATGACGGTGGTAAAGTATTTTGTAATGCTCGCCTGGCTAGCAACCATCTACATGTTTACAAATTTGTCACCAAGCACCTATAGATGTTCCAGCAACTGCACTTGAGAGTTCGTTACACTAGGCTAAGTGTGATTCTATATTCGATAAATCAATTTAAAAAAAAATTATATTGTCTCGTATGTTTTCAGATTCAGAGAATCAGTACCGATATAATCAATATTAATTTCTATATGAAACAATAATACAAAATATATAATAAAAATAACGAAATGTCAGTTTGTAACGTCAAAATTATAGCTTTATTATTAAATGCATTTCAAAGTACATATGGTATAAACACCAATTTTTAAAATTTTTGTATGTCTGTCTGTTTGTTCCGGGTAATCTCCGAAACGTTTGAACCGATTTTGATGGGACTTTAATTGGCAGATAGTTGATGTTATAAGGAGTATCTTAAGCTACATTTATTTTAGAAGAAAAAAAATAGTTTTTCACGCAAATAGAAAATGGTGAATCAATTCGAGCGCTTAAATGGCTTATGCTGAGTAAACCATAGAGGTATATCAAATTAATGTATTACATAATTGTAGATATTAAAAAGACCTACAAAATAATCTCAAAGAGCCTGTATCTATTTCCAAGGATCATCCACAATAAGCATTTTTGTATATAACTGGGATCCCAGGGATGTCTGATCGGGGGTATTCTGTAATCCACACGAACGCAGCCACGAGCACTGTTATTAAACAACAAAAACTTAATACACAAACATACTCAAACCAGTCGATTGAACAATGATTAAACCCAGAACCAGTTTCCTGTAAAAACTAATTATTCTACGTTCACAACCCAGGTATTCGCGCGAAATGAAAGAGCGAAACTAGAACATTGGTAAATCGAGTGCAATATTTGTGGAATTGTGTTAATTTTCCTGTTTTTGCATAGCATCCGAACTACTGCATTCGTTATTTTGATTATTGTTTTTTGAATTATATTCGTTCTAGTATGCTTATGTAATATGTATCGAGTAAAAATATGATCCTATTTATGCAATCATAACTATGTACTTGTTTAGGTTCTAAAAGGGCACTTTTGAATGTCAAAATATTTAGTAGGTACCTTTAATATCGGCTTGGAAAGATTTCAGCCATTGAGAAGAGCTGGCAAGAAACTTAGTCAGACTTATCAATATTCTTATATGTTTGTTTACACTGCATGTACTGTTTATATTTGTTATAACTTTTAGTGGATGTATAGAGAGGGTGTCACTCCATGGACATCATTCACGCTGTGATTCATCTTATGACCTTTTGACAATAAATCTTTTTTACATGATTCTTCACCATCAACTGCCTCATTAGCATAGTAGTCGTACGCGCGACTGCTATGATCGAGATCCTGGGTTCGATTCCCAGGTCGAGCAAAGTCTAATTGGTAGCAGATCAGAGTTTCGCTTTATGCCCGATTAATGGCAATAAGCCCGGCCTGTATTACATGGGACCTAAAAATATACCCGGTAAACTATGGATGTACATCAGTATACCTCTGGCTAACCCTTTGGGGATACAGGCGTAACGGTATGTTGTTGACCAGGAGATCGGTAACGTGCTTACGAAATTTATCCTAGAACCTAACACAACTAAATGATTTTATTTGTCTTATTGAGTCTAATAGAATAATTGGTTACAAAAATATATATTCAATGTGTTATTACTACAAAACTAGTCTCGTACTAAAATAGTCGTCAGCAAGTAACAAAAATTACCTTAATTTTTAAATATTTAATCTAACGTAACTTCTACTCTTGTTTAAAACATAATTTCCTTTACAAGGTTTGAACTTTTATAGTTTAGAGTTTGACCAACAATATTTAGTAACGACTAGCTGTGCCCGCGGCTGCACTCGCGTGGACTACAGAATGCCGTCGATAGGGCGGGCACACGCGCGAATCGTGCTACATCCGCTCCTGGTTATTTTAAAGACAAAAATTCTATTGTGGGTGATAGACGTAATATGCTCTTGTTGACATCTCTTATGGTTTAAGCACTCCAAAATTGCCGTTTGCCCGAATTGATTTTTATTTGCGCGCAACCGTACCTCGGTGTGGCTCGTCTGTCCGTAATACAGCCAATCCCTTCGAATTTCCATCAAAGTTTTTTTTTTCATAGTCTGAAGTTTTATATAGAAGTGGTTTCAAATTTTCATTTTAACATGATTACAATTTGAATTAATGACACTTGTCAACTTTATTTAAATAAAAAGAAATATAATTTATCATCCAAGTTTTTCTTTTATCATGTAACTTCCAGCACGCGATATTGTAGTGTCATAATAATTCAGTTTCATAACTATCAAATTAATTAATCGCTTAGCACTATGCGTAAGTTTTAATGGTAAATGTACAAACCTTATTACTAAAACCGTTTTAATTACTGTTGATCACGGAATAGACATTTTTTTAAAGATTATATCAATAATGAAATTTATTTTATAATATAAAATATGGTTAAATTATTCGGGGTAAGCAGGCAACCGCTGCGTGTTATTATTCTTAACAAGTAATTTTTCGGTCAAAAATACTACAATATACGAATTAAGAACGAATAATGTTGTGTTTATAACGTAGGTATAGTAAAATTTATTTCATTCTGATAAAAAAACTATTTCAAATAATAAAATTGTGTTATTTTTTTAATACTACTTTAGTTAAATTGAAACTGGCATGAAAGTGAATCTGTTTGCAGAATCTTCTTTATCAATATCACAGTCAATAAAAAAGTCAAGAATGATCGGGTTTATCAATATTTTTTAATGATTTTTTTTTTTTTCAATTTTACAATTCATTTATCCGAAATTTCTTTGCTATTTCTGCCTGAAACAAATTAACAGTTGTTTCATCTTTCTGCAACAGAAAAACGTTTGTTATTAAATGTTAAGATGACTCTGAAAATGTTAAACCTGAAAGTAACCGAAGAAAGAAGATACATCAAAAAGTTAAATGTAGGTAATTGGAACGATAAAAGGAACCTACAAGGAATAAATTTTAGAAGTGTTAAACAAATAATAATAACAATTATTAAATAAAAAAACAATGTTGCAGATGGGACGTGAAACGCCTACAATTGATTACACGCGGTTCGCCCCTCAACGAGGCCTTTCTTCTGTTGTTCGATTAGTTTCAGATTTACATTTTCAGATTGATTTTAACAATTAATAATAACAAACTATTTTTGTTGCAGAAAGGCGAAACAACTGTTTCAGGCGAAATTAGTAAAGAAATTACAGATAAATTAATTACGTTGGATTTCCGCAAAATAAGCCTATTGCAATCAATTTAATTATTCAAGTTTTTTTTTTTACAGTCATACGTTATAATTTTTAGGGAGTATACAAAGATGGAGTGACTTCCAGACCTCACTACCATTCATAAAGATTCATTCGCGATACAAAATTGATAGACATCATTATTGTTCATAATATGAAACATCTAAACAAAATCCTAATAAATGCAATGAAACATCCATTAAAGGGTTTTAATTTTCAATACCTACCATAAAGAACACGAATCGAAATTTCAATGAAACGTCAATGAACTAGCTCTGTGTTGAATAATAGAGCTTTTCGCAGAACGGAACCCGGAGACGACGTGATTAAAGAGCTCGAGTCATGTAAGCCGCGAAGCCACACCTCGGAACGCGCCCGCGCAAAATTAATAAACCGAATTACTCTTCTTTACCGACTCATAAATTACTTTGATGGTGACTGGTAGCAGTTACAGAAGCCGTAAAAGGCAGGTTTTATTAGAATACAAGTAAAATCTTTACATTCTGTTATCGTTTTACGTATTTCTAAATACGATCTATAAATCATTCGTTTTTGTTGAGTTACTTTTAATGTATATAAGTATAAAATCTTACTTATTAGGTTAACGCCATGGGTTCTCCTGTGTTAGATTTATTTAACCAATTGTCCACTGCGCCGACTTATCAACCCGGACCATCACCGCATCCTCGCTTGACTTCCACTAGGTGTCGTCGTGTGAACGCCGTGTATCCTCTTAATCATCATCGCATGTTAACGTATTGACGAGTAATTTTCATCAGGGTATACGCGGTGTTGCGCCGCGCTGCGCCAATCAGGCGATGTCTGCGTTAACCGCTCGTCGTTCACACGAGACCGGCGGGTTGATAACTTGCGGTCAACTCGCCATCAGCATATGGACTGCTTGCGTGTGATTCGATACGGAGAGGTTACGGTGCATATATATGGAACATCATACAAAGAGATCTTAACCACAGGAGGCGATGCGGTGGTTATCAATTGTCGGGTGTCGGGTCGAGTTATATACCATATAACCTTCCTCAATAAATAGGTTACATACTGCAAGCAAAAATTTTCAGATTTGATAGATAGTTCCATAGATTAGTGTGTTCAAACAAACAAACAATCTTTTGAGCTTTATAATATTAATATAAAATAACAATATAATATAAATATAGAAGACATAAAAGGCATTTTCTAGTAAAAATATAATCATCAACAAAGGCAAGATAATATCATTCCCATGTATGTTTACAGTTAATACTTATCCTATCTACATATTAAATTTGTCTAGAGTTTTCTACTTAAGGTGAAGTTAATTTAATAACTGATTTTGAAGGCTTTCAACGGACCCTTTTTTGTTTTAAGAGAACATGTAAAAGAGAAATGTCTAACATCACTTATCTTTACCACTTTATATTGAAGAACTTGCAAAGTATTTTCACGACGGTATAGAAATTATAAAGTTTTGTTATACAAGGTGTCCAGAAAGGGTATCGGGTATTTGTAAGTTCAATGAAACAAAAATTATTTGTATGCAATAAAAAAGTTTATTGTTTATTATTAGCATATGAATTGGAGAATTATTTGGAAAAGATGATGTTATCCAAATGATGACCGTTAGTTGCTGGCACTCTTCTAAATGGAAACGAAGATTGGCGATAACACGTTGACACATAGCTATCGATATTGCTGCCATTTCTGACCTGATGTTTTGCTTTAACTGGGTTAGATTCGTCGGATTGTTTTGATAAACCTTACTTTTAAGGTATTCCCATGCAAAATAGTCAAGCGGGCTAAGGTCGGGGCTTCTGGGAGGCCAGTTGATGTTACCCTTTCGCGAAATGACTTTATTAGGGAATAATTCGTTAACAACTTCCATTGAGTCATTTGAGGTATGGCAAGTGGCCCCATCTTGCTGGAACCACGTTCTTGAGTTGAAACTTGCAAACTCCTGCAACTCTGGGACCAAAAAATTTCGCAACATATCGCAATAACGGTCACTATTCACATTAATTGCTCGGCCTCGTTGATCTTCATGAAAATAAGGACCAATTATGCCTTTAGCAGACATAGCGGCCCAAACAACGACCTTTGGGCTATGCAGGGGTCGTTCATGCTTTCGTCTCGGATTCTCCACTGCCCAGTACCGACAATTCTGCTTATTAACATGACCATTCAGGTGAAAATTTGCTTCGTCACTGAACAGTATGTTGTTAAAGTTGTTAAATCGCTGCAGCATTTCGTTCGCAAAATTCAGTCGATTAGCATAGTCCGTATCCTTCAATTCTTGAACCAATTGAATTTTATAGGCTTTTAGATGTAAGTCTTTCTTTAAAATCGAATGTAAAGACGATTTTTTGATGTTCAACGCTTGGCTTCGCTTTCGGATGGATAAAGAAGGATTTTGACGAACCGACGCCTCAACTTCTTCAATTGTTTCTTCATCGCGAACTGAACGAGGACGACCAGAGTTTTGAATTTTAACTGTCGCACCTGTATTCTCGAACATCCTGATCCATTTCCTAATGCTATCGTCACTTGGCGCGTGGCGTGTACGATATTCCGCACGATAGAGACGTTGAGCAGTCACTATTGAATCACCATTACGATAATACGCTCGTACGCAAAATGCGCGATGCGTCCCCGAGTACTGTTCCATCGTGACTAAAACTCCACAAAATGGCGGACGCCACGAACCCTTCCCCGCACCCTTTAGACGCCCCGTTTCGAATATGGCGCGAAAACAAATACCCGATACCCTTTCTGGACACCTTGTATAAATACCTATCTCTCTTATTTTGGAAGAGTTTTAGTAAAGAACAAGGGGAAAAAACAGATCGTTATGTCTATTAAATAAGGTATATTCCAGTCTTGTTGAACAATATTTTTTTTTTGTTTTTTTCATTATTTTAACTGCTCATCGTGTGTAATCATGTCGTAATAAACTCGTATAATTAAGATTGCATTTGTGTAGATTTTTTTTTGTCGGTAAACTTATAATTTGTCAAAATACAAATCTTGTAGGTATTTTTACTATAAATAAATATTAATAATTTATTAGTGACCATAGTAATTAACAAATAATTTAAATTAAATTACAGTTTAATGTGGGTTTTAGTTGACAATTTTTAAGCATTTATTGGCATGTAAAATATAATAAAATTAATGAAACCTTCAAAGGTTTCAAGAGAAATTTCCGACTCAATCATTCGAACAGCCTTTTCAAATTGTAGCATAGTAAAGTGACGTCACTGCCTGGTGGTAAACTATACAATCCAAAAACAACGGCTACAACCGTGAGAGTTCAGTAATTCGTCGCCGGACTTTGCTGCCGGCCTGTAATCTTTCCGGGTTGCTGGAAATACCCTAACTGTTGTAGGTACACGAAAACTTTCTGAGGAGACTGTCTTTAATTTTTTTTAGTGACATTTTGAGCTGCATTTACATATACATATACAAGAAAAATGGGCTATTTAAACAAAAACTTTTTTGCATACCAATCAATTCTGTTTCATATTGGGATCAAAAAACTCTTCGGAACCAACTAAGATTAGAGTACTAAAAAAGTCAGAAATCGCAAAAAACCGTTCCATATTTCATAGGAAATAATAAATATCACTATTTCCCCACAATATAAACTACTCTTAGAAACTTTTTGGAGGGTTTACGTTTTCTCATGATTTATTTCTTCACAGTCTACCGATAAATGCCATTTATAATATTTAAATTTGGAAAAAATCATTTGTATTTTTTTTTTATACAATTAAATAGGTAGCAAGCTTGCCCACCTTGATAGTAAGCAGTTTCCGTGGCCTACGGATGCTTGAAATATTATAAGTATCAACAGCCCATCACCTTGAACCCTCTGTCCTCGAGGTCCTCTGAAAACCCTCCTCACAGCATAATCACAACTCAAAGTTATTTATGATCTTCTGTAGGGTCCTCCACCCTATTTAACTAGTCGGGTTGCCCCAAGTAGAGAGATCTCCAAAAAGATCTACACGTGAATCAGGAGTCAACCGATTAATACTTCACTGGTATTCATTATATGCAATATTTTTAATATTTCGTTCCTCGTAAATGTTTAATTCGGTAGGCTGCGGCACATTTTAGTGTTGATTAAGATAACGCTCGGTTTAGAGAAAACAACGACACTTTTGTTTACTCTGAGTGAAAAATTTCGCGCCACGACTAAAAGGTTAAATGAGAGTGACCATTTATCCTTTCTGAATCGTTATTTTAAACGGATCGTTAAATTTTAATAGGTTGAGCAGTTTAATGTTCCTCTGAATACTTTTTAGCGTAGTTTTATGAAAAGTATTATCTGTACTTAATATAATAAAGCTCAAGGATATTGTTTGTTTTTTATTTGTTTGCCAGAATATTCTTTTTGCCTTTTATAGTGTACTAGCTACGTCCGCGACTGCACTCGCGTGGACTACCTCCGCTCCCAGTTATTTTAAAGACAAAAATGCTCATTTTTGGTGATCTTCAGAAGATTGACATAATAAAGGCTTTCGCTGACGTTTTTGTAGGTATTTTTAAGATCTGCAATTATATTACATAAGTTTTAAATATTCCTAATGGTTTAATCCGTGTAAGCACCAAAATCGTCGTTTTAAGAATTGATTTTTATTTTCGCAGAACCGTATTTATTTTTGTAAAATAAAATTGCCTAAGTTACTCCTATAACATCAACTATATGCCCGTGAAAGTCTTGTTAAAATCGGAAAAAAAATTCCGGACCTAAACACAGAGACAAAAAAAAATTAATATTGGTTTATTGTTATAAGTATTATCGGTATATACTATCATATGCATTTAGTAAAAAGCTGTTATTTTGACATTACATACAGACACTTCAATTTTATTTCTTTGTATAGATTTATTGACGAAGGTTATAATAGGTTATGCCACTTACCGATACTACCTTAAAGAGCGTAGCAGTAACCATGAACATGAAGCAATCTGTAAGCAACTACGGGAAGGGAGAACAACTATAGGATACACTGGCGCGGCAGCGGGTTAGTTAAATAAACTTAATCATCGGATACCAAGATAAGCTACGTATAATTTAAAACAACCGTTATTTTCTTTACAATTTATAAAAAAACGTTACTTTTTTGTAAGAAATAAATTTTCAAAATTTACCTTAAAACGTTAACGTACGTTAACGATTACGTTGTAATCACAACGCCTAAACTTAGCTAAAATTATCAAATGCACTTAACTATATAAACTAATTTGAATATACATGCTATAAAAATACATGAGTGGCTTTATTTTAAATTTTGCAGTGAAAACTCTTGGCATTTTACCTTAGGTCATAACGTCCATACCATATTATACCTTCCGTGGAGCACACAAGTTTAATTTTATACTTTATGATTATTACGTTTGGTCGGTCGCTCGCAACTAAAATTTAAGCTGGTTTACATTATAACCTATTTAAAATGTGTCGGATTTTAGAAGACGTTTACGTTGGGTTACCTTCTAATGTTTATATACTATAATAGTAATTATACGATTCCTTTGTTGAACTCTATAAGGTAGAGTAAATCTGTGCGTATCTATTGTACATAAACGCTACGACACGACGTGAACAACCTACGCGGCTACGCAGGTACACCTGCACAGGTATACCGTAGATTGTACAGTCGGCGTTACTTTAAACGCCTGTAAAGAATACACGATAGGCAGAACGCCAAATATTTAAAAAATATTACACGTACTTACATAAAGTATTGTAAGTCGATACAAAAACAACCCCAACATAAACCGTTGTATAAAAAATAATCCATATTTCCAACATCCAACTAACTTACTATTCTCTAAACTTGTAATGAACCAACATGAAGCAATAAAGCACAACATTGTAAATTGCACTGTGCACTTTATTCGCAACAACAAACTACGAAGCAGTGACATTTATAGAGACGATTGTGTATTTATGGGCTTTTAATGGCGTCGCACATTACCCGCCGTTTCAACGGCGACACGACGTTTGTAACAGAAAACGTGACAATTCTGCAGTTTCTGTGATACGACTCCAAGCAATATCGAATAACATTGTAAGTAAATTTTCTTAAACCAACCTATATACTTTTAAGGTTGGATCTTAAACTAAGTCGCCTGAATTTAATAGTTCAGGGTTCAGGGAGCTCAAGGGGTCCCTCTCAAACATACCCATATAATTTTCACCACCGGAAATAAATCTAGATATTTTAAATTTTTTTTTTCATTCCATAAAATCTTACGTAAAGAATCGCAAATGCCTGTAATGGAATGGAATTATTATTACTTTGGGTAAGTTTCTTAGTGTATTTTATGCTACAGCTGTCAAAATACGTGAAACGAAACACAACCACCATTTTGTTTAGTTGATGCATTATTTTACCGTCATTCCGTTGCTTGTTTGTATACGTGAACGTAACTTCGCTACACTTTTGGAAACCGATTTTTTACGACTTGGTTACGTTTTTGGACAACGATTGGATTGTTATATTGTACAACCATGGCTTCTCTTACTGGACACTGATTGCTTTCGTTATTTCAACAAGGTATAATGTACTGGTCTTGGTCAAGAACCCGAGCCGTCTACGAAGCATAGGTTGCGAGAAGCTGTCGCAGTTCACCAGTGACCAGAACGGTTAAGTTAGGTTAGCTGGACGCCCACTCCCCCCTGAAGGCGTGGTCTGCGGAGGCGACTGAGGGGAGAGGTAGGTTGTTGGCGATGTCCATTGAGATCGCCAACGCCTTCAACAGCCTGCCGCACAGCGTCATACGGGAGGCGCTCCGGTTTTTCGGAGTGCTCTCGTACCTGCGGTGGCTGTTGGGGGACTACCTTCAGGGCAGGGAGGTCGCCTTCGTAGACGGGAGAGGTGTGGTGGTCCGGCGTTACGTTGGGTGTGGTTCCGCAGGGGTCGGTGCTGGGGCCACTCCTGTGGAACATGGGCTACGACTGGGTGCTCCGCGTAGCGCTCCCTTCGGAGATTCGTTTGCTATGCTACGCGGACGACACCCTAGTCGTAGCCCGGGAGGGAGTTACTCAGAGGTGGTGCGCCTGGCCACAGAGGGCGCTGCCCTCGTGGTCGGGCGCATAAAGTCGTTAGGCCTCAAGGTGGCGGCGGAGAAGACCGAGGTCCTACTTTTCCATGGGCCTCGGTGTGGGTCGCCTCTTGGGGCCCAGATGAAACATCTGGGCCTCATCCTGGATGGGCGGTGACGGTTCGAGTCCCACTTTAAGGGCCTCGAACCGCGGATAGTGGGTGCGGCGGCGGCTCTCGGCCTGCTTCTCCCGAATTCGGGGTGGCCGAATGCGAGCTGTCGCCGTTTGTTTGCGATGGTCGTGCGGAGCATGGCCGTCTACGGGGCACCGATCTGGGCGGTTGCTCTCAACGCCACGAATCGACGCGTGCTGCGTGCTACGCAGCGTGTTGTAGCGCTGAGAGTCATACGCGGGTACCGATCGGTGTCCGCGCGGGGGCGGCCTGTGTTATTGCCGGCTCCCCGCCGTGGTAGCTGGAGGCGGAGGTGCTCGCCGCCGTGTATAGATTCACGGCGGTGAGGAGAGAATCAGGGGAGCCTCCAGCTCCCACAGAGGTAGACAGGGTCAAGAAGGAGGCCCAAGAAGATGTTTTGAGGAGGTGGGAGGAGGACCTGGCAGACGCGCGCTATAGACGTTATACCATAGAAGCCGTCCGCCCAGTCATCCGGGAGTGGTGCAACAGGGAGCGTGGCTCCCTGTCTTTCAGACTTGTGCAGGTACTGTCCAGACATGGTTGCTTCGGATGGTACCTGCACAAGATAGCCAGGAAGAAGCCCAACACTACGTGCCACGAGTGCGGGGCTGTAGATAACACGACGCAGCACACTCTCTCGGTTTATCCGCTAACTCCCGCCACCCTAGCCGAACCAGAGGAGACGGGGGGGGGGGGGGGGGGGGGGGGGGGGAGTTAGCGGATAAACCGAGAGATATATGTTTTACGATATATATGTTTTATAATGTTTATAACGTTGAAAGGTGTGTACATAACGTGTTTTTAAGCCATTTAAAGTTGTAATGTTTAACGCTCTATATTTGCGATGTTTATCAACCTTTAATGTTGAAATTAGTGTTTTTGTATAGGTATTTATGTCTACAATAACGTTAAACAGGTTTGTAGTGATTCAATAATTGTAATTATAGATATTAACGATTTATCAAACATTGTATAGAAATAATAATAATAAGGGCTAAGGCCGTCGCATCTGGCTTACTGGAAATTAGCTCACAGCCTCAAAATAGAGGCTTCTTATCTTATGCCCCCCCTCGAGAGGGGTCCCGGTATACCGCTCGCCTTCGATAGCAGCGACAAGGCGGAGTGCCTCGCCACTTGTTTGGAGAGCCAGTGCTCTCCGAACAGTGTCGATGCAAATACCAACCGGGTCGAGGGTATCGATGGATGCGTGCGGGAGCTGGATAAGCTCCCCGCGACAGACTCCCTGTCCCCAGTCACGTCTGAGGAGGTTCTTTCCATTATAAAAAGCCTTAAGCTTAGAAAAGCACCAGGTCCCGACGGGATCAGGAATGAAGTACTTAGACTTCTTCCCGATCGCCTCATAGCTCTTTTGGTCTGCATCTTCAATGTAGCCATAGCCCACTGCCATTTTCCAGGCGGCTGGAAAACGGCCATCGTCATAGGCATCCATAAGTCCGGCAAGAGCGCGTCACTTCCCGATAGCTACCGCCCGATCAGTCTCTTAAATACGTTAGGGAAAATTTACGAGCAGCTCTTTCTGAACCGTCTCAAGTCCGTAATAGAGGAGAAAAATCTCTATCCGCCTGAGCAGTTCGGTTTTCGTGCTAGACATTCTTGCACTCATCAAGTGCACTGCCTCACGAATCACGTTACGTTTAATTTTGTAGAATTATATAAACCCCGTCGTACACTTGCGGTCTTTTCGACGTCGCCAAAGCCTTCGATAAGGTCTGGCAAGAGGGATTGATCTACAAGTTGTATCACTTTGAAGTTCCCGATAGGCTAATTAAAATAATTCGCGACTATCTAACAGATCGCACCTTTCGCTATAGAGTGGAAGGTGAATTGTCCACGCCCCGTCCAATACGCTCAGGCGTTCCCCAAGGTTCGATCCTGGCTCCTAGCCTATTTAACCTGTACGTCAGTGACCTACCTCGACTCCCGGAGGTCGAGGTAGGGCTATACGCTGACGATACAGTCTTATATGCCTCAGATAGGAATAGATCCCACCTCAGACACAAAGTCCAACGCTCCGTGACCACTCTCGGGAAGTGGTTTAACGAGTGGCGTATAGCCGTTAATCCCTCGAAGAGCGCCGCGATGCTCTTCGATGCGGATTCGTCACAGATACCGTGGAAGCTTAAACCTGTTAAGCTCTACGATAATCCGATTCCGTATGTAAGAGAGACCAAATATCTAGGGGTAACCCTAGATAGTAGGCTCTCTTTTAGACCCCACATCCGTAAGGTTAGGAACAGGGCCGCGTGGGTCCTGGGCCGGTTGCATCCTCTGTTGTGTTCGGTGAGTAAAATGTCCACGCGACATAAGCTCACGCTCTACAAGACGTGTATTCGACCAATTTTGACATACAGTTGCGCCGTGTTCGCACATATGTCCGAGTCGAGTTTCAAACGGTTACAATCGATACAGAATAGGTTCCTCTATCGTCTCACCGGGGCCCCGTGGTATGTTCGAAGCGTAGATCTCCATAGAGATATGGAGCTTCCTTCGATACATGCCTACGTTAAACAGCTCTCCCGTTCGTATTTCGACACCGCGTCGAACCACGCGAATCCGTTAATAAAAACAGCCGCCACTTATGTTCCGGCACCCACGGACATCCGGTGCAAACGCCGGCCGCGCAATATTTTTATTGATCCCGACGATCACATCGAAAATTCGAATAAATATTACACATCCGTCTCTCCAAACAGAGCGTGCCAGCGCCCACGCCCGCGTAACCACCGTTCTCTCCGCAGAGGGCGGGCGGTCAATTTCGCTCCAGCACACCCGTCACGTCCACCCTCTCTAGCGGTAACCCAAGCCTAGGTCCGTTCCTCGGTGTGAAACCCTTGGGTCAGGCAACCGCCCGCGCGATACAAGTGACACTGTACGTGCATCACTTAGCTACCTACATACAACACTACACACGTATGAACATACACACGTGCACACCACACAGGTACATAGGTTCTGTGAGGGACCTTTTTTTTTCTTTTTTACGCTAGTTAGTTAGCGCTAGTTAGTGTAGAAACATTCCGATTACTGAATACACATACGCACGGTTCCTTCCTTCCTCCCAGGAGGAAGGAAACGTGCCTATGTGTATATTTAGTTAGCTCGAATCGTAGGTGTAGGGATTCGAATAGATCGCGACCTATTTGCGAACGCGACGACCGCCCGAGCCGAGGTCCGGCCACTTTGGCACCCTCGTGCGAGTCGTCCACAAAACTTTCGCGGCTGAGTGCCCTCTGCGCTCGCCCCCAAGTCCGGTGAAGCTGTAAAAGCCGCAGCGGCTTTAGGGCCCCTAAGGCTAACAGTGTAGTCAGTTCTAAAAAAAAAAAAAAAAAAAAAAAAAAAAGGCCTGCCGGCACATACAGGTGCCACAAGCTGAAGACTCATCCATCCATATTGTGATTAGTGACCGATGGGTCGTGTATGACGTAAATGAATTTAGTTAGATCTTCAGGTTGTAATATTCGATATTGATTTTATATAGTTCTTCTGTCTCTTCCTGGGGTTGGCTTTCACATGGTGGTGAAGAATTAAGCACCACTCATACTCACGTACAATAAAATACTATGCAGTCAATCTGTGCATATAAGCAAATCGAACTCATTTTAGGCAACTTATCAGGTAAATTGTTCACATGTATGAAAATAATAATTTTAATTCCTTTAACCTTTTTAGGTATTTTGCTTTCATGTTTGTTCGATAATGTACGAATTGTCAAATTTCATGGTCTCCTATAATTGAAAGATACGATGTTTATTGGAGAGATTTCATCCTTATCATATACCCTATCAGTTGGTACAATAACATAGTGCATGTGTGTTTTTGGCATTTTTAGTTGGTTCAACTGCCGGAACAAGTGAGCTTCTTTCACTGTTCACTAAACCATAATAATATCATCGCAGCCTACTATCCTACATTTTTGGAACGTTGCGTATCCTCAAGCTTCCTTGTACGTATACAATGAGGAAATTAATCTAGAGACACCTCAGTATCTTCATTTTGGCAACTTTTTTTTAATTTAGTACCATGGGAAAGGAACGGTACTGTGTCTTATGGTAAGCACAGTAAAATCCAAAAACAACGGCGACCATCGAAAAATTTGACAATCCATTGGTGGTCATCACTGTCATGCAGGATTCTGGATTGATCCTGAAAAACGACGCGCATAAACGACTAGGTGAGCTGTACTATCGGACACTTAAATGGTA
The DNA here is from genome assembly GCA_033032175.1 of Saturnia japonica. Classification (NCBI taxonomy): domain Eukaryota; kingdom Metazoa; phylum Arthropoda; class Insecta; order Lepidoptera; family Saturniidae; genus Saturnia; species Saturnia japonica. The sequence continues at coordinate 595,096 of CM065320.1, read as the reverse complement.
TGGACATTCTTTTTGCTCACGACACACGTTTCACTGCCGTACAGTACATAAATCGCTGGAACGCACACTTCAAGCGATCACGTGCTTTAAATTCTCAACAACATAGAAAATACTATACGTGACGTATAGCTTTGAAATGTTATATGTACTTTATTGTATAATTTCAGCTAATATGTCGTCTCGCTGGGTCGCCTTAAGTCAGACATATAAATATCATAAAACGATATCGTTTACTGATCATGGCAGGAGATATTTTTAAACGATTTGCCAGATAATTAATTGTTTTCACTTGTTCATGTGTAGTAGGTAAAGTGCAAGCGTAAATTTTCTTAAAGTTCATACAACCTTCTTAGGGTTTCGTAAGTCATAATAAAAAAAACGGAATCCTTATAGTATCTCTTTCATGTCTGTCTGTCCGTGTATAAAGAACTTTTTTTTTCGAAAACGACTTAAGGCATAAAGTTCATATTAATATCATATACATGTCTATGGTCTCATGTTGTTTTAATAAATCAAGTTTTTAGGTAAACGCATTAAAGCGTTACGGCCCTTCATGATCTAAATCAAAATTTAAAAGTCGTGCTCAATGACCGATTATTTATGAAAGCCTACAGGGTATTTCGTGGAAACCTAGAGTCTTGAACTTTGGTACGAAAGGTGATCTTTTAACATTAATCGGAAAACAATTTGTAATCCCGTGTGAAGTTATAATATGACAAACTGATATTAAGTTTTATATTTCTCTGGAAAACAGCTTGAGGTATATACTTAACTATGCGATGTAATTAGTAGGTACAGGACTTTAAAGCCGCTAGTCTACTTGCTACTTTGTGAAATAGGCCTTGAACTAAAAGTTCTTGATATCTCAATAAAAAAAACTAATTTCCCTTATCTTATTTAAGAACGTGACATGAACATAGCGTGACTGACGTACCTTGGCTCTTATCTAACTAGTTAAAACAGAAACAGAATACGTCTCCAACTATGACTGGCCCAATTAACGAGGGTACAATCCGAGGTATCTCCGCCTTAGGACCTTTACAATCTAGTGCGAACATAAATTGTGATAGAGGGGGCTTCGGGGCTTGTTTAATTTCACGACTGAATAAATCCAAATGTTATACCGTCGAGACCGGGCTAGTGACATTTTCATCTGTCCCGTCCATAAAATTCAACTGCCCCCTGTCGAAAATTTCAAGGAACTCCTCACTTCACTTACTGTCCCTTTGTTTATTTCAACGATATAAATTAAAGCGAGGGTATCGATTGGTGATTCACTCAGCGAATTAAGCTATACATGTATTTTAATACCATCCCACAACTTGTACATTTTTGTGGTACATTTTATGAAAAAACTATCACACCTCTACATTTAAAATTTAACAAAGAAATTTAAATTAATATCTAGATGTGTTATCTATCATTATTATATAATTTTGCAAACAAATTTAATATTGATATAAAGCAAAAACCTTGCGAGCCCTTACAAAACTGTGCTTTTTGCTAGAAATTGATAATGGATCAAGCCCTTAAATTATGAGTCGTTCAGAAGTTACACGAGTTTACATATAAACAGATTTACATATAAAATCACAAGTACATAAAAAATAATATAGTCAAAATAACATGTATTTGAAAGGTAATTCCACTGAGTGAATTATTATCGTTAGTCTATATTTTCATTTTCAATACGAGTCATTTTCATAATAATAGATTCCTTAATGGTGGGACATAATAACGATAGAACGACTTGCCGGTTACACTGAATGCTATCGGAAATCATGGCAGAAATTCGAATGGAGGAAATAATCCGGAAACGCTTGTAGAATAAATAGTAAATGTAATCAAGTGTTTTCCTTTTACTAAATTGTTGTTAAAATACTTATTAACCGAAATAAGATTCAAAAAGGCATAAATTTTTGTATATTGTACCACTTTGTAAAATTTGGGCCAAAAAAAAATGGAATTCCATTCTTATCGCTATTTATTTATTAATATTTTTTGTGAGTGCAAGTTATATATTCTGTCATAAATCAAAACTTATTATAAATTGTATTATCCCAAAATTTGGTTTATTATAAATCTGAATCTGATCTACATAAAAAGACATTTTTTGGAAGTAACTCAGTTATTCCTAGAACGTGTATATAATAGTGTGAGTTTCCGTTTGACAACGGATATTCTTGTGCACTCTTTGCCTAAATACCGTAAATGTATCACTGCTCTTCTGGCGAAAAAAGAATAATGAAATAATTATTTTTTTTAGACAGCTTTAGTTTGTTTTTAGTTAGGTAGTTGTTTTCTATTATATCACGTAAGTGGTTTGTACTTAATATTTGTTGTGTTTACCTATAGTTAGTTTATACATTTAGCATATTTTATACTACACATTATATAGCTGTTGGCAAACGTAAAAATAAAATGAATTGAATTAAATTTCAGAAATATACTCTAATTGAAAGCATAATGAAAATTATACGAATTAAAAAAAACAACGTCGTAACGAATAATAAATATAATGTTAAATGTAAAACATTTTTAAAGTTACAGCCAGTTTAAAGTAACGATTCAGAAAGGATAAATGGTCACTCCCGTTTAACCTTTTAACTGTAGCGTGCAATTTTTCACTTAGACATTTAAGTAGGAGGGCGCACGTAACTACGAAGCTAAACAAAAGCGCTGTTAAATAGGTTGAACTCAATGTTATCGGAATCATGTACTAAAATGTACCGCAACCCAAATAATTAAAAGCTACCAACGCATAAAACATACAATTTATGACACTCGCTATTTAAATATTCACCAGCTCGCGTGACAACACACAAATGTACTTCGTTACATAGAATTTGTAAATGAAATGGCTTATGTATCTTAAGAATGCTTCGAAATTTCTTGTTCGAAAAAAAGTTTTACCGTCTTTGTGTTTCTTTGTGATGTTATACTTTTTTCGCACGTTTAGTAGAAGGTAAAATTGAAAGCTGTGCACATTATCTGACGGAAGTATGACATGATGAAGCGCCATCAATGACAATAGTGTAAATTAATTTACTAAATTTAATAAAATTAGAGAATAATGTGTTAATCAAATCAATGAAAAATTATTTTTAAACAATAAACAAAATCAGTAAAATGAATCTATGATCATAATCATTGATGGCTGATTTCATCAAGTTGTTGACACACAGGATAAATAATTTGTTCTTTTTTAACGCCACATAATTATAACTTCTTGCGTGAGTACAAACTTTTTTTTCTATCTTCTTTCTCCACATTCTAATCTATCGCAGTCGAATCCTTTGTTAATCACCGAGTGTTCTGGTAGTAACTTGTTAACAATCGCCTTTTCATTTCGATTTCTCTAGCTTATGGGTATAATCGGTGAAGCTGTCTTTCTTTGATATTATTACTCTTTATTTTTAGAACAGTTTAATCAAGAATACTCTTCATCTATTTAATCCATTATAACAGAACTACAAGTAGTATTTGTTACATACTAGCTGTGCCCCGCGGTTTCATCTGCGTATGATTTAAAGGACACCTTTAAAAAAACCTTAAAAGTAGTCTATGTGTTAATCCATGGTGTCAACCATCTCAATACCAAATTTCATCAAAATTGGTCTAGCCGTTTGAGCGTAAAGAAGGAACAGCCATATAAACACACTCATAAACTTTCGCCTTTATAATATTAATAATACTATAATTTATAGTATGATTTACATTTTACATAAGGACTTAATTGTAAATCGGTACGTTCATGGTAACAATATATGTATTTACTAAGCCACACACCGAATGAGGGCATTGTATGAATAAACTTATAATGACCAGAGGTAAAACCGCTTTTCACGTTGTAAATTGTACTTGTAAACAGGGAAGTAGTTGCGTGAACGTCGACTTGATGGCCATCGACCTTAAAAACATCACTTGAATTACATACATACATATAATAAATCACGCCTATTTCCCAACGTAGTAGGTAGAGACCACGTCTTTCCACCTACTACAATTCTGGCATACATCTTTCGCTTCTTCAACATTCATCAATCTTTTCATGCAAGCTCGTCGGTTTAGAGTACTCTTGACCTGACGTTTCTGACCTTTTTTCTTGACTTGAATTACCATTAAAATAATTACATTTTCATACATTTTTACATACTTCTACCCATACCGATAACAATAAAACAGTAATGTGTTTTATCTGCTTAGTAGATAATTCCACTAAGCGAATTCGCACCACACTGTTACGATCTGATTATTGTTGGGCACGTAGCGCACTAATTTACCAGCTCGTAAAATACAGACTAGAAATTTTATTGCTTCCAACAATAATCGAGGCTTCAAACTCTGATTTCAATCAAAAACTTTGATCATTAGACGAAGGGTACTCTGTACGTCTGATTACTTTTTCAACCATAACCTTTAATTAGTACTGAATTCGAATAAACTTAAAAACCGAAATATGTAACTCATATTATTAACAGATACAAGCGGTCCTTTCGACTTAAGTCAAAAATTTGTTTAAGGTTATTCTTCAAACATACGTCAATTGTTTTGCTTTACAACACAAGAAAATTCATTAAAGATAGTACAATATTTAAATCAATTTAATTGTGAAGCTCAAATGTATTTCTCAGGTTATTGTTCTTATTAAAAAATCTTCGAGATGATGTACCTTATGAACCCAAAAGTACCGATTTAAACTCTGAAATAACTTTGCTAAAAAAGCTTCGCAGCATCTACGTTTTTCCACTACAAAATTTCTGATCATTAATTACTATGATGTTTGTTTTTATTTTCGTCTTTAATTTACGATCATAGCATATTTAAAATATTTCATAAATATAAATTGATGTTGTTGAATGAATACATTAGACTTTTCCTTAATGTTGCCAAAACACACTGGACAAAGACAACGAACAATAAATGTCAGAAACAAATGATATCTTCCATTTCTGTTAAAATTTTCGTTCTCTTGTACATTTTTATTGTGAACATTTTCTAAGCTATCGAAGCACTGTCGAGCCGTAAGGGGGAATCCATTGTGTACTTAAATCAACGAGGGGGCAGACCGGTATGGTTAACAGAAACAAAGGCTTTTTCTAAAATCAACTGTCGACGTTTTTAAAAGTGTCACTCCATTGAATTTCCCTTTATGTTCCTCTCGCGTGAATATTCGAATGTTTTAGTCGCGAAATTGAAAAGTATGTGTCTTTCATTAAGATATGTAACTTTTGAGACAGACAGAGAGGAAGTTAGCTTATGTGTGTGACGTCAAGATTTATATCGTAAATACCGACCTGCCACCACCTCACTATGTACTTATACGACCGCTCCGTACCCGGCCGATCTGCCACTCACTTATCATAAGCGCTTTAGACCAAATCAATATATTTACCTCGTAAAATCAGTACACTAGTGTGGTTTCAATTATATTATATAATAACTCATATAATACGTGAGTTGAATAAAGCCTAAAATAACTGACAGACATTAACAATTTGAAATACTTACATAATAAAAAAATATATGCTATATATTTAGTTTATTTCTAATATGTGATCTTAACAATGTTTCATAAAAATCTACAAAACTAAAACAAAAATATCTTTGGTGAGCCTATTAGTGTTCTTATAAATTCTGAACTTCTTGACCGATTCAGGTACAGGTTACATTTTCACAATACATTTATTTCATATTAGTTACAATGGTTCATAGCTTTGATAGAATTCGGTAAGTGGTGCTGTAGTCATTATTAACAAATTCTATATGTATGTACCAAAACGACTCATATTCACATTATAATAGTTACATAGTAGTTATTATAGGTCTATTCACAAAAAGTAAATCACAAAATCTGGAACCGACAGGTGGCGCTGTAGTTGAGTTCTGAACTACTAGGAAATGTAGAACAACGTATGCTGAGACAGCTGGTATGATTATAAAATAGTAAATTGAAAGACAAATGCATCTTGTAAAAAATTAATCATAGTGTGAAATGTGTCTGCCAATGTCAATTTAATAGATACTCCACATTATATTGCATAATGTCGACGTAAAGCTTATACTAATTAACCGCACTTAATATATTTAAATCAGAATTAAACAATCTTTTTTAAATTAAGAAGGTACTTATGAACGTTAAAATACTAATAATGGTTCGGAAAACATCCAAGGCACGAGAAGAGCTAGCAAAGAAACGCTATCGGGATTTTTTTTAAAGTGAAACTTTTATTAGTTCGTCTCAAAATGTTTGGTCTGTGTGTTGCATGTCGCGTGACGGTCGGCCGCGGAGTAGGGATGGCGGCGCCTATAGTTCGCAGCAACTGACCGTATAGTGTACAGACTATTACTCATTTGTGAATTTTTAGTTAAATGTCTATAATGTGATAAAATATTTCACTTTTACCGTGGTTTCATAAAACCACACAATCAATTTTTTAATAAATATTGTTTGTATTTAAAATGGGCGTGCGTCTGCCCGTTACAAATGTGCTACGTCAACCAATACAGGGCGGGACCGCGCACCGAGAGCGCGAACGCGACGGCAACGATTCCCTCGTAGTCTGTATGACCGACGGCGGAATACACGCTACGGTAACCAGCTGTCTGGAAACCAGTGCGTGCGAGCCCCTCTCACTACGTGCGACCGACCCTGCTCACACCCGAAACTACTAGGCGTGAAGAGGGCGAAACATTAAGGTACACACGCAGTGAGGTGCCTGCTTGTAGGCGTGGCGCTGACGTAGCACAGGAGCGGAGAAGACTGGGTCGCTGGCGGGTTGAACTTGTGCAGATGCAATGACACACAGATACCACAATAAATTTCGCTGTATTCTTCAAGACACAATAAACTCTTCTCAATATACAATAATTTTCTTAGTACTATCTTCTTAGTACTGTCTTCGGGGTACTGTTTCTTCCAGTCTTGTTTCTTGAGTCTTGAGTCTTCAGCTTGTGGCACCTGTATGTGCCGGCAGGCCTTTTTTTTTTTTTTTTTTTTTTTTTTTTTAGAACTGACTACACTGTTAGCCTTAGGGGCCCTAAAGCCGCTGCGGCTTTTACAGCTTCACCGGACTTGGGGGCGAGCGCAGAGGGCACTCAGCCGCGAAAGTTTTGTGGACGACTCGCACGAGGGTGCCAAAGTGGCCGGACCTCGGCTCGGGCGGTCGTCGCGTTCGCAAATAGGTCGCGATCTATTCGAATCCCTACACCTACGATTCGAGCTAACTAAATATACACATAGGCACGTTTCCTTCCTCCTGGGAGGAAGGAAGGAACCGTGCGTATGTGTATTCAGTAATCGGAATGTTTCTACACTAACTAGCGCTAACTAACTAGCGTAAAAAAGAAAAAAAAAGGTCCCTCACAGAACCTATGTACCTGTGTGGTGTGCACGTGTGTATGTTCATACGTGTGTAGTGTTGTATGTAGGTAGCTAAGTGATGCACGTACAGTGTCACTTGTATCGCGCGGGCGGTTGCCTGACCCAAGGGTTTCACACCGAGGAACGGACCTAGGCTTGGGTTACCGCTAGAGAGGGTGGACGTGACGGGTGTGCTGGAGCGAAATTGACCGCCCGCCCTCTGCGGAGAGAACGGTGGTTACGCGGGCGTGGGCGCTGGCACGCTCTGTTTGGAGAGACGGATGTGTAATATTTATTCGAATTTTCGATGTGATCGTCGGGATCAATAAAAATATTGCGCGGCCGGCGTTTGCACCGGATGTCCGTGGGTGCCGGAACATAAGTGGCGGCTGTTTTTATTAACGGATTCGCGTGGTTCGACGCGGTGTCGAAATACGAACGGGAGAGCTGTTTAACGTAGGCATGTATCGAAGGAAGCTCCATATCTCTATGGAGATCTACGCTTCGAACATACCACGGGGCCCCGGTGAGACGATAGAGGAACCTATTCTGTATCGATTGTAACCGTTTGAAACTCGACTCGGACATATGTGCGAACACGGCGCAACTGTATGTCAAAATTGGTCGAATACACGTCTTGTAGAGCGTGAGCTTATGTCGCGTGGACATTTTACTCACCGAACACAACAGAGGATGCAACCGGCCCAGGACCCACGCGGCCCTGTTCCTAACCTTACGGATGTGGGGTCTAAAAGAGAGCCTACTATCTAGGGTTACCCCTAGATATTTGGTCTCTCTTACATACGGAATCGGATTATCGTAGAGCTTAACAGGTTTAAGCTTCCACGGTATCTGTGACGAATCCGCATCGAAGAGCATCGCGGCGCTCTTCGAGGGATTAACGGCTATACGCCACTCGTTAAACCACTTCCCGAGAGTGGTCACGGAGCGTTGGACTTTGTGTCTGAGGTGGGATCTATTCCTATCTGAGGCATATAAGACTGTATCGTCAGCGTATAGCCCTACCTCGACCTCCGGGAGTCGAGGTAGGTCACTGACGTACAGGTTAAATAGGCTAGGAGCCAGGATCGAACCTTGGGGAACGCCTGAGCGTATTGGACGGGGCGTGGACAATTCACCTTCCACTCTATAGCGAAAGGTGCGATCTGTTAGATAGTCGCGAATTATTTTAATTAGCCTATCGGGAACTTCAAAGTGATACAACTTGTAGATCAATCCCTCTTGCCAGACCTTATCGAAGGCTTTGGCGACGTCGAAAAGACCGCAAGTGTACGACGGGGTTTATATAATTCTACAAAATTAAACGTAACGTGATTCGTGAGGCAGTGCACTTGATGAGTGCAAGAATGTCTAGCACGAAAACCGAACTGCTCAGGCGGATAGAGATTTTTCTCCTCTATTACGGACTTGAGACGGTTCAGAAAGAGCTGCTCGTAAATTTTCCCTAACGTATTTAAGAGACTGATCGGGCGGTAGCTATCGGGAAGTGACGCGCTCTTGCCGGACTTATGGATGCCTATGACGATGGCCGTTTTCCAGCCGCCTGGAAAATGGCAGTGGGCTATGGCTACATTGAAGATGCAGACCAAAAGAGCTATGAGGCGATCGGGAAGAAGTCTAAGTACTTCATTCCTGATCCCGTCGGGACCTGGTGCTTTTCTAAGCTTAAGGCTTTTTATAATGGAAAGAACCTCCTCAGACGTGACTGGGGACAGGGAGTCTGTCGCGGGGAGCTTATCCAGCTCCCGCACGCATCCATCGATACCCTCGACCCGGTTGGTATTTGCATCGACACTGTTCGGAGAGCACTGGCTCTCCAAACAAGTGGCGAGGCACTCCGCCTTGTCGCTGCTATCGAAGGCGAGCGGTATACCGGGACCCCTCTCGAGGGGGGGCATAAGATAAGAAGCCTCTATTTTGAGGCTGTGAGCTAATTTCCAGTAAGCCAGATGCGACGGCCTTAGCCCTTATTATTATTATTTCTATACAATGTTTGATAAATCGTTAATATCTATAATTACAATTATTGAATCACTACAAACCTGTTTAACGTTATTGTAGACATAAATACCTATACAAAAACACTAATTTCAACATTAAAGGTTGATAAACATCGCAAATATAGAGCGTTAAACATTACAACTTTAAATGGCTTAAAAACACGTTATGTACACACCTTTCAACGTTATAAACATTATAAAACATATATATCAGGCTAATTGTCCTATACAATATTAATTATTACACATAACTTCTATAAAACGCAGATTATTGACGGTATATGAGTTCAATACTTTAAGTGACTATTTCTATGATATTATAAACATTTTTGTAAGTTATTTACCATTCTTATATACCTACAATTTGTAATATTATATTCAAAACATTGGATCGATGATTGTTCATACAAATTATTAGTCCCTACAACTTATATTTACAATTATGATTTTTATCATTACGCTTAGGCCTACGCGTCGCTAACAATATTTAATAATTATATTATTTTGGCGGATGTACAGAGACTGACAAAGAGAGAGAGAGAGAGAGAATTATTTCCAGACATTCCTTTTTGACGAAAAACTGCTTGACATGGTTCCTGAACGTATTGTCCGACAAATCGATAATGTATTGTGAAACCTTGATAAAACCTAGCACATATATTAAAAAAAAAACATTTATCGGTCTTCTTACACAGTTTAAAACAATGTGTAGCGACATCTACATAGCGAGCGACACATAGCGACATCTATGGAGCCACATACGACGCATCCTACATCGCGCTATAGAAATTAACTCTTCAATTAAGAAGAACCCGACTACAACCGTTGATCGCGATCGATTCCCTAGTCGACCACCTTCAAGTCGGCATCGGAGTGGCCTCGAGAGAGGTCCAAGCGGCGAACGATCGCCGCTTTGTACTCCCTGCCGACGTGCGGGCGTTGATGACGGAAAAGAACGCCGCGACTTGTGCCCACGACTCCTATCCAACCGAGGAAAACCGCGCACGTTTACGCGCACTTCAGAGAGCGGTTAGAGCCCGCATAACTGAATTCAGAAGTCACAGATGAGACGCCTTTGTCGAAGGGCTAAGGCCGTCACATCTGGCTTACTGGAAAGTACCCCACGGTCTTAAAATAGAGGCCTCTCCTCTTATGCCCCTCTCGAGAGGGGTTCCCGGCATATCACCCGCTTTCGATAACAGCGACAAGGCGGAGTGCCTTGCCACTTGTTTGGAGAGCCAGTGCTCTCCGAACAGTGTCAATGCAAATACCGACCGGGTAGAGAGTATCGATGGATGCGTGCGGGAGCTGGACAAGCTCCCCGTAACAGAGTCCCTGTCCCCAGTCACGTCTGAGGAGGTCCTCCTTTCCGTAATAAAAGTCTTAAGATTAGAAAATCACCAGGTCCCGACGGGATCAGGAATGAAGTACTTAGACTTCTTCCTGATCGCCTCATAGCTCTATTGGTCTGCATCTTCAATTTAGCCTTAGCCCACTGCCATTTTCCAGCCGCCTGGAAAACGGCCATCGTCATAGGCATCCATAAGTCCGGCAAGAGCGCGTCACTTCCCGATAGCTACCGCCCGATCAGTCTCTTAAATACGTTAGGGAAAATTTACGAGCAGCTCTTTCTGAACCGTCTCAAGTCCGTAATAGAGGAGAAAAATCTCTATCCGCCTGAGCAGTTCGGTTTTCGTGCTAGACATTCTTGCACTCATCAAGTGCACTGCCTCACGAATCACGTTACGTTTAATTTTGTAGAATTATATAAACCCCGTCGTACACTTGCGGTCTTTTCGACGTCGCCAAAGCCTTCGATAAGGTCTGGCAAGAGGGATTGATCTACAAGTTGTATCACTTTGAAGTTCCCGATAGGCTAATTAAAATAATTCGCGACTATCTAACAGATCGCACCTTTCGCTATAGAGTGGAAGGTGAATTGTCCACGCCCCGTCCAATACGCTCAGGCGTTCCCAAGGTTCGATCCTGGCTCCTAGCTTATTTAACCTGTACGTCAGTGACCTACCTCGACTCCCGGAGGTCGAGGTAGGGCTATACGCTGACGATACAGTCTTATATGCCTCAGATAGGAATAGATCCCACCTCAGACACAAAGTCCAACGCTCCGTGACCACTCTCGGGAAGTGGTTTAACGAGTGGCGTATAGCCGTTAATCCCTCGAAGAGCGCCGCGATGCTCTTCGATGCGGATTCGTCACAGATACCGTGGAAGCTTAAACCTGTTAAGCTCTACGATAATCCGATTCCGTATGTAAGAGAGACCAAATATCTAGGGGTAACCCTAGATAGTAGGCTCTCTTTTAGACCCCACATCCGTAAGGTTAGGAACAGGGCCGCGTGGGTCCTGGGCCGGTTGCATCCTCTGTTGTGTTCGGTGAGTAAAATGTCCACGCGACATAAGCTCACGCTCTACAAGACGTGTATTCGACCAATTTTGACATACAGTTGCGCCGTGTTCGCACATATGTCCGAGTCGAGTTTCAAACGGTTACAATCGATACAGAATAGGTTTCTTTATCGTCTCACCGGGGCCACTAGGTATATTCGTAGCGAAGATCTCCATGGAGATATGGATCTTCCTTCGATTCATGCCTACGTCAAACAGCTCTCACGATCGTATTTCGACACCGCGTCGAATCACGCGAACCCGCTAATTAAAGCAGCAGCTACATATGTCGCGGTACCCATCACCACCCGGCATAAACGCCGGCCGCGCAATATTTTTACCGCCCATGACGATCGCATCGAAAATGCGAATAAATACTACTCATCCGTCTCTCCAAACAGAGCGTGCCAGCGCCCACGCCCGCGTAACCACCGTTCTCTCCGCAGAGGACGGGCGGTAAATTTCGCTCCCGCACACCTCCCACGTCAACCCTCTCCAGCGGTAACCCAAGCCTAGGTCCATTTCCTCGGCGTGAAGCCCTTGGGTCAGGCAACCGCCCACGCGATACAAGTGACACTATACTTGCATCACTTAGCAACCCACATACAACATTACACACATATGAACACACACACGTGCACATCACATAGGTACATAGGTTCTGTGAGGGACCTTTGTTTTCCTTTTTTGCGCTAGTTAGTGTCGAAAACATTTCCGTTTACTAAATGCACGTATGCATGTTTCCTTCCTTCCTCCCAGGAGGAAGGAAACGTGCCTATATGTATATTTTAGTTAGCCCGTTACAAATGTGCTACGTCAACCAATACAGAGCGGGACCGCGCACCGAGAGCGCGAACGCGACGGAAACGATTCCCTCGTAGTCTGTATGACCGACGGCGGAATACACGCTACGGTAACCAGCTGTCTGGAAACCAGTGCGTGCGAGCCCCTCTCACTACGTGCGACCGACCCTGCTCACACCCGAAACTACTAGGCGTGAAGAGGGCGAAACATTAAGGTACACACGCAGTGAGGTGCCTGCTTGTAGGCGTGGCGCTGACGTAGCACAGGAGCGGAGAAGACTGGGTCGCTGGCGGGTTGAACTTGTGAAGATGCAATGACACACAGATACCACAATAAATTTCGCTGTATTCTTCAAGACACAATAAACTCTTCTCAATATACAATAATTTTCTTAGTACTATCTTCTTAGTACTGTCTTCGGGGTACTGTTTCTTCCAGTCTTGTTTCTTGAGTCTTGAGTCTTCAGCTTGTGGCACCTGTATGTGCCGGCAGGCCCCGACAGCTAGGCTTTTATCTTGTCCCAGGTGAGCGAGACGGAACGATGGCGTCTATACCTTTACTGCTCTATTGCCAAATATGGGCATAGCCCGCTAACCACGGTGACGCGCTGCGGTTACACTATTGCTGTCCCTGTCTATGTTATTATTATTATTTCTATACAATGTTTGATAAATCGTTAATATCTATAATTACAATTATTGAATCACTACAAAACCTGTTTAACGTTATTGTAGACATAAATACCTATACAAAAACACTAATTTCAACATTAAAGGTTGATAAACATCGCAAATATAGAGCGTTAAACATTACAACTTTAAATGGCTTAAAAACACGTTATGTACACACCTTTCAACGTTATAAACATTATAAAACATATATATCAGGCTAATTGTCCTATACAATATTAATTATTACACATAACTTCTATAAAACGCAGATTATTGACGGTACATGAGTTCAATACTTTAAGTGACTATTTCTATGATATTATAAACATTTTTGTAAGTTATTTACCATTCTTATATACCTACAATTTGTAATATTATATTCAAAACATTGGATCGATGATTGTTCATACAAATTATTAGTCCCTACAACTTATATTTACAATTATGATTTTTATCATTACGCTTAGGCCTACGCGTCGCTAACAATATTTAATAATTATATTATTTTGGCGGATGTACAGAGACTGACAAAGAGAGAGAGAGAGAGAGAATTATTTCCAGACATTCGCGCGCATTATGTCGCGGTACCCACACCACCCGGCATAAACGCCGGCCGCGCAATATTTTTACCGCCCATGACGATCGCATCGAAAATGCGAATAAATACTACTCATCCGTCTCTCCAAACAGAGCGTGCCAGCGCCCATGCCCGCGTAACCACCGTTCTCTCCGCAGAGGACGGGCGGTAAATTTCGCTCCTGCACATCTCTCACGTCAACCCTCTCCAGCGGTAACCCAAGCCTAGGTCCATTTCCTCGGCGTGAAGCCCTTGGGTCAGGCAACCGCCCACGCGATACAAGTGACACTATACGTGCATCACTTAGCTACCCACATACAACATTACACACATATGAACACACACACGTGCACATCACATAGGTACATAGGTTCTGTGAGGGACCTTTGTTTTCCTTTTTTGCGCTAGTTAGTGTCGAAAACATTTCCGTTTACTAAATGCACATATGCATGTTTCCTTCCTTCCTCCCAGGAGGAAGGAAACGTGCCTATATGTATATTTTAGTTAGCTCGAATCGTAGGTGTAGGGATTCGATTAGATCGCGACTTATTTGCGAACGCGACGACCGCCCGAGCCGAGGTCCGGCCACTTTGGCACCCTCGTGCGAGTCGTCCTAATAACTTTCGCGGCTGAGTGCCCTCTGCGCTCACCCCCAAGTTCGGTGAAGCTGTCAAAGCCACAGCGGCTTTAGGGCCCCTAAGGCTAACAGTGTAGTCAGATCTAAAAAAAAAAAAAAAAAAAAAACTACAAACGTTGGGCAGCTGCCTGCCAGACATAACACACCTCTGGTCGGAGGATCCTCCCTTTTCTATGGCGGATGAGGAACTTTACTCTCTGTTCCTCGCTTCCGCTAAAAATGCATTACTAATTTGTGTTTATTTCTAGTATTAAATCACACCAATCGTATAGTAGTTTATAATTAACTATCTCCTAATTATTGTAAATAATCATCCAACAGGCAATAAAAAGTACGAAGATTTAAATTTTTGATCTATAAATGCTGGTACAAAGTGTTAAAAATTGTATAAGAAAGTTTTTTAATTGCATCATACAACGATTACAAAGCTGTTCTGAACTTAGATTAATTGAAAGTTGCGCATTGTAATGTGCGGTATACAATAAGTCGGTCAGCGATGTAAGCGCTGCATGTAACGCGCATTGCCGAGAACTTGACAAATGAAACTGGCTTTCACTGCCTTTTCGCTGTATTATTATCATGCTAGGTTGCCGTTTTTTAATGAATACAAAAAAATATGTTAGTATTATGCGGAAAGTTATCCATAAAATATAACTAGACGAGTTTTATAATAGGTATATTGGTGCACATGCATAGGTGAAAATTTATAGAAAATGCTCTATCATCAGGCTATGGTTTTAAGTTCAAGGGATTATTGCATAATGATAGCATACTCGAACACCCCGTCAATCGACTTAGGTTTGAATTCTGCAATGATTCGTAGTTTTTGGTGAAGGAAAACATCGTGATGAAACCATAGCATGGTGGTAGGGTATTTTCAAATGCCTGCCTGGTTAGCACCACCCTCGAGTTGAAAACCAGTTCTCGCACTAGGTTTACAACCTTATACACAACCTTATGCCACATCGTCACTTAATATCAGGTGAGATTATGGTTAACATGCTAAACCTAAAAGGAATTAAAAAAATGAAATTATCGCTGCGTCGATACTTTATTCAAACAATATAGATCACGATGAATGTCAAGAAAAAGTTAAGACACAAAAACAGAACAAATTCTCACGACATACATTCAACGATTTCTCTATCAAAATAAAATGATTGTACTATTTGCATTATTCACATCTCAAGGCGCGCCATAAGGTTTTTATTATTATACTTGCCTTTTTTTCTTGTAACACCAACTTGTATATACTGTAAGGATCAGTAATGACGCGTGGCGCGTGAAATACGCGCACATTTTGGTACCCTAGAAATGGAATGCACCTGCCTCCTTAGGTTTTATGTGAGTTTTCCTCACCTTCTTACGGTGCTAGGTAAGGGCTGCCAATATCGCCGTCCTCACTTTGCGACCCCTCATAATACGAGTAATACTTCTTTAGAGGGTATTGAACGCGGGCATCCGACGCGACGCTCTGTAATTTTACGAGCGGACTTTCTACTCTGTTTTTCGTTGATGTTGTAAGAATGTTTGATATTAACATTTTTATGATGTCCGACAAATTGTGTGATAAGAATAAGTTTATGTGCTCCTGTAGTAAAGTGGAGTTATAAAGTACTTTTTAGAGCCCATGTGTACTTAGGTAAGTTGTTTATGTTCAGATATTGACTATAAATACAACATAATATTTACTTATGTATATTTATATTTTGTAGAATTTCAGTGAGCAAGGAAATTGGATATTTTTACACAATAACTTTTTTACACGTCGATCGATCCTGTTTTTTATAAGGATTAAAATACTATATGGGACCAATTGAGGTTAGAGTGCAAGAAATATCAAAAATCCTTTCCCATACATTTTTTAAGAAAACATCGTGGCCTCGATAACCTTTTGTAGGAATTTGAAAAACCCTGTGTACACCAAATAACTGTATTTTTTAAATGCAAACATAGAATAACAATTTTGAAAAATGTATCAGCATACTATCACTTTAAAAGATCCGTCATGCAGAAGTCTTAATTTTTTAAGAAAGTTAAAAACATCGAAATAACTTACTTGGTAATTATGTAAAAAAATATATCACGATATTTTCTTTCAATAAAAATTGATTAAAGTTTTAAGAAACTAGGATTTTTATAAGTACTACGCTTTCATAACGGTATGTTTTGTTGCCACAGAGAAGTGGGGATTGTAATATTAGTATCACTGAAATAACATAATTAGTACCTATAAATCATCGCGAATGAAGTTGCGGCGATAGCTAGTTGTAAATAAGGACTAAAGTTACCTACCTGTCTCTTACAGTCCCATGAGAAAACGCCAGATGTTAATGAGAATCGGCACGAGTTACTACTTGTATGTGAAGCATAGTTTCTGTTTTATCTAAGGAGTAAAATAAAATAAAAAGCTCAAAATCTATCCAGTAGTTTTTACGTGATACTCGCACAGCGACAAACTTCTATTATTTTACATACAGGATGTCCCGTAAGGAACTATGATGGTGGTAGAGGGTGACATGATCTAATAGAAACACTAAAATTTATTGTCCTAGGTTTAGTATTTTTAAAGTTATGATTTTTTTAAAGTTATGTTGAAATTCTCCTATGAACATAAATTTAAATTTGAAATAAAACATAATAAAAATATATTTTTTTTATTAAGGGATTGAAGAAAATATGTATCTTTATAATCAAAATGTTATTGTTGCTTAATTATGAGTATAACATAAAAATAAAAGCTAAAACATATGACTAAATTAATTGACAAAATATGTAATGTGATATTGTAGTGAAGCTGGTGAAAAAAATTGTTTCATAGCCTCATGGAACTTTGTATAAAAATATCTACAATTCATACCGAATCCAATAAGGTATAATTCATGGTATAAAGTAATAAAAACTTTTTTTTATTCATCATTCAATATTACGGACTATTTTTTCGAAGGCAATTAAAATAAAACAAATGTAACATTATTGATAAAAAAGTATTTATTGCGGCTCATTTTATTACAATAGATGCTCAAAATGTCTTCCTCTAACTCTTACGCACAACCAACATCTTGTAATAAAAATTTCTTTTTAGACTTCGTAGAGCCCGCATATTATTTTTTACAGTTTCAGCTACAAGGTTCAGTTTTTGTCTTAACACATACACTAATCGATGGACTGGCCACCACGCTCGCCTGAACTGAACCCTTTGGATTATTTCCTATGGGGTCACTTTAAAGAAGCAGTCTAAAGACTAGAGTGTGTTCTGTAAAATAGTAATGGTTCTGAACACTGAATCTAGTACACAATACTTGGATCGCCTTGGTTAAAATATGTTATTATTAGTTACAAAAACGAGGCTATAGCTCTCTTGAAAAAAATATAATGTTTCAGAGTGGGTTTTACAAGCCCAGCGGTTACCAACATAAGGGTTTTCATAGATAGTTTGTGTAATTAAAGAATTTACCAGTTTCTGTTTGAGTTTAATCAGACACCGCCCGTTATGTAGCCTAGAGGCCGCTGACCATTTAAATGTTGCTCAAATGAATGACGAATAGCTGGACACTTTTTTATTTTTACAGACAAATATTCATGAGCAATTTGTGTAAAAGAAAATGTGTATGCAATTATAAG
Source organism: Saturnia japonica (assembly GCA_033032175.1). Lineage (NCBI taxonomy): Eukaryota > Metazoa > Arthropoda > Insecta > Lepidoptera > Saturniidae > Saturnia > Saturnia japonica. The sequence continues at coordinate 576,993 of CM065320.1, read as the reverse complement.
AATACTATATTTATTTGAATTAAAAAAACTCATTATTTTAATAGTTTTAATAATATTTAATACATTTGTGATAATTAACAGCTGTTATAAAAGCAAAAAAGAAAGCAATAATTTTCACACAACATTATTTAAGTTAAATTGCATTTTTGTGGTTCTTGCTTTCTATCTTTGTTTATTATGCGAATCGCAAAGGAATGGAAGTCACTCTCATCTATTTTTCTGAAATCGTACAATAAAGAGATATTTAAAAGAAGAGCGAATTAGCCTTTACTTAGCTAGTGTGTAATATCTTCATCGTCATTGTAATATCTCATAGCTTATGATTGAGGCAAAGCGTAGCTAATAATAATAGATATTATATAAAAAATACAGCGCGTGTATCTCGAGGTAATGGTGTCAGAAGTGAATCGTCTTTAGCGATCAAAAATTATACTTACTATTAGAGAAGTAGGGAACAGGGAAATCTCTGGAGATTTCTCTCTACTTGGGACAATACTATAGAAGATCGTAGCCGAATAAGCTTGTGTAGTGTTTCTGCAGAGAGAAGGGTTTCAAGAGCTCCTCGGGGAAGGGTTTAAGGTCGGCAACAAGCTAGTGATACCTCTAATATTACAAACGTTCATAGACTATGCTATCGATTACCATCTGACAGCCCTTACGCTTGTTTGCCACCCTCGCTGTATATAATGAATAACACAACACAGCTACTGTTATATTCTGTTATTAGTTCTGTATCTGTTTATAGCACAGTTCTTTCTTCTTCTCTCTAGACAAGTATCTATTTTCTTTCCTTTTACGAAAGAAACGTTGCGTTGCAATAATGTTGCATTGGTATTCGATTTTGGAAATTTTAATAACTTTTTATTCAAAAAAGTTTAATTTGAAAAATCCAGTTATCTTGTGATTTTCGCCCTCATATTTGTAGGCCAATATCACGACAAGTACCGTAATCACAAGTTGGATATCTAAATTTAGACGATTTCTAAGAAACCATTATGAGATCTAGATGAGGTTGTTGCCCGTATCAATCTACGCAATTTTCGTGGCCTTATTATTAATAAAATGGATTCGACACGCGCACTGAGAAATTTGTTAAATAAATAAGTTATTTTTACCAGCCGAGGTTTTAATAAAGCATCGGCTGTTCTATATTTAAGTGAGAAAAAGAAATATTTTGTATTATGGATTATTAAATATTTTGGATTAACTCGTTCATTTCTAAAAGTTTAATTTTATTCATTACGAGATGTACACTGAGTACATTGCGTTTTTTAATATGTTTTATGCATATGACAAAAAAAACGACAGCTAATCTTTTACAATTTTTGCCTTTACATATTATGTGATATCAATATGAAGAATTGTCCTTTCAAAATCTGTATATACCTATTTTTGTTTTTGTTTTTAATTTCGTGATAGGCATCTAATTTAAAAGACACTGGTCAAGAATATGACTTTAAAAAAATATATTTCTATTTGTGTACATACGTCTGGATTGAACTTAAAAATGGTTGATTGATGTTTAGTGAATGCAATTTAGTACACGGGAAGTTTATATGTTATTACTCAATTAATAACCTACAATATCACTATTAATTTATAAAATAAGTAAAGATCATTAAACTTACATTTTATAATCGTCGACAATTCTATAAAATAATAGACTATTATCGTAAATATATAGCTGTATATCTACAATAGCGTGAGATAAAATAACTTCTTTTTGTTTAAACAACACAAATCTTTCCTCTCTCATTGGTACAAAAACTCACGCCCACATTCTCGACCGACGAACAAAACAAAACTGTGATCTACACCACTATATATTTTTGGTTATCTTTTGTTTCTCTTACATTGTGAATGGCAATAAAGCAAGAAAAATACTGTAAATACTTTCGAATCTTTTATTTTACACGTTTACAAAAAATTTAAAGAAATTTAATGAAATCAACTAACTAATTATTTTACTATCTAGATAATGAAACAAATAAAAAAAGTAATTAACTAGGCAATTTCCTTTTATGTATAGGATAACCATAAATTCAATTTAAGAATGAAGTACGTTTTAGGTGTATATAAAGCTTTTTTTTATTTTAAAAATTTATTTATAAGTTATTTACTAAAATCGCATCAAAATGTTTAATAATTCATTAACCTGTATGAAGATTTCAAATATTTAAATAACTGTTGCTACTGTTCCTAAATACGAAGACTTTGGTCAGTATGTCTTTATTTTGTCTTGCGATACATACTACAGAAAAATTCTAAAGGGCTATTTATATAAAATTTAAAATAAACAGATACATGAAGTGGGCAATAATATCTAAACCCCTCAATCGGTTTCGAAATGTAAATTACTACTGATTTTGATAAATAAATGAAAGTTTCTCGTTCTAGGAACCTAGGTTTAGATTAAGCAGTATAATACACTTTTCAAAATTATAAAACAGTTCATTAACAGTTTTACCATCATACATTGTTTTACCATATTACATAACTATCACCATTGTACATCGGAGTTTTTTATACCACGATGGTGACCAACAAGGACGCTTGCAGCACCAGAAACATCACGTGCGAGTTGCTAACACTTTAAAAACCTTATTCACTCCCTTTTTAAAGAACCCCATATTTTAGTCCTCTGTTAAAACCGTCCGGAGCGTTCGCGCAAAGAGACTCCTCTGAAACCGGACTGTCCGCGACCATTTAGGTTTCAAGGTGTGACTATGAACTCCCTGCCGATGGCGAGTGGTGTGATGGAGGAAAGTAGCTGTTGAATTTCTTGGAACACAATCTATTTTGCAAACGGTAGAATACACGCAAGGTTAGGTCAGGTTAGGTCTCTCTTCAGACTTAAAGTTTCGATACCATTTGTAAGATTGTCATCACTTCTCAGGTAAACATTCTACTGTTTGTAGCGAAAAAAAAAAAAAAACAAAAAAGAAATTGTAAATTGCCCCCCCGTAAATTGTGAATACTGAGATGTTATTTGTTTCAGTGGAGTGGAAGAAGAAAACATGTTGTGCCGACTTTTCTTAAGTAGGATAAGGGGTAAGAAGATGATGGTAGCGAAAAAAAAACAAATATTAAATTTCCCAAGAAACCATTAAAATAAAGCCTCGGTGCAGGTACTACATCATTAAGGCACAGTAATTGCTCGTACGTCCCGCTAGAGAGAAAGTGTTTCCCAAATTTCGCGAAAGGCCCCCCCGTAAATTGTGATTATCTTTAAGTATACCGTTGCTACCAACAGAACCACTCGTAGTATTTTATGAGGAAAGACATCTGGGTCCTCGCTTGCTACAATAAATTCAACGCAGTGTTATGTCTTTTTCATGGACACTGAAGATATAAAGAAAGAATTTTATTGCGTTCAAAATATTATTTTTTCGACCATAAAAGTAACAGATACTTACACTTAATATACCCATTTAAGATGTTATCGAAATATTCCCAACGAACCACAAACAAGGCAATATTAAATTTGTGTGTTTTTTTTTAATATTAGTAACCCGGGAAAATAAATGTATCTTGGATAATAGTTTGTTTGAAATGGTTCGCCGAGACGGGACTTTTACCTATTTCAAATTTTTTATTACTCTGATTAAAAAATGATTTGTTGTAAAAAATATATTCAGCGTATTTAGTGAAAACAAACTTTCTTTGATCTCTTTGCCATTCTGATTAAGGAAGATATTACTTAGTAAAACCTCGTCTATTGTCAGTGATATAAAAAAAGAGAAACTCCGTACAGGTTACATCAAAGCAAGAGACATTATTCACGCGTTTGGCAAATATGTCTCAAGGCGACCGGCCCTCGGTAAAATACAAAAGGAATTACTTTTATTTTTCGTCTCACCGCAGCATGTTGCCTTATGATAAATCACTTTCGCACTGCTGCTTGAGTGTGGAGCAAAAACATTTGAAACGGTCTAGTTCACGGCAAAAAGGTACCGAGTTCGTGAAACCACAGTTCACTTTATCAAATGAACAAAGGTTCTAGGGACCTCACCCTCCAGAAAATTGCTAGTACCTACTTATTGCTGTTATGATCGCTCCAAAAACTATAATAAAAATTATTATTTACCTATATTTATAGTATTGTCAAATAAAATACGGGGATTTCTCCATTGGATATCCAAGACCAATTTTTGTACAAAATTTTAATTTTAAGTATTTTGCATTTTTTACTGTCTACTAAAAGCCTGCATTGTCCATATTTCTAACCAATCATCGCTAAATTGAAGACAATAAAAATAAAGTAGTAAAATTTCATCCAAAGTTTACCCTTTCTTACACAAATACTCATTTGTGTTATGCTCGTTTGTATGGGATACTCACCCGTATAGTCACCTGTTGAAATAAAATAGTTTATAGCAAGTTCACTGAACTAGTAATTTCATTTAACAAAACAATGTAAAACTCAGACTTCGTATTTATCGCATCGTATTTTGTGTGACAATTCGAAAATCCCATTATTATTCCAATAGCAAGCAAATACAGCGCTACAACACAAACAAATTTCAGCAGTAGTTTGTGCATCTTAACGAAGCACATACAATATATACCTCTTGAGGTGTACTGAATTTCATAACATTAATAGCAATAGCATTAATCAATATAAGTCGCGATAAAAACCTATTAAATCTAATAATCACTTTTAACCGTCTTTCATGAACACTATTAAGCTAGTTTCTCGGAAAAGGCTGCAACGATTAGGATGAAATTTTGTATTTAGATAATGTTTTACATTCCAAGTTTACCTAGATAGGCGTTTTTTATTATTTTATTTTAACATATCGAGCATATATTATTTTCCAACATAAGTACCAAAACTTATTCTATTTTTTGGCACGTAAATGTCGCAGGTGTAACCAAATTCAGTAATTTGTTAAAAATTCAAATTAAAGAAACCAATATATATATTAATATTTTAAAGCTCACGAGATTGTTTTTGTTTATTTGAATTTGCTAATCTCCTCTGGAACTACTTAGTCTGATTTGAAAAATTTATAACGTATTTAATAGCTTATTTATAGAGGAAGGTTATATAATAAGTAACACGATACAGCCCTAAGGAGCTGATCAATAAATCAGGAATATTAATCAATTTTGCAAGCTGTGGGCAAATACGAGAAGTAAGAACAACGTTGGTGGCAGCGCGGTGGAGAGTTGGTAGAATAAACTTAACACGTATGAAACCATGGGGTACGTTAATACTATTATATATATTAATAGGTCACTTAGGGTCATTACAGATGATCTGCATTATGCAGCTAGCTTGCGGCACAAATATTTGGCCATTGGCTTGGTGATAACAAAGACGACCGTCGCCGATGCAACGTAAACCAATATCCGCTGTTATTGCTTCTGTAGTGAACGGGACGGTTTAAAGGATGATGTTGTAGAAAGCTTAAAAAAATTGTATAATACAACTCGATGTTGTTATTTAAAACGTTGAAATACGATGCAGAATAAATTGAACATGTTTTTTTCTTTCGTTCAATTCAAACATGAAGGAAAAATCATTATAGACTATACACGAAAACAGAAGCTTGTATTTTGGGTGGTCGTTTCGTAACATTCGTGTCAATTATCCGAGAGTTTTCCCGAGCGACGATTGCGGGCAATGGCCATCATTTAGTCCGGTGGGCGCCGGTCTTGTAATGCCGTACATTTCGCCTCCCATCAGTTATGTATGTTCGGTATTAAAGAGACCCGTTCCAACGATCCCACAGTTAATGTCTCAATTAGAAAACAGATGCTCCGTCCGCCAAACTGCGAATAAGTGTTTTTATTTGTACTCCGTTTAACCTTTAAATGCATTCATTTATACAACCCTCCTCAATTTACAAGACTAAATAAGGATATAATGAAAACCTGTTCATATCCAGAGGTGTATTCGTTTTATCAGTAAATCGTATATAGTGGTAGGGTTATCCCTCGGTCACTTTTTTAGGCAACCGAATTGGAGAAAACTGTACGTGTTAGAAATTTATGATAACGATAATATCTGGATATAAATTCAAAGGATAACAATAAGACCCTTTATTGCTCCGGTTGTTTTCACAAAAAAACGGTTCAGCGAACGATGTGAAGTTTTTTTGGGAACATAAAATTGGGTAATGTCACATTCTTTGATATACAGATCTTTACGTTAGAGGTTTATTGCTTCACTGAATTTATTTGCAAAGCTTATTTATTTAAAAATTATAAGTACTATTCCTTCATGTTCATTAATTATTAATATCGTTGTTCAAAAATTCAAAATTTATATATTATACACAAGATTTACTAACGTTTACACAGTGGCTTCCTAACTAGTATCTTGGAAGCCGGCATACGAATTTAACAAAACATTTTGCGAACACCTCTGGGGGCCGTAAACGATTATATAGGTAAAATTTAATAAAATGATGTAATTATTATCCATATCTATGCACATGCCAACATTTATATATATATATACACACAACAACACCCACACATAAAGAAATATTCTAAGCAACTCTTTTCAATTTTTTATAACTCAAATGTAAAAATGGAATGTTTTAGTTCTAGCTTATATAAATTTATAGTAAAAAAATAAAAACTATGAATTAGGGATTCAAATCAACATCAAATTGAAAGTAGTGAATATCGGGACACATGGCTGACTGCTAACCGTGAGTACCACGCTGCGTCTCGGGAATCATAGATATTCGCAAAGCACGACACACGGTTAAATCGCCTATGTTGTACTACCTACTGAATACCTACATATCTTTATTTTATCGTTTTTTTTTTTTCATAAAATAAATTCCACGCGGTCGAAGTCGTAGGCGCTGCTAGTTATTATTATATTATAAACCGTGGGCCAAGTTAATTTTTGTCATAAACCTACTCTTCAAATTTATTTCGTCAGAAATAACTCTAAAAAATTATCCGTATACCTCAGAAAAACATTTGTTATCACAATAAAAGTCAGTAGAAATAATCCAATTATACCAAAGGAAGCGAAATTCAGACCCAATTATGGATCTGTCATGTGAAAAAAAAAATACGTTCGGCTATAAAATAAATTATATCCAAGGTATCTGTATGATACATGGAGTAGAGCGAAAAGATATAATGAATTCGCTTACGAAGCGTTACGGCCCTTGGATCATTGAATATAGATGAGGGATCAAAGGAAATTACGAGTCGTCGATAAAATTTGCGCTGTGACGAAGAAATTCTACATGCTTCTTGTAAGGCATATTCATTTACATACTTGCGAAATGCGAAATTTTAATTGCGAATAATGTTTAAAATACACTGTATATTTTAAATGATCAGCTGCAATTTATTTCCACATTCCCAAATACTTTGTATAAGGGTTACATGTGGACAATTTTATTGTTTTTACTTATATAATGTGAAGTTCTGTGACTTATATATGTTGAACTAATAACATAAAAGGTAGTTAACATTTAGAATTCAGTAAAATTTAGTTTAATACGGGTATCTATCTAATGTTTATTATTATGTACAGTACTAGTTGTGCTAAATTGTTAAATTTATTTGACTAACTCTCAACCGCACCGTCGCCAACGCTGGGTGTGCCTGCATATCGTTGCCCTCACTTCCCGTACATGCCTACAGCTTGCCCGATTGTTTAACGTCCATGATTACTGCTGCACTCCTTAATCTCATGGCGTGAAGTTATAAAATTTCAAACAAACAAACAAATAAAAAACCTCTCAGGTGGAGATGATGGAACATACCTTTCAACTTGAGGGTGGTAGCTAGCTAGGCAGGTCTTGAAGAATGCCCAACTACCAAGCTATGGTTTCATTACGCTGTGATGGCAAGACTATAAAAAGAAGGTTGGATGGGTGGTAAATACCGAAACACTAAGTAAAATTAGGACTTACGCCCAAAAACATAATGAATGCGATTAAACAAAAAGAAATTTTTATGTTTTAGTCTTTGTACACAAAAACTCGGATTAACGAGTAACATCCCAGAATGTTGAGCCGCAGAAGATTCAAATTTATAAATTAACATATAAATCGAAAAGATTTACCCTAAACAAGATCAAAGAATTTCACTGAAGCCGGAGTGAGCTGTCGGCTGATGACTGTTTATGTTCGGAGCGACGACCGAAGTGCGCCGGGGCTCTGAACTAGTGTCATATTTACATATTTTTGTTTCACTGTTCAAAATTTTTTTTTGCGGAGTTATAATGAATACTAATACTATGATGTGAATGGATGAGACACATAGAAATGTAACAAAGCTTATAAAATTATTTCGTCATAGAATGAATGGCTTTGTAATTTATGACCATTTGACCAAATTATGTATAATTTTTTTGTCATCGCAAGATTCTCGGCTGCTTGATATACAACTAGCTGATCCCGAAACGTGACAAAACAAGATAATTATCGTGTTAAGCCAACACCAAGCGTCAACAAAACGAAGCCCTATGCGACTGTAGTGACACCTAAACCATGGCATCTCTCTCTCTATGTTCCTACACATTCGTTGACCTATCGGCAGTCTTTTTAAACGCCTAGAAGGTGGCTGAATACTGGTCAGACTCAATTTAAAACAGTCATCGTCACGAGAGAAGCAGAAGATCACCATGTGCATGGTGGCCACGACTTACTGCCGTTCTCAATAACATATCTAAGTTTACTATCCCCTATTAGTACATATTTGTAATAAGTACTATCTTTAACTTAAGACAGATATCGGCTGCCCTCTTATCTATCCAAGCTATAGGATAACGATATATATTATATAGAATATAGATACGAAAAGTAATGACAAAAGGTTATATTTGTCTATCTTTAGTAACTGAAACAACGGATATATAGGTTATTGAAAATGGCCGTTAGTTCCTCACACGCAGATCGCTACCACTGCTCTCGATTACTGGTTATACACCGGCTCATCCCGGAACGCAACTCATCTAAGCGTGCCACTACGACTTGTGTTAAACTTTGTCTCGACCAAGTCGGACCAAATTGCAATGCCACTATAACAAAGCTGTGATTTTATAAATAAAAATAAATTAGTAAGCAATATATAAAACAAATCATTTTTGTACGAGATGGAACATTACCCTAGCCTTCAAACAACAAACAATCAATGAAAACAATCCAATTAACTGGAGCCCACTTGGCTTTCTTGGTCGAACGGTTGCTATAATAATTACGGTTAACTATTATGTCTTGGGTAAGCACCATTGATGGTGTATTTACGTGGAATACGTTGTTTATTCATATCGTAGGTAAGAATTTTTTTTAACTTTAACTGTCTGAGCTTACGGTGAAGGAAAACACTGTAATGAAACCGTAGCATCTTCAACCATAGATAGCGTCTCTCAAGTTGAAAATTTCTTGCCAAGCACCTATAGTTGTGTTTCGGCAGCTGCACTTGAGAGCCAGTCCTCCACTAGACTTAGCATGACTATCTTGGGCCACATCGTCACTTCAAATCACTTGAGATGGTTGAGAAATGCTAAACCTATAAAGAATTTAAAAAAAAAATGTTGCAGCTAGTAGTTATGTACTGACTAAGTTTACGAAACTCGACGTCTATATATGCCTATTTTGATTGGTGTTATGATGTACATCTATATTCCTCAAAGGAATTTTCCCCTGGCAACGGTATATCTCCGTCAATCATTTTTCAGAATTAATGATTCAAATATAATTTTAAAGCTTACGTTCCCCGGTATTAACAAGTAGTTTTTATTTAAGTTTTTGTAAAAAAGAAATGATTAAAATACCATAATATTATGAATATCAGCTGTTGATGCTAATAAAAATATGTTGAAGGCGCCAATTAAGTGTCTGTTTAACTTACATGGCAGCTGTATATTAGATTGTTTACATTTTATAATATGCTAAATATTCGCACGTATCAGATATTAAATACTATACCGTCAATTTATTATATTAACTCGCTTGCCTATTTTTATTTACGTCACAACGCAGTCAACGCAATGTCTGGTTTATTTAAAAAACATGATAGCCCATTATCTCATTCACTAACAATTCTAACTTGAAAGATATTGCTATTTGTACCTAGAGCTGAAATGGCCCGCACCCTCGCTTATCTCAATGCCTGGAAAGGAGCATTAGGTAAAATTAAACCATAGCTATGTTAGAAATTTTTCGACTTGTACTACAGGTAAGGCTAAATAAGTCTTGATTCTAGCAATCGGTAGGCCGGAAGGGAGTAAGTAAGTACTAAGTATGGTACATAGTTATTTTTATAGAATATATCACTCACAATATACTGGAAATATATCATAATTAATGTAATGTTGTTTATAATTCTTATTTCAGAATATTCAAATAGTCTTACTTCAAACTAGCTTTGCACGCGGCTTCGTTTGCGTGGATGACAGAGGAACGCTTAATTCTTACAAAAATTGTAGTTTCCTAAAACTTGAATAACTCTATAATGAATGAAAATTTTGTGTTTTTTTTTTATAAGGACCAAATATCTATGGAGTAATACAAAAACAAAATGATTAAAATCTATCCGATCCAGGAGTTTTTGCGTGAGCGCGCACACGGGCAAAAATCAATAATTTTTTTAATTTAAATTCTACATGAATGAAGTCGTACTACACTCTGATGATAAGGCAATAAAGAAAATTCAAACCACTTTCTCGCGAATACATATCAAGCTATGTATTTTCATACAAAATATATGAAGCTTCTCTATGAATACATGTATAAATAAACCATTCTTTACACCCTAGAAGTTTCGACATAAAAACGTGGAAATAAGGGGAATAAGTGAGTTTTCCGTATCATCCGTGTCTATGATTTACGATTAGATGAATATGTATTTGCTGTAGTTTTCGAGATTTATTGACGAAACTTAGTAGTTTTAATGACAATGATGTGCTTCATTGAATGATATGTTATTCTAAGGTTTAATTGTATTTACATATTATTATTATTTACTATTACAGATCTTAAGTTTAAAATTAGACACATGTCAGCGGCTTTTTGAAACTTTAGGCTAGGTATACATTTTCAGATTTTATAAATGCCATATAAACCTCTAGGTAATTTTTATAACTTAGGGCAGATTTATCAATCATCAGATAACTGTACGTGGACAATCATTTTAAAATTTTCACAGCTTTTCTATACATTATCTGTCAAAACGTCAAAATTATTATTCAAATAAACCTTTTTTAACAATTAAACAATCAGCCTGTAACTTCTCACTCCAAACTACAAATATAATATAAAAAACGGTGCTGTTCAATAGCTTTGTTCCATACAAACATTCCCACTCAATCGATGAAATCTTAAAATTGTGTCGACAAAAGCAAGAAAAGCATCGTACATTTTAAAATAAATTGTCGACGAAACGCATCTATTTTTGTAAATGAACGTTATAAATTTTTGAATTCATTGCACATTTTCAGAACACAATATCCACATTGTGAGAACAAAAGTCAATTTACAGAAGGCATTCCTTACAAACAATACTCACCCGAGCATTCATACGTAATGCTGCTACTGAAGATAGGCTCCCTTCAATACCTTAGAAAATTTCATTTCATTTCTATGTAAATACACTCAGTTCCTGTGTGAAATTGGTTTCTATTGGCAACACAAAATTTAGTGATAGTGAATCGTATAAGCAAATAATATCGTATACGAAGATAAGAGTTTTAGAAAAACAATTAGTATTTGATTTAGATATCCATATTAAAATAGGTAGTTGTAACTTAACAGGAATAAAGTCATAACCCCGAACTACTTTTTTTCTATATATTTATTTTTAATGTGAAACATCTATTGGCGCGCCTTGACAGTAAAATCGAACCGTATGCCGTGACGGCACACGGCATGACGCTCTCTCATTCTATCATGCTTTCTCTAAGCCGCCGCTCTGGACTCTTTTGCATGTGTGCTTATTAGACTTTATTACTTTACTCTATATTTTTAACTGATTTTTGGTTTTTATTTATTAGAATTAGAAATATTCACTAAGATTTTTCACATCTGCGTAGCGTCCCGTGACGACTAAATATATATTTTTTATTATCAATTTAACACTTTACATAATTCACACGATGTTAAATGATATCTGCAGCCTATTGATCAAATGTACACTGAAATCCTTCCTATTCATATTAAGTAACCCAAAGGATTCCTGTAGATTGTCATGTTATCATCTTTCACTCCACAAAAATAGTAGCACCCTGGGTCTATGGCTGTGAGAAGTAAATTGTTAATTTTTTTTTTTTTTTTTGAACTGACTACACTGTTAGCCTTAGGGGCCCTAAAGCCGCTGCGGCTTTTACAGCTTCACCGGACTTGGGGGCGAGCGCAGAGGGCACTCAGCCGCGAAAGTTTTGTGGACGACTCGCACGAGGGTCCCAAAGTGGCCGGACCTCGGCTCGGGCGGTCGTCGCGTTCGCAAATAGGTCGCGATCTATTCGAATCCCTACACCTACGATTCGAGCTAACTAAATATACACATAGGCACGTACCCTTTCTCCTGGGAGGAAGGAAGGAACCGTGCGTATGTGTATTCAGTAATCGGAATGTTTCTACACTAACTAGCGCTAACTAACTAGCGTAAAAAAGAAAAAAAAAAAAAGGTCCCTCACAGAACCTATGTACCTGTGTGGTGTGCACGTGTGTATGTTCATACGTGTGTAGTGTTGTATGTAGGTAGCTAAGTGATGCACGTACAGTGTCACTTGTATCGCGCGGGCGGTTGCCTGACCCAAGGGTTTCACACCGAGGAACGGACCTAGGCTTGGGTTACCGCTAGAGAGGGTGGACGTGACGGGTGTGCTGGAGCGAAATTGACCGCCCGCCCTCTGCGGAGAGAACGGTGGTTACGCGGGCGTGGGCGCTGGCACGCTCTGTTTGGAGAGACGGATGTGTAATATTTATTCGAATTTTCGATGTGATCGTCGGGATCAATAAAAATATTGCGCGGCCGGCGTTTGCACCGGATGTCCGTGGGTGCCGGAACATAAGTGGCGGCTGTTTTTATTAACGGATTCGCGTGGTTCGACGCGGTGTCGAAATACGAACGGGAGAGCTGTTTAACGTAGGCATGTATCGAAGGAAGCTCCATATCTCTATGGAGATCTACGCTTCGAACATACCACGGGGCCACGGTGAGACGATAGAGGAACCTATTCTGTATCGATTGTAACCATTTGAAACTCGACTCGGACATATGTGCGAACACGGCGCAACTGTATGTCAAAATTGGTCGAATACACGTCTTGTAGAGCGTGAGCTTATGTCGCGTGGACATTTTACTCACCGAACACAACAGAGGATGCAACCGGCCCAGGACCCACGCGGCCCTGTTCCTAACCTTACGGATGTGGGGTCTAAAGGAGAGCCTACTATCTAGGGTTACCCCTAGATATTTGGTCTCTCTTACATACGGAATCGGATTATCGTAGAGCTTAACAGGTTTAAGCTTCCACGGTATCTGTGACGAATCCGCATCGAAGAGCATCGCGGCGCTCTTCGAGGGATTAACGGCTATACGCCACTCGTTAAACCACTTCCCGAGAGTGGTCACGGAGCGTTGGACTTTGTGTCTGAGGTGGGATCTATTCCTATCTGAGGCATATAAGACTGTATCGTCAGCGTATAGCCCTACCTCGACCTCCGGGAGTCGAGGTAGGTCACTGACGTACAGGTTAAATAGGCTAGGAGCCAGGATCGAACCTTGGGGAACGCCTGAGCGTATTGGACGGGGCGTGGACAATTCACCTTCCACTCTATAGCGGAAGGTGCGATCTGTTAAATAGTCGCGAATTATTTTAATTAGCCTATCGGGGACTTCAAAGCGGTACAACTTGTAAATCAATCCCTCGTGCCAGACCTTATCAAAGGCCTTGGCCACGTCGAAAAAGACCGCAAGTGTACGGCGGGGTTTATAAAGTTCAGCAAAATTAAATGCAACGTGCTCCGTGAGGCGGTGCACTTAATGAGTGCAAGAATATCTAGCACGGAAACCGAATTGCTCAGGCGGATAGAGGTCTTTCTCCTCTATTATTGGCTTGAGACGGTTCAGAAGGATCCGCTCGTAAATTTTCCCTAACGTATTTAGAAGACTGATCGGGCGATAGCTGTCGGGAAGCGACGCGCTCTTGCCGGGCTTACGGATACCTATGACTATTGCCTTTTTCCAGGCGGCTGGAAAATGGCAGTGGACTATGGCTACATTGAAGATGCAGACCAATAGAGCTATGAGGCGATCAGGAAGAAGCCTAAGTACTTCATTCCTGATCCCGTCGGGACCTGGTGCTTTTCTGAGCTTAAGGCTTTTTATAATGGAAAGAACCTCCTCAGACGTGACTGGGGACAGGGAGGCTGTCGCGGGGAGCTTATCCAGCTCCCGCACGCATCCATCGATACCCTCGACCCGGTCGGTATTTGCATCGACACTGTTCGGAGAGCACTGGCTCTCCAAACAAGTGGCGAGGCACTCCGCCTTGTCGCTGCTATCGAAGGCGAGCGGTATACCGGGACCCCTCTCGAGGGGGGGCATAAGATAAGAAGCCTCTATTTTGAGGCTGCGAGCTAGTTTCCAGTAAGCCAGATGCGACGGCCTTAGCCCTTCGACGAGGGCGTCCCATCTGTGACTCCTGAGTTCTAATATGCGGGCTCTAACCGCTCTCTGAAGCGCGCGTAAGCGTGCGCGGTTTTCCTCGGTCGGATAGTGGTCGTGCGCACGAGTCGCCGCGTTCTTTTCCGTCAACAACGCCCGCACGTCGGCAGGGAGTACGAAGCGGCGATCGCTCGCCTCTTCGACCTCTCTCGAGGCCTCTCCGATGCCGACCTGCAGGTGGTCGACCAGGGAATCGATCGCGAGATCTACATCCGCAACGGACCCCAATACGTTCGGGATCCTATCTAAGCTGGACGAGGACGGCCTGTCCGCAAGATAATGTTTTAGCTTGGCATAGTCAACCACTTGGACCGAAGGAGGGCTAGAGTCGTCTGGTTGACCTAGCTGCATGATGACCGGACGGTGGTCGGAGTCGAGCTCGTGTACGACCCGAATGAGTCGTAACCGAAGCGCGATACCTTTAATGAGAGCTACATCAAGCACTGTCGGCATACAGTTGTCTTGAAAGTGGGTGGGAGTGGGTGGCGCTATGACATCAAAGTTTAGCACGTTCGTTAGCTCTTCGAGTTTAACCCCATTACTGGAGTCTCTCCAATTGCCAAACGAAGTGTGTCCACAATTGAGGTCACCCGCTATAATGACCGATTCACCGAGCGAAAGTAGCTTTTCTAGGTCAGACCTGAGAGGCTCTTTCCTCGGCGAGAGATAAACTGAAACTAACGTTATGGACGGGTGGTCGGTCATTCCTAGTCTACACACGGATACTTCCATATTGGTAAGTATCGGAGGATCTACCGGCGTACAATATAACGATCGTTTGTAATAAATGAGAGTGCCGCCCCCGCGGCCGGCCCGGTCATTTCTTACAATATTGTAGTTCGCGATTTTCGGATCACGTTTAGCACGCTTTAAGAGCGTCTCCTGCACTAAAAGAACATCTACTTGGTGATCTTTAAGAAAGGTCGCGACGAGATCACGCTGCGGTAGTAGGCTTCGCGCGTTAAAAAAAGAAAGATTTAACGCTTTCGGCTTAAACTTTGCCATTGAAAGGCCCTAAGTTATTATTACACGCCTCACGGTCGAGACGTTGTAGTGTCTCTGAGAGGCGGGGGAACGCGCAAGCGGTCTTGATGAGACCGAAGCGCTCCAGATGGTCATTGTAGTCAATGAGCTCGCGGATATCGTGCTCGCGAAGGAGCAGTATCATTAAGTCGTTACTATTAACGACAACGTTAGCGGGCGCGCGGGGCGCGGGAATATCCATAGCCATAAGGGGCTGTGGATTGGGGCGACGGGGGCCCCATGCGTTCTGCGATGAACGCACGGGTTGCGGTTGCACCGCGCGGGGTGCGGAGAGGCCGGCGGCAGCCGGGGACTGGCGCGGGACCGGCAGCGCGGGAAATTCCCCTGACGCCAGCGGGGGTTGCGCTTTGATGGCTGAGGCGGGGGGCGCCGCCCGGGGGGCCGCCTGCCTCTGCGTGCGTGGCCGCGTGGTGCGCGGGGCCTTGGGGCAACCGCGATAATTCGCGGGATGCCCCTCCTCCCCGCATAACACGCAGCTCGGGGGGACGACGGAGTCACGCTCGCGCGTGCACTCCCGTGTGGGGTGGTCCTCTCGGCACTTTACGCACCGCGGACGAGAATGACAGTTACGAGCAGCGTGCCCGTACAGCTGGCAGTTATGGCACTGCGCAGGCTGGTGGTTTTTGTATGGGGGCTCCACGTTAATCCCGGAGAGCCCGCACACCGTCTCTAGCTGGAAGATGGCCTTTCCCTCGGGGGAAAGGTCCAATATGGCCACTACCATTTGTAGTGGCCGCTTATCTTTACTGTACATCCGGTGTACTTCCCGGATGGGATAACTTTGCTCCTTGAGCGAAGAGCACACCTCCGACGGGTCGAGCTCCACCGGAATGCGGCGGATGACCACTCGGAGGACGCGCTCCTCCGCGAGAGAATAGGTGTAGAATTGCAGACCTTTCTGCCGGAGGAGGGTGGTGAGTTTGCGGTGAGTTTCCGAAGAACTCACCGAAATGGAAATCCCGTTGACTATATTCCTAGCCTTGTGATACTCGAGTTTGAGTCTGCGCATTTCATTGCAGACTCCCATCCAGGCCGCCTTGTCCCGGATTATGATTGGAGGTGGGGCACGTTCTTTTTTCCTGCCGGCGGGCGCGGGGAGCTGGGAGGACGCGGGGGCGGCGGCGCCCCTGATTGTTGCCTTAGCTATTACCTTAGGCGCCGGTTGAGCAGTCGGACTGCTACGCGCCGTTCGCTTACGCGACGCCACGACGGTGAAGCCGTCGTTCTCGGTATCCATCTCCGGAGATGGATCCGAACTCGCGGGCGAGTCTTGTTCGACCGGAAGGGCCGAAAACGAATTTTTCGTCTTTAACGCGGTTTCCGTGGATCGCGCGGGACGGACGTACGGGCTATTTTTGGTAACCCTAGATTGTGACCGCGAATTACGCGGCCCTCGCCTGACGGAGGCGGGGCTTGACCCGCGCGATTGGCTAGTCGGGACAGGGGGCGTGGCCGTAGACGTGGCCACGGCCCCGGATGACGCGGCGGACGGACGCGCAGCGCTGCGCGTGAGACGTTTGGGCGCGGCGCCGACTGGCGCGGCGCCAGTCGGTATAACGGTCGCGGCCGTGACGTCATCGGCCGCCTTGCTACCTGAAGCGGCCGCCTCGCTACCTGAAACGGCCTCATGACGGGTCGCGGTTGCAGCGGTGCGACGCACGCAGGCGTTCTCAGGTAGATTACGGTATTCCTCGTCTAGAGAGGGACACCGTAATACGACGAAATTTTGATAGCGCTGGTATTGAAATTCCAGCGCTTTCATCCTGGCTTGCAACTTGCCTATGCAAGTGGCCAGGTCGGTAACGTTATTTGCCATGACGGCAGAAGAGGGAGGACAATGGGACATTTTTATTTTATTTTAAATTAAAGGCCTCCCTGCCTTAGGGGCAGGGGGGTGCGCCAAAAACTTAAAAAGACTATCGGAGTCGGCAAGAGACCTGTGGTCAAGGTGCAATGACACACAGGAAGGACCTATCAACCCTAAGGAGCCCTAACAAGCCCGGGGCCGAGGACGCAGACCGGTAATTAAACCGGGCTAGGCCCAAACAGGTTCCCGGAGATGGAGTGTGCAGGATCGGAAGGTTTGGCAGGAGACACCTGGGGCAAGACTATGCGATAACCGCAAAGGCCTAGATTCCCAGGCCCGTCCGAGTCTGGCTGTTTGCCTCTGAAGGAGACAACCAGCGGGCTGCTCGGGTCACGCCCCGCTCACTTTAGTTAGCACCGTCAGGTATCCAGTGAGCGACCACAAAACCGTGGATTTATAAAAAACAAGCAAGTCGCACCGAAAAGTACGGTTTACCACGCGAGCGTTAGACACCAGTTGGTTTACGTTGTTATTGCAACAATATATTCGAAATAAATTCCAAATATAAGATTGCAACAATTAAGTCACGTGATGGTCGAGAGCACAAACGGAGCGACACGTCCGTTCGCGATCAAGACCAAATCGGAACTCTCGTAAATTGTTAAATTTTTTTTTTTTTTTTTTGAACTGACTACACTGTTAGCCTTAGGGGCCCTAAAGCCGCTGCGGCTTTTACAGCTTCACCGGACTTGGGCAAATTGTTAAACTTATCATTTTATTTATATACATAAACTGATGCTTGGTTTCCATGCAGCTTCAACTAACTACAGTCGGCGTACTATGAAAATGCGGTAATCAAAACTACGCCGAACACAATACTACCAACCAACAATACTATCACGTTGACAAGCTTAATTTCAAATAGTCACTACACACTACTTATTAAGTAGTCTTATTATTTATTGTTTGTAGATAGCGCGGTATCTAGTTGAAGCGCCAGTGTAAACCAATCTTTAATATATGTTTATATAGAACTTCAATTTGCATTTTGTATTTTTTTTTTATATTGTTAAATATTTTTTTCATTATAACTTTGTTAACATAATATGTTATGCAGTGTTTATGCAACCTGAGTCCTGGATATGTGGGGGTGTATATTTTTATAACCTATCAGAGTGGTTGTAGCTTGTTAAAGTGTTTCTATTTGTAATTACTTACCATTGTCAACTAAAGTTGTTATACATTATAAAATAAATAGATACATAAATAAAAGACAAAAGATGTGAAGGTATTTTTATATTTACAGAATTGACATATTATAAGGAAACAAAAACAATAGAACTAAGAGTTGTAGGTATTTCGAAAAATGTAAGTCTGGTTGAAAATAGAACATAGAATCCTTGAGGTAGAAAAAGTAGGAAATCTTGTATTCTATATACTTATCTACCTACCTACCTACATATCTACTTAATAAAATACTTATTAGTTACTGGCGGACTAACCACAGCTTAAGTTGTTAGATCTAAAAAAACGTAATTTTGCCCAGGAGTTCTTTATTTAATGTAGATGAGCACTGAGTAAGGATTTTTAAAATTCGTCCCCTAAGGGGGTTAGAACCAAGAGGATTTCTGAGATGTTACTGATAGGAAATTGCACGGGGTACGTGGCTAGAGTATTATTACAATCTATAACTACATAAAAATAATAAAACTCAACGTTTCTCTGTCTATCGGTTTATGAACTTTTCACGCCTAAATAAGTTAACCGATATACATTTTCTTGTTTTTATTCATAGCTATGTTATTTGGCCAGGTTATATGATATATTTTGTAAGATAAAGTAACGTACGAAATAAGCATTGACAACAATGGTGAATCAATTTGGAAAAAGACGCTTTTGGGGTACTGAAATGGCTTACAAAGACTACAAAAATTAGCAGAAACATATATCTATCTTTTAAAGGATCACCCACAAAAAGGATTTTTGTCTTTAAAATAACCAGCGGTTAACCGCCGTGGGTAGCGGTTGAGGCAGCACGATTCACGCGTGCGCTTGACCGACGACATTCTGTAGACGATGCGAGCGGAGCCGTGGGTACAGCTAGTTTAACAATAAATAAAACTCTACTCATTGAAACAAAAATGTAACACGTAATATACCACTGATTTACTTCCTCCATAGGGCTTGATGCGTTAAGGAAACTACCGAATCACGGCTAACACCCAATAAGGGAGCCTTATTTAAATAGGATGTGAAAGTCATTCATCAGCTATACGAAAAATAGGATAACCTCGGGATAAGGTTTGTATAAATAATTCGCAAAATGAAGGTGCTTTCGCGTCATAGAATAAAGATGAGAGCTCATTGGGCAGGATATTGTCGGTCTAGACTAGACGAATATCGAACGGCGCTTTACGTGCCTATATCTGCATTAAATAAGATGGATATTGGATCCAATTTGCTTGTATAATTTTATATCGCTATTGCAAGATAGCAAACGTTGTGTAGGACTATCTCAGATAGATAAAAATTTCATATAAATATAAGGATATGGTTGAAGTTGAAAATTAGAATTAAATGTGGCTTTGAAGAGAAGAACCTGGAACACACCAATGGATCCCTTATGATTTATTATTTGATTTACAATTTTAGATGATAGGATGAAATATTGTTACAATTGTAATAACAACATCGCGATGTTACCTTTAACATATTTTTTTCATCAGACTTAGGCTTAGACATTCTAACTCAGATCCCTTAGAGTGATATTCAAATGCATTTCAACCCATCTAATTCAAATTTTGTAGTAAAAAAAACATTTAGTAAAATGTAAATAACAATAAGATATAGCATCAAGTTCAAACCTATTATAAGTAAACCATTACCAGGAAGGAACTAGAATCCATTGCGTGACAATAATCTATTAAACGTTTTCTACGGCACTCCTTATACGTTAACCACCTATAAATACGTCATAGTAAATTGCGTGGGGGACCCAAATATCTTCGGCTTAATAAAATAATACACTTAATGAGCAAATTGTGTCTTCTAATTTCGAGCTGGGTGACCCGTATCACAGTTTACTGCGCACCATCTGGAAATTATTTCCATAAAGCCTAGCAGAATTAGGTACAATTTTATTATTATACTCGTACTAGCAATATTTTAATTTAGTTTTATATATTAAGAAAATTATATTACAACTATCCTTGTAAATTAATTAATTTATCATAGATACTTTTTTGTGGCAAAGCCATATCTTCCTTAATTTTTCAATAAAGTTATTGATTCAAACATCATTTTAAAAATTAGGTTTCTCGCTATTGACGAAATATAGACAAATAGTTCAAAATTAATCTTTCCATAAAGACATTAAATATTTAATTAGAAATTCAGTCAACAGATGTATGTCAGTATGTATTAATATGTAGACTGCGTCATGTATTAACAATATATATGATAAAATAAAGGGACCTGACTGCATTTTAAGGTTTTATTATTATATTATTACAAGTATATACCGGAGCACATTGTGACTTGACGCGTATGATGGCAAGAAGAAGGTAACGTTTTAAATTCGCAAAGGCGGGACTTAATTCATTGCTTTAATTATTTAGCAGGCGCATATGATATTTAGTTTGCGCTCATAGTTCCATCAATATATTTAACTTAAAAGACAGAGCTGTTAATGCTTAGGGTCGATTAGGCAACATAAATATTGGCTTAATTAAATTAATAGTGCGCTTGTCTGTTTCAATTCCATTTAAATTTATAACGATTTTGTAAGAAATCTTGCACGTCACGCTGCAGGGACGTCAGGATAATAATGTTAAGCGTGAACAATTATATTGTTTATTAAAGGTTTATTTGAAATATTTTATTATGTATAATTACTGCTTAATCTATAATTTATTATAATGAACGACAGTCCTGAATAATGGACATGCAAGATAAAGTTTTTGCAGTGAAGTTTAGCCCTGACTGGCCGAGATGAAGACAACGCTTTTTTTACGGAAACTACTTTTTAGCTCTTTTTTGGCTCTCTTGTAAAAACAGTCTGTGCCAGCTTAAAATTCATGTTTCTAGTTATTATTTATAATTTACTTCATTTGTGCACAAAATCCGAACTAAAAAATAAAAATAAAAAATAACAAATTTATGTGTGCAGTTCACACGTGGTAGAAGTGAAACCTTCACGTCTAAGATTTTTTGATTCAGAAAATTATCAAATACACACTAATTTAAAGTTTATGAAAATGTACATACAAGTACGATAATTATTCACAATTTAATTTTCATTGTACATTTGAAATATCCATGGTAACCTAACACAATATCAATCAGTAACAGAATGACATAAGTGTTGTCTAAAAAGTTTTTGTTTCCTGCCTTTTTGGTGAGGTAATAAAATTCATTATTGCGTGGCAATCTTTTTACTGTCGCTTTCGCTTTTTCGTTTCATCGACTTTCAAATCACGATGCTAAGTAAGTTTTCATAATATAAGGTTAAATAACATAAATTTATGATTTAAAATAAAAAACCACAACATGACAGTTCAACACAACAGTTTCTTTTTTACAACTAAAATCTAGAAACGAGACTTCTGTCTTCTTTACGTACCCTTATGATGATTGCATATTGGGTAGGGTAGAGACCACAAGTAGGTACCATTAGTCTCTTTATATGAAAAAGTGTTGTAGTTGTATATGATGATGAAGTGTTTAAAATATTTTAAAGTTATTATTTTTAATCTTCGTCAACTTGGACAAATTTTCACTTCACAAACTTTTCCCATTACAATTTTTTTTTACTATTAGAAGTATAAACGATAAAATCACGACAAAGTATCATTACCTATTGCGAAACTTATTGCTTACGATTTTCAACACTTTTTCAAATAGTCCCCCATATAAGATGGTTCATAATCTTGAACATCATCGAGATGAAGACGACATACCGAAGAGATACTGTAAAATTTTTTGCAACATATTCATACCTTAGGAGATTCAGGAAATCTTGGAACTCATTCAAACATATTCTCAACCATTTGTACTTCAAAAAATATGCAGTTGATAGATTTTATTCCATAAATATTATGCGTATCCTAAGTACCTACATCTCTCTCCTACACCCCTGGAAGAGTGATAAAGGGTGCTTGTTAGCATTTAATGTTCCTTTTGTACATTTATGTGCAATAAAGTGTAAAAAAGTGAAACATATAAATTACTCCTAAATCATTTTAAATTAAATTGTTATAATATTTAAGAACTCTATAGAAATTTATATTAAGAAAACAATATAGGCCAATAATAACAATAATAATATGCTACTTACAAATATATCAGGGAATTTAAAAGTAAACCAGTGTAAGTAAAGTGTTTGAACACACATACAAAATCTCTCCTTTACAAAAAGTGTCTTACTTTGCTATAAACTCAAGTAAGCACTTCATAACGACACCTGTTCAATCCGTAAAAAAGATTTTTTTCCACTGAGTGGTCTCTTTAATGACGTCTTTACATTGTCTTAACGGGCCTAAGAATATTTCCGTACGAACGAACGCCTCTCAATGCTAACAGAAAACCCATTTTTTAAAAGGTATTCGTATGTCCTTTTTAGGCTACTTCAACAAAAGACGGGAGGTTACTCAATTCGAATGTATTTATGGATGTTCAGGCATAACTTCTTTGTTTATGAACCTATTTGGATGACTTTTTTTTTTTTGGATAGGGGATAATTTTAATTTAATTTCATTTCATTGGCATTGGACTTTGAAATTGTTTTGTTTGTTTTCACTACCGGCCGTTTACAATAACCTATCTATCGTCATTTTAGTTACTAAGATAGTCAAATATAACCTTTTATCTATTCCTTTTCCTATCTATGGATAGTTTTTCGTATCTACATAATAGATATCCATATCCTATAGCCTGAATAGATAAGAAGGAAACCAAAATCTGTCTTTATTTAAAGATAGAACTTATTACAAATATGTACTAATCGGGGATAGTAAACTCAGTTATGTTATTTCTATTGTTTAAGATGTTCACTATAATTATGTAAAGGTAAAAAAAGTTGTGTAATATTTACATTTACAGGTCGCTTGAAACATTTTTTCGTCACAAATCGTGAGTGACTTCTATAAAATAAAATGATCAAGTTAAAAAATTCAGAATACTTATAACGTCAACCGTAGATTATAATTAAACGTTGAGATTTATTTTGAGAAATTTTTAAACTTTAAAAATTTTGGGCCACCTTTTAATTTTTTTATGGAGTTGATTTTTGGTGAGAATTTTTAAAACGTTAATTTAATATATTTTCATGTGGAAAGTAAAATAAAAAACAATCGCTTTTTTGGCCATTCTACTATATAATATAGGTATTTAGATCACTCGTGTCTTTAAAATAAGTAACTTCATTAAATCCGTTTTTTAATTGATCTTATACTACAAGCTGTAAAGTAATTGTTATATCTAACGATTGTTTTCACCATTTTCTTTATACATTATTAAGGTACCTATTCTTATTTACGTTTGAATATTTATTCAAATAAATTATTATTGGATTATCATTGAATAAATTATTATAGATATACGCACTATGAAATTAATTCTTTTATAATAATACCTTGGTACAAAATTTTTTATGCTTATATTTTTTATTTTTAAACCAATGGTTTTGGTAAGCTTGCAAAGTTATGTATCACAATTTTTACCGATCATAAAAATGTGCTTTGTGAAATCAGATTTTCCATAAAATCACCGTATTACATCTCATATTACGATCAATATACCTAAAACCGCTGTTTACTGTGGAACAACTAATGACAGATTTACCTGCCTTTACCTATCCTATTTTTACCCCTACCTTTATTCTATAACCTATCTTGCCATTGGTAGATCGTCAACACACAGGTCGTACGCGTAATAAAATCGCTCATAAAAATATTTATCCGTTAGCTACACACTCTTATTGATAGAGCATTATAAAAATTTATGAAGTTGTTAACTTTTATACGGGACGATATCGTTCGCTAGTTTATCACTAACAGAATGAATATACTAAAGAACATCCAATAACACTAAAAGGGTCAAATAAAGGTGAAGATTACAATATATATTTTTTAAATCTATGCTTTCAACATTTTTGGCGTAAAATAAATTTACTATGTTTATTGATATTTATTACTTATTTGCACATATGATAATATGAGGGCAATGAAAATAATGTATTTAAAAAAATCATATTTTTTAATTTAGTTGACGCTTGTAATCTTGCTTCTAGTAATGAACGACATGACCTCTGCGATTTGGTCTAATCAGTAATAACAACCAGTCTATCAATCAATTATCAAGTAGGGGGGTGGTAGGGTACCCGATTGGGTCCAGACTAACAGGCACATGGCTTAATAAAACCTATCAGAGTAAATCTCTTTTGGTTTGTCACGTGTATATTCCAGGTGCCGAGAAGCTTGCAAGTCAGCGTGACAACTGAAAATAATGACCGACGTTGGATCATTCTGTGATCGACTTTATTTTTTGGACATCCTGAGTTTACCACCAGATACAGTGTCGTCACTTTGACGTACCAAGCCCGGTGAAGCTGTCATAGCCTCTAATGACTCCAGGAACCTTAAGGGTAACAGTATAGTACAGATCGAAAAAGAAAAACCAAAAACTTTAACGTGCTAAATATAAAAAGAAAATAGTCTGATTTATCAGAATTATACTTGCTCAGTTTCTACACTTTGTTGTGACATCAATCGAATCGAGCGGTTATCTTAACAACTACTATAAAGTTCCTCTTCACAAATATGAGATTCGTTACCAGAAAGTTCAATAACTTACTTAACTGTAAACACGCGGATGTGTGGGATGATGAATAAAAAAAACTTTATATTAATTTATGTTATAATAAAAAACCATATAATAGATTAGTGAATAAATTCATTGGACAGACCTTTTTCAAACTGGTGACCGTCGATGGATTACGATCTCTCGGTGGTCGCCGTTGTGTTTGGATTATAATGTGATTACCATCAGCGACAGTACCGTCAATTTCATATAATATAAAAGTTTCTAATACGAAATACATAAGGCTTGAGCTGTATTTTCTAATCATTCATATCAAAGAACAGTGGCCCAGTTCACCTTAATGTATTAGTATCGTTTGGTAATCGGCAAACATAAATCCCCTTGGACAGTGTTATCGCGGGCAGGCACGTGATATATTATTAGTCGGTGACTTCTAGCAAGCGACCCGCGCGTTTGTTATACACCAATAACGAGCCTAATTTATTACCCTCTACAAAATACTGTTGTATGAATAAACCTCGCAATAGAATAATATGTTATCTGCATTATTTCATAGAAGGACTACATCGTAAATATCATGAGACAGTTTTGTCCTTGTTTAAATAATACTTGATCAATTAATTGCTGGGTGATAGAACATGGCAATGTATTGTATCAAATTGAATCGCGACCACCATGCACATGGTAATAAACCTGTCACAGAAATTATTCAGATCGCGACTACTTTGCAATCGCGCCAACAACCCAAGCAGAGGTCCGGCCACTTTGGCACCATTGCGTTCTTGCTTCTCACTAAGTGCCTTAAGCGCTTGACCCCAAGCCCGGTAAAGCTGTAAAAGTCATCAGCAGCTCTATTTGTTTGGGCCCCTCACCCTCAGGTCAAAAGTGTAGAGTTTTTTTTTCGAACTGACTATACTGTTACCTTTAAGCACCCTGGAGCCTTTAAAGGCTTTGACAGCTTCACCGGGTTTGTGCTTCGGCCGTACATATATTAACATTGGAACGATATAGAGAAGATTAGCATGGCCCCTGCGCAAGGGCGACTGGTGGCCAGTGTTTTTGATCGTACTTAAGCAAATTACCATCAGCCAAAAATGTAAATAAAACTCATATGGATACCAATTACCATAACTGTTATGTATTATATAAATAAAAATGAGTTATTGTTCATTTTCGTAAGCGCATCACTTGACTTTTTTTATTATAAAATTTTCATAATAGTCCGAAACCGGCTTTTATGGCAAAAAAATTTTAAAAATTGAACGTCCTTTTTTCTAGACCATAACTCACGGTTCAAAGGATGGATATGTGTAATTTAGTTTATTCGTTAATTCTTGAAAAGTTTTCAGGAAAATGAATTCAGGATAGGTATAGCGCTGTGGTCGATATTGACTACTGGAAAAGGCAGAATATGTTTGCCGAGCCGACTAGTTGCCAATATGAACATATTTGGTTATTTCAGTTACACATAAGTAAACTCTAAATCCTTTTGAACGTTCATGCATGTTTAAATTTTTTTAGTCAGCCCGGATGACCACTATAAACCTTATAAAACTATGTTTATGTATGTAGACTTGAATTTTATATGAAAATATAAAAGTTTTGCTACATGAAGGCATTTCACGGGACGGTATTCTTAAATTTATGAACGTACATCCGAAACCAAATAAAATTGAGTGCACAAACGCAATAATCGAAATTATACCGTTCAGTTTATTCAGTAGTCGCATAAATCGTACTTCATGCATTAAACATTCAGGCCTCTTAAATAATAAGAAAAGTTTCTCGAAGGTACTATTGTTTATTCTATTCTTTTTGGAGGCCCAGATTGGAAAGGCTTTTTACACCCATCCCATTTACTGGGCCTATAGAATACATTCGCCTTATTGAGACGGAAAAAAATAGGAAGGAAAGCGCTTTATCTTCAAATGCCTGTTATTTTCTTGAAAGGTACTATAAAAAGTGTACGTAAAACATTTACGCGCAATAAATTTTAACATTGAATGTTATTTGTGACCATTAATGTAATTACCTATTGTAAGAAATGTATTTGTTTGTGATATCGGCAAAATGATATAATAAATCAATATAATGAAGTCTATTTATTACAATATTATTACAACTGAAACTAGAAACTACCGTCTACGTCATCGTGAATTAATTATTAATAGCACGGTACGATCCAAAACTAATATCGAAAATAGTCGCTGTCGTATCGGTCTGCAAGCCTGCTAAAAAGATAGATGAATATATATTGGCAAATCCCGAAATACGACAAACTTTTTTTTTTGAACTGACTACACTGTTAGCCTTAGATGCCCTATCCTAAAATAGAGCCGCTGCGGCTTTTACAGCTTCACCGAACTTGGGGGCCAGCGCTTAGGGCACTCAGCCGCAAAAGTTTTGGACCACTCGCACGAGGGTGCCAGTGTGGCCGAACCTCGGCTCGGGCGGTCGTGGCGAATGCGAATAGGTCGCGATCTAGCTGATTTCCTACTCCTACAAATTCGAGCTAACTAACATATACTCATATGCATGTTCCCCTCCTCCTGGGAGGAAGGAAGGAAACATGCGTATTTGTATTTAGTGATCGGAATGGGTTTTCTACACTAACTGGCGCATGAGACTAATTAGCGCAAAAAAAGAAAAATAAAGGTCCCTTACAGAACCCATGTACCTATGTGGTGTGCACGTGTGTAATGTTGTATGTGGGTAGCTAAGCGTTGCACGTATAGTGTCACTTGTATCGCGCGGGCGGCTGCCTGACCCAAGGGCTTCACACCGAGGAACGGACCTAGGCTTGGGTTGCCGCTAGAGAGGGTGGACGTGGCGGGTAAGTGCGGTAGCGAAGTTGACCGCCCGTCCTCTGCGGAGAGAACGGTGGTTACGCGGGCGTGGGCGCTGGCACGCTCTGTTTGGAGAGACGATGGGAATTCGACAAACCAAGAGCAAGTCGCTATAATGAGTTTATTCCCATGTGCGCATGGTGGTTGATACAGATTCTTGGTATCTCAGTTGATTACGGGATATACACCAGCTGATCCCAGAACGCGACACCTCTAAGTCTGCAACTATGACAGGTATTACACCTGGCTTATGGTGGTAAAGATCCAGTAATATAATTGTCGTATCCTACCACGCAGCATTTGTATAATGTATGCGTTTGTATCAGAATAAACGACGGTCCTACTTACATCCACAAGTGAAAAAATGTAGAACATAATAGAGAATGGCACAGTATTCTAACAGTACTCATATAATATTATTATCCCTATATTTTGAGTGTTTATGTACTTAATATACAGTTCATTACATCGTTATACATTCAATACAGTAGTCATTCATTAATTCATTTGTAAATTCAATTTCTAACTAACACTTTTCCTATAATGTTTCAGATTATTTACTATATAATGACATCTCACAATATATAATAAAAAAATATTAGTTTTTTTTTTTTTTAATGAACTATAATTCTTTCTGCTCATGTATTTTATAATATTTTCTTGGATTGTACTCCTTAATCGATTTTTATATAAAGCCACCATTGCACCGGTATGGAAATTTTATAAGCAGTGAAATGTATTAAAACGTTACGTTTATCTGCACAATATACTTTGTCGGTCGGTCGGTCGGTCTGTCGGTAAACAAATTTTATGACGTTTTGTACTCGGGAATTATATGCCGTAATTCAATGACTGTAAAAATGATCAATAATACTTTTAGAAACCGTATGTGTAATATAAATAAAGTTTACGGGACGAAAATAATTACTGCGTAATAAACACGCGTGGAGCCGCGGGTAAGGTTAGTTTAATTTATAAAATCACTTTACACGAAATTATTTTAAATAATTTATCTTGAACTGATATTTATATAATTTTCAAATTTATAGTGTAAATTAACAATCATTATATAAATATTTATAATAAAATATTAACATTACATAATATAATGTACATTATACATAATATAGTAAGAGTTAGGTAAAGGAAAAAAAATCTTTGTAAGCATTTCCTATAACATTTACATGTTACGTTTGTACCAATTTATTACAATCGTTTTAACAATTTCTGGAGCAAGATCAATATAATTTTCATATTTCCTAAAGTATATTGGGATAATCGTAACATATTATATAAGTAAAACAAACACTTATTGTATACTCGATTCATCATTTATAAAAAGATTTAATTTCGAAGAAAAATCTGAATTTGATATCAGTGAAACAAAGTGAATTTTTGTCCATGAAAATTGAGATTTCCTTCTATCATAAATAACTGAAAATGTTTATTAACTTACCTTACAGCTTGTAACGGCAATCGGTCAATCCTAACGGATCATTACATATTTTGATAGAAATTTGTACTCATTTCACGGTACGACAGTTTCAAGAGATGATGCCGCACCACAAACTTCCCCAGAGCAATCTAATTGGATAATAATCTACAGATTTTAATATTTTGTGGAACGAAACTTTATCAGGTCAATTTAAAAATGTACTCAACTAACTTATTTTTATTTAATATAGTATAATAAGACTTTCGTAATTTTAATATTTAAGATTATAGTTTTGAAGTCAATTTATTGGCCAGTTTACTGTGTTCATAATTATTTTCACCCGACTGCGAAAAGAGGAGGTTGTTTTTCGAGCGTATGTATGTATCTATACATATAAAATGCTTTGTACTGAATGACTGACTGACAATGACGGATCAACGCACAAACTAAACCGCAGATCGTAAAGACCTGAAACTTGGAGGCTGTGTGTGTTCTTTGTATGACGTAGGCATCCGATAAGAAAGTATTTTCCGAAATTCTACCTCTAAGGGGGTGAAAAAGGGGTAAAAAGTTATTTTGGCGGTGATTTGCTTCGAAGTTGATATCAATACTCCTTAGTGATTTTGATTTAAATTACATTTTATTTTGACACATGTTTAAAATGTTACTAGCTATCCTTAAATATTGTTTTTTGTTACGTAAGTCGGAAGTCGAAGCCCTCGCGAACTGCTTTAGCCGCATGCGCTGCGCTGGCTTAATGGTAAATAATACGTCAATACAATGTTCTACAAAAATATTGGCCATTAGTATATATAAAAAGTCAGGTCTTATACATGAGCCACAATAAGTTATTGAGCTAATTTTTTTTGTTGAAGATTAAAAATTAATTTATGAGCATTATTTTTAAGCATTGCATATTAAGCCCTACGAACAAAAGTAACTTCATCATAAAGACAATTTATAATGAAGATAAACTTCGTCTTTTACAGCATGTTATTTGGAAGCATAGTTTGAGAGATAATAAAAATTAAAATAATTCAACACTCGGCTCGGGTCTATGTCTATAGTTGTTAGCGGCGCGAACGAGCCGTGCGATGCCGCGATGTGACCATCTGACCGCCCGATAAAAATATTGTCTTTATTGAAGTATCATCAATCAGTGATTTCTTCTAAATTATATGCGGGTGAACCCGCCGGGCACAGCTAGTGTATGTATATCTATTTCTTTGGCACGCTCTGTAGCCTAAACCGCTTGATGGATTTTAGCATACGGGGTGTCGTTATATTCGTCTTAATTGTGGGAGTGACATAGGATATATAATATTTAAGTACAAGGTGTAGAAATCAAATATAAAAAATAGTCAATTTTTTGTTGCAGTCGGGTTTTTTTGTGTTCCTTTTTAATAATAATAATTTAGCTTGTTAAAGTTAATATATATATCCTAAATGTTTTTTGAGATAAATTGCGTACCTATATTATTTATATAAAAAATTGTTTTTAATTAAGTACGGACGTAAGGAGTTACAGCCAAATCAGTTTTGAGATGTTTCTGTATTTTTAGTAGAATACAGTATAGTATACGTCTAAGTGGTTTATAGTGTGTGATTGTAGTCTCGGCATGTGGTAGCTAGCGTAAATTTCTTTTATTTCGGTTTTAGTCACTGTGTACTTTACACTACTACAAACGCAAAAATGATGATGAAATTTTGTACACGGGAAGTATATGTTACTTTATGTTTGATGGGCAACAATTTTCAATATGAAATTTACAAAACGCATAAAAAATGTTCAATAATTCGCATCTGATTCTGAACTAATTTTGTACAAATGGAAGATACGTCATTGCATTCCATAATTGATAAGCTTTAAGAATCGTCAACTATACATTTATACATACTAATGAGATGTATACATACTAATGTCTATCGGGATATTTGGAAATTTTTTGGTTTTTTTTTACAATAACTACCGATTTATTAATATACAAGATACCTACACAATACCTACATTACTACTTTAGTTAGATAATGCAATTTAAATTAGTATATTATGTAGGTTTTGCTATTATTGCATAATGGTAGTTAAAATGCAATTACTTCGCTTAACAATAGCCGTCTTCGGGGATTCAATTAAAGTAAATGGCCTCGGTGGAACCGGTTTAAGCTCTCCGATCTCGGTAAACAGTTCTCGTGGTTGCCCGAAATTTAAAGTTTCCTGATTAATAGCCAGTTTTGTTCTGTACCGGCATCGAGTTATCGCACTGCAGTTTGCTAATTATTTAGGTAATAAATTTGTATTACTTTATTATTTTAAAACACAAGAAATTTTATTTGTTTGTTTGAATGCGCTAATCTCGTAGACCTACTAGCCAGATTTGAAAAACTTACTTTCATTATATAGGCTATTTATTGAGAAATATTATATGCTATATATCTTTACGCTAGGATCCTAAGGGCCAGAACAATAACCATGAACGTTAAGCAATCTGGCAAGTTGAAGGCAAGCTGCGGAAGCGTTGGAGAGGTGGTCAAAAAATTTAATAAGGGTACATCCGTGGGGCACAGCCACTATACCAATAAAACCAAAGTGCAGAAAGGGTATCGCAATTACGTATAGAAGTTATTCAGCAAAGTTATTTTTTTAGCAACAATTAATTAGGTCTCATTGGTTTATTTATTCAGTCCCAGATAATGAAATATTTGGTCTAAATTTATTCAAAGTAATATTTTGTTTAATAATGCTAGTGTTTCATTTAATTACAATTTCGCCAGGGATGGTAGACATCGGCCCAATAATCCTGGTACAGAAGTCGCTAAAAGTTAGTATTTAGAAAAAAATGCAGACAGCAGGCGTTTAGTTCCATCTTCCTTAACAAACGTCAAGGGCATTATTCTGTCTTCCACTGGGTACAACCTTTTTTTAAACTCTTCGGTAAATAAAACACCTAGAGCCTTGATCGATATTGAAAGTTGATATTACTGCGTACCAGCATAATACCAGGGCTTTTTCTAATACCCTCCTGATTAGCTACTATCCTCAAGTTGAAAATCTTTTGCGAAGCACTTATAGGTTAGTTTCGGTGGTTGCAGTTTCCCACTTTCTTAATACCACCATGCTTACCATGACCACCATCTTGGGCCACATCGTCACTTAAAATCATGTATGGAATTGACATATCTGATCACGTGATTTAACGTTGAAATATGTCAATTACATAAAATTATTTTTTTCTATTAAACGCGTTAACGATTGTAGAAAAACAACTTGGCAACCCTGGTGAAATTGTTGCCAAAATGCAAAACATATATACAACAATAAACAATAATATTTACCTGGTACATGGTAGAAGGCCCTGAAACCTAGTACGTGTACCAGGAAACTGGTACGTCTACTATCCCTGTTTCTCTGTATTTGACAAGTTCGATATGTCTCCGGCTCTACGCTACGCCGCGCCGCGCCGCGCCTCTACGGTTCGCATTGCCTCTCGCCCGGGTGTCAATCGCAGGAGAATTCGATTCTTATCTTTTATAAATCGTTCGATTTCGTATTAAATAAGTGACAGCTTACAAAAATAAAAATCAATCAATCTAAAGATCTATTAACAACATACAGGGACTTATGTGTTAACTGAAAAACCCAAAATACTTTTTTTTATAGTTGGGTTGTAACATGTAATCATTTTGTCGTACTGTAGTAACGACCATACCTAATGGTAACAATACCATAGTAACAGTTGACACATTTTTTTATTATTATTAATAAAATCACAATACTGTAGACTCGTGGTCCACACCTTTTTTAAAACGTGGGTGCTATCACTAGAGAACATTAAAAATTGCCGTTAAAAACAGATAAATTTTTGCATACTAAAACTAAGTGAGCATTTATATACATATATTATTTTAAATATTACAATAATAAAACTAATAGATATTACATTGTTACACAGAGGGCGAGGTATTAGAGATTATTATTATAGTTTTTATGACATTGCCATCTTTAGGTTGTAGTCGACAATGTCTTTCGCCTAGGCACTCACCGCTCGGCGGATGAATCTGCCAATCGCGTCCTCGGCTACTTCGATATAATAGACACAGGTCTCGGTGTGCCTAGAAATAACCACGACAGCATGGGATACACTATCGTGGATATCGTATTCTAAGAAACTACAGTAGTTTCCTCCCCTTGGTCTGGAGGATCATCAGCGATTTAAAGGTCAATCCCTGGGACTCATGAATCGTCAGGACGCGCGACCCCTCCCCTGTCCCGAAGTTCTTGCTGATTAGGACTTTCTTCTCCACCTTAGTGTGCACCAGGTAGAGGGTATCGGGGGGTTTGGGGGTATTTGCACACCCGAGTAACCCTCGAGTGTCAGAGATCTCACTGTCGGTTTCGATGCGTATATACTGTCGTAGACCTCACTGAACGCGTAGGCCACATCCATCGGGTTCCTGTGGGTGCAGAGAAGCTGTTTAGTTATTAGGCGCGCACAGGCGGCTATCTTCGCTCCCGCATACCCACCGCCGAGACCTCCCTCTCTCGCGGCAACTCAAGCCTAGGTCCGTTCCTCGGTGTGAAACCCTTGAGTCTGGTAGCCACCCGCGCGATACAGGTGACACTGCACTTGCAGACACTTAGCTACCCACATACATCATTACACACAATAGGTACATACGTACGTGCACACCACATAGGTACATAGGTTCTGTAAGGAAGCTTTTTTTTTACGCCACTTAGTGTAGACCATATTTCAGGTCCCTGTTTCTTCCTTCCTCCCAGTATATGTTAGTTTATCTGGAATTTTACGGATAGAAAATTAGTCAGATCGCGACTACTTTGCAATCGCGGCAACAGCTCAAGCCGAGTTCCGGCCACTTTGGCACCCTTGCTCGTTTTCGCGGCTGAGTGCCTTAAGCGCTCGCCCCCAAGCCGGTAAAACTATTAAAACTATCAGCGGCTCTGTTTTTGGATAGGGCCCCTCAGGCTAACAATAAGTTCAGAAAGAAAAAAAAATCAAAGGCGTATTCTCTGTGGGCGTATTGTATTCTGAGATCAACTGTTAAGAGGCTTACAGGACGGTATGTATTGCTGATTTCTCAGTCGTCGTCGTTGTATTTTGGTTTGTAGCAACAAGATATACTATATCTATGTACAATACTTACAATGAAACAAAATGAAGTTTCTTTTTGTAATGCCTAAAAATAACACCTTTTTTCTATAAATGTACGTAACAAAACAGCAAATTTTAAAATTTCTGTCTATCTGTCTATTTGTTCCGGGTAAATTCTAGAACGGTTAAACCGATTTTGATGGGATTTTAACTGGCAGATAACTTATGTTATAAGGAGTAACTTAGGCTACTTGTATTTTGGGGCACTA
Organism: Saturnia japonica; assembly: GCA_033032175.1. NCBI lineage: Eukaryota > Metazoa > Arthropoda > Insecta > Lepidoptera > Saturniidae > Saturnia > Saturnia japonica. Next base: position 542,008 of record CM065320.1, on the reverse strand, counting down.
TGTCTGGAACCTCCTCGTGGTGTGCCCCGGGCAATGGCGGCCGCTTCACGGCCGACAGCTAATACCAGACCGACGGCGTTCCTCCCCTGTACCCCTCTGCTCATCAAAGGAGACAGGGGATGGGGCAAGAGTGGACCTGCTTCGGCTCGTCCACTACGGACGGACGCGTCGTTGACGGCGGAGGAGGAAGAAAACCTCCTTAAAAAATTGAGAGGATACAACCTCTTTAAAAAATCGCTGACGGCGGTGGAGTAAACCACCTTAAAAAACCATGGACGGACTGTGGTGGAGTAAACCACCCTTTAAAAAATCACGGACGGACGGTGGAAGACAACCACCTTAAAAAATTACTGGACGGAGGTGGAGAAAACCACCAGTATAAAAAATCAAGGACGGACAGTGGAAGGAAACCACTTAAAAAAATAACCGGACGGTTGAGGATGAGCACCTCGTTAAAAAATCAAAGAAGGACCTGACAAGGACGGACGGGAGCTCAATGACGGCAGAGGAGGAAACCTCTATAAAAAACCAACGACGGACTGGTGGGGGAGGGGGTGCGTTCATTCGCCTCCTTCTCCTGCCGTTACAGGACGGCAGAGGAGAAAACCTCGGTAAAAAATCATGGCCGGGCTAGCGGGGTGGGAATGCGTTCATTCGCCCCTTACCCCCGTCATATGCCAAACATTATGGCAGGGACAGAGGAGAAAACCTCTATAAAAAACCCAACGACGGGTGGGTGGGGGACAGGTGGTGGTTCATCCGCCTCCTTCTCCTGCCAGGCCGAACCAAGGGGAGATGGGTCGGGGGGCATGTCTTCCCATTGCACTGGTTTGGCGGACGGGGAGACAGTTCGTCACCGGGCTGTATCCGTCACCGGGCTGTCTCCGTCAGCGGGCGGCCCTTCCGGGCCTTGCCACCGGGGTGGCGCGGCTGAATGCCAGCGCAGTGCCCGCGTCGCCCCAGCATGGCGGCGGACGGTGCACCGTGGAGTTTTTTAGTGAGTATGAGTCTCACATAACCACTCGTACCCCTGGGCGAGTGTGTACCCATGACGGGTTTTCCACTCCATGTTAACAAAAAAAAAAAAAGGCTACTTGTATTTTAGAAAAATAATTACAGTTCCGACTAATGTAAAAACTGGTTATGGTGAAACAATTCAGGCGTTTAAATGGCTGATGTTGAGTAAACCATAAGAGATATGTCAAATTAACTTCCTACATAATTGTAGACATTAAAAATTACAAAAAATTCAGCAAAAGCATATTTTATGTCTATCTACTGATCACCCACAGTAAGCATTTTTATCTTTAAAATAATCGGGAGCGGAGATAGTACGACTCGCATGTGTGCCTGATCGATGCCATTCTGTATTCCACGCGTAGTTTTATATAAATATTATTATATAGGTTTTAATATAATACTTAACCGTACATATTTCTAACGACGCTGAGCGAGTCGAGTGCAGGTACACATAGTCTCGTTAGAGGTCCAACCGGCGAGGCCTTTTCTTCGTTCTATTTTTCTATTACCTGCCAACGTGCCCATCGTTCTCGAGGCTAGACGTCGCTCTCACTCCGCTCATTGACACTAATATGTTTGTATTGTGGTGTTTATATTTAGTGTGAAAACTGTAAATAATATCAGAATCATAAACGGTGTTATTAATCTCTATTAAGAGTACCGCATTATACATACAGCATACTACAGGTTTTTACTCATGTTATCGTCAAGTATATAGTGAGGCCATTTTGCCGGGCTAAATAAAATATGACTTTTACAAGCGATTTTATTGATTTTTAAGTATTGGTAACGCCATCTGTATGTTTATAATGTTATCTATACTTTTCCATTTATCTATACTTCACACGCTATATTTTTAATCTATGTAGTATATACTACCCCTTCCCTTTTTTCTGAACGGAACGGACAACCGCCAAAACCACTCTCTGTTGAAAACTGACCGCTACGCAACGCACGCTAATCTTTTCATCTATAAAAAAAGTGTATCAGCTAAAAACATAACCAGTTAAATAAGTTAACATTACCAGGACTTAAAGTGTTTTTAAAGAACTATTCAAAGTGAAATTGTGGTGGAATAAGCATCGCGAACCAGCAAGTTAAACAGCGCGAGTTCCTGGTAAGTTCCGTTCTCTTTCCTATCAAAATATTTCTACCATATTTCTGGTCCTTCGAGCCGGATTCTTCCTTATATCTATTTATTTACGTTAATATATACCTATTTTATAATCTAAAATGCCTAACCCCACACCAACTGCGCATGACGAACCTACCGCCGCTTTAAAAAATAAGATCGTTATGTTAACAGCCAAACAACAAAATATTGTAATTATTAGAAACCGGAGGTATTCCTGCACAAACGCTAAGGGCCTTGCCGGTTAACTTTCCGATTAAATACTGCACTTTTTCGACGTCAGATAAATTGACATTGTTATGAATTAGCGTTGTGAAATTTTCATAGGACGGTACCCAATGATTAGGAGTGCCATCGAACGACACTAACTCTAAAGCGGGTAGTTTACGATTAATAATATCAAATTCTTTTAAGGTATGCGTCGTCGCTTCGGTTTTAAGCGACTGAGCGGCGTTATTAGTCAATTCACTTTCAATGGTTTTAATGTGGCAATAGAGTTCATCAAAAGAAAGTTAGGAAGTTAGGAACTGCTGTTGGGTTTGCATCCAAAATGGCGAGGTTCAACTCTTCCACCACTTCAATATACTCTTTGCGAATAGTCTCTAATGATTTTAAACGAATGAGAAAAGATTTTGTCGTTTTATCATCTGTACAACTAGTACTCAAATCGTATATATTTTGAATAATATTGAACATACTTTGTTGTTTGGCTGTTAACATAACGATCTTATTTTTTAAAGCGGCGGTAGGTTCGTCATGCGCAGTTGGTGTGGGTTTAGGCATTTTAGATTATAAAATAGGTATATATTAACGTAAATAAATAGATATAAGGAAGAATCCGGCTCGAAGGACCAGAAATATGGTGGAAATATTTTGATAGGAAAGAGAACGGAACTTACCAGGAACTCGCGCTGTTTAACTTGCTGGTTCGCGATGCTTATTCCACCACAATTTCACTTTGAATAGTTCTTTAAAAACACTTTAAGTCCTGGTAATGTTAACTTATTTAACTGGTTATGTTTTTAACTGATACACTTTTTTTATAGATGAAAAGATTAGCGTGCGTTGCGTAGCGGTCAGTTTTCAACAGAGAGTGGTTTTGGCGGTTGTCCGTTCCGTTCAGAAAAAAGGGAAGGGGTAGTATATACTACATAGATTAAAAATATAGCGTGTGAAGTATAGATAAATGGAAAAGTATAGATAACATTATAAACATACAGATGGCGTTACCAAGTATAATTAAATAAAATTACTAAACTGATCTATTACTTTCCTTAGTGAGAGTACTGTAAATTAAAGTTATTCAAAAATGGTTCTTACTCCTGGATATTAATTGTTAGCTAATTTATGAAAACATTTATTATTCCTGTCAATATATTTGTTTCACCACGTTATGTCGCCACGCCAACAACCGGTCTGACTCGCCGTATTCGATGTTTCACATCTAAGAAATCGGGTTATGTGACTGCACTATTGCGTACATTATGTTGCAATACATTAGTGTCGTCAACTTCACTTTCTTAATATCTAGGATTTCCCATTAATGTGAATCGTATAATTTTTATAATTTATTTTATATAATTCAGTCGCAAAACATCACTCAATGCATATTTGTAACATTATGTCAATTAAACAGTTTTATCTAACTTAAAACTTTCTCTTCCCACGAACGAGATACAAACATTTGTAGGGCACAGGACTCGCTCCATAGCTCTAAGGTGACGCCGCGCCGCGCCGTGTCAAGTTGTAGGTGTGATGGGCCAGCTAGTATCTATTTAATACCGGTGTATAAGCGCGAGTACAATATACTAAATTGTGTATTTTATTTTTAAAAAGCATAATTTAGAGTTTTTTGCATCAGTATTGATAGTTCATAAATTCATAGTTACGTTAAGTGGGCTTAGCTCGCGACACACAATTCATCTTAGGTGCGGAGTGCCAGCCAACCGTTTTGCTGCTAGTGTTTTGTTTGGTTGGGCGTAATTTTGAATCCGTGGTATCCTCTACGGTATTCATTTAAATGATAAAAAAGAAAAAATGTAAAAGACAATTTTAAGCTACATGACATTCCTAATTTAACTAACGTAGTTATCCGGATAAGTATTAATACCGAATTGAAAAAAATTGCTTCGCGAAAACCTAATATTTGTCATACGTGATATTCTTAAACTAGTTCGTATATACTCCGTCCGTTCACTACTGCTAACTTTGTAATATAAATTAGTTTATTAATTTAATCATTAGATTAATCATGAGTCTAAAGGAATAAAGAAAAGCTACTATGTAAAAAATATACATATTCAGGTAATGATTACAAATTTTTAATATAAACGTAATATATAGTCTTTCGTGTAAAAAGCTCAGAGCTTCGTTTAATATCATTATTTTTTTTGTCTTTTTTTTTGGTTCATAATATTTTACTGTTATAAAAGCGAACCCAATTTTAAAAAGGACTCCACAATCAGCTCGTATTTTTCGTCCTAATACCAAAGGCTAATAAAGCAAACCAAATTTGCCAGAGGCTCTCGCTGGATACCGCCGAACAAAGAGTGGGATTAGATAACGAATACACAAAAACAAATAAAATTCCTTTCTTTGTCGCTATTATTTGTGTTCCCATGCTTCTGTGATCTTTTCCTATGACATTAAATGGGATTTTTAATGAACTCGATTTTGTAATAATAGTACTTTTCAAATTAGAATTATATACTATATGAGTAATTCCATTAGTTTTGAAATGATTTTTCGGGAGGGGATTATCGATTTTGCTCTAAGTTGTGCATTTTGAAGTACCTTATAAAGTATGTCAACATACCAAATTTCAGCTATCTAAGTGCTTATAGGTCATGAGGACAACCCTTCCAAAGGTCTAAGGATTCTGTTTGATCAAGGATCCTTGATCGTCGAATTTGTGAAAATAGGCTCAAAATGGTGATTTTAGATTCGAATTGCTAGTTCTTATGACATATGGCACTTACAGGGCTGAAATTTGATATGTGGGCATACTTTACAAGGGACTTCAATAGATTAAAAGCTAAAAAAAAAAAAAATTAAAGGCTCTTTATATGTAAGATGTATGCGGCTACGCACGCGTTTGTTACGCAGTCATTATTATCATCCCGTAATTTACTGTTACTCAGATTATTGACAATTCGTATAGCCTATCAATTGAGAAATTATATGTCATAACTCTCGTGTACAAATTTTTATCAATATCGGTTGAAAAAATTTATTATTTTGTTACAATTTGTAAAACTTTATTGAAAATTCTTATAGTCCATCAATCATGGAATTACTTAAACTTTCCGTGTAGGTACAAAATTTCATCGAAATCGGTTGAGAATCAATATAAAAATATTTTTGGGATTTTTTTTACGACTTCTAAAAGTATGATTGAAAATTTTATCATAATTGCCATTTTTTAGTTAAATCCGGACATATTCGTGAACAGTGTCTTTTATACAGGAAAAAAATACATAGACAGTACTACAGATTTATTGGTATAGATGAATATTACATATTTATTATAAGAACATCAACAGATAGCAATACATAGCAATAAGACAATAGCTTCATTTAAAGTTCTTAAGTACTCATTCCCAGTCTTATCCATTCTAGTTAGAGCACAGATCCATCTTTACATTCGCATCTCTGCCACATGTAATCTTCTTTGATCCATTTCATTTGTTGAAAGCATAGTTATTCCCTGATCAGTAATAAAATTGAAGTGTTGATGACTCAGTTGTGCCGTGTACGAACAACACATCGATCGACGTGAGTTCTAATCACTACAATCAGCCTCAGCTTTCAGTGAAGAAAAACATCGCATGATCGTAGTGTAGTTTCTAATGCCCGCCTAGGCTAGCTACCACTCTCTGCTTGTAAATCTATCGCCAAGCAACTACAGGTATGTCCGGCATTTGAGAGCCAGTTGGATAACTTCGCCATTTAACATCACGTGATATTGTGTGCATAACGCTAAACTTATAAAGAATTTTAAAAAATGTATAAATATAAAGTTTCATGATTTTGAAGACATTATTTTAATCGGTATAGACTTAGCGTTGTAGCCAAAATCTTATATGATCAAAAGTGATGATGTGGCCCAAGATGGTAGCGCGTTAAGCCTAGTGAAAGACTAGCTCTCAAGTGCAGCTGCCGGAACACACCTATTGGTCTTTGGCGACAGGTTTTTCATCTTGAGGGTGGTAGCCTGCTATGCGGGTATTATCAAAAGCCCTTCACCACCATGCTATGGTTTCATCACGATGTTTTCATTCACCGAAAGCTCAGGCTTATTTCAGGGATTCGAACTTACGTCAACAACGAAATCAATGTAAATTATTTCTGATAAAATCATTGGATAAAAATAGTATTTGACGGAAGGAAACCATGATCACTAACACTTCAACCCTTTTAATGCGGGTTGACATGTAAATCTCAAAGTTCATGCATAAACAATATAAAGGGACTTCAATTAGTGAACTTAAGGAACATGGGTACGTAAGCCTAAATATTGTCAAACATTAATGTACCCCGGGAACGTACGCATAATTTTTACAAAATATCTTTTAGGTTACGCAGAGAATAGAATTAACATTTTACCTTTACAACGATTTCATTATATTGTTTAAAGTAAGTCTTAGGATGTACGTTATTAGTTTCATTCTTATATATAGGTGAGGACTAAAATGTTTGCAGTAATAACGTTTCGGATTCTATCTGTGTATTTCTACTAATATGGTTTTCTTAGAGCCGGTAAGAGCAACCTTTGGTAAGTTGCGGACCAAACTTTGGGATGTTAACATTGTTGACGAAGTTGGGGGTCGTAGATTATAGATAATTGTAAAAAAACATAAGGAATACCGACAACAGTAAAAATTAAGCTTTACTCTAACAAAAATTGATCAACGCGGCTAAAGAAGTTTTCACTTCAAAAACGGTTAACATTATTACCACATTATATAATATATCAAGTGCTATCCTAAAAGTATATGAACCGAAATAATACTGTTAGTGAGAAGTTTGATCTTCAGAACCAGGTTGAGTAATGTTGAAATCAATTCAACCAACACACAGCCGCAAAGTGTTTTACAAAATTTTCATCAGTAAGCCTTGTTTGATATTTTTATTTCTTAATTTTTATCATAGAAAACAACTATTCACATTCATTATGTACAAATCACTATTTTCGCGCACGATTTTAAAAAGCCGGGCCAAAGCAGAGCGAGTCCACATGCAGTGCGATGCTCGGACGTTGCCTTTATACGACTTTGAAGGTTTCGACTTAGTATTTATAGTTTGGCATTACGACGCTAACTTTCGATAAACTATAATATTTTTAACGTTGTTCATTGTAACACGCTAAGCCTCGAGTGGATATTAAATGCCTTAACCACCATGCTATGATTTCAAAACGATATTTTTCTACAATGAAAAATCAGGCTTATTGAAGAATTCGGAATTTATGTTGATTGATGTGGTGTCCGATCACGATTCCACTAAGCAATTGTTAGTATAAAAGTACATATCTAGTAGTAGTATCTTTAATAATTTTATTAAGTATTTGAAATCAGAACATACTCGATACTGGTACGACTTGGCTTCAGTTGAGAGTTCGCTTGCGATAGAACCAAGTTCAAGATAAACCGTAATTGAAATGTCAGAAGCATTCTTTGTAACTGGATTAAATATTTTCCTTTTACAACTTAAATGCAATGTAAAGTTGTCTCAGTGTATCTCGAATATCATTTTTTTTAAAGAAAACAACTTTTATGGAGATACTTTATCAGACAAAAGTTTAAAACTATGTATGATTCAATTATTAATATAATTTTATACTTTTTAGTTCAGTATTCATTTAATAATCTACATATCGCAGAGAGATGATAAAACGGAGATTTGATCAAATTCCTAAGTTAAATGATCAATTCAAGGAAATTGTTAAAAAAACAAATCTTTGAGGTGATTTTCCTAAAGAAGAAACTGATTTGATCAAATCGCTTAACAGTTTTAGTGAAAAGATGAACACACAATTATTATTAATTTTATGATTTTTTTTACTTATATACATATGCCTAACATCTCAATCGGATATACCAGGAAGTGGTTAGAAATTGTTTTTTTCATATTTTCATGTAACATAGGTATGTAGCTTTTATTTAACTTGCAACGTTCGTTTGTAATTAGCAACTTACATACGAACGTTGCAAGTTAAATAAAAGCTTGAACTAAATTGCAACGGATATTTTTGTGATTTGCCATTATGACTTATTGAAGCAATGATGGCTCAGTTGGTAGCGTGTACAGACTCCTCGTCGATTGACGTGGGTTCGAATCCCTGCAAGGAGCCTGAGCTTTCGGTGAAAGAAAACATCTTGATGAAACCATATCATGATGGTAGGGGCTTTTTCTAATGTCCGCCTTGCTAGTTACCACCCACAAATTAAGAATCTATCGTCAAACACCAATAGGTGTGTTCCGGCAACGGTAAAAAAAAAACTAAAATCCACAAATGGTAAAGAAACGAGTAAACAGTTACAGACACGTTCAGTAATTTTAGATAGGTACCTACTAGCTGTGCTTTTGTCTCCTTCTGCGTAGTGTATCGTATTAAAAAACAGTAATTTAAAATAATTCAGTTGTGTAGAAATGCTTATGCAATTCATTCAACATCATTGATTCATTCATTCAGCATGGAAATTCAACATCGATGATTTAACCATAAGTCGCGCTTTGTGAATTTTTCCGATTCCTGAAATGCAGCCTTAGCATCATAAATGTTAATACAGAGTATATAGACTATTTTATCGAATCAAACTTCATATATCAATCAAATTTCATTAAACTCAGTCCAGTAATACCTGCGTGATAGGCATACAAATTAACCGCCAGGCAGAAAAATTTTTGCTAAACCGTCGAAATGTATATTGTTAGCTTAATTCTTTTAGTTTTTTGTTATTTTAAATAACTTCGAGTACTACTTTATTATAGCTGTAAATTGATAAGCCAAATGTTTTTAAAATACTAATTTTTGTAATAATGTTAATGTTCACATGCGATTAATATATTACATCAAAATTTATAAAGAATTTTTATCATATAAGTCACCAGTATCTTATAAGTTTAATATAAATTAATTAAGAGTAAATGTTAAAGTTTTACAATACTTAAGATGATTTAGTATGAAAATACATTAAGCACATTTTTTTACCTTTACAAAAAATTATTTAAAGGCATATAAAATTAGCATAAAAGGAATAATATTTATTCAGATTCAATGAAGTCAAATAATGAAAAGTAGAAAAACGAGTAAACTTACTGTATTTGTAATCGAAATCATTTTGTCTGTGATTATTTTTGAGTCTATTCGTTTCTCATTGACTTCTTTTAGATACTTATGAGTTCTCCAACATGAACATTACTATTTATGATGCATAAAACTTTTATTCCACAGCATTGTGTTTATGTACGGACGAGGGTAAGAATTAAGAAAGGAAATATGATCAGTTCGAGTGCAGTCCGCCCTGATCACGTTTATATGCGTTGTTTGAGCAAATCTATTGGAAGAATGAATTAAAGAAGTAAATTTAATTTTTTTTTTGTTAAGTTTAGTCAAAATAATAATTAAAATATTAGCGTTAAATTAGATTTTAAATTTTTTATGTTTTGTTTTTTGTTATCCGTGTCTGTCTGTAGCATCGTAGCTTCCAAACGGATGAATCGATATTTATATATATATTTTTTTATATTTCAAAGGCGATTTGATCGAGAATGTTCTTAGCTATGATTTAAGAAAATCTGAGAAAAGATTATCAACGCTTATCTACTTCTACATGTATGATCAAGTCATAATTTAGTATTCTGTTACTTCAATTATATTAAAAGAACATGGCAAACTTGACCTGATGCTGCAGCATCTTCTAAAATCTGCAGAGTATCTAACTCCTCACTAACTTACAACAGAGATATTGTGGTTGAGCTCATTGGATATGATGGATACGTTATTATCACATATTTCATGAAAAGGTTACTTCGTGTCGGGATTTTTTAATTTTAAATTTGTCTTGTATTATAAGTTATGTCTAAATGTGAAATCACGGCTTAATTTATCAATATTATTTTAAATCACTATTTAGAAAGAAAGTACATTGTGCTCTATACTGAAATTTGTATTCCTTTCATGATAAAGAATTATTAGACTCGCTAACTTTTTAAATTGAAATAAATTAGTAGTTCATATTAATTAGTATCTCGATTGTTTATCATTGTTTACTGCTTCAATATCTTCTTTGTTCTATTCTGATGATTTTGTTTGTCCTATTCTGTATTTAGTAATTTTTTATAGATATATTTTATAGAATTATTTTAATAAGTTTAATTATTAATTATTAATTAATTAATTTTAATTATTATTATAAGTTCTTTATTTCACTTTTATCATACACTAGCTGTACTCCACGGTTTCACCCACGTTAATTTTATCCGACAATCATCGTGCCGCCAACGTTACCGTAAGGCCTATTATTATAATAATTGTACTCACTTCCCGTACTTGGTTACAGCTTTCCAGATTGCTTGACTTTGATGGTTACTGCTTCGTTTCGTAGAGTCTTAGCGTGAAGTTAAATAGCCTCAATAAATAGGCTATAAAATACAAAAACTTTTTTTGCTGGGTTTTCTTCGGGGGTCCAAGGTGACAAGGTTCATTCGTGCCACTACTACTACAGTATTATAGTAACAGACCTGAACTGAGTGTTTAAATATTTTAATTTTTTTCCTAAACCATGTTTCCAAATAACAGGCGTTAAATGACAAAGTTTAACTTCATAAAATTGTCTTTATGCCATCATCATCATTTTAATCCATAGTAACATTTTTTCTTAAGGATTAAAATGATACCTGTTCATAAATCATTTTTTAATCTTCAACAAAATTTTGTCAAAAAATAGGTTTTTCTGGCATATATATATAAGAGATAGGCATATGCTATCGCAGATTTTTTTTTAATACTTGGGACCAATATTTTTGTTGAATATTGTATTTACGTTTTATTAACCATTACGCCAGCGCACGCGGATAAAGCAGTTCTGGAACAATTACACCTCCGACTTACATAACAAAAATCAATATTTAAGGCTAGTTGATAGTAATTGTAGCCTAATGTTAGATATCCTATACTATTTCTCGTGAGTTTGGTTATCATATACAAAAATAATTTTTCAAGTCCGACTGGTGGTTCCAGAAATGAGCGTGCTTAAACAAACAAACAAAAAAACAATGTAGAATTTACTTCCATATTAAAATACATCAAGTTATTTAGGGATCAAATTTATGTATATATATATATTAAAATATACGGGTTCATTAAAATGTTCAAAGAATAATTACAAAAATTACAACAATAATAATCAAAAACCGAAATGGTTTTTTTATTGAATAACTTCCTAATTTATCGGAGTTCATAGCAAAATATTTATAAACATGAGAAGCCCGACCTTAATATTGCCTAGTTCGTAAAAACGTGTAGGTGACAACACAACCCAACACATAAAGAACTGAATTTATTCCCTGTATAAAAGTCGAGAGGTAAAACAAACAGCTAGGGAGAGCTTGCCCGCTGTGTCTGCGGGGACATCTTCATGAAAATTGTCCACACATTCAACAGGGGGCTGGCGTTAACTTATATGTTGATGATTCTGCCACGATGATATATTCACTTACATGAAGTGACATCTTAATACTCGTGAAACACGTTAAAACGACAAAATCATTGTAAGTTGTGGAAAGTCTAATAAAGTTCTCTAACTCTTACCTTTGTCGTACCGTGCAGATGTGGAATAGTATTCCAGACATGTTCCGCCTTTTCTATGATATTGGGTCCTTTAACCGAGGCGTGAAGAAGTTTTTCAGTAGGCTGGCATGATATCGACGACTGTCGATGAATTTGTGTCCCCGACAGTCGCAGTTGTTTGTGGACTGTACCTTCCTTACCTTCATGTATACATTCATTGTGTCCGAGGTACTATAAAAAAAACTATAGGTATACATTTATTAGATAAAATATTTCTAATTTCTTTCACAATTTTACAAAATTTATCAGCTCGTATTATTTACAAATGTTATGAAACTCAAGTGATTATTTATTTGAACGCGCGTATTAAAACTACCAGACATGTTACAAACCAGTAAAAAAATATTTTTGCATTTTATAGCTTATTTATTGAGTAAAGTTATGAACTATGTAACTTTAAGCTATAACCCTAAGAAGCGGAACGGTAACCATGAAGATCAAGCTAATAGGCAAGCTATAGGCAAGTATGGTAAGTGACAACAAGTGGCGGTATTAGCGGTGGCACGGTGGGACAGTGGGTCGAATAAATTGAACTCGGTTGAAGCTATGGAGCAGAGTTGGTAATATAATAATAAAGCATTTATTTATTAATTAAAAAAGAAAATGTTGCAAGATTTGTACTTAGAACTCTTTTAACTTGGGTAGCAGTTGATATTAATCGAATAACCTTACGTGTTTATACCAGAAGCGTCATAATTATATGTAGTAGCTCCACTTTAGGAAAAATCAGTTTCATTCCATTAAAACCATCTAGTATCCTAACTAATTTCATATGTAAAATAGAATATCGATCTCAATAATGGAGCCGTGATGTATTATAAAAATGCACTGAAAAATCTCCCATATTACGACTTTATGACTAGCTCGCTTTTCATTTACTCAAAGGAGTCCACGAAACTCCATTTTTGCTTTGATATATTTTTGATACATGTTTTGTGAGCTCTTATTTGATGTGATTTTACAATAACTGGTAATAATTATCCTGTGTACCTGTTATTTGATTAGTTACGAAATTAATGTCATGCTTTTAAAAATAATGATTTTAACTTACTTCAAAAAATAATCTATAAAAATATTAACTAAGAGTTCGGAGCTATTTTTGTTTCAGTAGAAATTAGAAATTTTAAAACAATAATTTAATTATGTTACTCAAGACATTGTCCTTATTTAGCGTGGACGTAAAAGCTGTATTTCATTTTTCTATGTAAATGCACAAATAATAAAAATCGTTTGCGGTTAGGGGAACCCTGTCAGGAAGGAAGTAAGTAAAAATAAAATAAATAAAGTACCTATTATTTAAAAATCTGTTAGTCCGATTTATAAAGAAGACATTCATGAAGATAGTTCATAAATTCATAGTTACGTTAAGTGGGCTTAACTTGCGACACACAATTTATCTTAGGTGCGGAGTGCCAGCTAACTGTTTTGCTGCAAGTGTTTTGTTTGGTTGGGCGTAATTTTGAGTCCGTGGTATCTTCTACGGTATTAATTTAAATGATAAAAAAGATAAAATGCAAAAGACAATTTTAATCTACATGACATTCCCAATTTGAAAAAAATAGCTTCGCGAATACCTAATATTTTTAATTATTATGGTGAAGATAAAAATGGTTACTCTGAGTCAACCTTGATATAGGACCTTAAGAGATAGATTATCTGGGCTTTTTGAAGTTCTACAATTATTTAGTACATTATTTTGACTTATTTCATATGGTTTAGCCAACGTAACCGAAAATCAATTTATTGACGACTTGATAACAAAACATTGGATTTTCTGTACTACACAAAAACTATATACAAACCTTCCGTAAAAAAAATCTCTAAATAACAGTGAAAATTGTATAAATATCCATTGCGTGCTTTAGATGAAGTACGCACAAACAACTTTAAAGACAGACAGCGACTTTCTTTTATATCCTGTGTTGACATTAATAATTTATAGTCCTACATATTTTCCCACACAGACAGGCAGACAGATAGACAGAATATACTTGAATTTGGCTAATTTTCCCACGCCGTTTAAGTCGACACTTCCGTATGGGTCATACGTGATGTTCTTAAACTAGTTCATATATACTCCGTCCGTTCACTACTGCTAACTTTGTAATATAAATTAGTTTATTAATTTAACCATTAGATTAATCATGAGTCTAAAGGAATAAAGAAAAGCTACTATGTAAAAAATATACATATTCAGGTAATGATTACAAATTTTTAATATAAACGTAATATATAGTTTTTCGTGTAAAAAGCTCAGAGCTTCATTTAATATCATTATTTTTTTCGTCTTTTTTTTTTATTCATAATATTTTACTGTTATAAAAGCGAACCCAATTTTAAAAAGGACTCCACAATCAGCTCGTATTTTTCGTCCTAATACCAAAGGCTAATAAAGCAAACCAAATTTGCCAGAGGCTCTCGCTGGATACCGCCGAACAAAGAGTGGGATTAGATAACGAATACACAAAAACAAATAAAATTCCTTTCTTTGTCGCTATTATTTGTGTTCCCATGCTTCTGTGATCTTTTCCTATGACATTAAATGGGATTTTTAATGAACTCGATTTTGTAATAATAGTACTTTTCAAATTAGAATTATATACTATATGAGTAATTCCATTAGTTTTGAAATGATTTTTCGGGAGGGGATTATCGATTTTGCTCTAAGTTGTGCATTTTGAAGTACCTTATAAAGTATGTCAACATACCAAATTTCAGCTATCTAAGTGCTATAGGTCATGAGGACAACCCTTCCAAAGGTCTCAGGATTCTGTTTGATCAAGGATCCTTGATCGTCGAATTTGTGAAAATAGGCTCAAAATGGTGATTTTAGATTCGAATGGCTAGTTCTTATGACATATGGCACTTACAGGGCTGAAATTTGTTATGTGGGCATAGTTTACAAGGGACTTCAATAGATTAAAAGCAAAAAAAAAAAAAAAAAGATAAAAAATAATAATAATAATAAATATTAAATTATAGATTAAATTAAAGGCTCTTTATATGTAACATGTATGCGGCTACGCACGTGTTTGTTACGCAGTCATTATTATCATTCCGTAATTTACTGTTACTCAGATTATTGACAATTCGTATAGCCTATCAATTGAGAAATTATATGTCATAACTCTCGTGTACAAATTTTTATCAATATCGGTTGAAAAATTTTATTATTTTGTTACAATTTGTAAAACTTTATTGAAAATTCTTATAGTCCATCAATCATGGAATTACTTAAACTTTCCGTGTAGGTACAAAATTTCATCGAAATCGGTTGAGAATCAATATAAAAATATTTTTGGGATTTTTTTTAAGACTTCTAAAAGTATGATTGAAAATTTTATCATAATTGCCATTTTTTAGTTAAATCCGAACATACAAAACAGATAGATTAAAATCAAGGACATATTCGTGAACAGTGTCTTTTATATAGGAAAAAAATACATAGACAGTACTACAGATTTATTGGTATAGATGAATATTACTTATTTATTATAAGAACATCAACAGATAGCAATACATAGCAATAACAAAATAGCTTCACTTAAAGTTCTTAAGTACTTATTCCCAGTCTTATCCATTCTAGTTAGAGCATAGATCCATCTTTACGTTCGCATCTCTGCCACATGTAATCTTCTTTGATCCATTTCATTCGTTGAAAGCATAGTTATTCCCTGATCAGTAATAAAATTGAAGTGTTGATGACTCAGTTGTGCCGTGTACGAACAACACATCGATCGACGTGAGTTCTAATCACTACAATCAGCCTCAGCTTTCAGTGAAGAAAAACATCGCATGATCGTAGTGTAGTTTCTAATGCCCGCCTAGGCTAGCTACCACTCTCTAGTTGTAAATCTATCGCCAAGCAACTACAGGTATGTCCGGCATTTGAGAGCCAGTTGGATCACTTCGCCATTTAACATCACGTGATATTGTGTGCATAACGCTAAACTTATAAAGAATTTTAATAAATGTATAAATATAAAGTTTCATGATTTTGAAGACATTATTTTAATCGGTATAGACTTAGCGTTGTAGCCAAAATCTTATATGATCAAAAGTGATGATGTGGCCCAAGATGGTAGCGCGTTAAGCCTAGTGAAAGACTGGCTCTCAAGTGCAGCTGCCGGAACACACCTATTGGTCTTTGGCGACAGGTTTTTCATCTTGAGGGTGGTAGCCTGCTATGCGGGTATTATCAAAAGCCCTTCACCACCATGCTATGGTTTCATCACGATGTTTTCATTCACCGAAAGCTCAGGCTTATTTCAGGGATTCGAACTTACGTCAACAACGAAATCAATGTAAATTATTTCTGATAAAATCATTGGATAAAAATAGTATTTGACGGAAGGAAACCATGATCACTAACACTTCAACCCTTTTAATGCGGGTTGACATGTAAATCTCAAAGTTCATGCATAAACAATATAAAGGGACTTCAATTAGTGAACTTAAGGAACATGGGTACGTAAGCCTAAATATTGTCAAACATTAATGTACCCCGGGAACGTACGCATAATTTTTACAAAATATCTTTTAAGTTACGCAGAGAATAGAATTAACATTTTACCTTTACAACGATTTCATTATATTGTTTAAAGTAAGTCTTAGGATGTACGTTATTAGTTTCATTCTTATATATAGGTGAGGACTAAAATGTTTGCAGTAATAACGTTTTGGATTCTATCTGTGTATTTCTACTAATATGGTTTTCTTAGAGCCGGTAAGAGCAACCTTTGGTAAGTTGCGGACCAAACTTTGGGATGTTAGCATTGTTGACGAAGTTGGGGGTCGTAGATTATAGATAATTGTAAAAAAACATAAGGAATACCGACAACAGTAAAAATTAAGCTTTCCTCTAACAAAAATTGATCAACGCGGCTAAAGAAGTTTTCACTTCAAAAACGGTTAACATTATTACCACATTATATAATATATCAAGTGCTATCCTAAAAGTATATGAATCGCAATAATACTGTTAGTGAGAAGTTTGATCTTCAGAACCAGGTTGAGTAATGTTGAAATCAATTCAACCAACACACAGCCGCAAAGTGTTTTACAAAATTTTCATCAGTAAGCCTTGTTTGATATTTTTATTTATTAATTTTTATCATAGAAAACAACTATTCACATTCATTATGTACAAATCACTATTTTCGCGCACGATTTTAAAAAGCCGGGCCAAAGCAGAGCGAGTCCACATCCAGTGCGATGCTCGGACGTTGCCTTTATACGACTTTGAAGGTTTCGACTTAGTATTTATAGTTTGGCATTACGACGCTAACTTTCGATAAACTATAATATTTTTAACGTTGTTCATTGTAACACGCTAAGCCTCGAGTGGATATTAAATGCCTTAACCACCATGCTATGATTTCAAAACGATATTTTTCTACAATGAAAAATCAGGCTTATTGAAGAATTCGGAATTTATGTTGATTGATGTGGTGTCCGATCACGATTCCACTAAGCAATTGTTAGTATAAAAGTACATATCTAGTAGTAGTATCTTTAATAATTTTATTAAGTATTTGAAATCAGAACATACTCGATACTGGTACGACTTGGCTTCAGTTGAGAGTTCGCTTGCGATAGAACCAAGTTCAAGATAAACCGTAATTGAAATGTCAGAAGCATTCTTTGTAACTGGATTAAATATTTTCCTTTTACAACTTAAATGCAATGTAAAGTTGTCTCAGTGTATCTCGAATATCATTTTTTTCAAAGAAAACAATTTTTATAGAGATACTTTATCAGACAAAAGTTTAAAACTATGTATGATTCAATTATTAATATAATTTTATACTTTTTAGTTCAGTATTCATTTAATAATCTACATATCGCAGAGAGATGATAAAACGGAGATTTGATCAAATTCCTAAGTTAAATGATCAATTCAAGGAAATTGTTAAAAAAACAAATCTTTGAGGTGATTTTCCTAAAGAAGAAACTGATTTGATCAAATCGCTTAACAGTTTTAGTGAAAAGATGAACACACAATTATTATTAATTTTATGATTTTTTTTACTTATATACATATGCCTAACATCTCAATCGGATATACCAGGAAGTGGTTAGAAATTGTTTTTTTCATATTTTCATGTAACATAGGTATGTAGCTTTTATTTAACTTGCAACGTTCGTTTGTAATTAGCAACTTACATACGAACGTTGCAAGTTAAATAAAAGCTTGAACTAAATTGCAACGGATATTTTTGTGATTTGCCATTATGACTTATTGAAGCAATGATGGCTCAGTTGGTAGCGTGTACAGACTCCTCGTCGATTGACGTGGGTTCGAATCCCTGCAAGGAGCCTGAGCTTTCGGTGAAAGAAAACATCTTGATGAAACCATATCATGATGGTAGGGGCTTTTTCTAATGTCCGCCTTGCTAGTTACCACCCACAAATTAAGAATCTATCGTCAAACACCAATAGGTGTGTTCCGGCAACGGTAAAAAAAAAACTAAAATCCACAAATGGTAAAGAAACGAGTAAACAGTTACAGACACGTTCAGTAATTTTAGATAGGTACCTACTAGCTGTGCTTTTGTCTCCTTCTGCGTAGTGTATCGTATTAAAAAACAGTAATTTAAAATAATTCAGTTGTGTAGAAATGCTTATGCAATTCATTCAACATCATTGATTCATTCATTCAGCATGGAAATTCAACATCGATGATTTAACCATAAGTCGCGCTTTGTGAATTTTTCCGATTCCTGAAATGCAGCGTTAGCATCATAAATCTTAATACAGAGTATATAGACTATTTTATCGAATCAAACTTCATATATCAATCAAATTTCATTAAACTCAGTCCAGTAATACCTGCGTGATAGGCATACAAATTAACCGCCAGGCAGAAAAATTTTTGCTAAACCGTCGAAATGTATATTGTTAGCTTAATTCTTTTAGTTTTTTGTTTTTTTAAATAACTTCGAGTACTACTTTATTATAGCTGTAAATTGATAAGCCAAATGTTTTTAAAATACTAATTTTTGTAATAATGTTAATGTTCACATGCGATTAATATATTACATCAA
Source organism: Saturnia japonica (assembly GCA_033032175.1). Classification (NCBI taxonomy): domain Eukaryota; kingdom Metazoa; phylum Arthropoda; class Insecta; order Lepidoptera; family Saturniidae; genus Saturnia; species Saturnia japonica. Next base: position 522,957 of record CM065320.1, on the reverse strand, counting down.
AATTTATAAAGAATGTTTATCATATAAGTCACCAGTATCTTATAAGTTTAATATAAATTAATTAAGAGTAAATGTTAAAGTTTTACAATACTTAAGATGATTTAGTATGAAAATACATTAAGCACATTTTTTTACCTTTACAAAAAATTATTTAAAGGCATATAAAATTAGCATAAAAGGAATAATATTTATTCAGATTCAATGAAGTCAAATAATGAAAAGTAGAAAAACGAGTAAACTTACTGTATTTGTAATCGAAATCATTTTGTCTGTGATTATTTTTGAGTCTATTCGTTTCTCATTGACTTCTTTTAGATACTTATGAGTTCTCCAACATGAACATTACTATTTATGATGCATAAAACTTTTATTCCACAGCATTGTGTTTATGTACGGACGAGGGTAAGAATTAAGAAAGGAAATATGATCAGTTCGAGTGCAGTCCGCCCTGATCACGTTTATATGCGTTGTTTGAGCAAATCTATTGGAAGAATGAATTAAAGAAGTAAATTTAATTTTTTTTTTGTTAAGTTTAGTCAAAATAATAATTAAAATATTAGCGTTAAATTAGATTTTAAATTTTTTATGTTTTGTTTTTTGTTATCCGTGTCTGTCTGTAGCATCGTAGCTTCCAAACGGATGAATCGATATTTATATATATATTTTTTTATATTTCAAAGGCGATTTGATCGAGAATGTTCTTAGCTATGATTTAAGAAAATCTGAGAAAAGATTATCAACGCTTATCTACTTCTACATGTATGATCAAGTCATAATTTAGTATTCTGTTACTTCAATTATATTAAAAGAACATGGCAAACTTGACCTGATGCTGCAGCATCTTCTAAAATCTGCAGAGTATCTAACTCCTCACTAACTTACAACAGAGATATTGTGGTTGAGCTCATTGGATATGATGGATACGTTATTATCACATATTTCATGAAAAGGTTACTTCGTGTCGGGATTTTTTAATTTTAAATTTGTCTTGTATTATAAGTTATGTCTAAATGTGAAATCACGGCTTAATTTATCAATATTATTTTAAATCACTATTTAGAAAGAAAGTACATTGTGCTCTATACTGAAATTTGTATTCCTTTCATGATAAAGAATTATTAGACTCGCTAACTTTTTAAATTGAAATAAATTAGTAGTTCATATTAATTAGTATCTCGATTGTTTATCATTGTTTACTGCTTCAATATCTTCTTTGTTCTATTCTGATGATTTTGTTTGTCCTATTCTGTATTTAGTAATTTTTTATAGATATATTTTATAGAATTATTTTAATAAGTTTAATTATTAATTATTAATTAATTAATTTTAATTATTATTATAAGTTCTTTATTTCACTTTTATCATACACTAGCTGTACTCCACGGTTTCACCCACGTTAATTTTATCCGACAATCATCGTGCCGCCAACGTTACCGTAAGGCCTATTATTATAATAATTGTACTCACTTCCCGTACTTGGTTACAGCTTTCCAGATTGCTTGACTTTGATGGTTACTGCTTCGTTTCGTAGAGTCTTAGCGTGAAGTTAAATAGCCTCAATAAATAGGCTATAAAATACAAAAACTTTTTTTGCTGGGTTTTCTTCGGGGGTCCAAGGTGACAAGGTTCATTCGTGCCACTACTACTACAGTATTATAGTAACAGACCTGAACTGAGTGTTTAAATATTTTAATTTTTTTCCTAAACCATGTTTCCAAATAACAGGCGTTAAATGACAAAGTTTAACTTCATAAAATTGTCTTTATGCCATCATCATCATTTTAATCCATAGTAACATTTTTTCTTAAGGATTAAAATGATACCTGTTCATAAATCATTTTTTAATCTTCAACAAAATTTTGTCAAAAAATAGGTTTTTCTGGCATATATATATAAGAGATAGGCATATGCTATCGCAGATTTTTTTTTAATACTTGGGACCAATATTTTTGTTGAATATTGTATTTACGTTTTATTAACCATTACGCCAGCGCACGCGGATAAAGCAGTTCTGGAACAATTACACCTCCGACTTACATAACAAAAATCAATATTTAAGGCTAGTTGATAGTAATTGTAGCCTAATGTTAGATATCCTATACTATTTCTCGTGAGTTTGGTTATCATATACAAAAATAATTTTTCAAGTCCGACTGGTGGTTCCAGAAATGAGCGTGCTTAAACAAACAAACAAAAAAACTATGTAGAATTTACTTCCATATTAAAATACATCAAGTTATTTAGGGATCAAATTTATGTATATATATATATTAAAATATACGGGTTCATTAAAATGTTCAAAGAATAATTACAAAAATTACAACAATAATAATCAAAAACCGAAATGGTTTTTTTATTGAATAACTTCCTAATTTATCGGAGTTCATAGCAAAATATTTATAAACATGAGAAGCCCGACCTTAATATTGCCTAGTTCGTAAAAACGTGTAGGTGGCAACACAACCCAACACATAAAGAACTGAATTTATTCCCTGTATAAAAGTCGAGAGGTAAAACAAACAGCTAGGGAGAGCTTGCCCGCTGTGTCTGCGGGGACATCTTCATGAAAATTGTCCACACATTCAACAGGGGGCTGGCGTTAACTTATATGTTGATGATTCTGCCACGATGATATATTCACTTACATGAAGTGACATGTTAATACTCGTGAAACACGTTAAAACGACAAAATCATTGTAAGTTGTGGAAAGTCTAATAAAGTTCTCTAACTCTTACCTTTGTCGTACCGTGCAGATGTGGAATAGTCTTCCAGACATGTTCCGCCTTTTCTATGATATTGGGTCCTTTAACCGAGGCGTGAAGAAGTTTTTCAGTAGGCTGGCATGATATCGACGACTGTCGATGAATTTGTGTCCCCGACAGTCGCAGTTGTTTGTGGACTGTACCTTCCTTACCTTCATGTATACATTCATTGTGTCCGAGGTACTATAAAAAAAACTATAGGTATACATTTATTAGATAAAATATTTCTAATTTCTTTCACAATTTTACAAAATTTATCAGCTCGTATTATTTACAAATGTTATGAAACTCAAGTGATTATTTATTTGAACGCGCGTATTAAAACTACCAGACATGTTACAAACCAGTAAAAAAATATTTTTGCATTTTATAGCTTATTTATTGAGTAAAGTTATGAACTATGTAACTTTAAGCTATAACCCTAAGAAGCGGAACGGTAACCATGAAGATCAAGCTAATAGGCAAGCTATAGGCAAGTATGGTAAGTGACAACAAGTGGCGGTATTAGCGGTGGCACGGTGGGACAGTGGGTCGAATAAATTGAACTCGGTTGAAGCTATGGAGCAGAGTTGGTAATATAATAATAAAGCATTTATTTATTAATTAAAAAAGAAAATGTTGCAAGATTTGTACTTAGAACTCTTTTAACTTGGGTAGCAGTTGATATTAATCGAATAACCTTACGTGTTTATACCAGAAGCGTCATAATTATATGTAGTAGCTCCACTTTAGGAAAAATCTGTTTCATTCCATTAAAACCATCTAGTATCCTAACTAATTTCATATGTAAAATAGAATATCGATCTCAATAATGGAGCCGTGATGTATTATAAAAATGCACTGAAAAATCTCCCATATTACGACTTTATGACTAGCTCGCTTTTCATTTACTCAAATGAGTCCACGAAACTCCATTTTTGCTTTGATATCTTTTTGATACATGTTTTGTGAGCTCTTATTTGATGTGATTTTACAATAACTGGTAATAATTATCCTGTGTACCTGTTATTTGATTAGTTACGAAATTAATGTCATGCTTTTAAAAATAATGATTTTAACTTACTTCAAAAAATAATCTATAAAAATATTAACTAAGAGTTCGGAGCTATTTTTGTTTCAGTAGAAATTAGAAATTTTAAAACAATAATTTAATTATGTTACTCAAGACATTGTCCTTATTTAGCGTGGACGTAAAAGCTGTATTTCATTTTTCCATGTAAATGCACAAATAATAAAAATCGTTTGCGGTTAGGGGAACCCTGTCAGGAAGGAAGTAAGTAAAAATAAAATAAATAAAGTATCTATTATTTAAAAATCTGTTAGTCCGATTTATAAAGAAGACATTGATTTAAGTTTTATATGTCTATCTAATACTTTTAAGTGAGAAATTCTTGTATAGTATATGTATATGTAATTGGTTTTTCGGAAACGGCTCCAACGATTTGGATGAAATTTTGAATATAGTCTTTTGCAATTAAAGTATACCAAGATACGTGTTTTCCTTCATTTTAGATACCGAGCAAAGCTCGGTTGCCCTTATATTATGTTTATTATGTACTACTGAACTACTGAACACACGTCTGAAGAATAGTTATACAACCGGCCGCGCACGATGCTTGTTTACTCGAATCTCGATACTCACACGCGTAGAAAAAATCTTGTATATAACTGAATGAAATAGAGTGATAAAAAGTTGCCTAGAAAGGACATAATGCTTTTTCCTTACGTGACGACTGACAACTCCCTTTTTTTTTAACGTAGAGAAACCCATCATGGGGTGTGTAACCAGCTCGGGGGGACGAGTGGTTATGTGAGACTCCTACTCACTAAAACTCCACGGTGTACCATCCGCCGCCATACTGGGGCGACGCGGGGACTGGGGTGGCATACAGCCGCGCCGCCCAGCAGCCGGCCCGGCTATATTTTGGGCCCCGGCTATACCGGGCCCCGGCCTAAGTAGGAGACAGCTCAGTACACCCTAGCCGTCTCCTCCATCCGCCGAACTTGTTCAATGAGGAAACGGGCCCCCCGACCCGTCTCCTCTGGTTCGACTAGGCTCTCACCACACTCACCAGCGAGAGGTCTCCTTCAAGAGCTGCGGCCAGAGTGCGGCGCTGCTCCTTCCACGCAGCACACTCATCAAGAGTGTGCTGCGCCGTATCCTCCGCAGCCTCGCACTCATGGCACGCAGTGGAGAGCTCCCTCCTGGCTATTTTATGCAGGTACTATCCGAAGCATCCATGTTCGGACAGCACCTGCACAAGCCTAAACGTCAGGCAGCCCTGCTCCCTATTACACTACTCCCGGAGGCCCGGGACGACTGACAACTCCTACCGCAAGCCGCGTTAAGCACCTTCGTTCTAAAAATCTGTGTAAGCCATTTTTATTGACATAGGTGTGAAAATCATAGTCTATAACAAATATACTTACTTATTAGTATGTTTATCTACTTTAGCATGTGCCAACATTTACCTAAGATCAACCCCACAAGACTATGACAATGAAATTGAGTTTACGAGCAAATAAGGGATTGTAATGCATAGAAAAATACTATATAATTTTAAATGGAGCTGTGACGCTAGAAATTTAGCAAAAAAAAAAGATAATTAAAAGGACCAGAAAAAACGAAACTGATTGGTTGTTTATCACATTGAGCTTAGCTTCAAGGCATCAACGCAAATATCGTCAGATCCGCAGACAGCGCGACAATGATACGAATTTTAGTTCCTAGTCACCGGCTTCGGCAACAATGGGCGACTTCAATCCATTTCCGAACACAAATCTCTCACCGTTGGCGTTGACTTTACCTCGAATATCGGACCAAATCTCCGGATCGTGTTTACGGAATTATTTCCGGAATTGTATCCGTTGCGAATGGATTTGCGGTTTTGTTTTAGAGGGTTCTCATCTCGAACAGATGTTACGACTGTGAGTAGTTTTGTTGATCTGTAGCGATAAATTGTGTTTCATGAAAGTTTATATTAGCGAAATGCTTATTGCTTTTTGAAATGATTCTATGTTAAATTAATAAAAAACCTTACCTAACCTTAGAAGCATAAGTTTAGACTGTCCTTATGTTTCTAAGTTATATTATTTTACTTTAGTATAACTAATGATAATGATAATTACGATGAAGATACATTACTATAAATATAATGACAATTATAGATGCATTTAATATAATATAAATAATATTTCCGTTTTAATAAATAAATAGAAGAATACAGAACATACTTCTGTTTAATAGTCTGCCTCATTACGACCAGTAAGCGTAACTGCTATTATCGAGGTCCTGGGTTCGATTCCCAGGTCGAGCAAAGTGTTATTGGGTTTTTCTATGAAATTCCTCAGTAACAGCTCGGAGTTTGGCTTTGTGCCCGATTAATGGCGATGTGGAGGCTCGCCTCGTATAATATGGTCCTAAAAACATACACAGCGAACTATAGGTGTACATTAATTATTACATCTCTGCCTAACCCTTTAGGGGTACAGGCGTGATGGTATGTTATACTATGAGACTAGAGAAAACGGCGGATGAAAGAACAGTGCACGTAGCAGAGATGCGAATATTGAGATGGATGTGCGGAGTGACAAGAATACATATAATATAGAATGAGCATGTTAGAGGAAGCGCGAAAGTAGCGCAGCAGTGACAAAAATTAAAAAGAGTGGAAGATTAGGCTGGTATGGGCATGTTATGGGAAAAGATGAAAGTCATGAGGCGAAAAAGACAATGGACAATGTAAGCGGTGTAAGACGTCTTAATAATCCTTTTTTTTTAATTATTTATGATCTGATAATAGACCTCCAACTATAGTTGCAAACTTTGTATAAGTAACATGACAATGTTAAATATAAAAAATATAAAAGTTTCCTTTAGTGAGGAGAAAAGTAACATTTAAAATAATAGTAATTCAATATTACAAACTTAATAATTATTTAGTAATTACATACAGACATCCATTTTCATATATGTATGTAAATTGTTGTTCAGGTGATTATGAAATTAAAAGAGAATTTAATATAAATTTATATTATACCAAAATATGGCCACTTACATGACTTCTGTCCTTATATTTTCTGTATCTATAAATTAATACGAGTATATTTGTTTCTTTTCTTATTATGAAATCATCTGAGGAGTTCTCTAGCTTCGAGATATTGAAGTGCAGAATGATTCATTGGATTGATTCATATATTATTCAGACGCGCTACACTTTCATCTCATTTGGAACAATATCCAGCATAAAAAATTACTAATAGCTTTGAGACCATGTTTCATCATGATATTTAACAATCTAATAAAATATTGAATGTTGTAACAATATCCTTTTCAATTCCATTTCGTTTATATTATTATGTCATCATCTCAAGGAAAGGCAATCAAAATCGAGAACATTCAATCAACTTCTACAAGATTACACCGCACAATTTTCATGGAGATCCTTGAGTTCCTTATTTAATTACGGAACAAACTTCGATTATTTCTGGCGTAGGTATTATAACTAAGAAGGTATTAATTGAATAGAAACCGTTGTGAATAAGAGTGATTTTTTTTAAATAAGTAAATAGGTTCACGTAAATACTGCGAATGAAACTTGCCTTTGCTTCTCGGAGAAGTTATAGTTTAGATTCCTGCTAGGATCAGTTAGCAAATAAAGGAGACGGGTATTTCTGGGCCCAGAATGTAACTAGTTGAAATATGGTTTATAAAATCGAATATATTTTTCACAATCAACAAAATATAAGATACTAAACATAAGCCTTTTTAAATATTAATCCTACTTCAAAAATAGTTTGATTGAAGTTTATAACATGATTTCGCTTTTACGAAATATCATAAATCTCTGCTTCTAGATTGCAAAAAACCGTTTTTTTCAGTGACTGTTTGATAATGCATTACATATTAATTTACACCGTTTCCATATTTTTACATCTCTTTTTTTTACTCAGGCCCATGTCTGTATAAAATAGTATGTCTCCTTTATGGGTGGTTTGGTTTGGGTAGAACTTGATAAATGTGACCAAAATACATCATCTAGTCTGAATACAATTGTAATTTATGGCCCACACTTTTCTTAATATTAAAAGAATGAACTTATTATGGTTTTTAAACAAAACCACCGAGAAATCAACAATCTGTCGACAGTCGTTGTTATCACCTACCTGTTACCTACACTTACTTGCATTCACTAGCAACCATCAGACACGTGTACATTGCACCCCACACTCGCAAAAAGCACACAGGTACGCAGGTCGTTAGGGCCTCTCTTTAATTTTTTGTGCTAGATCGTGTAGACAAAAATTGACAGGTCACTAAATACTTATACACATATTCCTTCCTTCCTTCCAGGAGACAAGAACATTTATATTTTAGTTTCGATCGAATTTCTACGGAAAGGGAATTAGCAAATTCGCGACATAATTGCAACTACGGCAACAGCCCAAGCCGAGGTTCGACCACTTTGTCGCCCTTGAGCATGTTGTCACGCTTTCATGGCTGAGTGCCTTAAGGGCTCACCCCCAAGCAATGGTGAAGCTGTAAAAGCCGTCTGAGGCTCCAGAGCCCTTATGGATAAAAGTATTTTTTTTTATTAATAGGTTTACAACAATTGTTACATGGGCACATGCTAAATATTATAAAGATTGTTACATAAATTATTATTTGAACACACTTGCTCATAAAGTGGCTCTAATATCACCGCAATAAGCTACATAATGACACCTGTAATCAAACTGTGATTTTTCATTGCTATTATTCACAAGTGAGTTATAGAGTTTTTTTTTATTTTATTGGTCGAGTTGCTTTGTTCTTAAAATAGTTTCGACACAAAAAAGATAATGATCAATAAAATAAATAAATTAATGTACCTATTGCTTGCTCATTTCATACAACTTCGTATTTAAATAGATAATTTCAACTTGTAAGTGTTTAATAAATAAAACTTTCACTCAAATATAACTTTTGTTTTCTCTGTAATAAAGAAAACTTTAAATTCCTCATTTTATACGTGGCTAAAACGCTATCTGCGGAAAGCCAAAAAATAAGAAACCTCATTCCTTTAGTCTATGGCCGATCGCCATTGTTAGATGCGCGCGCAAACTGATTAATTTTTCCCGCCATAGCGAAAAAAAATTCACAACTCCTTGTCACTCTTGAAATTTTAGTTATTTATTAATTAAAATGTCTACAAGTACTAGTTATGAAGAAAATGATTTATGTTGTACATCGCCCGATATAAGATGTGAAGCCCTTAACGTTATGCAAAGTTTACTACCTGAAAACTCCAAGGAAAAATGATTTTTTATAATTATTTTCTTCACAAGTGTGTTGAAAAACGTCGTATGATACACGTGTGTATTGGTGATTACCGTCCTCGGCTCTCTTAAGACCCTCACCTAACGGCTCGGGTCTCAATGGCTCCTCAGCGGTAATCACCAACATTACACACTTGTACCATAATGTACTATTACAGTGTACAATTTATCAGTAAACACAGCTTGCTTATTTATAAAACGAAGTAACTACTAAAACAGTAAATGTAAATGAAATACATTCAAAAAAGCACATAAATTAGGCTTAAAATGAAGAATAAAATATATCTTATACATGTAATTATTGTAAACTGAAGTGTAAGTAACCTAGTTAAACGTTTAAATTTAATTTAATTAATACCAAATAATTCGACGTTATTGAATTTATTGTACAACTTGCTAATTCTAGATACAGGAGAATTTAAACCAAAAACAGTTTTTCTAAAAGGAGAATTCAATAGGTTATTGTAATAACGAGGGTAATGAGAAGGAATCCTGAAACCAAACATACTCAGAAGTTCAGGACTATCAATATGGATATTAAAGATCTTGAATAATAACATTAAATGAAATATATTTCTACGTGTTTCTAAAGATTCAATTTTAAATTGGTCTAGTATCTTACGATAGTTAAAATATTTTATTTTAATACACAAAGAATAAGCTAAGTGTTTAGTAAACCGTTTTTGAATGCGCTCCAAACACAAAGTATGTGTTGCATAGTGTGGACGCCATACTACAGTGCAGTATTCCAATATATTTCTCACTAATGTATTAAATAAATAAATCTTAGTTCTAGGATCTCGAAATGGTTTCGCGTTTCGGATCACGAAGCCATGTAATACATTCGCTTTTTTAGTAAGATGGTCTATATGAGGTAAAAAAGTGAGCTTACGATCTAATAGTACTCGCAGATCGCGAACGAGCTCTTTCGTTTCTAGGTATGTCCCGTACATATAGTATTTATAATGGGTAGAAAGATATTTTCGGGTAAATATCATATGAGAGCATTTATTCATATCGAGACAACAATCGGTAAGCTTATTAATATCCTTCTGAAGCAAATCCGCATCAATTTGTGATTCCACTACACGGGCTATTTTGAGATCGTGCGCACACATGAATGGTGTGGAATTAATAAAATTTTGTGGTGAATCGTTAATGAAAATATTAAATAAGAGTGGACCTACATGTGAGCCCTGCGGAATGCCAGACCCAATTTTAAATGTTTTAGATGTATACCCATTAATAACAACATAAAAAGAATGATTCATTAGATAAAAACCAAACCATTTGAGGATGGGCCCATGGAATCCGTAAGAAGAAAGTTTTTGTAGTAATAGATCAATGTATCTATAAAATTCAATTCTACTAAAAAAACCTACACCTGACGTATTGTTTTCTGATTCTATTACGGTAACAAATAAATTTAATAAAAAAATCCGATAAAGTAGCATTCAACCAACAACAATTACACTAGCAAAAACCGAAATGTCCAACCTTTACGTTAACCATCTGACGGATAATATTACCGGAATTGGATGCGACAATGCACAACTCGGGTAGACTCTAAGCAGATAGCTTCTGATAGACAAACATGGGTAGCACCTCTCACACATTTTACCGACATTCGGGTCGAAATAATTGCCATTACAATTATTACCAAGTTTGTATAACGTAACTTCTATTAAATTGCGATAATACGAAGCTCTACTTAACAGCCATAAATATGTAAGATACCATGAGGGGTATCATACAATATATTATAATAATGTATATTAAAATGTAAATGATTTTTACGCAATAAAATTTTCAATAAGTATTTCCAGAATTATTTATTACTTGTGGTGTCCCGCGACTCTGCACGCGTTTGTTACACAGTAATTATTTTTATACCGTAATTTTATTTTTGCTCATATTATTGACAAATAACTGGGCGACCGAGCTCTGCTCGGTTTCTCACATAAAAAGACCTATCTAGGTATACTTGCAATGTAAAACCTTATCTAAATACAAAGTCTCATCCAAATCGTTTAAGCCGTTTCCGAGAAACCAATTACATATATGTATATATAAGAATTGCTTACTTAATGTAATAAGATTCGTATAGCTGCTATACTAGAGCATATTCATTTAGGAATAACATATACTTCCCCTGTACAATTTTCATCAAAACAGGTTGAAAATGATTATTATTTTCTACCATTTCTAATATTAATTAGAAATGACTATATATCAATAATTATATTATTGATGATTCTTATAGTTTATCAATTATGAAATTTTCTTGTCAATTTGTAAAAATATTATTAACAATTTTTAAAGCCCACCTATCAAGTTATGATTTATACCAAGTATGGGCAACCTTTGACATGTTGAGGTCCAAACTTTAGCGTGATAATAAGTTCGCGGGCCGCGTTTTAAAGTACTTAGTGCATTTTAAATTAGTTATAATATTTTTTACCATAGATATTAGACATGAAATAATACGACAATGTTATTATAGTACAATTTATTAAAATAACAAAATATAATTTAAAAAATGGTACATTATAATTAAATCGTTAAATTTGCAATTGTTACAAACTATAAAAGTTAAATACATCGAAATCAATGAGACACTTGAGCTTGAATTTGGGAAACAAATCCATCGATATTTGGATTAATTCCACTGATACAAAGACGTAAAGAATTTTCCAAATTATCGTCAGTCAGTCTTGTACGATGTGTTGATTTATTAACTTTCATCATTGAAAAGAACTGTTCGCATTTATAAGTACTGCCAATCGCACAAATCAATTTTCTTGCGAATTTTCTAAGCTGCAGAAAATTGCTTTCTTCTAGGTATTTTTTGTAGAAATCGCACAACTCTACGTCTTTAAATTTGGATTTTAGGAGTGAGTTTTCTTGAATCTCGATCAACTCAATTTGTAAGTTTATTGGAGCTTTTTGTACATTACATTTTGTAGGAGTAGCAAATAAACTGAAACAGTTTTCCATGTTTTTGAAGCGGCTAAATCTGTTCGAAAACTGTTCCCACATTAACTTGAGCTCTTCAGCATATTGAGCATAAGCAATATTTTCATACGCAGAGAGCGTGATAAAATGGTAACTGTTACCAGACAGCATCTGTGACTCCCACAAGCGTAGTTTGATCTGAAACGCTTTCAAATGGCTGTACAAATCATTTACTAACTGTCCTTGTTTTTGAAGTTTCAAACTTAAATCATTCATATAACCTGTAAGATCGACAAGAAATGCTAAGTCACATATCCATTTTGGGTCACTTAATTCAGATAGCGATTTATCTTTTATTTTCATAAAGTCTGCTATCTCATTTCTAAGCTCGTAACACCGTTTCAACATTTTGTCTTTGCTCAGCCATCTGACTTCTCAATAATATGTTACGTGGTTATATTCAGCTGATATTTCATCCAAAAACGCCTTGAACTGACTATGGTTAAGCCCTCGGGATCAAATAAAGTTGATAATTTTTACTATCACATTCATAACATTCTGGAGTCGAATTGACTTAGAACACAAGTACTGTTGGTGGATAATGCAATGAAGGATTTATTCTGTTGCTTTTTCATTCAAAATTTCGATTAAACCTTTACGTAAGCAGACCATAGAAGGTGCACCATCAGTGCATACTCCAATTAATTTTGACCATGGCAAGCCAAAACTTGTTAATACCTTTTGGACTTCAATAAAAATATCCTGTCATGTAGTGGTTCCTTTTAGCGGCTGTAAAGCAAGCAATTCCTCAGTAACAGTGAACTCCTTATCAACACCTCGAATAAACATAGCCTGTTGAGCTGTGTCAGACAAATCGGTGCTCTCGTCTAATGCTATGGAAAATGATTCAAAACCAGCCATACGGTCAGTCAATATTGTTTTTATATCATTAGCCATCATTTCTATACGTCGAACAACAGTTCGTCTTGACAAACTAATTTTTTCAAATTCATTTTTCTTTTCAGGACACAAAATACTGCAAACTTCTAACATACACTCCTTGATTGAGCTAACTATAAAAGTAGCTCAACAACATTATCAAGTGGTGTTCTTGTTTATGATACATTTGTTGATGTTTTTCCAAATTTGCGGTAAGCTTCTGGATTTCGTCTATTCTTAATTGTCCTGTCAGTGAGTGCAGCGTAGCATGGTTAGTTGAGTTGGAATTCTTTCATTACTGAAATGGATTCATTACACAGAAAACAAATAGGCTTACCATTGTGCAAGATAAAAAAGAATTCTTCAGTCCATTTTTCTTGAAACAGCGACCCTCTGTATCTACTTTTCTTTTTTTCCCCCAGACATCATTTTTGTTCAGTATTCGTTCAATAAACTTAATAACAAAGTATAGTTAGTAACCACGCAAGATGTACACAAAGTCACAAAGCAACTTGACGGCTCGAGCAGTTCGCTAGGATATCGAAATAGAACTGAACTTACTTTAGAATAATTGAGAAGCATTAAATATTTTGATGTGTCGCCCGTGAGGCGGCGAACCTCAAAGAATTTGATCGAGCAAGCCGAGTGGCAGCGATTATCAAAGAGTGAGGCGGCAGACATCAAAGGATTTAAGGTTGCCGCCTCACTGTCACTCCCGTGAGTATAAGTACCTAATGTAATATTTTTTTAATTGGGTTTTTTTTTCAAAATATCTCTCGAGCCGGATCATATCTTACAGCGGGCCGGCTGTTGCCCATATATGATTTATACTATCCGTGAACAAAATGTTATCAAAATCAGGTAAGAAATACTAAAAATAAAATAAAAATTATTATCGAAAATACTTATAGCCTATCAACTGACCAATGATATAAACTTCCCGTGTACAAAATTTCATAAGAATTGGTCGGGCTGTTTTAGAGTTAAATCCGGTTATACAAGCAAATAAATAGACAAACAGACAAAAACATGGTATATTCGTGATCAGTGTTCTTCATATAGTATGTCTACTAGAAAGTTTAGAAAAAAATTACGTGCACAGACAGAATTACAAATTTATTAATATGGATTATATTATTGATGGGTAATTTCATCATGTCGCACTTCCGTCACGTGATAAGCGCGCAGTTTTCAATTTTACCTTTCTACTAATTACGCTAAAAAAGTATGCCTTCAAAAATAGTTTTATGTTTATCTATATTAACCAAAAACAAAGCTTCAGATTCATACTTTATTAGTATTTGGTTATTTTAAGAAATGCTTTTTAGTCTAATAATTAAACATTTTAATAATTCATCCAGGCAGTGTGGGCTGCCATTTCAGTCGAGGCTGGGTGACGTCATATTCTAACGACTTAAATAAATTTAACCAGCCTAGCGTTAATAACTTTATCATAAACAAAAGAGTAATTTAGGTCGAATAGACAAAGGCGTCTAAGAACTTAAAATAATTATAGTAAAGGTACTTAATTAATTTTACTTGAGCTATATTTATTTGTTATTTTAGTAAGAATTGAAACTTTATAATTAACTTAGATGTTAGTGTTTTACTATAAGCTTATCTTATCTATTAGGTAGGCTGGCATTGTGACATGATGGTAGGTTATTTTCTACCGTCCGTTCTAGTTGAAAACCTGTCGCGAAACACGTACACTGAGTGCCATTGCAAGTTTTTGAGAAGTATGGCACAGATAAATTTCTTCGGAGTTTTCTCTCTACTTGGCGTAATCTGACTGGCCAAATTCCTCTACCCTAGAAAAGATTCCAGTCAAAAACCTTTTACGCACCATTTTGGCACTTAAGATCAGCTGAGTCTGTGGTCAAACGGTCAAATGTAGCTGAAAATGGTAGCAATAAACATCAAATTGAATCAACTACAACTACTGATGTGTAAAACGGTAGGTGTGCCCTGAGCGACAACTTACTGGAAGTTTATGTAGCCTGGTAACTTAAAGACGTTTCACAACCATGTACCTACCCTACTTACACAGATTAAAAACATGACGTAATAGAATTGTGTGTGATGAATATGATTTTATCTTTTTTATCAAAATCAACTACAAAATATACCTACTTATACAGTCTCTAAATTCCATCCATTGAACTGTAGATAATACAGGGTAGATAATTATTTTGAATTTCTTGGCTGGTGATAGCGACGAACGAAAACAATTTCTTTGAAGTTTTGATGACAAATAAATATTTATAAATTTCAGTCTGCTTCATCAAAACACGCAACGGTATCTTCAAAAATATGTTAATTCCAATGTAACATTTGATCTGTATAAGAAAATAACACATTTTAAATATGTACATTTGTGATTTGAATTCATTCGTAAAAGTGAGAAAGATCTTAAAAACATTTGTGCGTATTTTATATAATAATAATTTCAATATTCTGAATCTTCGTTACTCAATTTTAATAATTGTATTTTTTAATTTACTGAAAATAAACTATTTTTAAGAAAATTATCATAAAAAAATCCAAATCAAAATCAAAAATATGTTAATCAATTTAGGCTCTAACAAAGCACTTAAGAAGTTATGAATGGCAATATACTACTATACATACCTAATTATTTACAACGTAAATTCAATAAAATTAGAATATAGTTAAAAATAAAGATAATAAATGGTTTGGGCATGTAGAGAGGATGAATGAAAGAAGAATGACTAAACAAAATAATAAGACGATTGTGAATGAGTACGTTGTAAGAGGAAGACCCAGACGAACGTTCCACGATCAAATCGGGGACGTACTGAATAAAGGTCAGGTCAAGAGTACGCTAAATCGACGAACACGCATGAAAAGATCAATGAATATTGAAGAAGCGAAAGATGTATACCAGAATTCTAGCAAGTGGAAGGACGTGGCTTCTGCGTACCCCGTTGGGAGAGACGCGTGATGAATTGTATGTTAAAATACTGCGATTAAGTGTTTTTACTCAAAATAGACATGGTATATGCTATGAAAAAAAGTGATCTCCAAGCACCTTTTCATTACGAAAATTATTAAGGAATTCAAAAATGTTGAAATACATACAACACGCATCGCTCGGACGAGGCAAATAAGCTGTCGAGTTAACAGCCCCCTAATATTACCGTGGGGGCTTAACAGCTGTGGCCTAAAAGGCGCCTAGCTAATCCGATAACGTACGAGAGGTAGCTACTACTTAATATAACATTTTAAACTTTCATATTCCTAGGGTTGCCAACTCTTAAAATTTTAACAAATTAATCCTATTTGATTGCGGAATTGATTACTTTGCGGAAATCCATCATAATTACTTTATCCTAATTTTCTTTGCTACTTCCATCTGAAATGATAAAACGGTTATTTTGTCTTTCTGCAACAAAAAAAACGTTTGGTATTAATTGTTGAGTTGAACCTGAAAATTATAAATCTTGAGAAAAAATAATACGGGGTTAGAATCATAGACAGTACACATTTCGATACAATTTGAAATTTTTGTCTGTCGATATGGTTACAGTCGAAATAGTGACCGACAAAATGATGACGATGACCGTCAAAATAGTGACCGTCGAGATGTGAGGGTAACGGTTACGATGGTGACAGTTGTGGTAGTTGTAGTCGAGGTGGTTCCATCGACATAGTGACCGTCGAGATGAGATGGTGATCTTAAGATAGTGACAGTCGAGACGTAGACCGTCAAGTCCGTGATAGTCGAGACAGGTACAGTCGAGATGAGATGGTAACCATTATGTGCGATAGTCGAGATATTGATAGTTTAGGACTTTCATTAATAGCGAAGCGAGTCAATATGACTGATTTTTATCAAAATATGTGTTGTTGTCTAAGTCCATTGGAATGCAAGTGGCCCGTTACTTCAATCCACTAATAATAATAATGGTAATTTTTATTAGGGGCCATATAGTTTTTGCAAACAATTTAAATCAAAGTACAGTTTAACATGGGTTTTAGTAGACAATACTTAAGCATTTAAACTGGCATGCAATATTATTTAAAAATCTCAAAATACACCGAGAGATAAATTCATATTATTTCATTATAAAATTATTTTGATTTTGTTAGATAATTTCGATTCAATATAGAGATAAAATGTAAATCATAATGCTGCATTATTTGTTAGAAAGCTGCTGCAAGCATAGATTCAAATTGGTTCCATTAAGCCATATTTTACTAAATCAACGTATACTTACTTATACTTCTATAATAATTAATATACATTAGCAGTTCCCAAACGTTTAAAGTCACAAACACTCAGCAAATCTGCTTGACTTTATGTAATCCTGAATTAAATGATAACAAATGAGTGAGTGTAATTTAAATGAGTTAAAAAAATATTATGCAATAATGAGTAAGGTTTCCAGAGCTCTTTGGGGGGGTTTAAAGAGAGGTAGGGCACAGATAAATTTCTTTGGAGATTTCTCTCTACTTGTAGCAGCCCGACTGGTAGAATATCCACCCTACAGAAGATCGCGGCTAAATAACCTTGTTTTGTTTTCCTGCGGTGAGTAGGTATCCAGAGCTCCTTCAAGTAGGGGCGTTAAGGACAGCAACGGTCTAGTGACACCTATGGACAAGCGTCCATAGGCTACGGTTGCAGCTTACCATCACGCGGGTTGTATCCTTGTTTGTCACGTTTGTAGGAATTCGTACTATCATCATTGGTGCCTAACTTCATCATGTAGCACATCCGTCACATGAGGCGTCAAAAGAAGTACAACTACGAAAACTTTCCACTACTGAAGTAACTAAAACTAAGTTCTAGCTTTAACGCATTTATATATTAACTTATTACGCACATAAGTGGATATAAATACTTTAAAACTGACAAGCAACCATCGACAACATAAGAAAAAACTTAAGTGTCACAGCAGAAGAGAACATAGACAAAGAAGAAATATGTACAAAGAAAATATGATAAATATCACTACAAAGTACATAGACTGATTAAGTTTAGCCTCCTACAACTAGCTATGCTGCAAACATGATGAAATTAGCCATCAATGAAAGAAAAAGTGAAATAATTAATTGACTTTTAATGTTTTTTAATAGTAAACAAATATTAAATAACGGTGTACAAATAAACCTTATTTTAAGATAGCACGAGGGAAATTTTTTTTGCAGTTATTTTTGTTTTGTTAAGCCAAAAAAATTATACCGTCTTATACCATTTCCAGTTCTTTATTTTCTCGATGACAGCTCTTGTGAAAACTTGAACGAGCGTCTTTTTTACATTATGTATGCATTATTTTATAAAAATATGACGTTTACACACGTACAAGGTTATACCAGAGTCGGAGAAACTGATAGGGATGGAGTTATATCGATAAACGTAACACGATAACAGACCCGATATTTTTTTTTAAATGTAAGAAACTAAACTACTGCCTGATACTTTTGTGCAAATTTATTAACTAATATTATATTTCATTACAAGATGTTACACGTATTAATTTTTGATTGATAATGCCAATTTCTTCAAAATTTTCGAAGCTGTTGTGAAATAAGTAGGTATAGGTAGGTGTACTCGACAATGAAACGAAATAATTATAACGACAGGTAATCTTTATTTATTTATTTAAATCAAAATCTGATGAATCGTAACTATTTATTTCATATCGATATTCATTCAGATCGATATCATTACTTATTTGGTCTCAACACTACAACTATTAAATTAGAACTGTCATTGAGAAAATAAAGAAATGGAAATAGTATAAGTGAGTACCTACATAAGTACACAATTTTTTTTCATAATATTCAGCCTTTTATGTAAAGTTAGGAATAGTATTTATACTTCCAATATTCGTACTTTGTAGTATACTAAAAAGAACATTTGAAAACGCGGTTGAAATTTCTATAAAAATACTGATTTAACAGTAATACTTGTAAGCCTTCACTCGGAAAGTTTGTAAATAATAAAACTACCTGCAAAATAAAGCACAATAAAGTATTCAAAACCGTTTCAGCTATTTACGTCTCTGTTACCGTTTGCGCCGTTTTCGACCCATGGAATAATCCGCTTTATTCCTTGTACGTTTAAGACTATGGTCCCATAAAGAGATTCAGATTCCGCAATCAGGTGAGCGACGAGGGTCTAAGGATTCGCATCTCAACAATTCCAAGTTCGTTATTGACTGATTTTGTAGAACGTGGCAAAATCATGTTTGCATCAACAATAAATTCGGCATTTCTTAAAGGTTAACTTTTTTCTTTTACTGAATTATCTAGTGTCTCGTATTATTACGATGTGTAAACAATTACGGTGAAAATGAAACAACAATATCTACTTACACCGCGTTTATTTTGCAATTGTAGCGTTATGTTTATACCAATACGTATAGATATTAGTCGGTACTAGCGATCGCCCTAAGGTCTAAATTCGACCAGCGACTTTTTGATAATAGACTATTTTCTGTTTGACATTTGCAGTATTCATCAACCTTAACAATGAGTATTATCTACATCACTTGCTGTCATTTTTCGTTGAGTGACAATCTCAATATTTTGGGAAGTTTAAGTTCAATGGCACTGGACTGGTTAGGATTCGCAGATATTAATTTATTTAGTTAAAATTTTAGCTTTTTGCACTCCTTCTCCATA
Source organism: Saturnia japonica (assembly GCA_033032175.1). Taxonomy (NCBI): domain Eukaryota; kingdom Metazoa; phylum Arthropoda; class Insecta; order Lepidoptera; family Saturniidae; genus Saturnia; species Saturnia japonica. Next base: position 503,331 of record CM065320.1, on the reverse strand, counting down.
TAAACTTTAACCATGCCAAATCTCACAGTCTTCCGTGCACGCAATACGCTTGAAACGGGGTAGAAAGCTTTTGCTTCACGTATTAATATATAGATACTTATATAAATATACTTGTTCGATTCGCTTGTCATCAAACTTATTATTTTACCCTAAGTAGACCAAATATCAATCACTATCAGAAAGGGCGGTTTAACTTCGATCCCGCACACCCGCCACGTTCCCTTTTCAATGGCAACTCAATCCTAGGTCCGTTCCCTCGTGTGGACCGCTCTCACGATACAGTAACAATGCACTTGCATTCACTAACAACCAACGGACACATTTACACTGCACACCACACAGGTAATAGGTAGATAGGTTCTGTAAGGGTCCTTTTTTCTTTTTTTGTACTAGTTAAACAAAATTTACACATCACTTAATACACACAAGTTACTATTTTCTCCCAGGAGGCAGAAACATGTATATATGTATAGGTTACTTTAGCTCGAATTCTACGGATAGGGAATTAGTGAGATCGCGATGTTGTGGCATATCCGGCAACAACCCAAGCCGAGGATCGGGCACTTTGGCACCCTTGAGCAAGTTGCCAAATTTTCGCGGCTTCAGCGCTAACCACCAAGCATCAACATGTAAAAGCCGTCTGAGGCTCGAGTTTTCTTGAACCCTTATAGTTAATAGTATAATTACACACATCCACATGAACATATTATATTATAATTCGATGAAAATATACTTAAACATAAAAGTAGGGACCAGATTATACATAAAAAAACATTAATCCTTTAAGTAAAAAAATGACGTTAAAAATAACGATCTTAGTAATCTACACTTATAAATTGCTTTGTCCTGAATGACTGACTGACCAACGCACAGCCTAAACCACTGATCGTAGAGACCTGAAACTTGGAAGGTGTGTTCTTTGTATGACGTAGGCATTCTCTAAGAAAGGATTTTCCGAAACTCTACCCATAAGGGGGTGAAAAAGGAGGGCAAAGTTTGTATGGGACAACGTGATTCCTTGGTTCAATCTACTTCAAATTTTGCATAAACCTTTTTTAACAGAATTGATAGAAAATGTATTACGTATTTTATTGAAATTCATCCCCTAACGGGGTTAAAAAGGGTAGAAAGTTATTTTCCCGGTGATTTGCTTCGAAGTTGATATCAATACTCCTTAGTGCTTTTGATTTAAATTACATTTTACCTTGACACATGTTTGAAAACTCAATCCCATTTTATTCAAAAAAAGTTGAACTCACTTAAAAACACGAGCAAATACCCTTTAAAATTGGAATATCTCGAAAGTCACCGTACTATATTAGTACCTCGTTTGAAGGATTTCTAATAAAAGAGGTTATGCACTTTTAGGACACGGCCTCATAGGGACGTAGAGTTCGAAATTTGAAATGGTAAGGACTAGAATATTTTGGTTATAAATTATACGAATCATTCCGTATTCAAAAAAACATGTAGAATATATATTAATAATATAATAAAGGGTAAAAGTTTTTTATTTGTTTGTTTAAACACGATCATCTCTGGAACTACCAGTCGGATTCGAAAAATTCTTTTTTTATATGATACTCACGAAGAATAGTATAGGTTATATAACATTAGGCCACAGTATCTAGCTAGCCTTAAATATTGATTTTTGTTACGTAAGTCGGAATTCGTAGCCCTCACGAACTGCTTTATCTGCGTGCGCTGGCTTAATGGTTAATGATACGTCAATACAATGTTCTACAAAAATATTGGCTATTAGTATATATAAAAAATTCAGCGATATCATATATCTGTCTGTTATACATGAGCCACAATAAGGTATTTTGCAATTATTTTTTGTTGAAGATTAAAAATTAATTTATGAACATTATTTTTAAGCATGGCATATTAATCTTAACCAACAAAAGTTACTTCATCATAAAGACAATTTATAATGAAGATAAAGTTTGTCTTTTACAGCATGTTATTTGGACGCATAGTTTGAGAGATAATAAAAAATTAAAATAATTCAACGCTCGGCTTAGGTCTATTGTCTATAGTAGTTAGCGTCGCGAACGAGCCGGCGATGCCGCGATGTGTCCATCTGGCCGCCCGATAAAAATATGATCTATTCTGAAGTATTATAAATCAACAATCAGTGATTTCTTCTTAATTATATGCGGATGAAACCGCGGGGCACAGCTAGGATTCAAGAAAAATATGAATAATCTAAAACGGCGTTTTGCAATACGCTTACAGACACCGTCCAGTTGTTTTCAATCACAAATGTTAATAACAACTTCAAACACGGTTTCATCAGTAGTCTATACTTAATTTAATATACCTACCTAGATAAAAATAAAGAGTGCGAATTTTATGACTGTGTTAATACGTAGGGGATAATCTCTGGAACTATAATTTAGATTTCAAAAATTAATTTTGATTTTATGGCTTATTTATATATTGAGTAACTTTATAGGTTATATTACTTCATATAGACTCTAAAGAGTGGAGTGATAGCCATGAACATCAAGCAATATGGAAAGCCGTAGACAAGTACGGAAAGTGAGAACAACGTGTAGTCAAAACGGGTGTGTTGACAGCAAAGTTGGTCGAATACATTTGAAACCGTAAGTCAAAGTTAGTATTTAATAGAATATGGGTATTACTCACGGATTTATTTCATCCCCGCAAACGTACTATGTTATTTGTCAGATGTTTTCGTACGCCGTCAGCTGAGATCCAAAGGGCGTATTGATAAACGAGCGCTTAGACCTCGCGACACGAATACAAATACATATATCGCAACGAATATTTCATGTTTAACGTCTCGCATTCGCGTCTGAGCCCGCATGCTGATGTCAGATTTATCCGTCTTCTTGTGAAGATCAAGAGCGAAAAACACTTGTCTATAGCGATATGATCATACTTAGATTATTTTATTTTTGTACTTTATTCTATTAAATATTGGTAATTAAATCTAGAAAAGCAATACGTAAATGGTAGCTTAACTTCTAGTTAGGTATCCTTATGTGGAATGAGCTCTCCGCTGAGTTTTTCCATTGAACAGTGAAGAGGTTTTAAAAGGGTCGGCGACGTGCATGTGATTCTTGTAGTATTGCAAGCGTACTTAGGCTGCGGTGACCGCTTACTTACAAATCAGACAGACCGCACGCTTGTTTGCATCGTCCTAGTATAGAAAATACTTTAATAGTAGTATGTTCAAAATTTATACAATTTATAAAAAAAACATACTTCAAATATTACCGAGAATAAATTTATCGCATATTTGGAATGAGAATCTATAAATATAGCCCATTCTTTGAATTATTACTATATTAAAAAGCTGGTCTCCTATAGACTAAGGGAAATAAAGCTAATTCAATGGTTATAAATATATTCGTTTATACCTAACAGTCCAGTTAGGTAGGTCCAACTTTGAAAAAAAGGTCAGTCGACGAATCCAACTCGGCTGGGCAGCGTTCGGGAAACTGCGCGACGTCTTCTCGTCCAAAATACCTCAGTGCCTCAAGACTAAAGTCTTTGACCAGTGTGTGTTGCCAGTGATGACATACGTCACAGAGACATGGTCGCTCACTGTGGGCCTCATAAGAAAGCTCAAGGTCGCTCAGCGAGCTATGGAGAAGGCTATGTTTGGTGTTGCTCTATGAGATCGAATCAGAAATGAGGAGATCCGTAGACAAACTAAGGTAACCGACATAGCCAAAAGGATTAGCAAGTTGAAATGGTAGTGGACGGGGCACATATTTCGGAGAACTGACGGCCGTTGGGGCAGAAAGGTTCTCGAGTGGAGACCACGCACCGGAAAGCGCAGCGTAGGACGGCCCCCCAATAGATGGTAAGACGGCCTAATAAGGGTCGCTGGGAGCCGTTGGGTGCAGGCCGCACAAGATCGGTCGCTCTGGAGATCTATGGGGGAGGCCTATGTTCAGCAGTGGACGTCCTGCGGCTGAAATGATGATGATGATGATGATGAAATATATTCGAAGAATCTATCATTCCCAAAGCATGAATAAAAATAAAAATATACCTATATTTCTTTTACTATATTTTTTTATTGTGCTAAAACTATTAAAAACTATATCACTGCTTAATTATAATAGATATTCATAATTTATCATTTTCTGGTATCACATTAAACCAAAACAGTTACCAAAGCTCTCAAGTGAAGCTTATGATACACAACCGATAGAGATGTGCGCTGTAAAATATTATCAACGTGAGGTTGCTTGACCGATTATTGTTAGAAATATTCAATCAGCTCGCGACACTGAACAAACGAAGCACTAGCACAAAGATGATGAAAATATGAATTTGGCCACAAATTCTCACATGGACAATAAAGACTACTATAGTCCTAAGCCAAGAGATAATGTCAACTTAGAGAATTTAATTCTATATTAACCAACAGTTTTTAGAACTATTTCAGTTTTATGCATTTTTAATAACAACGTCGCTGTAGCTATGCGTCGTAAACTTATCTGTAACGAGCAAAATCATGCAAAGTATTATGTTGTACGCGGCACAAGCTCATGGGAGTTCGGTCTTACGATAATGCTATTCGATTTAGAACGTTGTAAAATATTATAGCCCGAGGCTATGTCGCGATCGGGAGCCATATCGCCTCCCTTGCCAATTATTTCGGCTAACTGCAGTATCTATGATAAATCTAACTTGGAAACTTTGCCATGCAATCATTATAAAGCAGCTGATATATGTGTATCATAAATAACTTTATCTATAGACGGTCCATTAATGGATGTTAAGTGAAGATAAATCTGTCTTTAATATATTTCTAGTTATAGAAAGAAAGAATATTTATTTCAAAATTAAAATACGGACATAATTAATACAACACAAATTAAATACGAGATTACAGAAAAGTATTAGTAATTTAATTTATAACACTACAACGTTGCCATAGAAATGCAGCACTCAAGATCAAAAAGGACCTCAGCTCAGCATACGTTATAGCAAAATACTACAGCTACACTACACACTAAAGGTCTCAGATTATACCAGATCATGATTATTATTGCATTATATATTGTAGGAATAATAGAAAGGGTTAGGTGGCGAAAAGAAAGAAAGAATTAGACAAAAAAAAATTATACCAAAAAAACATTACCTACGAACAACCAATGTTGGTGGATAAATGATTAAAAAATTTAAAAAGTTCTGTTTGCATTTTTTTTCAAATTTTCTCATAGATATAATATAATGATACAGGACACTAATCACGAAAATGACATCAAAATTATTTTTTGCTTGTCTGCTGTTTGTACACGGCCATTTTTATTCTAATTTATTCCATTTTTATTATTTAGGCTTGACTTTTTTATGATTTTTTATGTCATTTCTCAATAATTGATATGCTATAAAAATTATCAATAATACTTTTAGAAATAGTACAAAATATTTTTATTAAATCTCAACCGCTTTTCATGAAATGTGTACACAGGAACTATAATGTCATTCCTCAATTTATAGGCTATATTAGATGTCAATAACACTAGTAATAAAATTACGAGGTGAGAATAATAACTAGTTAAGCTATAACAGTTCTAATTATAAAACTAACCAGAAAAAAACAAGAGTAAAAAAATTAAGTGCGATAGTTTTTTTTACATAACTATGTGTGATATTACCGTAATATTATGGCTGATATGTGTGAGCAACAGTGTGTCATCAGCATAATTAGTTACTTGTCGCTATCTCCGTGCTGCTCACAGTTAACAAAGAAATATTAAAATAGTAAGTCCAATTTATATTATCATTATATTAATACGTGAACCATAAACTTTATACCCCTTTTTAAGCGTATTGCGTGCACTGAAGAATGTGAGATTTGGTACGGTTAAAGTTTATATGGAGGAGTGCAGACAGCTAAAATTTATCTATAATATCTGTTACTAATATTTTAAATTAAATAAATAAATAATACTGTTTCGTAACCATAACTGGTATTGAATCGGTCGCTTAATGTGATGGGATTCAACCAATAGCAGAGCGTTGTGAAGCGCTCATACGTTCCCGTCCAATCACAACGTCTTAGTGGCGCCGTTGTAAATGGCGTCTCAGTGAGAAAGTGTCGAGCTTCGCCGACGCATGCAACTGCGTACGATTCGAGGGGATTACGGAAAATACATAATTACAAAATACAAACAATCAGACGTCGTGCGATTCTTGAGTTACCATTACAAAGTGCATCGGGCAAACCTGCGTATGTTACATACTCCAGCTCATCACACCACATCCAGGACGTTCCCATCGGCTGGACGAACGAGCGTACGTGGCTAAAGGTAAGAATTCTTGTCATAGGGGCGACAGATTCTTAAGCGCTAACAGCCTTCAAATCAAATCCGGTGGCTGTGTCCCAATGTGCGTGGTGGTCCGCGCACTAAAACTGCGAATCCTAAACCGATAAGTGCCATTTAACTTAGACCCCCCAAAATATTGACATTGTCACTCAATGAAAAGTGACAGCAAGTGATATAATATTCATTGTTTAGGTTCATAATGCAAATGTCAAACAGAAAATAGTCTATGTTAAAAGGTCGCTGGTCGAATTTCGATCATTGGGCGACCGCTAGTTAAATTAATTACATCATTTATGAATTCCTAACGTAACTGGATATACATAGGTAGCTTCTAACAAAGCGACAGCTTCTAAATATACTAAACAATAACGTTACTTTTCACCAACTGTATGGAGTGGTCATGACTAATAAAAATTCTGATACCCTTGAGAATTTTCTATGAATTGTTTAAGTCTTGATGGGAGCAAACAGGAAAGTAGGTACTCTGAACTCACAACTACGAGAAAACTCGATTACGGTGTGCAAAGACCGATACCTAATTACTTTGAGTACCCATTACATTAAGCTTAGTCTATATAGTTGCGAATCACACAAATTGTTGATAATTAATCGAGTGTTAATAGTGACCTCTTTGAGTATGAACCTCAAAGGACCCTTCAAAACCTTTGGGATCAAAGCATTTGATACCAGAAAATTATATTTCATCAGTCTATTATATCATTAGGTCTTAGTATAATTTCTTCAAATGGAAGCAATGAGGGTTCAGTGATAAGGCGCTCAAACAACATGAGATGTGAATTTGTTTCCTACATGAACCTTCTACGAAGAGACACATCGTGTAGTATCTAGTGTGATGGTAATGCGTATTCTAATACTTACTTCACTAGCTTCTATATTCAAGTTGAAAAGCTGTCTTCAAGCAAGTGTTTGTGGAATTCAAAAGTGTTAGGCACTCGTAAGTCACTTTAATGGAATTTCCAGTTGGAACTAGGGACCGTGATAGATGTATTGAATATTACCTGACTACGGAAAAAGGTTTATGATTTAATAATAGTAATAATACGTTTATTTATTCAGATAATTCATCCATGTTAGAATTACAAAACTATTTATATACTAAAGTTAATATATATATATTGAAATAACTCCCACAATATGGATGCGAACCCAGTGCTGCAATAGCAGTCGACACTATTTTCGGTAGTTGGGGATTAGTTTTTAAACTAATTTTTAATTACATATTAAATAGATACAAAACCGTTTTTAGTCATTTTATATTTCAATCAGCTATGCCCCACAGTTTAACCTTGCATAATGTATTCGAGAAACTTTCCCCTGCGTCGCCATCAATGCATTTCCCATATTTGCCTACAGCTTGCCAGATTGCTGGTAAGGTTACTGTTACTGTTCCGCTCCTTGGGGTTGATGCGTGAAGTTATATAGCATATAATCTTCCTCAAAAAATTTACTATAAAATATAAAAATATTTTTCTAATCTAACTCGCAGTTCCAAAGATTTGCGCCTTCAAATAAAAAAAGTAAGAACTCTTGTTTTAGAAGTATAGATACCTACAAAAAAGTAATATTATTGATTTAGGTAACAAAATTATTCTTTACGAACAAACATTAACATTCCTAATAGACCACCTGATTTAATGGCTACTAATTGAAGTACAGAAGTAAAGACACGATTATTACTAATTAACCATAAGTCAAACACACGAACGGTCTTCTTATGTGTGACCTTCTAAAGCAATTTCGCAAATGTTTCTCTACCAAATGAAGCGTTTGCAATAATTTTGTTTCTGTCAACTACAGCCCCTAGACTGATATTAATTTCATTTATCTCAGCTAGATTGCTCTCTCCCTACGTAAAGTTATAGCATTGCTCGTTAGTATTATCCATATTTATTTCAAGTTTGAAACTTTTATGTTATTTTACAAATAATTCTTGTATCAGTTATATTATAAAATAATAATATAAATTGTGAAACATTACATCAAGTTAATTAAGAGTGAGTTAAATATACATATTAATTATAGCTTAAGTTACTTTAGAACTAAGTAGCAATCGACCGCATCTTCTTTCGCTTTAATTACAATACAAAAGAATAAAAAATAAAGTATTAGAGTCGATGTAATGGTTAATGTAGGTTCTTTTAAGTGCTAAAAATATTGACCAGTAATTTCAGAGGTTACCTCCCAAAAATCTCCTTTTTTACATTCATAAATACGTCTATATATTACATCTCGGAGACTCCTAAGCAGTGTGCAACGTTTTTTTTTAACCCTCAGTCAGTTGTACTTGCTTTACAAGGCTTATTTTGTTCGGCCTTGTTTTAAATACCCTACGATACCTTAGACAGGTTCCAGAAACAGGCTGTGCTTATTTTGTATAATGGAGACGTTACCAATAATATTGTACTAATTCAGCTACGTAGAGACATTATTCGCTGAGCGTGTACCGTTTGTATCATGGCGAGTGTCCTACAAAAACCTATTTATTTTTATTCGTTCCTTAACAGAACCACAGGTGCTTGGCTCTGGAAACAGCTTTATGACCACTTGCATCTCGGCATGAACAAAGAAGTCTTGTGAAATGTAAAGCTGTGCAGTTGTGTCCCGGTTAGTGTGTTTTCTTTTTTACGACAAAGGGAGGACCCTATATTAAAGGATTAAATAGTACATAAAGAAACAATTACGAAGGTTGGAATGACAACAAAAACTGGCGACGGATTGAAGGTCGCCGTTGTTTTTTGATTGCACGTACCATCAGATGCATTGCTATCACTATATTGTACTACTATTAAAACAAATGTTTTACAGATGGTAAGTGACTATATTTTGTTCTTAAATTTTAAGTCTGAATTCATTAATTCTTATGAATTTGTTTTTTTAATATATGACTGTATTTGCCACGAGCAAATATTTTTATTGATGTCGTAACACTAGTTTATTTAATGGTAAGCCACGTGGAGGTTCTATACGTGACATTTATGTAAACTCTTGGTAATGTAAATCCTGTTCGGGTACACACTGTGAAACTATAGAACACACAGTGATTATTATAGTATGTCGGCGGAGGCAAGCTGAAAAGAGAATTCATGTTTTACCGTGTTAACAAATTCAGCTATGGTTATTTATTATGATCAACACAACTTTATTTATACTAAACAGTATTCAGTACTCACGATTCATGTTACAGAAGATTCATAAAAAATACTGACAATGAATTTAAGAAAAGACGAAAAAATCTTTTTTTTTTCTGATATACTCTTTTTGCTAGTGGTTACACCCATCTACAGGTGTATGGATGAATAGAAATTTCAAGTTTCAATTCATAAATATGCTCATCAAAATCAAATTTAAAAAATATTATATTATCTATTCTATTCTATTATCTATATATATATTATCAATTCCCAAGAAGGCACTAATGAACGACAAAAGACTAGTACTGGTTCAGAAAACATCCCAGTCATCGAGAATAACCGGCAAAAACTCGATCGGGCAAATCTTTTTTTTCCAACTGTACAAATTACAGTAATTGTGATACAATATTTACAGTTAATAATCATATAAATAATTTAATGAATGCACAGAGAAGTAGTCACTTCCAGACATCACTATCATTAAAATAATAGCCTTTTAGCAGTAAAACCTGCTTGACATGGTTCTTGGTAGGACTAATTTATGCCTGTTTCTAGTATTAAAACTGTGATAAATCTCTTGATAGTTAGTATTCGCACATACAACGTGAAAACATTATTGTCGCACCTAGTTTTTGGAAATAATAAAATACGCAATTATGAAGTGTAAACAACATGAAATAATTAAAATTCACAGCAGCGAGGCAAACGTTGAATCTAGTTACCGGCGCTCTAATTTGCTCCTTTCAACAACAATCATTGCAAATTGCTCAAAAACAAGCCTTTGAAATCATATTAAGGTGTTTCATGTTCATAATATAGGCAATCACGAGTTTTGGTGTCTCGCGGATCCGTGCTGCGGCTTGCAAAGAGAGATGGCAGGGCACGTGATCAGAATCCATGAACTGAGATAACGACAGTCGAATCAGATTTGAATACGTGTAGAATATTAATGAAAAACTTAGGGCGATCAAGACGTGTTTGTAATTTGTCTTACTAAGGTATCTACGATAATACAAAATACAAAGGCACCGGTTGAAGCAATGGTAGCGTGTACGGACATCACGTCGATCAATGTTAGTTGGAAGCCCCTGCAATAAGCCTGATCTTTCGCTGAAGGAAAACATGTAATGAAACCATAGAATATTGGTAGAGCATTTTCTAATGCCCATCTGACTAGTTACCACCCATAAGATGATGATATGTCGCTGAGCACCTAGGATGTGATGAAATGTGTTCCGGCAGCTTTACTTGAGGTAGTCAGATTCTGTCAGTAATTCAGTCAGATTTTAGCTAAACACTTAAAACCTATACAGATTTAAGTGACAGAGGTCGCGGATTTGATCCTCGCGTATGACTGGCATTTGTGTGATGAGCATAATTGTCAATTGTATGCCTGAGTATTAAATATCAATGTATGTATGTACTCACTGCCTCATTAACCTAGTGGTCGTAACCGCGACTGCTATGCTCGAGGTCCTGGGTTAAAGTATTATTGGGTTTTTCTATAAAGTTCTCAGTAGCAGCTTTGAGTTTGGTTTAGTGCCAGATTAAGGGCAATAGGTTTGCCCCCTATTACATAGGACCTAAAGCATACACGGCGAATTGATTAACACTTTGGGGATATAGGCACGATGGTATGTTTATGATGTTTGTATGTATATCAGCTGTTTAGTTATCATATTGCAAGCTTTGCTTAGTTTGGGACTATTTAGTGCAGGTGTTAGATCTTACCAACAATCCGCGAGTGGACTGTATGTTTAAAAATTAAAGTAAACTATTGACTAATATTGGTCTATAGATAAAAAACCTAAAACAATACAAATTTGGAAAAAGTAATTGTTTATTTATTTAATTTTCCCTTTGGAAACTTTATATTTAATGGCAGTGAGTCACGTGATTTAAAATGCTGATTGTAAAACGTGACGTCACCATTCAGGAAATATGAACGTTAGACTCTTGCGTAAGCGTGTCACATTTGTTGGTGTTATCATACAAAATAACATATAAAATGAATGAAGTCGTCACGGGACCATAATGCCGCGATTATGTGGCATATTTTTTATTAAAAAAAATTAATAATTATTAATCAATTTTTATGGTGTATTAATGAAAAAAAAAATATTCATGTGTTATTTTCATCATATACTAAAGTGTTTAAAACAGTATTCCCTGTCAACTCCCGGATTGCTTGTCGATAAATTTTCAAATTGAGCTGTTTCAGTCATCTGTTCGTAGGGTGCTAGAATTCAAGCTAATCATAACCAAGAGTATAGAAGGACTGGAATGACCTAGAAAGGAGCAGTAGGGGGACTTACTACGTATCCTGGTTACTACGTCTTCAACAGTCTTAACACTTCTAGAACACTAGAAATAGGTACGTATTTCACTAGGTTTCCAATACAATTATGCAATTTACCACGAAATTATTTGCAGCGTGTGTATTACTGCAGTTCCGCAGCGGCTATTACACCTTTCTCTGGTTGACGAACAATTATGCGGCAGATTTACGCGTGTATTTTAAATTCAATGATTTCCCCAAGGAATAGAAATTGTAAGGAAAAAGAGATGTCGCAACACATAGCAAGCATTAGAAGCACTGATATATATGATTTCATCACGATGATTTCCTTCCCCGAAAGCTGAGGCTTCGTTGTAATATTTGAACCTACGTCGATCAACACGGTTCGTTACTGCTACCGCTAAGCCAAGATAACTTCAAATATTTGTAACACAGTAACTTAATACACGTACTTTGTAAACATTTAGAGTTTATATTTGAAGAAAACGAACAACAAATCAGAGTAATTAACTGTTGCAAATGTGAATTTTTTAGGAGCGAAATAAATTCTTAAAAGTCGACCAACCGACATTGAGCAATTGCCATACTTTATGCTAAGCTCCGTTTTTAATTACTACTGAGTACTTTTAAGTTTTCTGCTTTCATTTGTAAACGTTGAGGATTATTCCTTAATACATTCATTTTAAATATTATGTAAGAATATATGGTTTTATGAATTGGATATCTATATGTAACTTATTGTTAATAAAATTACTACAAAAAAAGATATTTATTGCAAATTTGTATGGAACTAGACATCGGGGCATTTGTCTAACCGGAGAATGGAGGAGCATCACCGCTACACTTTCTAAAGATGTTTATAGGCTATATTTCATCACTTCAGTTTTAATGTTCTATTTGGAGTTTGTTAACGATAGTTAAGTGGATAGTAACAACTTAACTTGGTTAATATCATATCTTGATAACCGGTCTCAGGCAGTTAAAATAGGGATGCAATTGTCCAGATTCTTATTTATTGCATCGGGTGTACCCCAAGGCTCTCATCTTGGACCCCTATTATTTAACGTATACGTGAGCGACATTGGTTCCTGCTTTCAATATGCAAATTTCTCTATGTATGCTGATGACACTAAAATATTTATGCCAATATGTACTGTTGATGATTGTAACAAATTGCAATTAGATTTAGACAGGTTAAGCGAATACTGCTCACTTAATCTTTTGGATCTTAATGTGGTCAAATGCCAGTGCATTACATACACGCGCAAAAAAAATGTCCTTAAATATAATTATAGACTTAATAATACAATAGTTTCCAGAGTAACATGCGTTAGGGATCTGGGAGTATATCTCGATCATAAATTATCATATGTAGATCACTATGAATACATTACTCAGAAATCTTATAAAATGTTGGGCTTCATAACTAGATTATCAATTCATTTTAAAAATAATTCGTCTATGAAAGTTTTATTTTGTGCTTATGTAAGAAGTATTTTAGAATTTGCATCTCAAATATGGACTCCCTATTATAACATACATAGCCATAGAATTGAAAACATTCAAAATAAATTTTTGAAGATTCTGAAACGTCGTGATATGCTTTTATCAGCGTATATAAATGAGAAGAAAGTTTAGAAGAAAAGCTATTTATTTATTCAGAGTTTGTTAAATAACACACACACACACACATTCACGCCAGAAGCACTACATCGTTCTTTTTGATGCAAATAATATTTAATTAATAATTTCGTTGGGGTATAAAATTATTATAACTTTATTGTAATACGATTGAAATCATTTTTGGCTAAGCCAATATGTCAACTTAATTATGTATGTAAGTTAGAATTTAAGAGCTGTAGATTTCTTGAAATAAATAAATAAATAAAATCAATCATTCTTATTTGTATATGTTCTCATAAAATCCAAAAGAACGGTAAATAATTTAAAAAGTGGACGTGTGTACAATGTTCGACTGAAAAATGCGTAAATTTGGATTCGTCGCTATGTTCAGACCGATCATAAAATTTAGCGCAAATTATACATAAGTTAGAAGTTATACTTCTTTGGATAATCACACACGATCTTATGTGAAGTAATAATGCAGCAATACTGCCAGTATGTCCAAACATCGCGTCGATAGACGTCAGTTCGAATCTATGCAATGAGCTTGATCTTTCGGTGAAGGAAAAACATCGTGATAAAATCATATCATGGCTGTAAGGTTTCTTCTAATGCACGCCTGGTTAGCCACAATCCTCAAGTAGCAAAGTGCCTGGGCACTTATTGGTGTGTTCCGGTTACCATCTTCGGCCACATCGTCACTTAAAAACAGGTTAGATTGTAGCGCAACGCTAACCCTATTCCAAATTTTGTTGAAGTAAAACTTCTTTAGGCGCAGCTAGGGAGTAACTCAGTTTTCTTTTCTGACGGAAGTAATGCTTACGTAGTTTCCGGTATTCAAAAATAATAATTTGTTTGGATTGGTCGTAAGTATATGTCATGTACTCCACGCTTCTTGACTTATACGCCAGCTAGTGGCAAATATCATAATCAATTAGGATTATTTATTTCCAATATTTTCAAACGGATCAATTGTGAATAGAAAAGTGAATAAAAATGTAATAGTTTAAAAAAAATATATTTTAAATTGCAGTTTTTTGAAAATCTCTAAATATACTTGTTTATTGATTACTTTTGTAATAAATAAATTATTAATAAATTTTCTGACGATTATGACATTATATAATATTCAATAATAAAATTTAATCATTTCAGTGATATATGCCGTCAACGCCAAAGAAGTTTTACTTCAATCGCGCGTAAAGGTTACACGCACACACTTTCTTTTTTTTTAAACCATCGAGTGTGAATATCTTCACCAAAATAAAACAAGAGGTTTAGCAAGTAACTTCATAGTGTAGAGTTTTTGCTACGTCGTAAAAATTACCTCATATTTTACTCGACTGTGAAAAGGAGGGTTATGTTTTTCGAGCGTTATGTATTTCTATTTCTTTGGCACGCTCCGGTAGCCTAAACGGCTTGATGGATTTTAGCATACGGGTGTCATTAGATTAGTCTTAATTATGGGAGTGACCTGTCATAGGCTATATAATATTTAAGTACGTTAACTGAGAATCAAATAAAAAAGCAAAAGTAGAAAAATATATTTTTTATCGACTACGTAAAGGTGGGTTATGTTTTTCGAACGTATGTATGTATGTATAATATATGAAAGTCTATTCGTTCGGCACGCTCTGTAGCCTAAATAACTTGATGGATTTTAGCACACGAGGTGTTGTTTAAATTAATTTAAAAAAAGCAAAAATAGAAAAGAAATGGTAAAGTGATTTTGTTGTAGTCGCATGTTTTTTCCTTTTTAATAATTTAGCTTGTTTCATAAATCGCTTAAAGAAGTATAACTTTAATAAAAATATACATTTTATGATAAAACCTATGTGATATAGATAAGAAAGATATAGATCAAAATAATAAATGAGTACCACATATAATTTGGCAATCGAAATACGTGAGTAAAGAAACATGAGCAATCAAAGTACAATTTCAAACACTGGAGGCTTACATATTGAGTCCGCACTCAGCTTCGAATTGAGGATTTGTTTCGTTTTACTAATGTAAAATGTATAGGGTTCGATCGTGCGGACTCGCTACATGTAACCTCGAAGTTTCTTTAACACCTTCCCAATTCCTTGTAGGGATGTAAGTATAAACACACCTACGAATGTTACTAATAATAAGATATTGCCAATTTTATTCACGTATTACTAGGTTTAGTTTCCTTCTTATGATATTTATAGCTGGATACAATCTGGACACAGATTAGAAAGAAGACTTACAAGGGCAGTTTAAAGAAAAAATTTGCTATTGTATCACGTTATATTTTTCACAGAAAGCTCAGATATATTGTACCTTTGACGATGCATCTATGCGATATTATTTATTATGTAAAAGGTACATAATTTCTTCTTTTTTTTTTCAATACTTCTGACCAATTATGTGGAACTTCTTCACCACTCTTAAATTATTAATAATGTCGTATATATTATTACTTCAATAACGAGTCACTGACATATATATTCATCTACTGAACTTCCTTCCAATAAAACGCGAACATTATGCGGTTTATGTGCATGACCGCAGTACAGCTGTCTCAGTGACAATATACGACTGTATTTAATGAACCATTGAATCAACATACATTGAATTAACTGTAGAGTAACTAAAGGCATAATTAAATGTTATAACAAGTTTACTTTTCGGAATTCACAGATTTTAGTGGCTCGTATTATATTTTTTATTATATTTTAATATCACATTAAAATACCCTCAACTGACTCTCCTTAACGATGAAGTCAGTATGGAATTTCACGCGACATCATACGATCGCTCGTTATACGGCGGTAGTGCTCCTCTAACGCGTTGGGAGCTGAATGATGGGACGCATTTTAGTTCTGTATTCATATAGGAACGTTACGTAGTCAGTGTGATCAACGAAATGGCTATGAGCAATAAACTTTTTGTTTAATATTCCTCGTTTAATTCCCCGTCTATGTCAAGGTACCTGTAAATTCATGTGCGTATTATTAGATACACACTGAGTGATCCCGGAACGCAAGAAATTTAAAAAAAAACACTGTGATAGGATTATCACTATCTATATGGTGGTCGTGATCCGTACCATCTCGCTTTAATATTGTATTTAAACTGACTGATCTCTAAACAATATATATACAGAAAGAAAATTAAAAAATAAATCTGGATAGGGTATCCTAATCACCTAGCGGTATGGCTCACTTTACGACCTATTCTCATACCTACCAAATATACTTAAAACATTTCATAAAAACCGGTCCAGCCGTTGCAAAGAGTGCTACCACAAACACCTTGACACGAGATTTTAACATAAAATATATATTTGGGTGTCAATTTTCACACTTCGTCTATTTAATTCTTAATTGAACATAGCTAAAATTGCCTAGTGTGTTAATTAAACAGTTGATGTTTATCATCTTACAGATATTAAATACCGAGACAAAACTAAAAAACCTTTTCATTAAACAAATGTCCAACCTGTTTAGTAACAGAACAGTTTGGTTGTTAGCGGCTTACTACCACAGAATTAGTAGTAAGCATTATAGTTGTTTATTTATTAGATTAATTTATATAATAATCGATTTTTTATAATTATCTATACAGTTAATACAATTGAAGTGTTTGTTTGTAATGTCAAAATAACAGCTTTTTACTAAATGCATATGAAACTTATATACGACACATATAACAATAAACCCACTTTTACAATTATTGTCGGTCTGTGTGTCTGTCTGTTTGTTCCGGGTAATCTCTGAAACGGGAGACGGGCCTTGCACTGACACATAGCTGATTTTATAGGGAGTAACTTAGGCTACATTTATTTTAGAAAAAGAACTAGGGTTCCGCACAAATGAAAAAATACTGGTCATGGTGAATCAATTCGGGTATTTAAATGGCTTACGCTGAGTAACCCATAAGAGGTATAGTAAATTAATGTACAAAATAATTGTAGGTTTTAAAAATACCTACAAAAAAGCTAGTAGAGTATACTTCTATCTTCTAAGAAACACCCACAACAATGCATTTTTGTCTTTAAAATAGCCGGGAGCGGGGAGTAAGATTCGCGCGGGTATTCTGTAGTCCACGTGAGCGAAACCGCGGGCACAGCTAGTTTGTTTATAAATATATAAAACGGCACTGCTGCAGAGAACTAAGAGTTTTAATGCAAGCAAATTGAATTGGAACTCCGAATAAAGCAACGCACAATATTTTCTTACTAAATCGGAATCAATCAGCAACACAGTAATCATTTAAAGTTCACTCACACATAATTGAAACTAACGCTTAAATTTTAGTCAAATATATCTAGATTCTTAGTGTTCAATATATGCTCTAATGAATAATAGTGAAAAAAAGTCAAAATTATTATGTAAAAAACAAATTAATTCGATAATTTTAAACACGCCTTGTAAAAACATTTTTACGAACTTCTAAACTCTCACACGTGTACCTACCAACATAAATGGATTAAACCTAAAATACCTCACAATAATATGAGTATACAGAAATTGTTGTGTTAATGGAATCAGGAGTGTGCCGCGACGGAGCGTGGAGTGGGGAGTGCTAAAACGTTTACTATTCTGCGGTCATCCACGCGTCACGGGTTGGCATTCGTTGAAAGAAATAAATGGAAAACATGAGCACTCCAAGCGCTCGGGCCAAATAAACCAAATAATACACAACATTCTATGAGATTTTAGATTAAAAATTAAACAAACTGTTGCAATTCTTACATAGAAAAATTTGTGTGTTCGCAAATGTATAACAAAAGAACAATTAAACATGATTTTAATTTGATTAACATCGCACATAATGCGCGTGCGGATCTCAATTGTACCATCTAAAAATACGCCAAAAGAATTCTAACTTCTTAATATGCGTGTCTCGTTCCGGGATCATAACATTTATAAAATACATCACGCCTGTGTCCCCGAAGGGTTAGGCAGAGGTGTATACTAATGCACACCCACAGTTAACCGGGTATGATTTTAGGTCCCATGTAATAGGGGGGAGCCTATTGCCATTAATCGGGCACAAAGTCAAACACCGAGCTGCTCCTTGTTTTACTGATCTGTGGACCTGCTACTGAGAATTTCTTATAAAACCCCAATAACACTTTGCTCGACCTGGGAATCGAACTCAGAACTCGATCATATCAGTCGCGCTTACGACCACTAGGCTATTGAGGCAGTCAGTATAAGTCGAATTATCAAGCGGTGCAAATGGTTCTTTCAGTGATATTCATTTGGTATATCGCGTTTCGGGATCGGCAGCACGAATGGATCATTTGCTGGTCGCCGTTGTTTTAGATTATAATGTGTTTACCATCAGGACATGCCTATCCTATTTTTATCCTATTTGAAATATAATTTCTTATTTTAGAATGATAATTAAGCTCATAATTTTATGACATACTCAGATCATTGTTAGATCGGCTATTAAAAGAAACGAATCGTAAATGCTTTCAATAGAAAACTAAATAAAGCGTTTAATAGTTTTCACAGCTGAAGTGTCCGCAGTCTGGTCTCTAAATATTTGGTCGAGGGTGAGTCGTTTATTACGTTTCGTCGAGGAACGTTCACAACCTACACAATTTAATTGTGTTTCCCCCACCTGCACTCGAGCAGTGTAGCACAGGGGTACTCAAACTTTTAGTGCCGGCGGTCTTACCATAAATTTGAGCAGCAAATGATCGACTGCTAAGCTATTACTATGAAAGATTTTTTTTGTATATCATTTAAGTACTTAGTCTTCATCGGACGGCACGTAATTAATGAGTGCCTACCGCAAGCAAGATGAAAGCGTTCGCTAGTCAGCCAATTGCGAAATTTAGATTTAATTATTTTCATTTCTAAAATGCTGATTCGCACTTAAATAGTTTCGAACAATCCTGTGAACGGAAGAGCTATTTGTTTGAAATACGGATACTTATCTTCGTTATATAAAATACCAAAATTATAGGTCAGATGCTCTGGCTTTGAGATGTAAATACGCGTAACTATTATTACTACTCATTAGTATTTGAAGATAAAGTATTATATTATTTTAGGTAATTCATGCGATCGATTTGGAAAGATCTCGCGGTCAACTATTTGAGCACCTCTGTTCTAGTATAAGCATTATCTTTCAAATTGGCCGTGAATTCAATGTCGTTTCACTGTGTTTTTAAATCCATAAATAATTCTTTTGTTTTATATAGGTAATTTACATCTATTAAATTATTTATTTAAAGAATAAGTAAACAAAGCTTTACACATTATCAATCACAATTTGTTTATTTGAATACATTCTAGAAAGAGTGCATACTCTGGTTCTATAATTAATGCAGTATTTACGATTAGTTTTTTTTTTTAATTGAAAGAGGAATAATAAATTAAATATTATAATATAAATAATTTTATTATACAACCAAACTGAGTACAATAAGCATGCGCCCATCTTTATTTAGTTGGCGACAATCCACTTTTATTCTAATTCCAAGAGGCTGATAAAGTAAAAATATTGTTTTTATTCTTTACTTGAAACTTTCCGTACAATTTAAATTATAACAAAATATTTACTACATCTATCTCACTATTGAAATCGTGCTAATAATGGTAATATCTTGAACGAATGATAACTATCATATATTTAAAAAAACATATACAGAAGGAGATTAATTGTTTAATTAATATATTTTTAGAGTTTGGTTATCTACTCACACACATACAATGTGACCTAATATGATGATAGCACGCTAAACCCAGAGAGTGGAGAGAGAGCAAACCGCCACCCGCGCGACGTAGCCCTGGAAAACGTGGGAGTTGCAACCCAACGGGCAGAAATCCTCAAAAACTCGAGGTCGCTTCGAGAAGCCTTTGGGATATCCCAGGGGGCTTCTACGCTTCTGGTCTGAGTTGGACTGGCTGGAATGGTCCTATTAAGAGTCTAAGTGCGGATAGATGGCCCACATAATATAAACCCACAGGGAAACTAGTTCTCAAGTACAACTGACGAAACACACCTTCCGGTGCTTGGCGGCAGATTTTTAACTTTTGGGTGGTAGATAACCAGGCAGGTATGAGAAAAAGACAACACCATCCTATGTTTTTCCCTACCGAAAAAGGCTCATATAGGATTTGAACTACAATGGATGCGGTGTCAGAAAACTTTGCCACTGAACTATTATTGCTTAAAATATTCGAAAACAAGATTAAGGAGATAATTTATGTATTTCCATTAATGTTTCGAGCCAATAACATTACCTCGATATATTTTTTTTTATTATATATTATACTAGTGATTTGTCCACGGCTTCGCTCGCGTCATAGTTCAGTTATGCCCCGTCTTTTTTACTTGGTGACTCAATTGCTAAATAATAGTTTTCATAGATCTATCGTCAAAAATGACGGATTTTCATACAAATTTTCATCCCCGTTTTCACCATCTTAAGGGTTGAATTTCCAAAAATCCGTTTTTAGTGGTCACTTATAGTGGAAATGGATCCCGTATGTAAATTTTTTCGGCACTATCCCTAGTAGTTTGGGCTGTGTATTGATATGTCTGTCAGTCAGTTATCTATATATATATATATATAGAAAATATTAGATAGATGTGCCCCTGACTTCGTCCGCGTGGTATATTTCGTGTATGAAAAACAGCAACTAAATAAAAACTTCACCTCACCTCAATTTCACCTTACGGTATTTGGTCGGTATATGCTTTGGAAATACCCAAGTAAATCATATTAAATATTAATCGTCAGTTACGAAAAGCTTATTTTATGTAATAACTTTATTTTTATAAACCGTTACCATCCAGTGAATAATAATGCTTTATACTATGTATATTTAGTGTAATTTAATAAAAATCTTGATAACGCAAACACCAAACAACGACATACATCGTAGAAAATTTAGATTGAAATATTTAATTATTTTAAATATTTAAAGATATCTTAAATGTCTATCTAAAAACATTTAAGAATAATAATAAAAGCCCAGCCTTAAATTTTTAATATACGTTCTTACAGAAAATACAATTAAGTGTCACAGAAATATCAAATCAATTTCATGAGAATTTAGACCAAGCCATACAGTCTATGATATACAATCTATGAATACTCCTGGAAAATAAAAACACACTTCGATTTTCTTTTTTTGAAAATTCTGTAAAGATAAAATAATTTGGATTAATTTGCTATCTTTTCACTTTGTTTTACTAAATATTTAAAATATATTACAAAATTACATACATTCCTTCTGATATGTTCGTAACCTAAACGCAATTTATAGACCGTACCAATATTCATACGTGTAAAAATGCATCCTACATGTACCTTCAGACTATAAACTACAATCATACCAAATATCGTCAATGTACAGTTTTCTACTCTTTAGTCTTTTATCATAAGTATAGATTTTTACTTTATTGGTTCAATAAAGTCCATAGAAAATATAATACTTTTGAGTTCAAAAGAGATTGAAGACGTATTCGCGCAAACTCAACTCGATTCACATTAAACTGCGTCACTCGAAATAGGTAACGAGAAATCAATTTGCTCGTCGAGTACATATACATTCTAGACGATTCCAATTGCCGAGACTCACTGCGGGCGGTGAGAGTTGGGGGTTTTAATATTTTTGTAGAGTGCAAGACGACAACTCTCCCCACGGTTTGCAAGATGTTGCACGGTAATCACGAAAATTATTTACTCATGTCTACGGGTCTCGTTGAAAATATGATTAGGGTTGACTCCTTAATAATATTCAGTCTCTTTGTGCTCCACACAACCTTTTCTTAATGCAACTATGGTGACAACAAGCAAGCATACCGGCTACCGTAGCATATGGACGCTTGCAATAAATACCATAGGTATTACTAACGCCTACTTAACCCTACTCACCACAGGAACACAACGCAAGGTTGTTTGGCTGCAATCTTCTGTAGGGTGGAGGTTTCCACCAGTCGGACTGCTCCAAGTAGAGAGATATCTCCAAAGAAATTTCTCTGTGACCTACCTCTATTATACTTAGTCATAGTATGCTCCGAAAACTTAAACATAAAGTGATTGATATTTTCTATCGTACAATGTGCACATTTAAAAAATTAATCAGCATGAAGCTTTGTGGTCTAAACTATATACAAACTGAACAACATCATAATCTGTTGTAACATGCAGCAAACATATTTTACTTTATTTGTGTACAACTATATTTATATACATAAATAGCTTACTCATATTTTTTATTTATGTACATTTGTACATACTCTCTCTTTCGAACACGCACACAAATACACACTTAACAGACACAAGACCGAAGAGGGTGTAGATTTATTGTACGAGGAATGATATAAAAGGTGTAAATACTGATTTTCAGTTGAAAGTTCTTGCAATGTCATTATAATACCCATTTACTTCATAAAAAAAACTTTTAACGTTACAAAAACGGTGATTTAATTATTTTTTTAACTAATCCGGTCAACACAAATAACAAGTTACATAATATAATACAACTATGGTGGCAAACATGCTTACAGCCTGTAAGCAGTTACCGTAGCCTATGGCCGCTTGTAACTCCAGAGGTATCAGTAGCACGTTGCCAACTTTAAACCCCCCCCCCCCCTCCCCTTCCCCAAGGAGCTCTGGAAACCCTACTCACCGTAGAAACACAACACAAATTTATTTGGCCGCCATTATCTATTCGAATTTGGCATGTATTGCCTTAGCTTTAAACAGTTTTTTTTTTAAGAATCCTATAAGAACTTATTTAGGTAGAAGTGTAGAAATTTTTTCCCAATTTTTAGTAACAAAAATTTATTTATAGAAATATTCTCATAAAACGTTGTAAGGAATAGTTTACAATGCTGGAACGCTTTGGAGAAGACTATTATGTAGGACTCATTAATCTGACTTCAGAAATTAGTAGAAAAATATTCTTTTTATATCCTCTGCGTGACGTTTCAAGTTTAGGTTCTTGTAATTTTCTCTAGCAAGTTCAATAATTTCCTTTGTGCTACAAATTTATTCTTCTACAAAGCTTTTTCCCGTATTTCTTTCAGTATATATTATTTTATATCCGTATATTTCTAACAGTTAACTAATTTATATAATACTAGCGGTGCCCTAGGGCTCCGTACGCGTTTAACTGAATTATGTAGCGTTTATTTATTATACAATTTTAATACACATTATTATTCTATTGTTTGTAAATAAAACAAAACTATTAACAATTTTTTTTATAGTAACTCGGCAAATTGATGGCTCTAATCCTGATAGTAAGCACGGTACAATCCTAATACAACGGCGACAACCGAGAGATCGAAATCCATTTACGGTCGCCACTGTCATGCTGGCCTGCATTAATTTAAATGGATACGCACGAAAAAGCAAGTCACTATGACGTGCTTTTCACCACATGCAGTCGGGCAAAACAGCCCTACCCGCCCCACTATCGCCCCTTCTTCGTTTGTTGCTCAATAGGGTGTATCACGTGCAGGTTAGATTAGTTTCGACGTCTCGACGCTGAAGATGTAATTCGACTTCCCTTACACCCCAAAAATGATATTTCTTAACAGGATTTGGAAATAAATTTAGCCTACATTTAATTTAGGCCACATAAAACTATTTATAACATCCTATTTTATAATCATTATTTAAAACATCGAAGTATTCATTGTATCATAAATCTATCAAGAGATTTTCGAATGGATCTTTGTAATTGCCAGTCAGATTGTAATATTCGTTTGGCAATTTAAAGTCTATTTATTGGTGAAGTTTATAGGTTACATAACTTCACGCTATAGCTTTTAGGAACGAAGCAATAACCATGAACGTCAAGCAATCTTGCAAGATGTATGCAAGTACGGAAAGTGAGAAATGCAAAAGGCTAAACAAGTTACTTGAAAAGCTAATCTTGTTATATTAACTAAATATTGCTATGCTATAATGCGTTATGTAAAAAAAATGTTAATGTTATTTTTTACAGTATTTACTTATTTTGAAGTTAAAAAGATTGTTAAGGTGACAACCCTGTGATGTTTCGCGGGGAGAATGAAGAACCAAGGGGAAATACGCTCCGGGAACGCTTTGTAAATAGTCGCCGCAATGGCTTCTTGCAGATTAATTTCAAGTGAGAGTGCACTCGGCATCGTGACAGTGTGTCAGTATTGAAAGCGACCGCGTCGTGGGAAGCCGCTAGTGTGACTATTAATTAATATGTTGCTTGATATTATCAACGCGAAATTATTTATGAAAATTTTAATATACTATTATGAAGATAAAATAAAGAAGCTTCCTAACGCAAACAACTATAAAGAATTAGATATTCGATTAACTAAATGTACCTTTATAAACAGGTCGATTATTATTATTATTTCAATAGATAAGAATATTTCCTTATAGCTATTAACGTACTATTCATTATTATATTATAAAAATTTAAACATATACCTTATACATATACATATACCATATAACATAACCATCGAATCAGATCTCTACTGGCCGCTTAACTCCATGAGATTATCAGGAAGCACGTTGCCAACTTATAAACCCCCCCCCCCCGCCGAATGGTCAACAGAAAGGGTGTAGTCTTTCATCACGATAACGCTAGACTCACCGTAGACATCTTTAGCCACTCAACAAAAATTAAGAGTTTGGCCGCCAGGTGTTAGTGCTATTCCACCATATAGCCATGTACCTTGCACCTTCAGATTTTAAACAGTTTCGGTCTCTTCAGAATTCTTTAAGAATCCTATAAGGTTAACATCATTTAGAGTACTGCCTACTATTTGTGTAGTTTTTTTTGATCAGAAGTCCCAAAATTTTAGTAACAAGGAATTTTACTAATGAGAAATATTCTCATAAAGACGTTGTAAGAAATAAGTTTAAACAATGCTTGGAACGCTTAAAATGGAAGAAGACTATTATGTCAGGACCTCATTATATCTAGACTTCAGAAATTAGTAGAAAATATATTCTTTTTATATCCTCTGCGTGACAGTTTACAAAGTTTAGGTTCTTGTAATTTATCATCTATGCAAGTTCAAAATAACTTTCCCATTCGTAGCTACAAATTTATTCTTCTACAAAGCTTTTATTCCCGTATTTCTTTCAGTATAATATTATTGTGGTATATCCGTATATTTCTAACAGTTAACTAATTTATTTTTTATAATACTAGCGGTGCCCTAGGGCTCCGTACGCGTTTAACTGAATTATGTAGCGTTTATTTATTATACAATTTTACAAACAATTTTAACAAAAGAGAAAATAACATTATTTTAGTTGGAAAATCATTGGATTATGAAGAGTTCCTTGGTGTACCTTAGACAGTTGAATGTCCAATACCAATGAAATTAAAATGGGACCACTCTTGAAGTATCCCCTATCAAACAAAAAAGAATCATTCAAATTGGTTTATAAACAAAGATGTTATGGCGGAACATCTATAAAAAAATTTGCATTCGAATTGAGTAGCCTCCGTTTTATTAATCGACTTAACACAAGGGACCTTGTTAAAATCATTGAAGTTGTTTTTCTATTCTATGTAACACTAAAATTCCACTCTGTAATACTAAAATCATACAATACCACTAGATCACTATCTGTTTAGACTACAGAGGATACATTAAATTTCCTATTTTTTACAAAGAAAACTGGTGAACAACTTTAAGGGCATCAGATTGTAACTTTCGTTTCCAATGAACTTCAACTTGTAACCTTTCCAAAGTTGTATTCACTTTATAGCCATAGCAAGTAACGAATGCAATACGTAGTCTCCCTTTTTATAAATGAATACTTTTATATTTACTTACAAATTAATACTTTTTTTTTGTGAGTTAGGTACTTTTGTAATAAATATTCACATTTTAAGATATATTTACTATTATGTATTAATATTAAGCCTCCTAAACTAAAAATGAGGTAAATATATAGGCACACACACTAAGTTTCTTGTGAGAAACTTTTCTTTAAGCTAAAGTACGTTTCATTTAAGAAATGTATTATGTTAGTTGCTACCCTGATGACAAAGTAAAGTACCATCATATCGTATATATTATCTACTGTTCATTTTTACTTACTTTTATATTTATACTAATATAATAAAGAGGAAGATTTTTTTTAGTTTGTTTGTTTTTTTATACATGCTATAATCTCTGTAACTATCAGTCGGATTCGTTTTAACGATTATTTTTGTATATGATAGCCAAACTCACCAGAATTAATATAGGTAATCTTACATTAGACTACAACTCTCAGCTAGCCTTAAATATTGATTTTTGTTCAGTAAGTCGGAGGTGGACGCCCTCCCGAAAGGCTTTAACCGCGTACGCTGACGTAATTGTTAATGATACGTAAATACAATATTCTACAAAAATGTAATAAAAAAAAATACAAACAAAAGTAAGAAAGTAAAGATCATTTTATGAAGTTAAATTTTACCCTATAAAGCATGTTATATGGACACATAGTATAGGAGATAATGAAAAATTAAAATAAATTGTACTTGCTGGAAGAACAATTATGATAGGCAACACAGGTGCGTAGGCGTTGCAATGTTTGTCATATAGAATGAACGTGGGAGAAATCGTGAGGCACAGCTAATATAGTAGTATATCCAGTGACGGTACTGTGTCTGATGGTAAGTTCAGTACAATCGAAATCAACGGCGACCACCAACTGATAGGCAAGACAATCAACGGTCGTCACTCTAGTGCCTGTAAGCCTCACGGCATTTGAACATACTTTATCTGATCCTGAAAAGCGAAAAGAGAACCACTTTGACGAGGATATCACCGTGTGGATGGTGGTCATAATCCAGTCAGGTATAGATCCTTACCACACAGCGAATTTTACTAACCTAACTTAACTATTCTGTTTGGTAAGGTCCTTCATCGATAAAGCGGTCAAATGTTGATTCGAACTTGGTTGTGTCGCATTAGAGAATCTACGTATCATCTTCTCGTGCAAAATATAGCAATGTCTCAAGACATAAGACTTTGAAAAGTGTTTTTTTATATAGCACAATGGTGGCATAAAAGTATGCAATTCTTCTGATGGTAAGCGGTCACCGCAGCCTATGGACGCTTACAACACCAGAAGCGTCACTGTAGGTGCGTTGCCGATCCTGATTATGCCGGCATTAATGACTTATGGTAGGTACTAAGACATGGTCACTAACGATGGGCCACGTAAGAAAACTCAAGGTCACTAGAAAGACAACGAAGAGAGCGGCTCAAAATTTATCTGCTTACTTAAACCAGAAATGAGGAATTCCGCAGAAGAACCAAAGTTACCGCACAGCAGATATTATATTCTCTAATACACGATTAGCTTATCTATACTATGCTATTGTAAAACTCAAATGTGTTTATTTCAACGGGCTAATCTATGAAACTACCAGTCATATTAGAAAAATTATGTTCACGATACCTATATCACCTCACGTTACGACCCTTCGCAGCGGAGCAGTAATTAAGAACGCCAAGCAATCTGGCAAGCATAAAAACGAAGTGAGAACAACCCTACATTGACGGCGGCGCGGTGGAGAACTGGTCTAATTAATATAACATGGGTAAACAGTATGAAACAGCTCTTATTATAATAAAATATTTGTACCTATGCAAATAGTTTCAAAACATAGCTTTTCTAACATCAATTAACAACGTTACATGTTAGTTCTACTATTTTAAGAATTTCTACACAAACTAAACACTCGCTCGCTCGCTGGTAAAATTTATACCATTGCAAAAGCAAGATTTATAGCTAACGCTATATGCGTGGGGGTTTTCTAAAACGTCGTACGTCTTCCTTATTTATGTTTACAGCTTATACCGCGGGCATCCATTTCGTATATAGTTTGAATCCGTTTATCGGATTTCGAACACGTTTCGGTCGAATCCCATATCGGTGGACTTGATATATAAACGTGGTCGGTTACCCTTATAAAATTACTGCCTGGAAAAAGAATCGCAATGATTCCAACGAATGAGGATACAAAACGTATATACAAATTGGGTGTGTACCCAGTAAGAATAAGAATAAGCTTTTGAATTATTACCGTGTCATATTTAATACAATATTGATCTAATTTTGTCTGTTAGATATACAAATATCTGGTAATTACAATTATATTAGATGCGCCCGCGGTCTCGCACACGATTTATACATAGTAATTATTTTGGTCTCGTAATCTAGACACACGGCAGTGTGTCAGCCAAGTTCGGAACGGGTGACATCGGCCAGTATGTATATTTATACGAACCATTTCGAGCTACTTTTGACACGTCTATAAGTCAAAAACTATTCGACCTCCACACTTGTACACACACACACACATTGACCTACACACATTTAATAAACCTCACTTGAACTCCTACAATATCAAATAGTTATTGAGTTATTAGGTTCTGAAAAGTAGTATTTTTATCATTCACTAACTCATGAAAAACCTAGACCACGTCTAGTTGATTCTGAATCTTAAAATTTAGAATCAAGTTAGATCATTAAGCATATACAAAGGATCCAAAAGAAAAATCAAAAAAATTAAATATTCCAAATTTAAACGTTTAACACTCATTTAATGACGGTGTTTCCACCATCCTCTTACCAAAAGATGGCGTTGTGCCAATTTATATACGTAATGAAAATCAAATACACCGGCGTCACCATCCACCCACGAGTAGATGATTGTTATGTGCAGCTTTTCAAAAAGTAGTGATCATCATTTCAGCCGCATGACGTCCACTGCTGAACATAGGCCTCCCCCATAGACCTCCAGAGCGACCGATCTTGTGCGGCCAGCACCCAACAGCTCCCAGCGACCTTTATTATGTCGTCTTTCCATCTATACTATCCCAACAAAAACATAAATGTGGAAAAGGGGACAAGTTCGGTTGTAAAATATTTGAAGAACGAACATTCCCACAGCTATAATTAAAAGAACAACTATGAAACTTGGCACCTGTTAGACCTCAGCTCTCTTATCCGTGACGACTACTCCGAACGTCACCCATAACGTTTTACCCATATTTTAAGATTTCTGAAACTATTATTATTATATTACAGCATAATATGAATTGAAAAATGTCATTTAAGTTGAGTTGTTGAGTTTTCCCTTCAACGAACCTGATAACATTGTCTTCACTAAAATGAAGTTTCAATTAACCCACCGAAACGCCAATGAACTGGAGAGAGATTCTTTTATTAAATTTATCTATTAGAACTACATAATTCTTAATACTAACGATCGCCCTAAGGTCGAAATTCAACCGACGACTTTTTTATCATATACTATTTTCTGTTTGACATTTGCAGTATTCATAAACCTAAACAATGACTATTATCTACATCACTTGCTGTCACTTTTCATTGAGTTACAATGTCAATATTTTGGGGGGTCTAAGTTCAATGGCACTTGTCGGGTTAGGGTTCGCAGTATTAATTTATTTTATTTAATATATTAGTAACAATTATTTTAGATAAATTTTAGCTTTCTGCACTCCTTCTCCATATAAACTTTAACCATGACAAATCTCACAGTCTTCCGAGCACGCAATACGCTTAAAAAGAGGTAGAAAGCTTTTGCTTCACGTATTAATATATAGATAAATAAATACTCTGTGTATTGCTAATTGTGTTTATATATAATGATATATATTATTCAGGCCTTTATAATACTACTTGGATTCAATTAACTCTCAAGTTCAGCAATAGTGTGTCTTGTAAGATTGATTAAAAAGCGGGCTGCATTATGAGCTCGCAGTTTCAAAGGATATTGGCTGATCTATAAAAGACCACATATTGCATGACGACACACATGCATCTTTCAAAACTCTCATTTCGCTGATCATTAGCGACGTGACAATATTGCGTACGAACTTAATACGCCAGCTGATGCGCAAGTATAATTTCTTGTGATGATAAGCAGTTTCCTATGTGGCCACTGAAAAAAGCGAAGGGATAATAATTGAAAAATGTGACAAAAACGAAAGGTACAAAATAGAAAAAGTGCTAAGTAGGGACATCGTTGTTACCATTTGATACGTCGAATACTCCATGTTTTGTAAATCAAATTATATATTCGATGTATCGATACAAGTGGTATATGCGATCTATCGAATGAAACGATCGAGACAATTTTTACGGTCACAGGAATGTATTATATATACTATATAAGTACTGTCAAAATATATAACATCTAATACGGTAAAACGACGTAACTAAAAATTTTCGACGTTGAAAAATGTCGATTTATTTACAAAATGGACAACCCTAGTATCAAGTATGTAGCCTGAACAATATATTATAATATTTATAAATCAATAAGATTATCTGATAAAGAAAAAGGAACCATAAAAGGAAAGGTATAGGAAGACCACCAAAATTGCTCAGAATGTCATGATATATTTAGGTCAATTCATTAGGCCCTTCACAATTAGCGGGTACATCGACAATGCGTACAGTACAGGTGTGGCAATTCAAACCGCATTATCTTTTCATACGTTTTTTTATCTTAGCAAACATAACTGATAACCTAGCTATGTATATCTCTTATCTACCCGATAACTAGTCACAGTTCGATCGAGACCGTGAATGGTCAATCCCTAGACGCTTTCAAATATTGTTTGTTTTAAAGTGAAGTGAAAATGGCTGGAGGAAAGGGCCCCGCGGTCGGGAAACTCGAATCCCAAATCTATTGTATCAAATACACGTTGTTTTGTTTCAACGTAGTACTATGGGTGAGTAATCTTTGAATTGAAATCATTTCAACTATTCGTCATTGTCTAAGAATTTAGTTTGAGCTGTACGGAACATTCAATTGTCATTTCTACAAAAGTTGTATTGGATAACATTTGTTCACTGAAAGTTCGTTCATAAACATTTTCCATTTTTGCTTTTTAATATTTCCACAATGTATTTTATATATTTCAATGTTCCACGCAATCTTTTTGCTATATTTGAAAGGACATCAGGCAATTTCCAGACATTGAGGGTCTAAAAAAAGTTGCGTAGACAGATCCAGGATTATTTTCAATGCAGCTCATGTAAAGACCTTTAACAAATTATTTATTTTGGACTTAACGTTATAACTGCATTTTCTGAGTAACCTATATTATCTACATACCTGAATGCCTACATTAGCTCATTCACAAGTCAGAAAATGCAGTTACAGGGTTATGATCAAAGTATGTTTTAAGGTCTTTACGTCTTATGAGCTAGCTGTTGGGAGCAATTATAGGTCTGACCAAGTATTTTTTAGAGCTGAAATCCTTATGTCCTTTACTGGATGAATACATTTATATTTATCTTAAAGAGTCAATCCAACCAAAAAGCAACGTATATAAACTGTATTTTTCTTTCTATTATATTCCAAGTTGGCGATAAGTGATTGAATATTTTTGTTATTATTTTAAAATACAAAAAATACATACTGACACGTGTTTTATTGTCTCTTGCGGTAATTAATAACTGTAAATAATTAATCTTTTAACAGTTATAATAAATACAAGACACTTTTAACCTGAATATTAGCGTTCATAATGATTCTATTAATTTAACTCATAATTTTACTCTGTATCGTGGAGTTCTCAGTTCATTATCATCCAGTTATACCAAATATATATATATATTTAATATATAATACTGTTTTACATTATGCAAATAAAATAAGCAAATTAGCTTCTCCTAGTATATATTAAGTTTCAAAATCACCGATTTTTTGGTCATACATATATATTATAATAAATATAAGAGATTTATTTCCTTTTAGTTATAATATAAATATCGTTCATATTTTATTGAAAGTTCGAACATTAGGTACCGTATTTTTATTGCAAAAGAATTGAAAATGCGTATTGGCTAAACGCCATCTTGCGGTTACTTATCATTTACGGTTAAAATATCTACGTATGACTCAAGCGTTTATTATGTTGCGGACCGTACGTTACAAGGAATTAAATATTTTATCCAAAAAAGAATTATCTAAATAAAAAGCATAGCATGTATTTCGTCTTTTTATGGCCCACTCTCAGACTAGTAGTACAAAACCTTCTGCGTTTCCCATTCTTCATCTCATATCATATAATATTAAATGTGTTTTCATACTATATGCGTTCGAGCATCGTTCATCTGTTTGAGTTATTCTACAATTAATTGTTGTTGGCACTCGCGCGAAGATTTACTGACATAGTACCATTAAAGTCAAATAAATAGTGCAAACAAATCCTTTCTACAAGTTGATGTATTTCTAAAAGTATTTAGGCTTATTACGCTTTTCCGTAGGTGTTAAGCAGTTTAAGCATTACAAATATTTACACAAAATGACATCCCACAATTAATCAAGATAAGATACGTTGATACGTACTTAGTTCCGGTAAAACATAAAAAACATTTTCACATGAACGAAGTCGCAGGCAACAGCTAGTTGTTTATATCCAACAATATTCTTGACCTAAATATCAGTATGTCAAAAAATATTTAGATTTTTTTTTTTTAATTTATTTCTTTCTAATATTGAATTAAGATCAAATACTGTATTATTGTTAGCTCTTCATGCTTTAGCTTTTTATTTGGGGCTAAGCTGTTTATAGGGAAAAACAATAAACTAAATTAAATAATTTAAATTACTGCATATATAAGTTTAAGCTTCCAATATTTTTGTCATAATACCACTTTATATCCAAATGCGAAGTGTGATAATAACATTATAATTTATATAATCTATACTAATAATATAATAAAGCCGAAAAGTTTTTTGTTCATTTGTTTATACATTATAATCTCTGGAACTACTAGTCGGATTTCAATTTTTTTTTTTTTTATATTATAGTCAGATTCACGGGAAATAGTATAAGCTATCTAACATTTGGCTACAACTCTCATCTAGCCTTAAATATTATGTTTTTGTTAAGTAAGCCATGATATATTTACCTATCTCTTATCAATAAGTCACAATAAGGTATTTTGCGATAATTTTTGTTGAAGATAAAAAATTGATTTATAAACATTATTTTAGGTATCGCATAATAAACTTACGAACAATAGTTACTTCATCATAAAGATAATTTAATGAAGTTAAATTTTGCTCTTTATAGCATGTTATTTGAATACATAGTTTAGGAGACAATGAAAAATTTAAATAATTTGTATTTGCGGGAAGTGAGAAGAACTACGATAGGCTGGCTGTACACGGGTGCGTTGGCGGCGCGGTGTTTATCGGATAAAATTAACACGTGTTTTAACCATGGGGCACAGCTAATAAATTATAAAATTTAATAAAACTGATGTAATATATTTTGACATAAAACCAATTTCACACTTATCAATGTGTTTAATTAACATATACTATCGAAATGTGTAAGGAATTCAATATATTATGAATAGAAGAAAAAACCTTAGTCCTTGGATGAATTAAAATTGAGTTTAATGAAAATTCACATAATAATATCTTACCAAAATAATTATAAACTTTTGTACCTACATTTATCGATTTTATACAATATTTTCGTATGACATGTATTGTTAATAACCTCAAATAAATGGTTCTAGTACAAAGAACGTGTTATCAGTGTCCAATAGATAAACCGCCTGTCCTGTTTTCCAAGTACACTACAATCATGCAGTGACTCATGAATGAAAATAAAAATACACGTTTTTAGTAATAACAAAATAATTCGCTTCCGTTTTAACTTCCTATTTCAAATTATTTAATCTGGTATGAATATTATATAGATTAATTTATTTCAATTTGTAAAGATGAGAAACTTGCTTATATTTCTATGCTAATATTTAACAATAATACAGTTTTACGGAAAAGAAGTACAGGGTCCTGTACCCTACATTCTTTTTTAACCGACATCAAAAAAAGTCAGATGTTACTGTATAATGTATATTTTTAAATGGATGTTCAGCCATAACCTCCTTTTTCCCCTTTTTTGGATACCTCAAGCGTTGTTCCATTTTAATTTCATTGGCATTGAACCTGCAACTTCAAAGATACACCAGGGAACTTCTCAAAATCATTAAAGTTGGTTTTCTTTTTTGTTTAAAATTGTTTTGTCAATCCCTTATAATTACATATAATAAATAACATAAAAACATTGAAAACACACAAGTTTAGTTATCAATGTCTGTTGTACAGATTATACAAATCGTTGTGTACCGTCATTGCTTTCGTGTTTAATATTTCATTGCTATTAATTAAATATTATAAATAATACTGTAAATTATTCCAGTTAAAACGGTAAAAAAATACTGGTAAACATAAGAAAATCACATAAAGTAATCTTCTAAAGCTACCAACATAAAGGTATCAACAAATATTAATGAGCTGGAAAGCGGTTTGTGGAAACATTAGTCGGCAGATTGTCGTGTATAAAACCTATTTCCTTCGGTCTTTCTTACGTTGTTGTGAGCAATATAAATTATCTGACGAGTAAAGTCGACGGCAAGTAACAGACATTAGAAGCACATGGCGTTGGCAGTAAATCGCACAGTTGCAAGTTTGCAACCCGCAACTTGCCGGCCCTCGGAACGGTTATGAAGTTTGGTTAATTAATTATTTCACGAAATATTAGCTTAGAGGCATTTCAACTAAGTATATTTATTATAATATACAAGCAATGCCTTCAAATTATAATATAAATTTATTTGACCGATTTAAAAAACAAGATAATTTTTACAAATAACAAATAAAGAAAACCAACTTATCATGATTTTGAGGAGTTTTCTGGTGTATCTTCGAAGTTCAAGACCCTATGTCAATAAAAGTAAATTTGGACCACCCTTGGGGTATCCCCATTCCAACAAAAAAGTGTAATTTAAATCGGTTTATAAACAAAAAAGTTATGCCTGAACATCCATAAAAAAATAATATACATTGGAACTGAGAACCTCCTTATTTTTTGAAGTCGGTTAGATGGAAGAGGTTTTCAATTCGAATGTATATTTTTTATGGATGTTCAGGTATAACTTTTTCGTGTATTGTTTATGAAGTTGGTTTTCTTTTTCGTTAAAAAATTTCTTATATGCATCAAATTGTATCATAAACATACCTTGATAAAAAAAGCAATAAATGATTTCACTTTTTTTTAAATTAAAATAAAGTTTGTTATGTGACAAAAGTAGTTGTAAATTTCTTTGGTTACTGTGTACTTTATAGCATCGCTATTATAATAAGTGATAATATTTCAACGGGTACCGCGTATTATTATACTCGTGGGTAGTAAAATGCCGTTAGATTCTACGTAATCAATTTATTCGTACTTAGTGAAACAAAATTCTAACAAACTCCCATTACTGCTCTTCGCTATAATATGGTGGCATACTTACAGTTTCTCCCTCAATGGTCCTCTTGTAGATTTCCTTCTTTTTATCGCTTCTTGTTTCCACTTTATCATCCAAAACAGAACTGTCCTGGCCCTTTTTTTAGAACTGAATATATTGTTAGCCATAACGACCCTGAAGCTTTACACGGCTTTTACAGCTTCACCGGGCTTGACTATCCTGGCTCAGAACATGACTCGCTTATATACTAAAATAAATGAAGATCAAAATCACTAGAAATACCTCGAACTTCGTCACTGTTTGGAAGGGAAAACGTTCTATTTTAGAATATTGTTTATTGAATGACGCAATCAAAGTGAAAAGATTTGTAATATTTATGTGTGAGTAAAATACAGTGTTTGTTTAATACCTACGAATACGTACTCGATGTATCAAGTACATTCTAGACGATTGTACAGATTTCGAGAATAGAGATTTTTTTCTATTTTTACTCGGATCGTAACAGTATTATAATAACAAATTTATATCTGTGCGACGGAGCTAAGCAATAAAAATTAACTACCTAGTTCTAGATGAATTTGGAAAGTAAAACATTATCTCAATACAATATTTCATTCAAACTGTTAAGAGCCGTTTCCAACAAACTAATTTACAGTTTACCTAAGATCAAGAAATGTTCACATAATAGTATTAAATTATAATAAATGCAAAACTAATTAAAGTAACAATAATAGTCGTCTAAATAAAAAAAATCCTTACTGTGATGAACAACATAGATTTCAACCGCCAGAATTTCCCGTTTTACTACAAACCAAAATTTAACGTCATTACAAGAAACAAACTACCAGCATTTGAAATAACAACTGCCAGCACTTTGGCCGTTAATCACCCAAGCCGTTCACTATAAATTGGAGAACCGTGGCGGAGAGCAGGAGTCTGCGCCAAAAATGCTGAGCTACGGGCTTCAAGTGTCATTCAAACCGCACCTGAGTAGTTCTGAACACTCGTTAAGGTGTTCTCGCGCCAAATGAAAAATAATTGCCGAAGTTAACGGTTCTGTATCGATAATTGACTTTTGGATTTACGCCAAGATTAATGGATCTTGTCTTCAGTTTTCATTGAGCTAGGCTTAAAAAACAAACTTTTTGTTTTTTTTCCTAATCTAAATCAGTTGGTGATTTTGTCTCTACATGTATTTTTATTATAATTTTTTGATAGAAGTCAATTATAAAGGACTGCGGTCACGTATATTACATTAAAAAATATTTTAAGCAAGCTTATGGCATTGCTCAATTTTTGGTGGACTACATAAATAGTCAATAATACATTTAGAAGAAACTAGTAAAAAGTAATTTATTTATTTTCAACTGATTTTCATGTAATTTCGAACACGAGAAGTAGGTATATTATCCTTACATAATTAACAGGCTATAAAAATCATTAGTTACTAATTTAAGAAAACGTAAAATAATAGTTTTATTAATTTTCAACCGATTTTAATGAAAATTTATACGCAGAAAGCATATGGGATTGTATAAATATTAGACTACATTTTTCTTAAATAATCAGATTAAAGGTAAATTAGGACACAAAAGTAATTATTGTGTAAGAAACGCATGCGGAGTTGCCGACACTGCACCGTTTGTTCGTTTAATTTATTTAAATTATACAAACATTATAGGATATATTTAAACATAAATTCTTAACATAGTCATTAATTGTAAAAATCTTAGCAGTATAATATGTAATAATTTTTGTATTCAGGTCAAATATGTACATAAGTAAAGAAGCTTTACTCCGTGACTTCTAAGAAAAAAAAAAAAACATGTAGGTAGGTAAACTTGGAAATCAAACTTTGTTTATGTATAAAATTTCATAACAATCACTATGACCCTTTCCGAGAACTAACTACCTACATACATACCTATATATAAGAGTTGCTCACTCAGTAGTATTAATTATCAGAATATTCATTTTAACGTAAATATTTATGGGAGATAAAACAAAAAGCAAACTCACATTCTATTGAATGGATCAATTTAGACATCGTCCTATACATTAAGTTAGTCCAATTTACGTAGCTCTATAAGATTGCAGTCTTCCTCTTAGAAAATGAAGGAGCAATATTAATTAAAACGTCGGATAAATGGAATAGACATTTTGCTTTCAGATATAATATTTATTTCATTAGTCGGTCTGTTTATGTTAATTAAAGACAACATTAAATCGTGTTTTAGACTTTTATATTCAAACTAGCTGTGCCTCACAATTTCACTCGTGTTAAATTTATTCGACCAACACACCACCGAGTAGCCTGTCGTTGTTGCTTGATGTTCAGGGTTACTGTTTCGTTCCTTAGGGTTGTAGCGTAAAGTCATATAGCCTAATTACCTTTCTCAATAAGTAGGCTATAAAAAACAAAAAAATAATTTTCAAATCTGACAAAAAGTTGCAAAGGTTAGTGAGTTCAAATAAAAAAACAATTTTTTGAGCTCTATAATATCTACTTGTATAGTTAATATTGCATACGTTCTGAAGTTCTGTATGTTTTGCGGTTATAAATCATTGATATATTCATTTTATGAACTTGTTCCTATAGCTTGTGCGTAAAATAGAGGATATACATCCACAATCGACGAATAATTTTCGTCGACGACGATACACACTCGCTGATAAAACGTGTCATAAGGTAGCCTGTCCACTGAAGCGGAGCGAGCAAGCGGAACGGAGTTGCGGAGTATTTCGACCTATAGAATTGCATCTCTAGGAAACTTTGACCAATAGAATTGCATCTCTAAATTTTTATGCAATTCTATTGGTGGACATTTGCACAGCTCCGCTTCTGTGGACAGGCAACGCAATACCTGAATTTTCATAACGTTTTCGGTCATCGCGATTTATTCTAGCGAAGGTATTCTACCACGCTGTAAAATTCTTTCGTATATCAGTAAAAAAAAAACTAATTTAAAAACAGATATTTTGTTAAACCTTACAATCAACTGCTAAAAGAACTGTTTTTGTTTGTAGAATAAACCTATGCGAGTTGGATAAATATAACATTTTTAATACAACTTAATATATTATGTAGGACTTATCACTTCATAAAATATGTGTATATCATAGTAAAAACTTACTCAACAAGAACATTCCCTCTATCTCATAAAAATAAATAATGGAGTCTGAAAGTAATTATACAGATATAAAATTACCGAACATATAAAAAGAACTGTTAGAAAGATAACAGATATAAGAAGTTTCGTAATGAAACAAAGTTCTGGTTAAGCGAACACTTAACTAAGGGCTCAATCAAACGAATCCACAACAATTTAACTTGGCGTCGAGTTTCAGATTTCTAGTTAACCACATCGCGGCAAGCACTGGTTTGTTGTTTGAGTGTCAGAACTTATACTCATCCATAGTAACTATTTACAATATATGTACATGAATAATATTTATTATGAAAATAGATAGAAAAAACTTTGACCACCTATTTACAGAACTTCGTGAGGAAACCTGGGTCTTTGAGAAATTTAATGTCCTCAAGGTTTTTGCAGTAACACGATCCTATGGACTCTTATAATACCACAAGTATCACTATCGTATTGCCGACTTTAAACCCCCTACATTTAGAAGCTCTGGAAACCCTACTAACCGCAGGAACAGAACACAAGGTTTATTTGGCTGCGATCTTCTTTAAGGTGTAGGTGTTCCATCAGTGGGGTTGCCCCAATTAGAGAGAAATCTTCAAAGAAATTTCTCTGTGCCATACCTCCCTTACACAACGTTACAAAAAAAGAAAACCATTTTGAAAAGTTACACGGCAAAGACGCTACACTGTAGCTGGTGGTAAGCACAGAGCAATCTAACAAGATCGCCGACCACCGAAGGATCTATTTATAATCCGTCGCCAGTTGTTGCTGTCATGTCGGCCTGCTCAAATGTGCCTCTTCATATTATTATGTATTTTATTGTTATAAGAAATAATATTAATTTAAGAAACTTTTTAGATTTTATATTTGGAAGAACATAACAAAAGTCTAATCTGAGTCCACCGAGACTATTGGCGTATCTATCAGGGATTTAGCTCCTTAAAATTATTGACCGATGAAGTGAAAGGCCACTTTAAAATCAAAAGTTGTAAATATGCCCCGCCCCCTCCCCCGCCCCGCCCCAAATATCTGCTCCTACCAAAATATATGCCATCGATGAAGATGAACTTATAAAGAATATCTGGGCGACCGAGCTCATCATGAGCAAGTATTTCTCACTCAATAGTATTATATATAGTTAGATATGGGAATTAATACAAACTCCTATAAAGAAGAGATTTAAACCAACAAAGTCATGAAATTTAAAGTAAAATCTGGTTTCTTAATCGTTCCCAACTCACTTTAACCACATAAAAAGTTTTAAAGTACCCTGTTGCACTTTCATTTCACTAATTACACGCTTCGCTAGATATCAAATATATTTTCCCGCGACACTAAAATGTTCTCGTACAATATTTTTTCTGCTAAATCAGAGCGTTGATGAGGGAGAAAAATAAAATTGTAAATATTCAACACAGTATGAAAATACATAATATTGAGTGGTTTGAATAATATTAGTTTGTTCAATTACTCTAACAATTGAAAACATAGGCTATTTAATATATAAATATGTATACTTATGTTATGCTACAAATTAATAATATTTGCTTTGGTTCGAGAGTAACAAAGCATGTAGGTACTTAATGTACGCGCGATATAAGTTACACCACTTTGAATCGTCACAGTCTATGTTACATGACATAACTAACTACCTTCACAATAAAACTAGAGGTTTAGCGAGCAACTTCACAGAGTAGACTTTTTGTTACAATATACGAGTGCATCTTAAAAATTCACTCTCATTTTTCATATCGCGTCTCAAAAAGTAAAACTTAAAAATAAAAAAAATGTAATTAATATTTTACATTGATAAAATATTTTCCAGAAGGTTAAAGTATTGTATATAAAGCTCTAAAAGAGAAGTCCAATAATTAATTTGCGCTTTCGAGAATAGAACTGAAAACGTCTGAAACTCAGTTATTCCGTTGCTACATATTGGACCCTATTTTCATACAAAATTAATTATGAACAGTGTTGATTTGCTTTTAGCTGATATCCCTTCCAGACTAATTCACAAAGAAACATGTGCACGTAATAATCACTTTCTCA
Source organism: Saturnia japonica (assembly GCA_033032175.1). Lineage (NCBI taxonomy): Eukaryota > Metazoa > Arthropoda > Insecta > Lepidoptera > Saturniidae > Saturnia > Saturnia japonica. Next base: position 462,475 of record CM065320.1, on the reverse strand, counting down.
TTCCTTCTCAGAAAGAAAGAGTTCCTATAGTTTTGCCAGAAAATATAACAAAAATTATATATTTATTAAAAATGTATACACATATTATGTACATATAAACAAACAAACAAGAAAATCTCTAAACAAGAAAATTTTGAACAAAAAAGAAAATCAACGTCACTTAATTTGAGGAGTTCCCTGGTGTATCTTCCAATTCAAAGGTATTAAAACCTTCAATTGGGCAATAAAATTAAAATGTAATCACCAACGAAAAATAAATCATCCAAATAGGTTTATAAACAAAGATATTATACCTGAGTATCCATCACCATCATCAACATTCGAACTAAGAACCTCCTCCTTTTTCTGAAGTCGGTAAAATCATGTGAAAGACAATATAGTACAAGGAATAAAAGTGTAAAAGCGTTACGCTGTTTCTCTGATACTTAGCCTTTGGCTTTATGCTTTCTTACAGTATAGTGAAGACTTTACACATGGAAGTAAATGTTTTTCTACATTAATTTTCTTTTATAAAATTATTACTACGAAGAATAGAAGTACCTGCTGTGTAGATCAGACACCCCAGGGTAAAGCCTCGTCAAATATCAATGATATTATTTAGGATCTTCATGAATTTATTTAGTAGAAGAACGTGAACGCTAAAAGAATGTTCTCGTAGTAACAGTATATTATCGAGTTGTCGATTTCTCGGTGATTATAACCACCAATACGTTTGAGTAAGCGTAATGTAAAGCTCGTGCCTTTCGGCGGTATTATTGTCGAACAGTGAACATCTTTATACTGATATTATTATAATTTATCAAAACTTGCAATTTTTTCTAATCTATCTATACTAATATATCAATATTTATAAAGCTTACTACAACCCTAAGAAGTGAAGTAAAACTATGAACGTCAAGAAATCTGGTAAACTGAGAACTACAATAGTCCACACGGGTTTAATTATCATTAATATGAGATTTATTTAGTCGTGTAGTTCCCGCCTTAGAATAGGACATAGAAGACAACTATGGGACTTTTTGGTGACCAACTTATGCCAAACATAGCATATCCAAGTAGGGTTGACGTCAGACAGGCGGCTGGTCGTAAAACTTAAGCCAAAACTATTACAGCATGGAAATTAATAGCATAATAAATGAAGATGTGATGTGCCGACCCTACCTAGTGTGGGATAAGGGCAAGAAGAAGAAGATAGCCAGCCTACACGGGTGCAAAGAGTTGGCCGAATAAATGAAACGTGGGTGAAACCATGGGGCATAACTAGTATTCCGATTAAATGTTGAACATGAAAAAAATTTTTTACAATATAAAACTCCTTAGGAGTTTCTGATTTATATCTAATACACACTTATATTTTATATTATTGATGACTTACAAGAAATTTCAGAAGGCTTACATATAATTAGTTGTAAAAAAGTTTACTATTGTAAACAATTTATTTTTAAGACGTAACTTTGCCAATTCTTCCGATAAACATCTAAAGTTGATCCGCTCAACGCAACATGTCAAAACGTTCAGGGAATTGTCTAAGAACTTAAAATACAGGACGAATTCATTCGGGCGGGAATTGCGTGAGATAGATAAAGCCACCATATAAGATATTCAAATCCCTTAAGTGCACGTTGCGGTTGAATTGCGAGAAAAAGTCCCGTTTTGAAACGTTGTAAAACTCTTTATTATTCCAGCTTTGCAGGTGTCTCCTGAGATACAATAGGAGACGGGACTGACGGCTGTTGAAGCGGGAAACTGGGACGCAAACCAAAATAATAGTTATTTTTGTAATACCAAGCAAAAGGCTCGAATATTTTGATGCAGAGAAACAATAATTCAAATTATGAATGAGGAAAAAAATATATTTATTTTACCGCCCAGTTTTTATGACATTTTTTTTAAAATCATTATTGATTTATGAAAAACCAAACAATGGCTGAAATATATTTTGTGAAAACCTGCCTAGTAAATAAAATTAATAGAAAGGAATTATTTGCAGATTATATAATTTGATTAAAATGCTAAGAATTTTTTAAAGACAAAATTTACTTCATTGTAAGTGTCAGGACGTACATCGTACTTATATTTAATTGGCCACCAGTATCGGTCCGTAAAGTTCCTTTTCTTATTTCAAATAGATGAAGATGATTTCATATGGGCTGAAATTAAATAAAAATAGTGATTACAAGTGGGAATGTGCATTTCCTGTTATACAGGAAAATCCCGTTTACTCTATTCAGTAATATTGGCTCCAACTATGATTATAAATGGTAAAACAAAATCAAAAATACTATAATAAAATTCACAAATTTTATGAACGTTCTAAGACTTCCTTAGGTTGGTAAAACATATCAGTCCTCAAGAGAGCCGATATCAAGCTCGATCGGGTTTATCAATTTATATTTAAATAAATGTAAATAATGTTTAAAGTTAAATGTACAAAGAAGAACAATAACCAAATAATAAAAATTGATTCCTGTCAATTTATTTGATGTGTACATCGGTATCATATATAATTCCTTGGATTAACATAAAAAATAAACTACAGCACAGAACAAGTAATGTTTTGCACATTACCTAGATATACAATGTCATATTCGTACCTAGGTGCCGTCCTGGCAGAGGCAAACGAGCTCTCACTGAGTTTTTACGATCCTATAAATTTTTAACGTCTCAAAAAATTGTGTCTCTTTGCTGCCAAAGAGCAAAACGTAGTTACGCGGGCACGATACACTGTCGCGAATACATTATGTATAATGTATGTTATGAACGTATCTTTGTCGTATGATTTGACAAAGAATAAGTTCTCATGATAAAATTCTGTTATTAGAAAATTTACAAGAAACTGAAAATACTTATTTACGAACAAGCCGTGTGCCCGATGGGATTTCCTATCAGCAACGTCTCAGGAACGTTAACCTCTTTTGGGTATGAATTTTCAAACTTCTTTGCTTAGTATTTACCTACGTTATACAAGAAACTAGCTTCTGCCCGCGACTTCGTCTGCGTCGACTTCAGAATTAGGTCTTTAATGGTTTAAAAGTTATCATATGTTTTAATCCGGGTAATAAATTTCATCTAAATCCGTTTTGCCGTGTTTGCGTGATTGACTAACGATTTCACTTTTCCATTATTTAGGATTACTGTGCAAAAATGTATACTTGTAGATCCATCGGTTTAAGTTGTACGTCGCCAATCATTACACTTTAAGAATTTAACTACATAGATATGTACTATTTAAGGTGATCTGCTGTGAAGGCTGTAAACGAAGCTCCTTTAGAGTGAAAAGCCTACAAACGGCTCAAGTGTCTACTCTTTACATCATTTATATGTGTTTTAGCCGTTTAGGGTCGAAGTACTGGATCAAGTGTACACGCCTTGTACAAAGACATTGCAGGGCGTTTGTTCGAGTCCACGGAAGACCAAAACGCAAACTTTTACCTTGCCCAAAAAGTTATCATTGGCATACATACAACTTGCTAGCGTTTAGGGCACAATTGAAGTGGGAAAAAACTCAATTTGTATCGATACACCGTAACGATACGAATCGCAACACGATGTATCGATACATCATTTATGGTACCTACCGTTTTGTATCGATACATACTAATTTTTTTCTGATGCTTCACTGCTGAAGTATTCGTCTCCCTAGACTCGTTCCTAAATTTAATTTCTGGTTTACGTCTTTAGCCACTTTCAATAATTTTCGCTATAAGAATAAAAACTTTTAAAACGTAAATTTGGTTTAAAAGTTCTAATAATAAATGCCTCTGCAATTCTCTTTAAAATGTTTCACTTCCTAATAACGTTTAACATTTCTAAATGTAATGTTAAATCGCCTTACAGCAAACTCGTAATTATGTAATGATAATTAACTGAATAGATACTATTATATATATTATTGTAGTAACATTCTATTTCAATAAAATATTTAGTAACCAAATCAATCATTATTTCTGGGTGAATGACCCCGGATAATAAAGTGTATATTTTCAGACCGACTAATTAATAACTCATTCAAGCATTATACGGAGGATAAAACTTTTTTAACATTCACAACAATTCTTTTTTTATCTAAATATTATTATTACTGTAGCACTTTATATTTCGAACGTCAAATATTTTTGATTCATGTTCTAACTTTAAACATTAAAAAAGTCGTAATGCCATTTCTAGGACAATGGTACTATTCACCAGCGTCCGAATGTCGAACGAAATGGTTTAGTGCAGTTTAGAAAACCATTTTACAAGCTATAAACCACAAATATAGAATGCCGTACCCTAGGTCTATGCTTCATGCCATTCATTTTAGATATATATTTATTTTACCGTCTGCATTTTTCAGTTTATTTTACTAGTAGTAAATATTTTTTAAAGACCACGAATATTTTTTACATTGCGGTCTTTTATAAAGCTGCACGGCAAAGTAACAAGAATATGCCTGATGGTGAGTATAGTATAATCCAAAAACAACAGCGACCATCGAGAGATAAGCAATCTTTCAACGGACGTCGTTGTAATGCCAGCCTGCAAGCCTCTTGGCAGATGGATATACGCTGGTTGATCCTGAAACGAAGGAAACCAACAAACAGATACTATGACATATTTATCACTATATACATTTTTTTTTAAACAGTAATCTTTATGACAAAATCAATATTACAGGGTATGACAATAAACCGTAGATCCTCACACTAGGATATAAATGCTGAATCGCGGGAGACCGACCAAGATACAAAATTTTGTGTTGAGTTAGTGCCGTGAGTACGCAAAATCAAATGTACTTAGTACACATACATACATATATCTGTACTTAGTATACACGATGGCAGTGATCAAGTCGGGTACAGATCCCCGGTTGATCTCAGAACACAACACGTCTAAGCATGCCACTATGGTGCGTGTTTCACAGTGGTGTATAGTGGTCGCGATCCAGTCGGACACAATTTTCATGTCCTACCACTAGTTAAATCCTCAGTCCGGTCTCTGAAAAACTGATAATCATGGTGTATCAATTACAAATCTATTTGCTTCCAGTAAGAAGCAAACCTTTAAGTTATTTAGCGATTTTAATTGAATTTATCTCTTTATAAAAAAAATAAAAAAAAGCATTAAAATAGGGTTGAAGTTTTTCAAAAAGTCAGATTGTTGCGTGTTCAAATCACGTCGGGGTCACCACTTCTTAGAAACTTTCATGCCCTATTTTCCTCCCATAAAGTTTTATTTTCGTGACAAAAAGTAGCCTATGACGTTTCCCAAGGTTCAATCTTTCTCTATACCAAAACTCAGCAAAATTGGTTCAGCCATTTAAGCGTGAAAACGTAACAAACAGAGTTACTTTTATATCTATAATACTATAAGGATTTACCCTTTAAAAAATTTACGTCATAGCCGTTTGAAAATGCAATAACAAAATCAAAATTTAAAAACCTCGGTAATACATAAGAATTATTGATTGACAAAGGTCTGTGTACTTATGAACGCACGTAAGAAGTTAAACTTACTTCTTTAGCGTAACAATACAAAAATGACTGCAAATTTTAGGTTGGCTATCGACGATAATAATGTAAATTCAGTTTAGTGAGCTTTAATTTTACACAATAAAATAAAAAATATAAAAAGTTCAATGAAATTAAATGAAACTTAAACTATTTTAACACAATTGGAATGCAATCACATTATGTATTTTCATTGACGGCTAACTTCATTATGTCGCTTCCTTTATAAGGTATGCTTTAAAAGATTGAGTACATTGAAAAATTTGAATTTTATGATACATATTATAAATTTTATTTTTACTTTATCCCTACCTTTTTTTTTAATTTTGGCTTTCTGCCTATGTAGCCAATTTTTTAAGGGTTTTAATTCGGTCTTAAGTGACCTTTAAAATATTTTAGTAAATTATATACTCTCCAGTTATTTTAGTAATATCATATTTACGTACCTAAGTGTTCTAAGTGTCTATAGGGCATCATGTTTCGAAGCACTTAGTTTTAAATAGGCAGTCTTGAGACTAATTACGTCTGTAATAAAATACCAAAAAGTATTAATCTGCTGTATGGCTGAGAATAATTAAAACTATGATTAAAACCTTCTGAGTTTATATTACATGCTTTTAATGAACATTTTCATTTCTTCAAATTTTAATTAAACTTTCTGTACCGTATTACAGTTAGTAGTTACTAGTTGGTAGAAAAATATTATTTCGAGAAATATGTGCTCTTTCGGTAATATTCCATTAGCAATTTAATATTTAGGTGCTTCGTAACCTTTTTTTATACCCACGTGGAATTATGTTTTTCCTAATACTTGCATCTTTCTTCCTTTCTTAATTTATATATAATAAAATATGTATTTTTGCACTTTGCAACGAACTTTTCATGCTGTGGCAGCATTCAAAAGTCAATGCATTTAAATGTTGTATTATATTATACCTTTTACTCTTAATGTATTTGTGTATTGGCCACTGGCCGACCTAATGTAAATAAATAAAACATACGTACCGATTTTCACGTCTTTCAATTCACTACTTTAAAGCAAGAGACTCATATTTTTTTTAATCTCTTTATTCCTTCTTTAGTTAATTTACAAACAATGCTTCTTTAGTTATAGTTTTTTTGTGTAGATCCTGTGGTCTAATTAGATATTTTTTAATTATGATTTTCGATCAGAAAAGTGTTCTTTTTTATCTTTTACCTATTTAGCGAAAATGCATAGCAACTAAACTTGGCATTACAGCAAAAAAAACCTATTATAAAACCTTTCAAATATTACATTAAGCCCAATCGACCACAAACAACTTTGAAGCTAAATTTTTACAAATAAATATACTTTTCTAATTATAATAATAATAATAATAACCATGTCATACAATTTCTATGTTGTGTTACTTATTGAGGTCAAATTCGATGTAAGAATACTGTTTTTAAAATTCATATAACAAATACAGTAGCAATATTACAAATATAAAATAGTGGAAGAAATATGGTTACAACTTTTGAATTAATTTATAACCTTACTTATTACTACATAAAACAAGATGCCCCAAATAAATCCAATATTACACAACTATTATTACTTAATGATCAATCAAATCTTGAAATGGCCTTATAATATGATATTTCCACCAACAAACGTACGATTCAAGTTTCCGGCTCATTTGGCGAGATCCTAATGGATTACGAACAGTGCTGTTGTCTCGACATAGCTTTTTGCACACACAAAGTATAATGATGCGTGGGTATGGCCTATTTCTATCCATTTATGCTTGTCTTTACATATTATTCTTGCTACATTATGAAGATATTTGGTTGACTGAAAAGATTCCCATACTTTCTTTGAGGTAAATATATTTATCAGGCGGCCTTTTTCTTACATAAACATGTTTTGGTCAATTCAATTGACTCATTACTGAATTATCACCATTTAGGTTTAGTTTTATCTTATTGTTTATTACAAAACCATAATATTAACAATAACCATAGTACTTCCAATAATGTTATTGCTGGACTGTGACCAACATCTTCATCGAGATCTTCTTATGAGAAAAAATACCTCTTGATAAAAAATTCAAAAATGTCTAAGTAATAACACATATATAAATATTACTGTCAAAATACGGAATAGAAGACCGATGTTCGAGTGCCATTCCCAATCGATCCTAGCCTACGTCACAACTCATCTCAAGTCTCCATTGTCTAAGTCAACAAGACACAAAGCAAACAACAATCCTGTATACAAATGTATGTGTCTAGTAAATATCCCTTACACAATAACGCTGCTCTATCTACAACTATCTGAGAGACAAAAACAAGGCTGTTATAACAAATAATTTGCTAAAAGTCTTACAGCAAAATAACATAATTTGAGAAAACTTGACAGTAATGTGCTGAAGTTACTGTATTACATATTATTTATATGTGATTGTAATTTGAGAGCTGGTTCGCTGCCGTAGAACCTAGCAGTAGTATAATTATGATTAAAATATATTGTTGTATTGTTGTTAAAAAACTTGATTATTTTAATACACTATATTAATTTCACTTGTAACTAATTAACAGACAACGTAATCAAATCTTAGAGTAAATTTTAATCTACTTCTAATTGTCTTATCAAAATCAAACTTTGTATGTTAATGTTGTTCGGATGACAAAACTAAAATTTGGTATCTTGGAGCTAATCTGATGATGGAGCCAGGAGGTGGACACTGAAACTCGTCAGTGACTACCAGCGAACCCCTCGAGTTTAGGCCCATATGATTTGTTTTGACGAGTCCAATAAATTGGGCTTGCTAACGAGGGTTTAGTAATGGACCCAGGAGATATTTTATAATTTTAAGTGCGTGTTATAAATAAGCGTTTCTTTTTAAACTACATTTATATATTTCTTATAACAGATTTCTACCTAAGACTTCTTTCCTCGATCCATACTTGAGTCCTCGTTACGAAGATATATTGTTCCTTTCCCAAGGAAACTACGACTTACTAGATGTTGTTTCTATTAATCGGGATTTCAAAATACTTAAAAACCAGTAATCCGTTCATAATATACGATAACTGCATCTTAAATTAGTGAAAACTAATTTATTATGGTTACAGATAAAATCATAATAAGTATGGAAAGTATAAAAAAGCAATGGGAGATATAAACATAAATATAAAATAATAATAAAATTTGTCTTAAACATTAGCTGTGCCCGCGACTCTATCCGCGTGGAATTTCATATACGAAAAAAAGTTAGGTATTCAAAAAAATCGGTGCTATATATATTATTATGTACGAGATGTACCTATATTAACGATTCACTCGTCGTCGTCGGTGATTAACCGTTTCATTTGAGATTTACTTTGTGATTCTTGACAAGCAGAAAACAACCAATATATCTCTTTTTTAGCGTCTACGTCAATATCGTTAAAGTACAAATTCGAATATTTACTGTTTTACTACTTACTACAATACTACTTACTATAAATTTAATATATTAACACAATTTACATACCATAAACATGATCATGTATACGTGTCTAAAGAGTAAAAATGCATCCTACTGTCATCAACTACTGTCATACCTAATTTCATCAAGTTTGATTCAGGAATTTCTGCGTTATGAGCGTACATATTACACGACAGACAGACATAAACAAAAATGTCAAAAACTGTGTTGAATTATTTTCAGCCCATATATTATTTTTCACAAATACCTTTTATATACAAATTTCAACTCTTTACTGTGTTATTATAAGCCTAGATTAAATGGTACAGCTCAGAAGTCACTTGAATCTATTTAAATCAACATCGCCACTGACACAGAACACAACTTCGAAGGTATTATATTGTAGAAGAACTATAGCAAAGGGAGGATCCTCCGACCAGACGGGTGTTATGTATGGCGGGCAGCTGCCCAACGGTTGTAGTCGGGTTCTTGTATATACACTCAATCGAAGAGTTAATTTCTATAGTGCGATGTAGGATGCGTCGTATGTGGCTCGATAGATGTCGCTGTGTGTCGCTATGTAGATGTCGCTACATCACTCCCCTCCGAGACCGGAGGTCGATAGCAGGTTGAGTCGTCCATACATCATCTAGTGATGCTTGCCGGGCCAGTGGGATGTTCCAGTGAGTCGGAACCAGATGCCGCATAGTTCACGGTGAGTCGGAACTGTCTGCGGTGATGCCCAGTGAGTCGGGTTGATGCCCCCAGTGAGTCGGGGTAATGCCCCAGTGAGTCGGGTAATGCCCCAGTGAGTCGGGGTGATGCCCCAGTGAGTCGGGGTGATGCTGCAAGAATGCTCCAGTGAGTCGGAGTGTTGCAGTGCTGCGTAGTGACTGGCTGCTGCGTCGACCAGGAGAGAAGTGCGTCTCTGCTTGTTGACCGGCCGAAGTGCAGTGTGCTGTGTCAAGGTCGCTGAGAAGGCTGTGGGTGATGACCCAGGAATGCGCGTCTGCTGCATGCTGGTGGTCAGGATACCCGAAGTAGCCGTGGATGCTGGCTGGCTGTATGACTCGCTGCTCGAAAGCTTGTGGAAGTGATAATGACGTCACGATGTAGCTGTGCGAAGAAGGTTGCGCTGACGTTCATGCTCGGGGTCACCAGTGTAGAAGAACTATAGCAAAGGGAGGATCCTCCGACCAGACGGGTGTTATGTCTGGCGGGCAGCTGCCCAACGGTTGTAGTCGGGTTCTTGTATATACACTCAATCGAAGAGTTAATTTCTATAGTGCGATGTAGGATGCGTCGTATGTGGCTCGATAGATGTCGCTGTGTGTCGCTATGTAGATGTCGCTACAATATTTATCATCAATTAAATACCCAATGTCCACAAAGTATTATATGAATACCGTTTATGAGTCAAGTTTCTAATATCCACATAGTTCGCCAGTCCAATATCAGCATTTATAGCGCAATAGTCTATCCAACAAGAAACTAAGTAAACAGTCGACCGGTATACAAATATATTATGTACAGTAAATGTTCATGTCCCTTACACAATAGCCCTGCTTAATCTCGAGCTGTCTCAGAGACAAAAACAAGACCATTATAAGAAATTCATCGCTAAAAGTCATTCGGATGCCAAATAAAACTTGACGACACACCGTATTAAGGAAATTGTTAAGATTATTATAGAACTAACGCTTCTATGTTGTTGCTAGGTTGCTAATTATGGTTAAAATGATTGTAAATGCTAATAGACTAATTGATTCCATATTAAAATGAGTATTGCGCGCAATTATTATGAAGTACAATGAAGTATCCGTCGTTATTCATATAATATTTTGATGAATAAGCTTTCATATTTATAGTAAAGATATCTTAGAATCCATTATTTATTTTATTATTGTAGTAATATCTACACTATAATAATATATTTATCCTAACAGTCTCATCAGTAACATAGTATCACTATAAAAATTTGATAGATTCATATCAAGTTGTAATGATAGTACATTTTACGTGGTATAATTTTATGCAAAAAAGATAAATTTTAATAAAAAAAACATCTCACAAACTGTATTTCGTCAATTGGTGCATAGTTATCAGTGCAATAAGTTTTCCCCTATTTAGTGTTCCGAAGTCAACAAGGAACTCTTATAGATTCGCTATGTCCGTCTATTTGACCCCCCCCCCCCTCCCCCTACACGTAAAGTGGGAAAAAAAATCTCGTCCATCCCATCGTGTGGGGTGTCGTTGGATAGGTCAATTAAAAAGTGAAGTCCACATTTCGATTCAGGGATCCGTCTACGAAATATTAAGCTTTATGGAGCTAATTTTTGTTAGAGTCAAGTGTCACCCCACCTAGATAGCTTGTTGAATAAGTGAAAAAATTCATGGAAATTATAATATAATTATTTTATTATATTAAATTATAATTATTATTATTATAATTATAATATTATATTATTATTATTCAAATTATAATGAAGTTATAAGGAAAACTTTCAGAGATAAGCTGCCTTTACAAGTTAACGAGTAAACAATCAACTTGTAAAATGTACTTGGAGGAGGAATTTCGTACAAATTCCATTGAAAATCACTTATAGCATAGTATGCATATTAAGACAGGCAACAACGCACCCGTATTAAATTTTTTCGATCAACTCTCCACCGTACCGCCGCCAATGCACCCCTGTAGGCTATCGTTGTTCTCATTTCGCACACTTGCCTACAGTTTGTCATCTTACTTGACAATCATGGTTACTGCTCCATTCCTTAGAGTCGTAGCGTAAAGTTATATAACATATAACCGTTCTCAATAAATGGGCTGTAAAGTGTAATAATATTTTTTTCAAATTTCACTACAATAACCAGAGATTAACTAACGCTTTCAAAAATCTCTTGAGATTTATTATATTACCTAGTATAGATAGAGATACTCTTGTTTAAATTTCAGAGAAAATCCAATTTCGAATAACAATCCCTTGCAACGTTAAAAGTATTCAAACTTTAATTCTCAAACTATTACTGCTCATTGAAGTCAAACTTTTCTGAGAGGCTAGCGAATTCTTGTGTTCCTAAAACATGGAATCCTTTTTTAAATTATATTGTGATTTTTTAAAGAAATATGTTTATTTGCCTTTCGAATTCAATATATAATCTAAATCGAAATCATACAATATATTACTTGATTCAACATTATATTATCAAAAATTCATTAAACTCCCACATTTTAGTATTATGCATTAGCTGTACCTACTTGGAAGCCAGTATCTAATCTGTCTATGTTGATGCTTGTGGGTAGGAAAAAAGGATGTCGATATAAAAAAACTTACATGTTCCAAGGTTTTACGCCATCATTAATCTCGTGCTGAATAGGGTACGGATGTTAACTATATTCCGTGGTTTTACGGTATTTTGTTGATTTTGGGAGCGGCGGAAGGAAATAGAATGATTGGTGAAAAAATGAATGGTCAAGGTTTGATTTATTATTTAATAATTGCCAAAGATAGAAAGTCTTTTGAGTCAAATGTAAAGGAAGGAGGTACAAAGTAAAAATGGATGTCGCGTGTAATGATATAATGAATGTGACATTATGTGAAACTAAAATAAAAGATCTTATTAGTGGAAACTCGATCATGTTTTATATTTATTTATTTTAAGACAGTATATCACCGTCAACCTCTCAGGCCACATGCCCACAAAGCATCTAGGTAATATACTAGCCAATATATAATAGAAAAAGCCAATCCAATATAATCTTACTTGTCCATTTAAAACTACTTACGCACAATTTTTCTGTACCATTTCAGTTGTTCGGCGTATCCATATTTGCACTATGCTTGTGGATATGCTTGGAACCTGGCTTCAACGAATGGATGCGAATACTTGAACTACAGAGGTATTTCATTGGTGTCTACATAATTCTTATCGCGTCTCTTGGCATCATGGTCATCGCCTTCCTCGGTTGCGGTGCTGCGCTGATGGAGAATGTTATGCTTTTATATGCAGTAAGTAAACTGTACCTGTAAGTGATATATATTTTTTTAATATTAAGCATATTTTCTTTTCAGATATAATAGTTATCTCTATGTCAAATAATTATAAAATTTTAATAGAGCTTCTTTAAATATAAAAAATGGACTTAACAATGAGACAAAAATTTAAATTTTAATTATAGTTTTAATAATTCTGGAAATGATATGTGTATTTCGTTTTTTTTTTTATTTGTAGCAATATTCTAACGCAATTAATTAATCATTATAGCAATAATAATAACGATGTTGTAGACAATCTTACACCTTGCCATATGATTGCAAATTAAACATCGCATGTACTAAATAAAAAACATACAGCTGATTTAATACATAAATGGGTTAGTCAACTATTTTACCCACACTTTGCTGTCCCTTCATTAATTGGTAATAGTCATACATAAAAGTAATATCACAATTGTATCTAAGATTTTTAGGCACAACGGGAAACTTGATTACGTTTTCAAAAATATTTTCTTTTGATGAAATTTCATAGTAACTCAGGATACGAAATATCCATACAAAATAGTCCTTTCCGAAGACCACATTAACTTGTGAATATTCATTATGAATGAAGTTTTAGTTGTAACTTGCGGATTTTTTTTTTAATGGAACAAGACGTCATGATCTATTATGACGTTTATCGTATGTAATACAGAATAGCAAAAAGGCATAAAACTTAAAAAAAAAACAATCTCTTATTTATATCCCTGGCACAATTCGTATATTGCGTTACCTTCAGGACTTTTGCCAGAAAATACGTTGATGGGTTTTTGCCGTAGCTTTCATTCTGTTTGCCTTCACTCGGACGAGAGCGACTGTGCACTTATATAGGGCCTTTGATCAGAATAAACGAAAGGCAATTTTTTTTTTTTAATTTCGAAAATTACCGCCTCTAACCTTTCTATAGAGTGGGAATATTAGTTAATTGACCCAAATACCATTTATATCAGGTAAACTTCATGTCAATTTGCTATTTTATGCTATACGAAACCTATATATTTAAAAAAAAACATACTTCGATAGACCCTGATCATGACCTAGGAGTATAGTAACTCATCGAAACGAATCCAACAAACCTAAACATGACGAAGATAATTGTTTTGATGAGGCGTTTCTATGGCCAGCATCTTTATCCATGATCAGATCAGCACAATTATATCATATTATTGCATTGTCATTAAAGTTATAAATATTTCAAATTTCAGCTAAAACGGCGAGATAAATAAAAGTTTTGTACATATAAATTTTTAATACAGAGACACTGAACTCTCTAGATATATGAGTCTAGCCTAACAAGGCCTACTATGAATGTGCCAAGAGGTGCATAACTAGAATACGCATCCTTCATTTGTTTTTCTGATAAAATTCAACTTGGTTCACTTATAGATAAATGCGCTTCATCTCAGTCCCTTTCTTTAATTTCTGTGTAATGAGACAGAGGTTAAGCTTAAACAGTACTACCTTATGTAAAACTAAATTTTAATTTTACAGTATATAGCAACACAAATCGGTGTATTCGTCTTCGGCTTAGTCGGTGCTTGCGTTGTCCTGGATTTCTCTACTTACGACTCCAGCATCCAGCCGCTCATCAAGATATCATAGTGCGGCTTATAAACAACCCACAACACGAAGGCTCCAGGGAAATCTTAAGAATGGTCCAGGAGGGAGTGAGTTATAATTATATTCCGTAATATACATTAATATAAAAATTTAAAGTTTAAATTCAATATAATATGTATATAAATGTTAAGTCGGTATTAGATATTAGTAATTTTGTTAGTAAGGATCGTGTTAAAAGGTATAAATATTATTATGTATAATGTGTGACACAGTAATAAGTTTTAGCGTCAAAATAATTCACCTACCAACTGCGTTATATTTTGTTAGGATACCAGGAAATAAAATTAGATACATATATATGTTACGTATTATGTCCAAACACAGTACTACATTTACATATGTTTTTAATACGTTTTAAGTTTTTTACACTTTCTATTTTCATATATTGCATATCATCGTTCAACACCAAAACTTTCATTTACGTTATAAGATGTATGATTGATAAATGATTGTGATTCCCCAAAGTAAAATAGTTTATATAACATGTTAATAATCTATCCAACAAAACTAAAAACTGACCAACACTCAACAGATGTTCATAATGTTTTACAATTTTTCATTGTAACAGTTGCTGTCAGATGGAATGTCGATTTTGATTTTTTGCATCGTCAAACTACGAATACAAAAAGGCATCTGCTAACGAAGCAAACACCAAAACGCATTTGCAATGGACAGATGACGCAGGACCGCACGAGAATGTTTCTAGTTTAGTGCCGGCAGAACTGCTCGACGCTAATCAAATGGGCTCGTGTGCCGCGTTCCGTGCCCGATTGAACATAGCTCCAATCATAAACTTTCCCTGAACGGAAACCAGGCTTTAATGTGAAACCGTTTGAACGTAAATATGTATAAGAGCGTGGCTAATGCATACTAATTTCATCTTTATGTATTATAGCAATGGCTTTTCCGTTTTTTTTTATGGACTTCATAATAATTGAAGGCATATACTAATTTCCGCTAATGATCTTTCGCCATAACAGCAGCAGGACTGTGAAATTCACTTCCTATCAACATCTAACAAGCCAACTCTCGGGATCCCTTCAAGTACACATTCGCTACGTAGGTTAATTTACTTGGATCAGTTGAATATCACGTTTTTTTTTTTTTACTAAATATTATGCACACCTTTCATAGGTATACCTTTCTCTTGCTCCCCTAAAAAACTGGTAGAAAATGCTTTTTAGCGTTAAGTCTCCCTATTGTACTTTTTTATGTGCAATAAAGAACATAATAATAATAAATTTAACCTTAATTCACCAGTTTTCTTTAAGAATTACTATCCACTGTAGAATGAGAGAGATCAAAGCGAAAGTTAGTTTTGTTATACATACATGAAGAAGAGTGAATTAATTAACCCAAAATTAAACCAGGTTATTTCTGAAAGCTCCCTTAACGATTTTGCATTGCAGTACATAGTACGTACTTGAATTTTATTTCTTACAAGACCGCTGAATAAATAATCAATTTATGTTGAAACTGTTAGACTTCCCTTAAACTAATACATGAATTATTAAAATTAAACAGATAGGATGTTGTGGAGCCGACGGTCCTATGGATTACATCAACCTGAACAAACCCCTGCCAGCAGAGTGCCGTGACTCCGTCACTGGCAACGCGTATTTCCACGGTTGCATCGACGAACTCACCTGGTATTTAGAAGGCAAAACCGCATGGCTGGCTGGTATCGTACTCGCTTCTTGCATGGCTGCTGTAAGTTTTTGCATATTTTTTTAAATAAAAGTATGTTTCCAGCAATTTTCTTTATTAAATCACGTAATGTGTTACGCAACCACTTTGTTGTTGTATTGTGTGTGTTAATGTGGCCATCTGGCCAGCGTCGTATCTGGTGGAGTCTTTCTTTCTCAGTGCTCCCTTCTTAACATCCATAGTGAATGCTTCTCTCTACTCTACTACTTTAGTAGTATGTGTTAGTGTACCAGTGTTATTTCTTATGCTAAACCTATAGGTTATTCGTGAATATTAGTAAATTTTAACTTACAATACAGAATTAAAATATATTTCTTATGTGCATAATTTAATAACATTTATATTTTGTTTTATGAATAACTATCTGAATATTTGTTTTTTTTTTTCGCATACGCCGCTCAATATACTTTGATTTTCTCATTTATTTGTAAAATTATACAAAACTTATAAAGGAGGCGATAAACAGAATTGATAAATTACATTACTTAGGTACATTTTTTTATTTATAAATTAGTGAAGCAATTTCCTATCAAAAATTAACTTAAACATTAAAAGAATCTTAAAGTAATATAAAAGTTGCAGTAAAAATAATGGAGCAACAGGAGATATAAGAACCAATCAATTCTCCCCTAATAACGTAAATAGCGGAATAAAGAGAAAATAGTATATTATGAAAGCTTGTTTAAGATATAAATGTTTTATGTTTAGTATAAACGGGAAATTGAGTTCAGTAATCAATAAAGTAATTATTTAGGTGGTGAATGCCGTTATGTCTTTGATCCTGATTCAAGCAGTGAAGAAGGAAGAAGAAGAAGCTACAATATACAAAAACTAGATAGTTTGACATAACATGAAATTATATTTATATGGTTTAATAAATAAGTTTAGTTTTTGTAATAATTTTTACCACAAATATATCGTTTTTACCAATTTTATTTGATGCCACCGTATTAAGTATTCTAAGAGCGTTTTAGACATATTTTAAATAGTGATGTAACTTTGTTCCTTTTAAAATAAATTATAATTTTTATGTAGTTTTTATTTTATATTTCACTCCTTTGGCAACTAAAACTAACATATTACTATAAACGTGTGTGTAAGGGGTATCAAATTACATCTTTATAACTGAGACGGCCAAGTCAACCTCACCTATACTTGGTACACTCTGCTGAGCAACGAACGAAGAAATGGCGATAGCGAAAAGGTAGGGCTGTTTTGCCCGACTGAGTTACGACCGCCATGCATGTGGTGAAAAGTCCGTCATAGTGACTCGGTTTTGCGTGTCGCGTTTCGGGATCCGCCTGTACATAATTATCCAGTTAAATTAATGCAGCATAACAGTGGTGAACGTCGATGGATTACGATCTCTCGGTAGTCGCCGTTGTGTTAGTATTGTACTGTGCTTACCACCAGGGACAGTACCTTATATTAATCATATAACAATAAAAAAAAGAATATGATTTTTAATAACATAAAAAGCGACTTAATAGGTGGAGGAGTGATGACATTTGTCATGGAAACTGTTTAAGTACCAATTCAAGTTGACCAGTCATGTTCGTTTTTTTATACTTGCTCGGCAAAGTTACTGTAAAATGTATCTTCACGTCTTGTTTGAAGGACTCAATGTCATAGGAAGACGAAATCCGTTAGCTGGGAGACCATTGGACATACGCACGGTACGGCAAAGGTACATAAGAATTTGCGAACTTCTTTTGTCGTGGCGTGACAGGTGCTATTGTATTGCTATGGCTCTGTATATCAGTTTGCGTGTTTCTGTGATGGAAGGGAGATGTTGGGATAAGGTCAAACGGCGGTTACATATGTTTTAACGTTGTACAATTCACAATGCGGACAGCCCGTCGCTGTAACCTGTTCAGGGTATCCAGGAGGTGTTGGGCGGAACCGTCCCAGAGATGGGAAAAATATTCCTCGCTCGGGCGAAACTGACTTTTGTCAAAAATAATGTTATCTAGCAACATTAGTAGTATTTACAGGCCAAATTGAGAAATCACAAAGAGAACCGTCGATAAGTCTTCGTATCACGTCATATTTTGCCGATGTACCCGAAACGTAGGTACACCATTTAGAATAAGAAGAAGAAAATATTTACTATTTATCATACATTGTACAACAGATGACGAAATGAAATTATTCTTATGATGTTAGTGTGATCTTAATCTTAGTTTTTATATCCAACATTTATTGTAATAACTATTATATACCATTTAAGTTTAATACTTTAACTTCTATAGAAATATGTTGAAATTTGAAATAGATTGTCTCAATTTACTTTTCAAATAATATTGAAACTTTAGAGTGCCTACTCTTGAGGGTTTCAAAAAGTTCCATAACATTAATTGGCTATTCAATTTAAATTAGATAATTTAATTTGTTTAGGTACACAATTTCTCTATTCTATATTCTTTACAAATAAAATAAACTTTTCGCTAAAATAGCTTTAAAATTCAATATCTTAAATATTTTTTATTTTTTATTTTGGGGCATATATTTAATTGTCTTAACAGACCACTAACAAATCATGTATATGAACGAAAAAAGTATTGTTCACATAAATGTATTTACTACAAATGCTGATTTACAAAAAGCAAAAATCCAAGAATCCATTATGAAGTTTCATCGTTTGTTCCCGTGGCAAACACATTTACTACATTGTTGCTAATGTAAATACTGGCTGACGGACTCTGACAACCTTGTTTATTCAGTAAAGATATTTCTTTTCTACTATTAAGTATCATACACCGATACCTATAAAGTGGTTAGAAATAACGTATTATACCCATTAATTCTTTTATACAAATTACAATAAATATATGGGCGACAGAGGTACGCTAGGTGTGTAGCGACATCGACACATAGCGACATAGCGACATCTATCGAGCTACATACGACGCATCCTACATCGCGCTATAGAAATTAACTCAACAATTGAGTATATATACAAGAACCCGACTACAACCGTTGGGCAGCCGCCCGCCAGACATAGCACCCGTCAAAAAAAAAAACAAAGTACTTTAGCAGAGGTGAGGAACAGAGAGTGAAGTTCCTCATCCGCCATAGAAAAGGGAGGATCCTCCGGCTAGACGGGTGCTACGTCTGGCGGGCGGCTGCCCAACGGTTGTAGTCGGGTTCTTGTATATATACTTCATTGTTAAGTTAATTTCTATAGCGCGATGTAGTATGCGTCGTACGTGGCTCGATAGACGTTGCTATGTGTCGATGTCGCTACAGGTGTATTGCAAAAAAAAAAAAAAGTGAAAGTATTTTACATGACAGTCAATTTGCATTTCCGCCGTCGATATATAGTTTATACATATACAAGAATTGTTAACTTAATTGTTAACTTAATTGATGACTTAATCGACTTTATTGATTAGATACATTACAAAAGCCAACAAACAATTAGGATTCAAAATAAACATAATATAGGTTGGTATGTATGCATAATACCTATTAACATTAATTTGTTACTTAGTAATCATAGTAACTAAACACAATTAAGATTTTATTTAGATACCAGTTAGGCTTTTTTCGGATGTTGTTTCTTTGCTTTAATTAGATATTTATTTCACTTGAACTACTTTTTTTAAATAAAATCCACAAAATAAGTCAACGGCCAAATGATATTGATTACGTAACCTAAAATAAGATAAGTTCTGAGTCATGCTCAATTTCTTAATTTACTATTTTATTAACTTTATTATTTAACCGTCTAGTTTAATTGGAGGTCTTCTATACTCGTTGCATTATTTTGTAAATTATACCTAAGATATGTCTAGCGAATAAGTATTAAATTATATTTACAAATTATTTATTTGTGAATGTTATAAAATGTATTAGAAATCGGTACACATAATTGTTATTTAAAAAAAGTCAAACTTATTATGTGCAATGAATAATGCATAAAAATAGGCTTACATTACAGAAACATTACATTATATTATTAGTATTGTATTATTATTTGGACTATAAATCCATATGACAGCGTTTCACATGCTAATAATCTTCAAATGTTTGCATCTCTCGATACTCGCCGTTGTTTTTGGATTGTTCTGTGCTTACCATCAGGCACAAAGATATCACTTTTCCGTACTCTATATAAAAAAAATCTTAACTGATAATCATTTTATATAAGATAAGATTATTTTCTACAAAAAAGAAAACCAACATCATTGTTTTCGAAGAGTTTCTTTGTGTATCTTCGAAATTGAAGGTCCAATACCAATGAAATTAAAATGGGGTCACCCTTAAGGTATCCCTCCGTATCCAATAAAAAACGAATCATCTAAATCGATTCATAAACAAAGAAGAACATCCATGAAAAAATATACATACATTCGACTTTAGTAAGTAATTTCTTTAAATCGGTAAATAAACACACTATTTCACCTAATAGTATAGTCATACTTACCAATAACCATCTTCATTAATACCGGTACATCATTGGAGTAAACATAAAATGTCAATGTAGAGAAACAGAAACAGAAGCAACAAAGAACTAACAGAAATTGAACGAAGTACATTTTTCCATACATCCGCACAAGGGCCAATATCCGGTGAGGAATGTTTATAGTCGACAAACATCGAATGAGAGCAAACAGATCCGAGCCCGTAGCCCTGTGCCTAACTTCGGCTAATTGTTTGTTACCCGGCAACTTTGTTACAAATGGCCACAGATATTTGATTAACCAGGAACCAGCGTTGTTAAATCATCATAAATTAATCTACCTATATATGAACAAAAAAATTTGATTATTTATCTTCCTGAAACTTTTCCAGGACTGTAACAAATAAAAAAAGAAAATGAGACTTACGCATAGCCAGCGTTCGAATCGATCTTCGTCAATCTGTTTGAGTATGAACTGAACTGAACTGAAAGAAATTCAATAGAAAAAGCTATTTCAGTTGTTCAAATTTTCCTGGTAACTTTTGAAGTTTTTGTTTTCCTAAAAAAACCTATTCCGACTATAGCTAGCATTACAAAAAAATAATCAGGCAAATCAATCCCGATGTTTTCAAGTGATGCGCTTTCCAACGAATAGCATTTCATTTTTCTTTATATTTATATAGTTGTAAAAGGAACTTTCTACTAAAATAAATATATACTGTTAAACCGTAACAATATTCACAACAACAACAATAATCACAACAAAAATTCTAAATTCATAAAAGCAATTACAAAAACTTTTTAAGCAATATGGAAGATAGATAAAAAAAGAATAACGGAGCGAGGTCCATAAAGTTTATGAATACATTACAACTCAAACTCGAACGCAAATTGATCTGTAGATTTTATTCTGACTAATCGGATTCATATTACGAACGAATTTGCAAATTTAGAAAATTATTTGAACCTTTGGGAAAGGTTTTCATTAAAATTTGTACATTGGTTAACCAGATTATCGTTTAATCGTTAACAATATTTTATAGTAATTATCTTTTAAGTAGTTAAGAAAGATTGATTATAAGATTGCATATTCTTTGTTTGTTGTTAAAAGTAATATTTGATAACAATAACTTCTGATGTCAAGTAATTAATCAGTCACACATGATATTCTTTTTCTTTTTTTTTTTTTAATTCATTAATTTTTAGAGGCTTTTATGCAATCCGTATATGTTAGCCTCATCGTAACATAACCGTAATATACTTTCATCATAACATATATAATATTATACATTTAATAATAAGAAGAAATTGATAGGAACAGAGTAGCCGCCTCATTATTGGATGTATCACATAATACTTTATTATTCATTCCAACGTCCAGTCTTTTCAAACCACAGGCACTCATTAAGTTCTGCCTAATTGACTTAAACCGGACACACTCCACCAGAACATGATAAACGTCATTGACTTTCTGACAAACATCACAAAGACGTGATTGTCTCAATTTCATCATATATTTATATTTGTTTGATGGAATATGTCCAGATCTCAACCAATGTGCGAAAGATATCAACTTCCTTCCCAACTTTGTCGTGGCACACCAGGGTATACTAGGAGGTTCAAACTGCAAGGTCTTATACCAGATATCTTTCTCAAGTGATCTTTCATCAAAATATGCTTTCAATCACTGTAAAAACTTTCTTTAAACTTTGGTAATAATTCTGAATAATCAGGCAATATATTAAACATTTTGCCTCTTACAATACTTAATTTAGCTAATTTATACCCTGTAAACCAATATGTGCTGGTACCCATTGCAATTTCAGATCTACTCCGGTACAAAGTAAATCATCTATTTTACTTATTAAGCTTTAAGCTACCAAAATACCTCTGAAGCATCAAGCATCGAGCTAGGTACTGTAGTGCGCTTTTACTGTCACTACAAATAATAACTTTTCCAAGATTTAATTTTTAATTAACGACAGTGCTTCTGAAATTGCAATAAGTTGAAGAGACATAATACAACAATAATTACAATTTATTTTAAAACACTCCTTATATGTTGAAAATCCTGGCTTACCAGGAAGAAAGAAGGCAGCTCCAGATCCATTAGCACTCTTTGACGCATCAGTATAAATAACATTACATTCAGAGTATTTTTGTTGTAATTCAGCTATAATAATGATATTCTTACAATATTAATTACCATTAATTGCGCCGCTGTCGCACGTATGTCCAAATCCAATTTTACCCTATTGCAATGAGTTCAAAACAGATTCTTACGTCATTTAGTCGATGCCCCGTGGTTCGTTCGGAACATAGACAGATATAGAAGTTCCTTCGGTCGAACCGTATGTTAAGTTCCTTGCGAGATCATATTTTGATATCATTTTGGCATTGAATCAATGTAAACCGATTAATGAGAGCCGCCTTAACTTACACCGAGTCCCCGAAGCCCCCTGAATAAAACGCCGGCCGCGGAACATCTTTGCCGATTCCGATGACGAAATCGAGGCATCGGACGCATACTACATGACCGTCTCTATAAACCAAGTGTGATTGCGCCCACACCCGCGAAACCACTGTTCTCTTCGCAGGGGACCCTCTCCTGCGGCAACTAAAGCCTAGGTTCGTTCTCTCGGTGTGGAGCCCTTGAGTCTTGCAGCTGCTCGTACAATACAACTAATACTGCACTTGCAATCACTAGCTAACAACAGATACCATTATACTGCATCACACACTCGTGCACACAACATAGGTACCAAGAGGTCCCAGGAGCCAGGAACATATATATATGTATAAGTTAGCTTAGCTCGAATTTTTACGGATAGGGTATTGCCAGTTCGCAACTTAATTGCAACTACGGCAATAGCCCAAGCCGAAGTTCGCCCACTTTGGCATCCTTAGTATGTTGCCACTCTTTTGCAGCTGTCCCTAGGCCGTCTAAAGCGCAACCTACTCCAGCTACTCGCGAGTCTCTGGTCGACGTATTTCATTATCAAAAGGCTTGCTAATATCTCATTAGTAAATAATCATTGCCATACAATATGGCATTTCCTTTTTGCAAGGCGTTGAACAGCATCCACTTCTTATGAATTTATTGGAAATTTGAAAAGCTAGATGCCGAATTAAAAAAAAAAGAAACTAGCTTTAAAAATAAGATAGGTGGCGACATGAGGTATGAGAAGAAATGACGTTTGGGTGAAGACGATGTGTAAGATTGTGATTTATATGTTTAAAATTAAGAATTATTTGTGTATTCCTGAAGTAAGGACGTTTTCCAGTTAAGTAGTGGTTTTTCCTTTTCTACGTCCCACATATATATATACCTAATTTATAATAAAACGAGTCGTTCAAACGACGTGCTAGCTACCTAACAATTGCATGAAATATGTAAATCAACTAAAATGAATATTTTTTTTTTTTTTTCTAATATTAGTTATATTAGGTACAATAGCTACTAAAATTAACTATAATACTGAAAAAAATCTGCAATTTCTTTATTCACTTACACAAATACATTTCAAACTAATAGAATTACATTGAGATTCAAATAAAATCTTTAGTAAAATCCGGCAAAACCTTCAAGCTCTGAGTGGCTGCCTACTTCAATTTAGGCTCCACGATTTACTGCCTCCCCTCTTATGAAGCGGGTTGAATTGACTATATAAAACCGAATGCCTCATCCAATTAGCTACGGGATCGAACGCTCAGCGTCTAGCCGCAACGCTGTAGCAATATCCGGTATTGAATGATCTAATGCTTGCCAAGTGGCATACCTACTATGTAAATACTACTGACTGATTGGTATACTCGAACCATTAAAAGATCTCAGCTTCCAATGAAAACCCTTTACAATTTGTATCAATAGCGAAATGATTTTTTTTTACGTTATTATAATAAGAAATGTGAAACCTTTTTCCATTCAAACTATAGGAGTACATGTTAGCAGTCACCCAATGATCGAAATCCGACCAGCGACTTTTTAATCATAGACTATTTTCTGTTTGACATTTGCAGTATGAACCTAAACAATGAATAATATATCACTTGCTGTCACTTTTCATTGTGTGGCAATGTCAATATTTTGTGGGTCTAAGTTCAATGGCACTGGTCAGGTTAGGATTCGCAATATTAATTAATTTAATTTAATATATTAGTAACAGATATTATAAATAGATTTTAGCTTTGTGCACTCCTACTTCATAAATAAACTTTAACCATGCCAAATCTCAGCCTTCCGTGCGCTTACATACGGGTAGAATGTTTATGCTTCACATATTAATATTTTATTGCAAAAAGTTTTATAAAAACCATATATATTTCTATTATATATGTGTGTTTAACGTAGGGCCATTAGTCCAATTTATAATAGTTGTTAACAATTTGTAATAGAATTTTGATGTAAAACATCTATAATATAATGCGTTTGAACGGGAGTAAAAGCATTCTGATGGGACGTCGCTTCGTGCCACTCGGACAGTGTTGCGTCTGGTTGGCTCTTTCTGACTCAGCGCTTCCCTCTCTATATTTATACTGAATACTTCTCTTTCTACTACACACAATTAACACCTTAAGTGTGCGTTTGTGTGTCAGCGTGGTGTCTTTCGCTAACCTTATAGGTTATTCGTGAATATTAGTGAGTTTTTTTTTTATTTTTCATTTTCATTTATTCAAATTTAAAATCGGGCATCCAAATATTAGTATATAATGTAATTTGTAGCCTGTCTATACATTAATTTGTGGTATACACATATAAATCACTATCAAATACCAAAGTGGGCAAATCGCTTGGGAATCGCTCGGTAGTTCCATAAGTGAGGATCAATTAACTCTATCGAATAAGGCGTGAAACTGTGGGTGTGTGGCCAAAGATTCTAGTAATTGCATTGGATCCGTACTTGGATGTGATTTGATCGCTTCTCAATAATGTAAAACTAAAATCCACGAGTTATGTGATATGAGACGAAGAAGTTGGAAGATTTGATTAAGACCTTATGCATAATTAAGATGGTAAACAAGTATACGGCTCGCCTGATGGTAAGCGATTACCGTAGCTTATACACGTTTGAAATCCATAGTTAACACTAGAGTGTTGCCGACCTTGTACTCCCCTACCCCAAGGAGCTCTGCAGGAACACAACACAAAGTTATTTAAAGGCGAACTTCTGTAGGCTAGAGGTATTCCACCAGTCGGGTAGCCCAAGTAATGTAGAGAGAAATTTTTATGAAACTTTGTCCACTGAAAATATATCCCATTCTTCAAATGATAGGCTTATAATAATTATAAACAATATTAGTAAAATTAAAATGAATAGAGGGCGCGGGCGTTTAGTGGACTTTATTTTTTATAAATCACGTTAAAGTTTTATGGATAAAATATGGCGGAATCGTGCATTTCGATGTCCCTCTTACCTTGAACTCCGGTTTCTTCTTTATATTTGAGGATCTCCTGCGCAGGCTCAATCACACATGTTCTAATGAATATTAGATTGCAGAAACCCAAAGTTTATAATTTCTTGATCTCAATAGTAGAGATGGTTGCGGCGCGGTGGACTCACACGGCGGTGAAAGAAGTACAAGGTGTCCAGAAAGGGTATCGGGTATTTGTAAGTTCAATGAAACAAAAATTATTTGTATGCAATAAAAAAGTTTATTGTTTATTATTAGCATATGAATTGGAGAATTATTTGGAAAAGATGATGTTATACAAATGATGACCGTTACGTTGCTGGCACTCTTCTAAACGGAAACGAAGATTGGCGATAACACGTTGACACATAGCTATCGATATTGCTGCCATTTCTGACCTGATGTTTTGCTTTAACTGGGTTAGATTCGTCGGATTGTTTTGATAAACCTTACTTTTAAGGTATCCCCATGCAAAATAGTCAAGCGGGCTAAGGTCGGGGCTTCTGGGTGGCCAGTTGATGTTACCCCTTCGCGAAATGACTTTATTAGGGAATAATTCGTTAACAACTTCCATTGAGTCATTTGAGGTATGGCAAGTGGCCCCATCTTGCTGGAACCACGTTCTTGAGTTGAAACCTGCAAACTCCTGCAACTCTGGGACCAAAAAATTTCGCAACATATCGCAATAACGGTCACTATTCACATTAATTGCTCGGCCTCGTTGATCTTCATGAAAATAAGGACCAATTATGCCTTTAGCAGACATAGCGGCCCAAACAACGACCTTTGGGCTATGCAGGGGTCGTTCATGCTTTCGTCTCGGATTCTCCACTGCCCAGTACCGACAATTCTGCTTATTAACATGACCATTAAGGTGAAAATTTGCTTCGTCACTGAACAGTATGTTGTTAAAGTTGTTAAATCGCTGCAGCATTTCGTTCGCAAAATTCAGTCGATTAGCATAGTCCGTATCCTTCAATTCTTGAACCAATTGAATTTTATAGGCTTTTAGATGTAAGTCTTTCTTTAAAATCGAATGTAAAGACGATTTTTTGATGTTCAACGCTTGGCTTCGCTTTCGGATGGATAAAGACGGATTTTGACGAACCGACGCCTCAACTTCTTCAATTGTTTCTTCATCGCGAACTGAACGAGGACGACCAGAGTTTTGAATTTTAACTGTCGCACCTGTATTCTCGAACATCCTGATCCATTTCCTAATGCTATCGTCACTTGGCGCGTGGCGTGTACGATATTCCGCACGATAGAGACGTTGAGCAGTCACTATTGAATCACCATTACGATAATACGCTCGTACGCAAAATGCGCGATGCGTCCCCGAGTACTGTTCCATCGTGACTAAAACTCCACAAAATGGCGGACGCCACGAACCCCTCCCCGCACCCTTTAGACGCCCCGTTTCGAAAATGGCGCGAAAACAAATACCCGATACCCTTTCTGGACACCTTGTATTAACTCTGAACCCGCGCACGGCGCGGGGAGCGCTGTCCCAAGCAATTAGCGATACCTAAAGGACGCGGAACTGATTCTGCCACCGTCATTCACAGGAGAGTTGTACCCGATTATGAGATTATCGAATACACGTTTAAAAGCAAACAATTACTATAAACGAAAATATTGACAAACGTTATAAATACGTGCGGAGCCGTTAGTTCATCATCATCATTTCAGCCGCAGGACGTCCACTGCTGAACATAGGCCTCCCCCATAGATCTCCAGAGCGACCGATCTTGTGCGGCCTGCACCCAACGGCTCCCAGCGACCTTTAGTTAGACCGTTAGTTCATACTTATAACGAATACCTTAAAATATCTGTGAACAAAAGTTTGTTCCCTTAATAATCTTCAAAATAGCAGAAGATTAGCATATCGAATAATTAATGTAGACTGTTAAAGTTTGATGAAATTCAAAGACTTCACATTTACTTCGTATCGTTCGCAGCTGTCGTACTTCTCAGGTGTCCAAGCTTTCAGCGCCTTCTTTGAAACTTTGTCAAATAAGTTCACGACCTTTGATTTCCATTAAAGATATTAATATTAATTTGTATATTTCGTAAAAGTTAACTTAGACATTGTCAACATTCTTGTATTTAAAGCGTGCTTGATTTAATTATTAATTTAAAACAACACTTAGAATTTAGAAGTTACATTTTCTTCTCACTCCGCACGTAAGTAGACATGGAAACATTAAAAAGTAGAGAAAGAATCTGCTGAGAGCAGTCAAATTACTTTAATATTAAACAATTTTATTTTCTGTTATCATTCTGAAAATGTGAAAACTATTACAAAATATTCTACAAATGTACTTGGTTTGAAAGTAGTTTCTACTAATTATGATTCTTATAACATAATATAAGTAGGCAAGCATGGTAAAATGTAAGGACAAGGCGACAATCGAGTAAGTATATCCATTAAACGATATATTAAGATGAAACGCAGTCGGCGAAGTAAATGAATAATAGGTTTCAACAGAATTATATTATCGTCGTACCGTCAATATACCCAAACGACTGAACGGAGCTCGAACCGATTATACTAATTTATACACAATTAATAAAATTGAAGTGTCTATTTGTAATGTCAAAATAGCAGTTTTTACTAAATGCATATGAAAGTATAAACGATAACTATAACAAAAATAAATTAAAAAATTGAAAACCATTTCAAATTTATAACAAAAAAAAATGTTTAAAATGTTTGTTTGTTTGTTCGGGGTAATCTCCAAAACGGTTGGACCGATTTTTATGGGACTTACACTGATAGATATCTTATGATAAAGGGAGTAACTTAGGCTACTTTTATTTTAGAAAAAGAGTTAGGGTTCCGCACAAATTGAAAAAAACTGGTCATGGTGAATCAATTCGGGCGCTTAAATAGCTTATGCTGAGTAAACCATAAGAGATATAGCAAATTAAAGTACTACATACTTATATGTATTAAAAGACGTACAAAAAAGTCCGGGAGAGTATACATCTATCTTCAAAGGAACACCCACAATAAGCATTTTTGTCTTTAAAATTGCCGAGGGAGCAAGATTCGCGCGGGCATTCTGTTGTCCATGTGAGCGAAGCCACGGGCACATCTAGTGCAAAATAAACGAAATCATAGTTTCATATTTCCATATTTCGTCTTACATTACTGGGTAAGTTTTAATAGGTTTTTAATCTACCTATAATATATAAGATTAAATTTGGTTATGCCCGTTATGTTTTTTTCTATTCGTCAAATTTGTTTCCTTGATGACTCATAACAGCAGTATAATAAGTCCGCATTTTTAACAAACTTCTAATTATTTAAATAATTAAGTTACGAAAAATATAAAAAACAGAAACATGTCACTAGTAGATATAGATTGTATGGTATAAAAATAATTGCTCTAGTACCATTGTCCGAAGATAAAATAGAAATATACCTACGTCATATACACTAAGCGCACGCATTTCCTCTTAAATATTGTCGTAGCGGCCTGCATATACTACGGAAAAAAGCCTATATTGCTCTGGATATACCACCGCACTGTGTTTAGTTGTCCTAAATCTCGATCCAGCCAAAAACAAGTACCATAATTTTCTGCAAGTTTTCTCATGATAGCAAGGCATTTTTTTAGTACTTGCTTGGTTAGCTACAATTCTCAAATTGTAAATTTCTCGCCAAGCATCTTTTGGTGTATTCTGAACGCCACACTTGAGAGCCGACTTTGTAGTCTTAGCGTTTTATCAAATCATCACCATTAGTTCCAACCAACATCACTTACATCAGGGGAGACTTTTGTCAAATTGTAGCCTATAATTAAAACAAAGCTACAACATCCTTAAACATTTATTACTTTTATTATTAACTTTTTTTAGTAAAACCATTCGTTTTGAATTTTATGAAATTAATAAGTTTGACAAAATACTGAGAAAATTGCTACAGTTTTTATAGTATTAAAAAGCAAATTAATAAAATTATAGTATTAAAAAGAAAAGATAATATGATTATGGCCATTTTGAATATAACCATAACAAAAGATTTTAACGGCCAAACAAATCAGCTATATTGGTATGTTTGTATAGATCTTCGAATTGCAACGAAGTCTGCAGGCAGAGGTGTCGATTGAACGGAGAAATAGAGATAAAGAGAGACATTATTGACTCAACGCTAACATAAATTGCTATTTATAGTACACATTAAACCCGTGGAAGTGCGACAGAACCAATAGAACTTCGTTAGCTTGAAAGGCGCTGCCAGTAAATCTCAATTCAACCGAACCGCTTCAATAAAGCATTAGCTGTTTGATCAGACTCCCCTCTAAACTCTTTGTTTGTACCTGTTTACACATATTTTGTTCTCATTAAAAAGAACTTGATACTTTTTATAAATGAACTTACATTTACTACATGTACGCTAACATTTATTGAATGCCAAACATCTCACTTATTTCAATAATTAAAACTCGAATAAGTATACTATATAGGTACAAGAAAGTTACATTTGATCATGAGAACAAAAAAAAAATCTATGACATCTTTGTCGTACCGTTAAGAAGCGGAACCTTCTCCCTCCTTCGTAAGACAATGGGTCCTTTAAGCGTTACGTGAAGAGATATTTACGCAGGCCAACATGATAGAGGCGGTCGCCGTTGTGTTTGGATTCTGCTGTGCTTATCATCAGGGACAGAGTACCATCAATGTTCCGAGCTATTATATAAAAAAGATTGTGTGGTTTTATGAAAGCACGGTAAAAGTGAAACTTTTTTTCACATTATAGACATTTAACTAAAAATTCACAAATGAGTAATAGTCTATACACTACAAGGTCAGTTGCTGCGAACTATAGGCGCCGCCATTCCTACTCCGCGGCCGACCGTCACGCGACATGCAACACACAGACCAAAAAGTTTGAGACGATCTAATAAAGGTTTCACTTTAAAAATTGTATATGCATGCTATATTAGATATATGTTGGTAAACAAAATTAATAATAAGTAATAACTTAATAAGTATCAAAATTGCATTTATAAATAAATACGACAGACTGTATTTTTTCAGGCTTAAATATCCGCAGTTTATTTTAGTCCTTGCTCATTTTTGATACTATAAACTTGAAAAATTGTTATATTTGCAGTGCTTCTGATCATGCGACAAATGTCGTTTATTACTTTTCATTTAATCATATAAAACATAATTATCTAAGAAGGGGAGAATAAAAAGTTACTTGTAATCTTCGGAATATTCATAAAGCATATAAGTAGATATATATCAAATTGAAATCGCTATTGATTAGTCAAATATCAGACCAATAATAGCTAAATGGGGCAACTATAAATCCAGTTGACACGCTTCTAACGAGTTTAGTAAGTTCATGCATGAGGCAACGTAACAGTGACTTCCAGTTTAATTTTGCACTATCAGTTTATGCTCAATCAAGTCAGTCGACGAGTTAAACTCCGCAATCACACGCCATGTTCGAAATAGATACGTACAAAATACTCCTTAAACTATAGAGTAAGATTAGATAGTTTCAATCAATTGAATGAATCTTTTTCGTCATTTTATAATTTAGCTACCGGTGTACCGCAGCTTCGCACGTGTTTATTGTACAGTAATTATTGTCCTACGGTAATTTTTTTTAACTCACTTACGCTTTCCGTCCTCAAAATTACATCAAAATAGACAGAGAATTATTAAAAATATGAAATTATTAAAAGGAATGATTTGAGCAATGACATATGCATCCCGTGAACAAAATTTCATAAAAATCGATCCAGCCGTTCTCTAGTAAAATTCAGACACACAGACAAAAAAGTTTATTTCATCTTTGTGATCAGTGCCCTTATTAAGGATGGCAATCAGAACATTTGAAAAAAAAATTCATGTACAGACAGAACTACAGATTTATTTATATATATATACCTACATTTTTTTACACTTTTTAGTGTGATTTAATAACATGGCTTAATAATATTAGTAGTAAATATTTGGAATAAGATATCTTAAGGGACGCTGAGAGTGCTTTATATTTTCACGTGTATGTTAAAAAGTATATGTAATATTTAGTCTACAATAAATTATATCAAAACTACAATACACTTAATCAAACGTATTGAATAAAAATGTATAAGTCATATAACGCAAAGGTGATACAGAGTCGCAATTACCTTCCATCAGTTTCCAGAGCATATGCGATTTTAATTGCAATCCGAATCAAATGGAAACCTACAGAACAGTGTATTTACAACGATGCAGTTTCGATTAGCATATGTGCGCAATGTTCCTGTGGATATTAAACCAATTACACGCGAGGAAATTATCCAATATCCTGTTCATTGTCTACTAAATCTTCAAAACAACAACAAGTACGGATACAGAGTTATTGGGTTATTATCAGAATTTGATAAAATTTTCAAAATCTATAACAAATATTATAAAGAGAGAATGCGAATTTTGTGTTTGTATAATCCCTGGAGCTAATAGTCATATTTGCATTTTATCTGAGGAAGGTCATAGGCTATATAAGTTCACGCTTCGACTCTAAGCGAGCGAACAGAACCATGAAACGTCAAGCAATCTAGAAAGCCAGTACAGGAAATAAGAAGAACAAACGAACGAACGAAGAAGCTACATCGGTGCGTTTGCTGAGCTGCGATGCGATGGAGAGTTCGTTGAATAAATTTAACACAAGCGAAACCATACATACAATACATAAATGACGCCTCTTTCCCAAAGAGGTAGACAGAGATCACATCCATCACTTGCTACGATGCTGGCATACATCTTTCGCTTCTCCAATATTCATCAGTCTTTTCCTGCATGCTCGTCGATTTAGACTACTCTTGACTTGACCTTTCTTTAGAACGTCACCGAAATAATCGTAGGACATTCGTTTAGGCCTTCCTCTTTCAAAATTCCCATTCACGCTCGTCTTATAAATCTGTCTAGTCATTCTTCTTTCATTCATCCTCTCTACATATTAAAACCATGTAATCATCCCTTTCTGAATACGTGTGACTGTATCTTCTTGCATACCACAACACTACACCACAATATTTATAATAGAACGAGTTGGTTCTTTATATTACGAAAAGAAATATAATTACTCATTACAAAAATTACGTTGTTATATGTTAGAGAATGCATATTCCTTCCTAATCTTTCCTACCTCGTCCACACTTAGCGCCATCTACAAACACCAAAAAACTCACGCGCGACGAGTCACAGTTGTAAAAAAGGGACAAAACCGCGTCGCTGTACAGAGCGCAACGAATTATCGTGCTCCCATAAAAAGATACCAAAATGCAAGAAAACATAAAAACAATAATTGAGCTCAGACTCTACAAACCCCAGGGTTCTATAGTGCGTGAGGTGCAGTGCCTTGAAGCCAAAATCATCGAAACCGAGGTGTGTGACTGACATTCCTATCTTACTAAATTCTTTTCCCGCATACTGGGGTACAAAACAAAATAAAAAAGCCAATAGCAGGGTAATAGGACACGAAAATTTTGTCCAACTAGATGGCGACCACCATACACTAGATGTAACACCCGATAAAGAGTAAAACAGTTGAGAGGCAATGTCTTTTTACAACCCTTGCATGCAGAGGTTTTTAGTTCTGTCTTACTTACTGCTTTCACAAAATAAATTACAATATTTACCTTACTTTTTAATCCTGCTAAGTGTATATTTCAACACACTGACGAACAAATTCGCTGGTACCTACTGTCATGGCCATGCCACCCACGGCTGGTGACAGATAAGAGGGGCGAAAGAAATACCTATATAAGGTAGAAAGAGAAGTCAACGGAAATGGATACGCTACTTTCAATATTCAGTTTCTAATAAGGTGCAGGTATTTTAATAAGCGTTTTATTTTGAGTTAAACATCTCTATTGTTGTCAATACAACAGTTAACACAAATTTTGAAATCTCACAATAAATGCCTAGATCGTTCTAACAAGGGAGCCACCATCTTGTTAGACGCGACTTTGTATAAAGTACTTATTACTACGAAGACTTGAAAACTTTGACGCTGGCAAGTGCTTGTTGCGCTGCCAAAACAAAAAAATAAGAAGAAAAAAAATTAATATAAATATATGAGAGATGGTTTTAATAATACTGTAAAATTCAGTATAAAGGTTTAATCAAAAACGAAACCTTCTGAAGCGCGCGACAGGACAGAGACTTCCCTATTATTTCCAAAATAAAGCTTGTCCCTCGTGCTAGTGACGTACAATTAAATTCTTCCGAAACAATTGTCAAGCGCACAAGGTAAACTCTGGGTACACAAAATTTGTAACACTCTATTATTTTAAAATTGTTACACGAAAATTGAGGAAATTGTTTAGACAGCACCTTTGTGAAAACAGTTAATAGAATATACCTACTTTCCTACCTTACCTATGTACGGAAAATATAAGGTAAATAATTTAATTTAATTATACTTGTATATTTGTACAGGTTACAAATAAAAAAAAAAAACAAAAATCATGAGGGATGTCTTAAAATACTTAAAAAATTGTAGGTACATAAAAAATTACTGACAAGTTTTTGACGTGACAACGTCTTATAAATTGGTTTGCCGGGTGACACTTCAAGAAACTGCGTTACGCTCCGCTCACGTTATGCGCTCACAATGAGAGCGAGTGAGAGGCACGCGTCCCTTCCACTCGGGCATGGTTAGCCCGCCTAAGAGCGAGAGAGACAGACATAAAGTCGTTGTCACGTAAAACTTTCGCCCGTATACCGACTTTACAGGCAACCAATTTTTTTAAGTAGTTTACTTTTGTATTTATGTAGGGTGTTAAGTAAATGATGCACATAAGCTGTTAAGTATAAAAGCCTATTTATTACCTCAGGCTCAAACAGAGTAAATTCATGGTATAATATACTGCGTTTTTTATTCCCATGAAGTAAATTGACAATCACTAATGTCACACTTGAAAATAATGTTGTCACATTTATTTTTGTCGTTTTGTGCTACCGTTTACTTTATAGTACAAATTATTTGAATCGTAAGATTTTGAAAACAGAATTGAGGGTTTTTATTTATTAATTGAAATATTGTGTGTTATTTATATTTAACATACCCGATCATTTATCAGCACATAATACAGGAAACTATAAAATGAATATGGGTAACAACTGCAAAAATTGTTCAAAAAAAGTTTACGCTTTGGTTGAACCACGAGAGATGAGAATTTTAACTTATAAACACGTTTAATATCTCATACGGGTTTACAATTATTACCGATTGGTGAAAACCATTTTTTTAAACATAACAAAGTAGCAACAAATGAAATGAAATACTATGAAAACATTTGTATGTACAAGACTTGTGCACGCACGCAAGAAGTTATGCATACTTTATTGGCATAACCAAGATAAAAATAATTCCTAAAACTTTTTCCTTCGTGCCAACAATATTGAGGAAGTTACGATAATAATGTAAACTCATTTTCTTGAATTTTATAGTTATAAGACAGTATTTATTATCCTTACACTGTACTAACTTTAAGCTCACTAGCTTCATCATGTCATAAAAGTTATTAAAGTGAATTTTTATAACATTATTATCATTGATAGAGAACTTCACTATGTCGCGCTTCCGTCACATAATTCGCACGCAGCTACCAATATTATTATACTCTATACTAAACGCGCCAAAAGAACTTTAAAAATTTCATATATCTCTCCTAAAACCTAGACACAAATTCAACATAAGACCGAGATAGCTTAAAATATATTGATATTCTGTTGGTAAAATGTAGTTAGAGACAAACCAGTTCTTGATTTCCAAATATTTAAGGAGCGCCTCGAGCTCACCGAGTATAATTGCATTCTCGCTCAATCTCCGCTTCGCTCCCGCGCTGTATTAGGCAGCCATTACTCAATATATTTTCGAGACGAGCCTAGGTATGAGCCGAGTCTGGCTCTCGTAATTTAAATCAAGATTGTATTTACAATGACTGCGCGTATCATTTTAATGAATTAAATTTACTTCTGAGATGACTTGTAATTATGAAGCAATGATGGCCCAGTTGGTATCGTGTACGGACTTCGCGTCGATCGACGTGAGTTATCCCTACAATGAGCCTGAGCTTTCGGTGAATGAAAATATCGTAATGAAACCATAGCATGTTGGTAGAGCTTTTTTCTAATGCTTGCCATGCTAGGCTACCACTCTCAAATTTAAAAGATCTTCTTTTCTTCCACTAGGCTTAGCGTATATCTTTGTCGACATCCTCAGTTAAGAGCAGGTAAAATTTTGGCTATAATGCTAAACCTAACTACACTAACAACGAAAAAAAAATTAAGACGAAACGGCAATTGTTGTAGTATTTTATAGTAAATAGTTAAGAATTAGAAGGAATTTAGGTTTAACTCATTGTCCCATATTGTATGTATTTTCGTTTGTCTGCATTCCGTATCTCATATCTAAATTTACAACCAAGAAACGACGACGATTGGAGTCTGCATGAGCTCTCAACCAGATACTCTGTTTGAATTAATTGAGATATTTAATTTAGTACATATCCTTGTAGGATGTCAGAGAGGTATAATAACATCTTTGTCAACCTTATCTGCACCTACAACCTGTTGAGTAACGAACGAAGAAATAGCGATAACAGGGTGTTAGGACTAGGCTGTACAGCTCGACTGGGTTGCTGAAGAAAACATCATAGTTATTCACATCTACGCGTCGCGTTTCAGGATCTGCCGGTTCCTATTCAGTTTCTAATTACGCAGGCCTTCATGACAGTAGCGAATGGCGTTTCATTATTGATTTCTCGTTGATTTCTATTGTTTCTATATTGTAGTGTGCTTACCATCAGGCGCACCGCAGTAACATTGATAGTATAAATAAATAAATATAAATATACAAAACAATTTTTAACAAAAAAGAAAAACAACTTTAATGATTCTTAAGAGTTCCCTGTTATATCTGCGAAGTTGAAAATCCAATGTCAATGAAATTAAAATAGGACCACTCTTTAGGTATCTCCTATCCAACAAAAAAAGAATCATCTAAATCGGTTCATAAACAAATAAGTTATGGTTAATTATCTATAAAAAAATATATACATTCGAATTGAGTAATTACCGTGTTTTATTGAACTCGGGTAAAAAATAAAATTAACATTACACTATGTTGATTTATAATTTCACTTGTATATCATACAATAGTATTCACAAGTACCAACATTTAAATACCAACATTCTATAATACATAGATAGCTCGGGAAGGGTTCCCTTTTAGGCATCACGAATAAATCCATTAGACCGTCTGTTTCAACATCCTTTAGGGCGCTTCACAATGATTATGACAACCTCTGTTTGAATAATTAAAATATTTCAGCGTCTTTCCCCGCGCCCTTTTTGACCTAAATGCTAAAACTACATAAAGATCTTTCTTGGACTTTTGGCTGAATCTTGATATATCATGTTGTCTTTTTTTTTAATTAAAAAATTATGTTATTTGGTCCTATATTATGTAATTTTAGCGGTTATTTGCGTAATGTAATTTGGTTATCATGCGTAAGTGAAATTATCTATATATGTCTAAAATTAAAGTGTCTGTTTGTAATGTTAAAATAATAGCTTTTTACTAAATGCTTATGAAAGTATATTATACGATACTGTCTGTATGTTTGTTCCGGGTAACCTTCGAAACGGTTGGACCGGTTTTCACTGGACTATCATTAGCAGATAGCTGATGTTATAAGGAGTAACTTAGGCTACATTTATTTTAGAAAAAGAATTAATGTTCCGTGTAAATTAAAAAAAAAACTGGTCATGGTGAATCAATTCGGCCGCTTACATAGCTTATGCTGAGTGAACCATAAGAGATATTTCAAATTGAAATATACAAAACAATAATTATAAAAAATATTCTTTTCACGGGACACTGGCAGAATTGTGGATGAACACAGTTGCCATGAAACAAAAAGAAGAAGTTATTTCTGAAGTGACTAATCTGTATGGTGCTTATCGCTTCTTAGATACGTTACAGCGTTTATATTTGCATATGAATGTAGAAAATGTTATAACAACCATTTATGCAAATATTAGAGGATGAGGCTTGAAGTTACATAATAAAGTTTTTCTAATATATTACAGAGAAAATAATAACATACACTTAAAACTCTTTACGGTATGTGTTCCAATATTAAAGTTTAAACAAAAGGTCTCGCGGCTTAATTAAATGCAAGGGTACGAATATTTTCATAGGCCATTTTAATGTTATTAAATTGTTCGACGGGCCCTTAACCTGCTTACTTTATGATGTATTCAAATGCCGATGAGATTTAATTAACAAGCGAGTAATCAAACGTGTTAGATAATTTGATTTATAACAATTAAATTTTAATTTGACACTGCGATTACATTTGGAATTTATTAAGTATCAATTTATTCTGTTTAACTACAGATATATATACTTTGGAATTTATTAAATTAATTGAACAGTATAAAACTGTAAATATTTTGTTTCGTTGTCCTACTTGCGTCTGAACACAGTGTCACCTAGAGATACTAATATCAAACCCAAATAATTCAAAGGAGACGGATACTCTTTCATACGTCTGTATGAGTTGTTTCATATGTTGTGTATGTCTGTTGTTTCATATGTCTATAGGCCAGGGTAAAAAAAGAGATGTAAAAATATGAAATATGAAATTAATAGCTAATGCATTATCAAACAGTCAAAGTCAGTCAAGTCAAAGCGGATTTTTTGCAATCTAAAGGCAGAAATTTAGGATATTTCATAAAAGCGATAGTCATGTAATAAACTATTTTTGAAGTAGGATTAATATTTAAAAAAGGGTTTTGTTTATCTTTTAAAGTTATAAGGTTACTTTTTTGTTGATTGTGAATTTTAAAAATATATTCGATTTTATAAACCATGTTTTAACTAATTATATTTCGGGGCCCAGAAATATCCGTCTCCTGTAGACTTTTATATTTATAGAAAATAGAAAAATGCATTCCAGAAACAAAGTATTTCTACAAATAACTATGAAAAGTTTAATTTTCCAAGTCTTGTTATATTAAGTATCTCACGCTCAAGTTGAAAATCTGTCGCCAAACACCAATAGGTTTATTCCGGCCGCTGCACTTCAAAGCCAGTCTTCCACTAGGCTGAGCGTGCTAACATCTTGAACCACATCGCCACTTACGATCAGGTGAGATTGTGGCCAAAACACTAAACTTAAAACGACTTTCTTTTTTTTTACAAAAATTAGTATGTGGAAAAGAATTCAATCACTAAATAACTACATGAGTAACAAATTACTACACAAATTAATATAATAATATATAAAAAGGGATAATTTATTTATAATCTAAAAGATAATATATTAAACAATCAATTATTTAATAAATTTAGTACTGAACATACCAAAATGAAATACATATCTACCTACCTATTTAGAGGCTGTGCAAATTGAGTGGAATTATTGTTTTCAGTCTGGCAAACATAATAACTGTAAACAATTTATTGTTTGTGAAACTAAACAATAACAAACAACAACAAGTCCAATGTTAATATTTGTTGTTATTGTAACAGATTAAATTATGTTATTATTCGTTACGAAGAACTGAAAAATGTAATGTAAACTGAAAAATACAAGAAATAATCTTCAAGAACAACATTTAAAAAAATTACATTCATGTAATAAATTATTTTTACTATTTAATAAAAATAATCTATCAGTTTTCTATTGAAAGCCAAATTTTAAAACTTCACATTACAAATAAACCTAAAAAATATCAATAACTTTTTTTATTGCTTATAAATGCCAAGAAAATATTACTACTATTACTTTAAGGAAATACGGTGATACTTATTTTATACACTACTAACTTTGCCCGCGTCTGCGCTCGTTACACTGCGGAATGCCGTTGAACGGGCGCACGTGCGAATGGTGATACCCCCCTGCCCTCGCTCTCGGTTATTTAAAAGACAAAAAAGCTTATTTTGTGTGATCCTTAGATGATGAACATATATTTTCATACTCATTTATTAAAAAGCTTTTATTTTGATTTTTAATATCTATCATCATGTGTTTTTTCCTTTTGTAAGACACTGAGCAATTTTACGATAACCCACAAATTAATACACATTGTTTTACCATTATGTATTTATTACCACTAAAATCTATCACTTACAAGGTAAATACAAAAATTTTAAGATCCCCGACACAAGTAATCCATTCATCGAGACCATTCCAATGAGCCCAAACATGATATCTCTGCTGTAAGATGGTGAGGAGTTAGGCATCCTGCAAACTCCAGATGATGCTGCAGCATTCGGTGAAGGTTTGTACTTCTAATATCATTAAAGTACCAGATTTGATTTGATGAAACCTATAGAAGATGCTAACAACCATTTGTCAACTAAAAAAAATTGCTCTTATAATCTTCAAACGATGAACAGATTTTTTGAGTCATAGCTATATGAAGAATCTCGATTAAGTTACCTTTCAACAAAAAAAAATACAGATCAAAATCGGTTCAGCGGTTTGGAAGTTACGATCCCACAATATCACAGACAGACACAGATACACAGAAACATACATTAAACTTATAACACCCCTCTGCCTGCGACGGGAGTTCAAAACACATATATACACTAGCTGTGCCCGCGGCTTCGCCCACGTGGACTAGAGAATGCCCGAGCGAATCTTCCTCCCTCGCTCCCGGCTATTTTAAATACAAAAATGCTTATTTTGGGTATTCCTTGGAAGGTAAACATATACTCTCGCGGATTTTTTTGTAGGTCGTTTTAATGTCTACAATTATTTAGTACATTAATTTTCTATGGCTCTTACATATTTCGCCAAGCTAGCTCAGTATTATAAATAATATAGTCGGCAGATAGTTGAAACGTTTATTCAACCACCACAATGTATTACAC
Organism: Saturnia japonica; assembly: GCA_033032175.1. NCBI lineage: Eukaryota > Metazoa > Arthropoda > Insecta > Lepidoptera > Saturniidae > Saturnia > Saturnia japonica. The sequence continues at coordinate 421,460 of CM065320.1, read as the reverse complement.
AATCGTAAGTTAGGCTAATTATATAAAATAATCAGAAAACACGACAGTCATTTTAAAAGACATCAAACGACGCGCTAACTAGAGCTCTTCTTTTTTATTCTCTGTCAAATTCAAGAATATAACTAACTACCACTCAGCGTAAGCCATTAAGTGCCCGAATTGATTCACCATGATCAGTTTTTTTTTGTTGTTAATGCGGAACCCTAATTCTTTTTCTAAAATAAAAGTAGCCTAAGTTACTCCATATAAAATCATCTATCTACCTTTGAAAGTCTCATCAAATTGGTCCAACCGTGTCGGAGATTACCTGGAACAAACAGAAAGATAGATAGACAAAAAATTGTAATAATGGGTTTTTTGTTATAGATGTACTATATACTTTCATACGCAATAAGCTGTTATTTTGGCATTATAAACAGAGACTTCAATTTTATTAATCGTATACATAGGGCTAATAAATTATTTACGAAACTACAACAAATAACCTGACGTGGTGCATATTTCATATATTTTATGAGGTTCGTAGATATGCCTATCTGAATAGTAATAAAACTGTTCCGAGCTACGACAGGAAGCAGTTATGTCAACTGAAATAGTAATATCACCTATCATATCCCCTCTGAGCTCGCTAGCGGTACGCGCTGCCATATTGATTAGTTCTAAAAGCCGTATTTCTAATATATTTTACTACTTTTACCATTCGACATCAACCGTAAAGTAAAATAATAAATATGAAACTTAATTAATATCCCTTTTCCCAGTTTAAACTATAACATAATAACATTATACAAGATTTCTTTTACCAAAATAGAAAAACAACTTCTATGATTTTGAAGAATTCCCTTGTGTATCTGCGAAGTAGAATGTAGAAGGTCCAATACCAATGAAATTAAAATAGGATCATCCTCAAGGTATCCCCTATCCGACAAAAAAGAATCATCCAATTCGGTGCATAAACAAAGAAGTTATGGCTGAACATCCTTATATATATATATACATTTAAATTTAGTAACGTATTTTGTTGTTAAAGTCGGTTAAAAAAAATAGTTCCATTTTTGATGTGAAACATACAATGCGGCGGGTCAGATCGGTTGTTAACCCCATTGTTGGCAGCTGTTGGCGTGGCGATGCTTGGTCACATCGGCGGTGTGGAGCCGGTTTTTTTAATTACAGACTGATCATTTCAAAGTTTCATATTAAAACATGGTAGATTAAAAAGCGGTCGGTAGGGATCGCAACCACCATACACATAGTAATAAAATAAACATCTTCACAATGGCTTCCTTTGGTTTGTCGTGTTTCAGGATCACCCGGTGTATTTTTTTGAATTGTTTCTTTTATTCACTAAGAAGTTTCAAATCTGCCGGACGTCCCGTGACCGCCAAATTTTTTTAAACAAGGATTTTATTAGTGGCTAAATATAAAAAAGTATTATTTTAATATAAAAACGTAGGGTGCATACATAAGATAAAACTTATGCATAAAAATAATTCGCCTAACAACAATTGTATTCCACTGCAAATTATGTGGACTGTTGTGAGAGTGGTTCAACGACACCTACTTCCTACTTCTTATCAGGGGTAATAAAGAACCGAAACTATCAGTTAACCGAACCATAACCGTATACGATATAAATGTTGAATGTAGTCGCGTCGTCGATATCAAAAAATAATTAAAATATAACTATTTATTAAAACGAGAGTTAATATTGTTCACCTACAAAATATGTTCCTTTGTTACATTTAACTTTATATTTCTTTGAAAAATGTAATTTTCATAAAAAGAAACTATCCGAAACTTTCTAATTTCATATCCTGAAAACTGCAGGAAGGAGTACTTTGAAGGATATTCAAAACTGATGAAGTACTCTTAAGTTAATCATATCCTCATACAAAATCTCACATCCATAACATCCTTACTTATTATATACTAGCCGTGCCCCACGGTTTCTTCCGTGTTAGACTTATTCGACTAACTCCCCAAGACAACTATGCAGCCTATCGTAGTTCTATCTTCCCGTACTTGCCTTCAGCTTGCTAAATTGTTTGAAGTTCAAGGATAAAATTCTACTTTTTACACTTTAATCTTTTAAGTCTACGAGGTTTTTATATCTATTTTAAATATTTTTAATAGGAATATGACAGAGACATGTAAATATAATTTTGTTTAAAAACTATTGCAACAGTAGTATCGAACAAACAAAAACAAATACACTGAAGTGAGTTAATATTCATTTTCATCCAGTTCAGCTATGTAAGTTTCAATTATTTCGCTCACAGGAATTTTAGTTTAAAATTCGATCGCAAAATTTTATATCGTACAGACAGATGGAAAAGCGTGTTAATAAAATGATTAATATAAACTAATATGTGTTTTAAACTTACAATTTAATCACTACCTAATGTTATATTATTATTAATGTTTATCAAATATTTAAGTACTATGTACAATAAATGCAAAATTAAATATCGAAAGTAATATTTACCAATGGTAGTTTTAATCGTTGTCAGGAATACGCAACTTTTATGAATGATTTGACTGCGCAACTAAGAACATTGTTAAAACTTCCGATGAAATATAAATACGAACAATGTAGTTACAATGTTGCTTTCGAAGACGGAAAGTTCTTCAGCGAAAACCTTGTTCACAATATTGCTAAAACTTGTTGGTTAAATACAGCTTTATAAGTTGGTAGTTTTGCGACTAGCGAGTCAATAATATCTCGTTAAAACTTACACTTAAATATCTAAATCTTGTTTCTTGAGTGTTGTAAAAAGTATAAGTTAAATTTAAATAAAGATCATCTTAGTAAAGAACGATCATAGTAAAAGAAAATGAAGAAGAGTATAATAATATGTGCAAACCTAAAATTGAAGAAAAACAAAACATGCAAAAATACTTTTAAATTAATTATAACATAAGTTATAAATTTATTAGTATTTTTATATATTAGAATACAATTAAATATGTAAAGTTCAAATTCAGGGTTTTAAAGAAAACATTTTTAATTTTTTTTGTCTGTTTGTTTGTACCGGGTAATCTCCGAAACGGTTGGACCGATTTTGATGGGACTTTCACTGATAGCTGATATAATAAGGAGTAACTTAGGCTACTTACATTTTAGAGTTCTGCCCTTATTAATTATTAAGCAATTTAAATAAAAAGAAGTTCTCAGTAGCAGCTCGGAGTTTGGCTTTGTGCCCGATTAATGATATTAGGCTCGCCCCTTATTAAATAGGGCCTATGAATATACATATGTATGTACATTAGCACACCTCTACCTAACTCTTTGAGTATACAGGCGTGATAGTATGTTATGTATGTTAGAAAACCCGCGGCCGACCAGCATTGGTGGAAGTAGGGTCACCACAATACCAACGACTTTCTTTAGTCCATGCGAGTGGAGCCGCGGGCACACCTAGTACTTCATAGAAATATTCACTAAATACCTAGCAGTCCAACTAAAATTTCTAAGTATTTACCTAATATAGTAGTTATGAATACGAAAATGCTCAAATAAATAGTTAAAATCAGTATTTTAATAGAACCAAGGCTTTAGTTTATTCCTTACAATTCTCATATAGACTCAATAAATTTCCATAAGACTTCAAACGCTATTATCTAACTAAATCCACGAAAATCCGAATAGCAATTTGAAATGTAAATCTCCGCTTAGTCATTTAATCTTAGATTTATTTAAGGACATGTTTATTTCATTACAAAATACTATCTGTAATATCAAACCCAAATCATGGTGAATCAATGAATTATAAACCTACATTTGTTTATAGTAGTATAATAAAGTGACGTCACTGTCGCTAATATACACAATGCAATCCAAAAACGACGGCAATCATGTAAAGATCGTCGGTTGCCGCTGTCATGCCGGTCTACAAGCCCCTCGGTAGCTGGAGCCACTGGCTGATCCAAAAACGGAACAAACCAAAAAAAGTCTCCGTGATAAATTTATCACCATGTTTGCGACTCGTAACGTCGCAATCCAGCGGCGTGTACAACTGGTAGAGGTCTCTATCATCTCGCTTCATTACTTAGTATACGCCGTCGGACGATCCCAGAACGCGAAAAGCATTACTCAGTGTATGGCGATCGAGATCCAGTCGGACATAATTGTTTTGTCCTACTACCGAACCAAGGTCTGATTATGATACAAGTGAGCATTGCATTTATGTCAACCAAAAATTGCCCATTGAATAGTTTTCGACTTGATATTTTAAATTCTTATATTCTAAACTTATATTCAATATGTTACTTGAGAAAGTGATTGATTTGAGTAGTTAGGTGTAAAAACAAAATGTCAAATAAGAAATGTAGTTTAAAGAAAAATTAAAACCATTTATTTATTTCAACAACATTTTACTAAATTAAATTACAGTTCATTTTGTAAATTTTGTACAACAATAAAATTACTTGTATTCTTTGTGTAGTCATCAAATTCAAATTATTACCTAACCGCTATTTTTTTAATAACTTGATGTGGCCTAAATGAAATTGATAAACTCCAACATCGTTCGACTGATCACCATAAAAGTTGGCATAGAGTTGAACTGGGACCTGGAGAAGGGCATAGTAAGAAAAACAGGAAAACGAAGTGGCGGAAAATCGTTACTCCTCTATATTATATTATGTATATTTTATGTCTTTTTATTATTTTTACATTATAGTAAGAAAAATTGAAAAAAATATTTAAAAGTTTTGCGATAGCTTAAAATAAATCTCATTCAAAGAAATATAAAGGATAAAGATATTTTATTAAATAAATAGAGTAAAAGTAAAATAGAATAAACTGCAAAAGTCTTTTCTGAATCAAAGTAATTTGAAGTGTATCCATTTACTTCAGCGAAAACTTTTTATTCATTCCATACGAAAACTCACAGTAGCGCGTCAAAGATCGTGCTACCTGCCTAACGGTCCGATGTCACTTTCAACTTTTCCCATTTTGTTATTGTTACATATTTTTTAAGCCGATCCCATTTGTTCTTACTCCCCTTGCACCTATATACGAAACAAAAGTTGATAATAGAAAGTAATGCAAAAGTACTTCAGACTTTTTAACCTATAACATTTCATATACGCCTATGAAGTTGTCTTATTAAGATATTCTTTATTCGTATTGTTTTGGTCCTTCTAGACTTATATTGTTTTTGTTTTATTTGGAACTTCCATTGTTGGAATTGTTTTACTTAGGATTTTTTTACATATTCGCATTCAAAGTGATATTTTTAAGTTTGAAATTATTTAACAAGTTAATAATGAAAAATCAAAATTTTATTATTAAACAGACTAAAGACACTCTCTGTAAGAGTCGACTGAAAAATATTGTAAAAGGTTAATAAATGAAATAGTAACGATTAAAATGATACTGTATATTACAGATGACTCTTTGTTGTTTTTGTCTCATAATTTTGAGTACCTACATGGTATTTTGACATTGCTGTACACCTGTATTAACACCTGAATACATGTATAACCTGTGTATAGATAAATAAAAATATATATTTAAAGGGTAGGTATTTAAAAGTATGTTTGTACTTCAATAGCACCTCGCATAGCTAGACGGATTCTAATAAAATTTGACGAAAGAAGTCAATGATTGCTTGGAATATGGCATAGGATATTTTTTAAATAAATTATTTCTAAAGTTTAATTTACGCGCAACGTAGCAAGTGGATACGATTGGATGAGTTTGTATTTATATTGTTGTTGGGCCTATATATATAACCTTTTTTATAGATTGATTTATTTAAATAACTAAATTAAAAATTAAACAACCTAATTGTAATAATTTATATATACTTAATCAAATAAAAATTGTAAATAATATTTTCTTCATCATTACTAACACTAGAATATTTCATACAAACGTAATGCTTTTTAACAGTTAAGAAACGGGTCCGAAAGCATTTACCTAGGCTAAGAAACTTTTCTGTTGAAATCTCATATAAGCCACTAAAAAGTATTCAGAAAACGAAAATGCTGACTAAAATTACCTCCTGAGACATTCGCAGAGCAACTTAAATCGCTTGCTCAGCTCAGCCAAGTTTAAAATATTCATGCGATGGGATCACATTAGATTTTATGTCTCCAAGCGTTGCCAATAAGTCCGTAGATTTCTATAATACATTATGGAATGGAGTATGAATGCTTGAGCACAAGCATTGTTCCAACAGTTTTATTCTATTACACGACTAAAACTTTAAAGAGGACTCTCCGACTAGAGCAGCTATAAGCACTAAATCAAAACTTTTCCGTTTGGTTTCGGTCCCCGGCTAGTTCGAGTGAATACGTCCCGAGACGGGTGGGCGCGCCGAGTTGTCCGTTTTCCATACAAACTCTATGAAGAACAAGGGGCGGGAATTGCTTTCCTGAAAGTTTGACACGGTTATATTTCACCATATTATTAATATTGAGGTTTAACATAGTATTAACTAAAGCCGGTTGTAAACTGTAATAATACTTATTTAATAAAAAAATTGGTGATCGAATGGTTAAGACTGAGACTGTGTGGTAGCATATGAAAATTGTGTCTGACTGGACCACTGCCGGAATGACAGTAGCGACCACCACTGGATTCAGATCTCTCAGTGGTCGCTGTTGTGTTTGTATTGTGCTGCGTTTACCATTAGGGACAGTGCCGTCAAAGTGCAAAGCTATTATACATACTACCATACTAGCACGCTTAGGTATGGCGCGTTTCGGGATCAGTCATTGTATGTCTAACTGCTAAAAGGCTGCAAGCCAGCATAAAAACGACGACCGGCGAGGGATTGACGATATATCGGTAGTAGCCACTGTGCTTACCAACATCCACACTGCTACAACAAAATCAAAAAGATATCAATCCAAAGTACGCTAGTTCGGCCTCGACATACACCGAAGAACTATCTAAAATTCACGTACATTTAAAAGTACTATCGGCTGAAGGTGAAGAATAACATCATGAAGAAACTTGAACCCATAAGAAATATTTCTTCTAGTTTAAATTCGCTAATACTTCGTAGGCTGGCATATTATAGATTAAATACAGGAATAAATTACTAGGCTTATTTATTGATACTCCACGTTGCCAAAGGTGGTGGTATATACAAATCAAGTGTTGACGTGGAGATTTTTAAATTTTTTAACACATAATAAATATATATTCCGCAGTCAACGCGACGCTCCAAGTGCGCCAAGAGTTTTTACCGCCCTGGAACTGTCATGTCTTTATTTTTTCATAGTCCTTTGTTTTTTGGACATATTGTTCACCCGCCAATAAAACTAAAATGGCAACACTGCGCTTCGCAACTCGTTTCTAAACGTTCATAATTTAAATGTTAACGATTTTTTGTATGTGCTTCAATGCTCGATTGTCAAAAGTAACGATTACACGCGTATACGCTAAGACTTTCTAATTATTTTTTCGTACACCTGGAGGCTATACGTACACGCCTTGGCCATAACAACTATATTATGTCATTTTGGTGGCATTTTACGTGATTTACTTTATTCATTGTGCACAAGTAAAGTGTATTATAATGGATAGTAACTAGGAAAATACATTTTTCAACACACTTGCTCATAAAGTGGCTCTAATATCACCGCAATTAGGCACATAATGACACCTGTAATCAAACTGTGACTTTTTCATTGCTATTATTCACAAGTGAGTTATAGTTTTTTTTTATTGGTCGAGATGCTTTGTTCTTAAAAAAGTTTCGATACAAAAAATATAATGATCAATAGAACAAATAAATTAATGTACCTATTGCTTGCTCATTTCATACAACTTCGTATTTAAATAGATAATTTCAACTTGTACGTGTTTAATGAATAAAACTTTCACTCAAATATAACTTTTGTTTTCTCTGTATTAAAGAAAACTTTAAATTCCCCATTTTATACGTGGCTAAAACGCTATCTGCGGAAAGCAAAAAAAAAAGAAACCTCATTCCTTTAGTCTATGGCCGATCGCCATTGTTAGATGCGCGCGCAAACTGATTAATTTTTCCCGCCATAGCGAAAAAAAATTCACAACTCGTTGTCACTGTTGAAATTTTAGTTATGTATTAATTAAAATGTCTAAAAGTACTAGTTATAAAGAAAATTATTTATGTTGTACACCGCCCGATATAAGATGTGAAGCCCTTAACGTTATGCAAAGTTTACTACCTGAAAACTCCAAGGAAAAATATTTTTTTATTATTATTTTCTTCACAAGTGTGTTGAAAAACGTCGTATGATACACGTGTGTATTGGTGATTACCGTCCTCGGCTCTCTTAAGACCCTCACCTAACGGCTCGGGTCTCAATGGCGCCTCAGCGGTAATCACCAACATTACACACTTGTACCATAATGTACTATTAATTTGCCACAGTACCTAAAACCCTGGACTGGTTTATCAAGAGAGTCGAAATCTTGTTAGAACTGTATTTGAAGATTTACAAGAATAAATATTACAATATTCTATTCACTGAACATTGGCAGAATGCTAGAGGAATAACAGAGTTTCCATTAAGTAAATAAAAAGAATAAAATACGCCAAGCTTCAGATGTCATGTAATTATAATGTATAATTATAATTACATGACATTATTATTATTATTATGACATTACATTATAATTATCTATGGTTCAGGTATCTGCTCTCGATCTTGGTGAATACACATTATTTTTTATTTAAATTATTGCTCATTTACAGCCTTTGGTCCAGCTGCAACCAAACCCCGCGTTACTTGCCATATTAACTGACCACAACTTAGGATCCACGCGTGGTCAAACTAGTTACAAGTCCGTTCACATGACGTGCCTTCTCTCGGAAAAATACTTTTAGATGGTAGTAACTTAACATTTACAAACTGGTATTATTATTAGTTAATCAATGTTTATTTAGTCTTTACAATTAAGTTAAGTTATTATTTTGACTGGATATGATATTAATTCTTCTAATATTATTAAAGTTTGTATGTTTGTTACTCAAAAACGGCTGAATAGATTTGAACGGAATTAAGCACACAGATAGCTTATAACCTTGATTAATACAGCATACTTTGTATCCCGGTAATGACCCAATTCTGAGGTCCACACAAAAAGTCGCGGACAGAAGCTAGACCCTATTACTAGGCAAAGAATTATACTTATAAGTTATTCAATTATTGACCAGTGATCTTGCTTATCTTAATATAGGTACTCATTAATAGTAAATTCAAATAACAACAATTTTTTTTTTATAGACCCATGTGAAATTTGTTATTTTTTGTCATTTAAAGTCATAAATAATGCTGTCGTTTGTAAATCGTCTAGCCAAAAAAACTTATGGACAGTAAATATTCAACATCGGCAAATCTTTTGTATGTACAATTTCTTGTCTAGAAAGTTAAGAATACGTATAGAACTCACCAGACGTCTGCTGCTCATGTTTTATGTGTTGCTTCTTAACAAATTGGATGTGCTTTATAGTTTCTTAGATTCTACAAAAAATATTTATGTACCTAAATTTTACTCGAGATACCTAAATTAAATTATTGTACTTAATATTTTTTTTTATTAAGAATGTTGTTGTATTTACTTGTTATACATACTTTTGATGAAATATTATTAAGAAATTAGTATTGTTAAATTTTTTTTTTCTTAAAATGATGAATGAATCTTGTCTAATAGCAGTAAATAAAATTTCGATTGAGGTAAAAGCTGACTCATATCACATGTTGCTTGACGATCTGTCACCACCGTACTAGGATACACCGTGTGCCCATGATTGATGGACGATATATTAAATAAAACCAGCCGATATTACGTTTCAAACATATCGTCTTCTATAATACAACGAAGATTGATCGATACCATTTATAAACTGAACCACTAGGTTGATCCCATTTTCGACAGCCTAGTATTGCAAAATGAGATTTATTCAAAAAACATCCCGTTCCTATAAATCAATCGTAAACTTATTATAAAATTTAAATTGAGGAAATTTAAGGGAGTTTTCTGAAATACGTTTGGAAGGTACGAAACAGCGTTTTCTCTAATGGTATACCGGTGATTTGTAAGGTCCTGTCCGCCCACAGTGAAGTCAGAAAACAAAGAAATATTTCACTCGTGTAATGGATTGAAGTAAGCTTCAAACTTTTCACATTCAGCAAGTTTTCGAACAAATTTATCTCTTGAGGAACCAGCGCAAATACATCAAACTCGAAGCAATTTCAAACACTTGTTTCATGAACGGTTTTGCAAGTCGTTTAAATTTAATCATGTCATGTTGTAGATTAAGATATATTTATGATTATGACAAATTAATATTCTCAAATTGATGCCTTGGCGAATTAACAAAAAAATTGATATAAGTTAAAATTTTATTTGCGAGTTTAGAAAATGTTACTTAAAGTGACAAAAGCTACACCACAGACAGAGATAACAAGCTACGTACGAGTAAAGGCAAGGGTTGGTTAAGCTCATAAAACTTTCAAGACAATAAAGTTGGCTGAAGAAGTGAAGTTAGGATAGTTGATCCCGATGTGTCGCAGACTCACGTTTGTTTTAATGGTAAAGTTTTGATTTATCGCCGACCCGGTAATATCAAACCAACAGCGGTCACAATTTCTCGAAAGCTTTTAATCAAATTAAACACTCGCCCGAACAACTTCCTGTGGTGGAATGAAGAAGTAATTTTGGAATCTCATTAGGATTATTAAGAAATATTATCTTGGAACTTTACGTCGCATCTGTTTTTTATCTTGCTCACGTTATATTGTTACTGTAGAAGGAAGTTATTTATTAGAAAGTGAACGACATTTTTTAATGCGTACATGTTTTCAAAAACCAATTTCCCATGGTAATAAATTAGGATTCAGTTTGAAATATTAGTAGATCTCTGCACTTAGTATCGCTAAACAAGTATTGACAATTGAGTTCCATGTCTTCATACAAAAGTTTAGAAAATGGTGTTGAAGGTATGAAATATTATTGTGTTTATTAATGTAATTTCTATTGTGTTATTATCATTTCCTCTGAAAGTAGTGTTTCCCTATATAATTATAGCGGTGTTTATTATGATCATATAATATAAAAATAATCCATCTCTCTCTTTCTACACAAATCAAATAGAGTAGTAAAAGTATTTTGAAATTATATTAATTAAAAAGTTAGTCTGCCTCGTTAGCCTAGTGGTCGTAAGCGCGACTGCTATTATCGAGGTCCTGGGTTCGATTACCAGTTCGAGCAAAGTGTTATTGGGTTTTTCCTATGAAATTCTCAGTAACAGCTCGGAGTTTGGCTTCGTGTCCGATTAATGGCAATAGGCTTGCCCCATATTACATGGGACCTAAAAACATACTCGGCCAACTGTGGGTGATACATTAGTATACCTATGCCTAACCCTTCAGGGAATACAGGCGTAATGGTATGTATTTATGTATGTAAAAAGTTATACTTACAGATTTTTCAAGATTTTCTCATAAGTCATCATCACATGAAAACTTTCAAGTGTCTAGGTAAACAAACGTCTCCAATTACTCGTATTTCGCATCCAAGTTCCACCTTTTCTTACACTCAAATAACCTTCCACATAGCTAAAACGGACTAATATAACTTGATCCCTGATATTTCTATTCTACGTACCATTGGATCTCAATGTCAAAGGTCTCAGTAAACTTGCTTGATATCTGCTTATCGACCCAGAAAGTTCGCACGGTGGTTGAGAAATTACCTATTGTAGCATACAGTACTGTATCAGTCTAAATATCTATAATATGTAAATCCATTTACATACATATTACATTCTGATAATGAAATACTCGAGATATGGAATTTATATTAAATATATATACATACTAGCGGTGTGCCCGCGGCTCCGCACGTCTTTGTTAATACGCAATAATTATTTAAATTCCTTTATTTTTACTCATATTGTTGACAATTCATATGCTGTATCAATTGAGGAGTGGCATGTATATCCCGTGTACAATTTTCGTCAAAATCGGTTGAAAACTATTATTCTAATGTACAATTTCTGATGCATTATTAATTCTTATAGCCTCTCAATTATAGTATGATGTATGTTTCCTGTCTACAAAATTTGATCAGAATCGGTTGAGAATTTATGAAAATTAAACTTTTTGAATTACTTTTTTTTTTTAATTCTAGAAGTAATATTGACTATTCTTATAGCCCATTAATTATGCAAATAGTTAGACTTCCCGTGTATAAAATTTTATCAAAATCGGTTAAGAAATAATGAAATTTTTATTTTTTGAACATTTATTTTTTTAAGGCTCCCAAAAGTGTTATTGAATATTCTCATTACTTATTATTTATGGAATGACTTATACTTTCCGTGTACATAATTGAATTAACGGAAATATAATTTTTGATTTTTTTTTACATTATCTAAAAGTAATATTGAATTTTTTTATACCCTATCAACTGACCGATGATATAAGCATCCCGTGTACAAAATTTCATAAGAATCGGTCAAGCCGTTTTTGAGTTAAATACAGTCATACAAACAGACTGAAAGACAAAAAAAATGAATAGCATATTCGTGATCAGTATCGTTCTATAATATACGTATCGGGAAATTTTGGAAAAGTATTAACAGTACAGACGGGACTACAGATTTATTCATATAGATAGCTATTAGCTATATTTATACAATACCAAAAAAAATCAAAAATCATAGATGGGTTTATCACTATGTGTCTTGTGGTCGCAATCCCTACCACCCCGCTATATTACTGCATATGCACCGGCTAATTTCGGAACACGACAAACCAAAAGAAAATCATAAATGGGATGGGATTATCACTGTTTGTATGGTATTGACATTATATGCCAATATAAATCCAACACATTAACCGTCCCAATAAAACTTCAAAAATAATTAAAATCATACCTTGTTGTACCGGCCTACGGGAAGGTATTTTGAAAAACGTGAAACCCCTTTTATTCCTTTCTTACCAAAAGCATAAATATGAATGGGTTTTTCATACAAACTTTCACCCAAGTTTTATGTTCACCACATGTGAAATAACACAATGAAATTATTCACTTGTAGCAAAGGTTTATAATCCAGTTAATTTAAAATAGGTATATCGCTTAGAATACATAAACTCCCGCGAGGCGCGATTGATAACGCACGTCATATTCCTATCATAAAATAAGACAGTAATTATGCCGTACTGCGTAGTTAAACAGTTTATTTACACCTCACCCAATCTTAAGAAGAATACTGGACTATCATTTAATAGGTAATTATTAGAAATACAATATATTACTTATAATATATAACACTATCAAAACCAACAAACCAGATTGACAATCAACAAACTGGTTGGTATGGCAACCTATGTCATTCCACCATTATCGCGCATGCGCATTTGGTGTTCCCATATTTTGTTCATAGTAATTTTCACCCCCTATTTTCTACCTTTAACGTTTTATTTTCGCTACAAAAAGTACCCTATGTCCTTTCCCAAGGTTCAATCTATCTCTATACCAAAATTTATCAAAATTAGTTTATCGGTCTAGTCGTGAAAACGTAACAGACAAACAGAGTTACAATCGAATTTATAATATTAGTATGGATTTCGAAGATTTAAGTTATTTCATTTTTTATATGTTTTACTATGATTAGCCTTATCTTAATAATTATAGTTATTTCGTCTAATAATTGATACTTAAAGTATATAAATATAAACAATAAGCCTAATAATAATTAACTGACCTCATAACTACATTTTATTGTATGCTTAATGTTAATTATAAAGTTATTAGTGAATAAGATTGTAATTTAGGTGTAATACTTAATGTAATTAATCTTAATGATGTAAACTTGTAGATTATACCACTTTAGATTATTGTTTCTACTATCCTCGGTAGGAATAAAAGCTCTAATACAATACACAAGAGAGAGCGCTACAAGGCTAAATAAAATGATATCTCTTATCGCTGCTTGAATTATACATAAAATAATATCTAGGTTATCGTGGAGAGTGTAAGGTGATGTAAATGGAATATCGATTTGTTGTACTTTAGTTCGCGCCTAGTCATATACTAATATATTTTTTGGAGTTCAACACTAATTTGAATAAATATTTAGTAACGCTGCATGCCAGCAGGGCTTTTCTTATTATTTCGTATGTTTGATGTAACGGCAAAATTCTTTAAACTTCAAATGACTGTGATTAAAGAAAGTATTTATTCAAAATACAAGAGTATGATTCCAGCTACACTCGCTAAGTTACATAAAACGATTAAAGATAAACAAACAACGAAGTCTCATCTATACATATAAAATGCTTTGTCCTGAATGACTGACGGACCAACGCACAGCTTAAACCGCTGATCGTAGAGATCTGAAACTTGGAGGGTGTGTTCTTTGTATGACGTAGGCATCCTATAAGAAAGGATTTTCCGAAATTCTACCCCTAAGAGGGCGAAAAAGGGGAGCAAAGTTTGTATGGGACAACATAATTCCTTGCTACAATCTACTTAAAATTTTGCATAAAGCTTTTTTATCTGAATAGATGGAAGACGCGTATCGTATTTTATTGAAATTCATCTCCTGGCGGGGTTAAAAAGTGTAGTAAGTTAGTTTAGCGGTGATTTGCTTCGAAGTTGATATTAATACTCCTTAGTGCTTTCGATTTAAATTACATTCAATTTTGACACATATTTGGAAACTCAATCTGATTTTATTCAAAAAAGGTTGAACTCACTTAAAAACATAAGGCAAATACTCTTTAAAAATGAAATATCTCGAAAGTCACCGTACTATATTAGTACCTAATTTGAAGGTTTCTAAGGATAAAGAGTTTATGCACACGCCCACTTAGGGACGTGGAGTTCAAAATTTTTAAATGGTAAGGACCAGAACATTTTGGTTATAAATTATACGAACCATTCCTTATTTTAAAAAATATGTAAAATCTATACTAATGCTAATAATATAATAAAGCGTAAAAACTTTTTGTTTGTTTGTTTAAACACTCTAATCTCTGGAACTGCAGTCGGATTCGAAAAATTGTTTTTTTGTATGATAGCCAGACTCACGAGGAATAGTATAAGTTATATAACATTAGGCTACAGTTACTAGCTAGCCTTAAATATTGACGTAAGTCGTAAGTCGAAGCCCTCCCGAACTGCTTTAGCCGCATGCGCTGGCTTAATTAGTTAATGATACGTCAATACAATGTTCCACAAAATATTGGTCATTAGTATATATAAAAAAGGCAGCGATAACATACTATATCTATCTCATATACATGAACCACAATAAGGTATTTTGCAACTTTTTTTGTCGAAGATTAAAAATTAATTTATGAGCATTATTTTTAAGCATTGCATATTAAGCCCTACGAACAAAAGTAACTTCATCATAAAGACAATTTATAATGAAGATAAACTTCGTCTTTTACAGCATGTTATTTGGACGTATAGGTTGACCAATAATACAAAATTAAAATAATTCAACTCTCGGCTCGGGTCTATGTCTATAGTAGTAGTGAGCGGCGCGAACGAGCCGTCCGATGCCGCAATGTGACCATCTGGCCGCCCGATAAAAATATTGTCGTTATTGAAGTATTATAAATCATCAATCAGTGATTTCTTCTAAATTATGTACGGGTGAAACCGCGGGGCACAGCTAGTTAATTTATAAACTAACTAAATACGATAACCTGAATGTTGTTTTATCGTCACCCACTAGTTGAGGGCTCTGAGTTCCAAGAGTTACAAGATTTTGCATTTAAAATAATAGGTACCTTTAGTGGGTATTTAGATATATTGTCATATGTTTTAGAGAAACACAGGAATACGTGTAAACATTTATATTTTCCTTTTTCAGCGACTTCATTATATCAAACATTAAAATTTAAACAAAAAACAAGGTCCACCACCTGAGAGTCATTGTGAGAGACACGAGAGTCTGTTTGTTCAGCGTTTATAGTCGGTTCTCCATCAATCACATGCCGAGTTTTTTTTTGGATCGGCCCCAGCGGACACGAGAAAAAATCTCGCCTGAATCCATTCTCGCCGAGATGCGAGTTACCCGCTTACCGAATTTTATATTCGTATTTATAATACTGTTTTACTTAATTACAAACTGTTTTTCTTAAAACCACACTTATTTTGTCACGTTCAGCAGAGGATATTATTGAGAGCTGCTCGTGCGCCATGCAAGGGATATGTGACATGTATAAATAATGTTCAAAATAATGTTGAAATCAATTTAAAGTAATATTCATTTACACAAAGTTAAATTAAGCAATGATGGCTCAGTCGGTATCGTGTACGGACTCCACGTCGAATCAACGTGAGTTCGAATCCCTGCAATGATCCTGGTATTTTGGTGAAGGGTAGCATCGTAATGAAACCAATAGCATGGTGGTAGGGCTTTTTCTAATGCCCACCTGGCTAGCTGCCACCCTGAAGTTGAAAATCTATCGCCAAGCACCACCAATAGAGCCTTCCACTAGGCTTCGCGTGCTGCCATCTTAGGTCACATGGTCACTTCAGATCAGACGAGATTGTAGACAACGCTAAACCTACAAATAATGAAAAAAAGCTTGGATACCCAAACAATTTATACCTTTACTTAATGATTGCTCTTAATAGCAAAGTCACTAAAATGAATTAACATTATTCTCATTGATGGCTAACTTCACCAGTTGTTAGCGCGGGGGATAAATTTGTTGGAATTATTTTTATTTTGTTACGCCAAATAACTATACATTTTTACTTATACTTACCTTTTTTACACTAATAATAAACGTGCAGAACCAAAAGACAATTTTTGATTTTTATTAAACAATACTATACTCGTATTAAAACTAATAGTGAATTATAAAAAGTCCTTCAAATCTAGCTTATTAACCTGTCATACTGCATCTAATAATTTGTAATTTAATAATTGTAGTGTTATTTTTAATAATTGTTTCATAATGCAATTTTTATTTATTTTACATTATGGAAACTGGAAACTAATTCTAATGAATTAGAATAGACAAAAGAAGATAAATGCGTTTCCTCACATTGTTAATTATGCTTATAGCTAAGAAACTGAACTTCCTGCATCTTCTTCAGTAAATATACTACTTAGGGTCTTCAGTTAATGCTATTCCTATGTGATTTTGCTATGTCAGCACACTCCATCATTAATCCTATTAATGACTGTTGAATTTCTTTAAATCAATATTTATTTATTTTGTATTTTTTATACAATATAAAAATAATTTATTGGGAATTAAAAAATATCTTCGAATGGTATATACTATTTAAAACACACAAGTGAAACTAGGTATACACCTGTATTTTGTAAGTCAGTGATCTTCCGTTTGTTATAAATAGCACAACAACTGAGCAACATACAAATTTCAGAAGCAAAAAACAAAATTTATAATACATGTAAAATAAAAAGTTATACTAAATAACCTAACCTAACCACATAAATGAGTAAAGAATGAAAAAACATGTGTGTTCACACGCGGTATAAGTGAAACCGTCAGTAAACATAAATATATTCACACAAACTATATACGTGAACAATACATCACGCTGGCTATGACACCTTTTCCCAAGGCTTTGTAATACACTCACACACAAGAGGAGACCAATATAATAGGAAAGTGTTTCCTATATAAAGTGATATAATGTATTTTATCTCACTCTCCCGCGGGTTAATTATATTGTTCGTCTCTTTTTTTCATTTCGTCGAGTTTCACAACGGGGCTAAAGACGTTTTTAATTCAAAACAGAAAAATGAAAATAATGACCAACAAAACACTACCGATCTACAAATAGGATATTAACGATTTTTCTGTTTCAACATAGCATAATTAGAATTATTAATTACTGTAGTTTTATAAAATAAGGCATAAGAAAAAAAAGCATAGACTCCGGCCGGTCGTCTACTGCTCAAATCAGACGGGTGGATGAGATTAAATTAATCAGAATATTATTAAAAACCATTTTGAAGATATCCAGAGATATGATAAAATATAATATATTATCTAATTCATTTTAGAATGACTAAATTATGTAGTTACGGTATGTTGTAAAAACTTTTTTACCTTTATTCAAATTATGTATTGAGTCGACGACGCGACGTCTTCAAAATATCAAGTCATGTTTTTATTAAATCGATCTACTTACTTAAGAGCCATTTGAGGATAATGTTAAATATTATAAATTAAACTACTGCGATCTGCATTCTTTAGGTATTTCACCAGTCTGACTGCCCCAAGTAAAGAGAAATATCCAAAGAGATTTATCTGTGCCCTAGAATGTATGGAAAGAAACTTATCAGGGTGAAAGTTGACAAACGGTTGCCACAACCAAATTGTTGTGATATAGTATCTCCACCAGATAAACAATTCAAATTTTAAGCTCTGAAAATATCACCACAACGTATATTTTTAACAACAAAAAGCGATGTTGTATTACAATTTAAAGACAATCTGAACTAGTTTAATTGGTAACGCATTATGCGTAGAACTATCTCTTAAAAACAACTATCGGATTCCACCTTTAGTTGCTGGGTGATAGAATTTCAATTTAACGGTTTATCACAGTGCCACGGTGTTTTCTTCACCGAAAGTTCAGACGTATTGTAATAATTTAAGTCATATTCAAATGGTGTTAGTGCGCTTATCACTGAGCAATCATTGCTGGTAAATGATACATTTTATCATAAATCTAACCACATATACACGATATTGGCTGAATAGTTAAAAAGACTTTAACTCAGACTCATAACGTTAAAGATGACTTAGAAAGCTCAGACTCATTGCAAGAATTCGAATTTACGGCGATCGAAACCATGTCTGTACACGCTCCTACTGAACGCCATTGCTTTAGGTAGTACATTCAAGATATATAAGATAATCCAGATTCTATTATTATACGAATTGTCTATTTAACAAGTCCGATGAACTTATTTAGATCCGGCCCTTGCCGACGGCGGAAGCGTTGTGACATTAACAAAACATTACCCTTTCACGACGCCAAAAGTTCACCTCTTTTAAAAGGGACCGAAATTAATTGTCCAAATTTTGGTTACGTCCACAATTAAATAGTCTCACGTAATCCTCAAAACATTTTATATTTTTGTTTTCCTTAATTTTATGTGAAATATAATTCACTTTTTAGTTTAGGTTAGCAAAGTGTGCATTCTTTTTTCTTAACTAGTAGTGTAAGTAAATCAAACCTTTGCAGATTTAGTAATCCTAATTACTGTCCATTATCAATTACCAATACTAGTCCGGTTTATACTACTTGTTACTATTTGTACTATATTATACTATTTGTTGTGTTATTTCAGGAAATAAAACAATATCATGTTATTAGTAAATATAGAAACAAAAAAATACATTTCTGTTCGTATACCGTGAATATTCTATTTTGATATATGTAACATGAGGCTTTAGGTCAAAAGTGTATTTTTTACGTTTTATACACGAGGAAGCGAGAATATTAGTTATTAAGTTTGCCCAAACACCAATTCAAAAAGTTATTTTATTTATAAACTGCAAAAAAATTAAGCAAAAATCTAAGACTAATTTCAACTATAGTTTGTAGATATTATATTATTAATAGAATATCCTTCACCAACACAGAATCTACTCATACCTTTTTCGGTATTCCTCTACTCCTATATATGTGCAAATTTTCATTTTAAACATTCTTCTATTTATAGGAATAGATTAAGAACGAAGAAGATATGAGCAGATTCTATGAGGAACGAATGTGTATATAAAGTGAGATACGTATACACATATACTGAGATAACAGCTAATAGAGGAAAGTATAAAAAGACAACATATTGTGCTAACCCAATTTATGTGGAATACTGGCAAGAATTTATTAAATCATCCCTAGAGATGTTTATTTTTTATTCACAAACTACGGACATTTGAGGATTAAAGCCAGGCATGTTTTGTCTATTACTATTAACATATTCCCTTACAATATTATTAGAGTCCCTCAAAAGCTCAAATTCAATAATGTATACGAAGTAATTTAAAATCCAATATTAAAGCAAAACATTGATAAAATTGAAACTGTGGTATAATATAAACATTAGAGGATTTAATATAGGTAGATATTGAAAAGTTTTACTCCGATACCTACCAAAATTTTATGATATATTAAGATATTATAATCCTTTCTGGTGTAGGTAAAATTACCGCTATCTATTCTGCCGATGAAGAACTAAAAAAAGAAAGGGCATAGAGAAATCTCATTTGGGATTTCTCTCTACTCAGAGGAGACCGACTAAAGAAATACTTCCACCCTACGTCCCTACAGAAGATCGCAGCCAAATAACCTTGTGTTGTATTCCCAACTATTAGAGTTATCGAAATACCGCCTTAGTAAAAAATGTAATAATCTGATAAGCGTTTTCTGAATGCACATGAAAAACGAAGGTATGAAGTACCTGATGTGGAACCCTAAGAACCCCGCTAAATTATAAGAGCTATCGAAATTCCGCCTTAGTAAAAGTAATTCAGTCTGATGAGCTTTTTCTTATGGTCGATAAAAATCGAAGATCTAGAGTAACTGATGTGGAACTCAAAGAGCCTAACCAAACTGTAAAAGATGTTGAAAAAATGTCGCTTTACTGAAAATAATTCTGTGGAATACGAAGCCCCTGTTCATATACCTAAATTGTTATTTTCAAAGCGCAGCGTCAACCTGCTTTTATGTAAACGGTTTGTGTTCATATTAGAAAGTCTAGGCACGCGTTGTTAAAACGAGCGCTGACGGGCGATCAGCTGAATAGGCAAAAGCAATTACTAAGTGCAATAAATTCAATCAATCAACATGATAGCCCTTTTCTGCTTATCAATATTATGAAATTCCAGTAAAGAGTTAGAAACTTTATAATAAACTACAAAAAGAAATGAAATCCCAATAAAAATATGTAAAAAACGGGCTAGGTCTCGATTGAGATGCTTTACATAAAAAAAGTTGTGAAATCTCTTAAACAGTCAAGACTAGGAGGTGGATATAAAATAATGAGTAATTTTGGCTAAAATCTGGCATATCTTTTATTCGTTAAATTCCATTCTTTAGAATCTACTAACCGCATCTTTCAACAAGAAATACAGAAAAGCGTGCGAGCGAGCTGAGCGGTAGAGATAAGTGTTATGACATGATGAGGCTACCACAATACCCTTCCATAGATTATATTACTCTTAAATCATAATACCGTGTATTCGATATAACTAATAAATATATATATGAATATAAATGTCATTAAATTTGTATTAAACCTATGTTTTAAAAATTACTGTTTATACGCTTATGTAAATGATGATATATATATTCAACAACAATAGAATACAAATGGCCAGTGCCTGACATATATTTAAATAAGTATTCGGAGTAATGTTCAAATTTCCATCAATCCACGAAAATGGAAACTTTATATTTAATTTAAACTTCCCACTCCGATTTAATTTCTATTTTAACGTAAACAAATTGGAATGTCTCTACATTTAATCTCATCGTGACTTTAGTTAACAGTTTGTAATCAATGTTTTGTTGTTTGTAAGGAGGTAAATAACAATACCTTCGAAACACTGGGAGTCCTTTAACCTCGCGAATTCTTAAGGGAAATAATTAACACAATTCAATGGAGCTCTCCAAGTAAACCATGAGACTACCACAAAAGGCCTAAAAAGCCGCCGGGGAATCGTCATTGTAATTGAAAAAAAAAATCGCTCGGATCGAAAAGCCAGAAGTTAAGTGTCCATTGTTCAATGAAATCTATACAATTAATAAATTGAAGTGTGTTTGTAATGTCAAAATAACAGTTTTTTACTAAATGCATATGAAAGATATAAGATACCTATAACAAAAAGCCCATTTTTAAAATTTTTGTCTGTCTCTTTGTTCCGGGTTATCTCCGAAACGATTGGACCGATTTTGACGGGACTTTCACTTATACATGGCTGATGATATAGGGAGTAACTTAGGCTACTTTTATTTTAGAAAAAGAATTAGGGTTCCACACGAATAAAAAAAACTGGTCATGGTGAATGAATTCGGGAGCTTAAATGGCTTATGCTGAGTAAACCATAAGAGATATAGCAAATTAATGTACTACATAATTATAGGCATTAAAAATACCTACAAAAAGCGCGGGAGAGTATACATCCTCTCCTGGATTTTTCATCGGGCGTTCCTTAGAAGATAGCTTCTAAGGAACACCCACAATAAGCATTTTTATCTTTAAAATAGCCGGGAGCGGGGAGCAAGCTTTGCGCGAGCATTCTGTAGTCCACGTGAGCGAAGCCACGGGTACAGCTAGTTATAAATATATAAGTAACTTTTTATTAGGTACCTTTTTTGTTGATATTGTTATATAAATGGATCAAACATGATGAGTCTTTAGAAAGTCATTGCTATAAAAATATATATTTATTGTTTCCACTGAAAACTATTTTGAAACATGTATTGCTTAACAAATTAAAAGTATATTTACAGACTAATAAATACAAAAAACCGGCAAAACTTATTCGTAATTTAGAATTACGATTAGTGTTCCTACAATGTTAAATGTTTTGTATTGATAAACTGCTTTAAAGTACTATACCCGCCAACATCTCAGCAATTATGCTATTTTACCCCCTTATGGTTTGCATTTTTAAAATTCCATACTTAACGTTCAGTTATGTTATTTAAGGAACTTCTGTACAAAAGATCATACTTCTGCGGCTTATGCTGTACGTTGTCTGTCAGTGTTCAGTATTTTATTACGGAGCAAAAAATCAAAGATACACTTCACATTCACATTCTCTTCTTGGAACGCACCTAATGTTATTTACCTAATTAGTTACTGACACACGGTCACCAAGAACTGGCTGCAAATGGAACGTCAGTTTTATCTGGGATGATTTGAAAATTATCTACTACCTCTGTGAACTAAGTTAGAAAGCCTCGTGTGTCAGTGTACTTAGCTAAACATGACAATCAGTTAGCTGGGTATGGTACAATAAAAAACATAACGTCAGCACTTCCGTAACCGAAAGTTACACAGGTGCAACTTGCAATATTTTTCTTAGAAACAGCATGCAATAAAGACTAAAACATTACACCACGACTATTGCTGAATTTACTTAAATTATAATTCCGCTCAATATTTACTAGATATTTGATAATATTACGGAATTACCAATATTTCTTCAATTATTCTCATCTTTTAAATTTAGTAAGGCTAGTTTTTTTTCCGTAATAGTGTCAGGTTCTAAATAAGATTCCTAAGCATATTACCGATTTTTCAAACTATGGGTTCAAGGACATGATTCTTGTACATGTAAAGCGAGTTATACTGTCGAAAGATTTTATTCTACTGGGTAGATCATTACGTGAATGAAAGTGATGTCTGGAAGTGACTCCTGCTCTGACATCTATTAAAAATTACAATGATTGACTGTAAACAATACTTGTAAAATTTAAAAATATTGATAAAACCAATCGAAATTGTTATTAGTTTTTCTCTGTGAATGAGGTGTATCCGAACCAGTGGTAATGTTTTCACGCATTAGCAGATTCCTTCTTAGGGCCTAAACTGATAACTTATTTTTTTGAATTTTATTTTGATAATTGACTTTTGCGTAATAAATTCGCAAAAAGGTGGAAAACTTACTTTGATGTACGGAAAATGTATTTCTTGATTAACCTTCTAGTAAATAAGTGATGTACTTAAATATTGTTAATTCTGTCAAAACCAGTTTCCTGGTAATGTCTCTTTGGATTTGATATCTTGTCATCGTCTTTCATTATGTCTTAAGACATAAAAAGAAGCTTCAAAATTATCTTAGTCACAATAAAAATATTATTTTGTTTACGTAACATCAATGTTTTCACAGAGCATTTCAAAAGAATAATAAAATGTTTTTCAAGGTACAAAACTTATAAACTTTCCTTTTAAAAAGAAAGAATGGTCGCTACATAGAAAACCTTTTATCAGATATCATCATTGGGTGTAATTGATGCGGAAGAAATGAATATAAATATCACTGGCACTTCTGTATCAATCAGGCACGGTACAATTTGTCTTTTACTCGATATTCAATATTATTATCTAGACATTCAGTATTAGGGAACTATATATGGAGCACTGTCTCGAGACTCCGCCGAACCCTACCAATGTCGTCATCAACATTTGCTCCTGTCTCTCCCCTTCCGCCCCGTATCTATCCGGGCATGCGCCTATAGCACACGGGAAAATCAAATTACGATATGTCTTTTTATAAGCTATCAATGTACAATAATGTTTTGTTTTATTGTTATTACAAATATGCATCACTTAAATTCTCTTAAAAGCCGCAAATTTTGCACTTTGAAGTCCATGTATCGAGCAAGAGTAATCGATAATAAATATTAAGTAAATAACTCGGAAAAGTCTATATAAACTCGCCTTTACATGGATGCATTTTTTTTGTAAGAGCAAGTTACGTGTACGAACGTGTGACAAAATATTTTGCCGCCACTGACCGACCGGCAAACATCTCCGAACGCATGCGCTATTTGAAAACGACCCGCAGTAAAACGACTGGTCACGTGACTCGACGCGGCATTCGCTCGTCGAACATCGGCAGTCGTCGGCGATCTGCCCAGTGAGCAGGTGTGTTTGTACACGTCGGTACGAAGCAATCACATAAATGTCAAATGCAATGATTTTCGAAAAAAAAGTGACATGTGGTAAACAATAAGCTGAACATTAAAAGCGAAATAAAAATTTCGTGTTCGTTAGTGTACATTTCGGGTATAATTGGTTTTAATCTTTTCGTTTTATGTAGCGAAATTTATCCCCGGCTTAGTTTGTGATTGTGTTTCACTTGCTTCTAAATCTGTTTCTCTTCTTTTTTATCAAAAACGTATGTTTAGAAATTAGTGTTTCGTGTTTATTAAAAATATGTTATAAGATGTTGTGATCCGCGATGGACCGCGTAAGTGGCGTGTGTAGATTTGGCGGAGTGGTGTCGGCGGTGCGGACAAGGACAGGTCGAACTCGAAGACGTACTACGGGTCAGAACCAAGTGCCTGAAGAAATGCCGGAACCCCCACGGCGTGGGCTCGGCGCCATCATCGTCCTAACTTGCATCCTGGTTTATCATAACTGCTTATACTGCGGTTTCGTTTTCGACGACATAAGTGCCATTAAAGAAAATAGAGACTTGAGACCTCAGACACCAATATCGAACATTTTTCTTAATGATTTCTGGGGAACTCCTATTCACAAGGTGAGGCAAATTAATTTAGAAAAATGACATGCATCATAAAACTGTTTACCATATTTTTATTAGGTTGAGATTCAAGGTTTTTAGTAAACTATGACGATTTATTTACATACTTGGTTTTGAAGCGTAATAAAACACGTGGATGTAAAAATACAAACAAAAACTGTCGCAAATTTCAACGAAATTCTTTTTTCAAATACAAAATCTAAATAATCGTCGATATTCCAATATATTCAAATAGATATCCCAATAGAATTTTCCAATAGATAGTAATTGTTGGCTATGACTTAATTGGTGCTTGCAAAGGCAATCACTAACGTTCTGCAAAAATAAGAAATTTACAAAAAATATGAGATTGCCTAGGTATAAAGAGCATGAAAGATCGACTGCAAGAAACTTTCACATGTAACACCTTGCATCCAACTTGAGTCTGTGCCTTATTTACCTGCCTTATTTATAGGCCTTTGTTCAATTTACCTAACAGTATTTGACTTTAAAATACTACGCAAATATATATTATACACAAGTATGTAAAACATACGACAATAAAGCTTCCTTGTTCTTTTATTTCTTATTTAAACCCTTTTAATATCAGATTCTCAGTTCAGAATTTGTTATAAATCAATTTCCTTATAAATTCACTACTAAACCAATTAAAATAATATAGAAATAAGTTTTTTTTAAAGTTCAGACGAAAGTGTCAAAATTTTGTGTTTTATATGATATAACAGCAAATTGTTTCAATAAAATATTATGTTTCTAATCGTCGCATAATTTTTTTTTAATTATTAAATCGCAAACCATTGTTTAGCTTAGGATATAAAAAGATGCTATATGGCAATGCTTTGTTTCGCTTTTTTACAATGTTAAAGAGTATATTTTAATCCGTACAGTACATATCTGTAATAAGTATGGAATGTAAATCGTTTTTGGACTCTCAATCTCAAGTTGGCCGTAATGCTACCAAGCTCTTCATCCTGAGCTTAAAAACAAAAATGAGCTTGTAATGTTGTTCAGTTGCTTTTGTTATCGCTATTTTTAAATTAAATATATAATCCTTTCAAATTTCTATGGTTTTTTATTTAATTTCCTTATTTTGACATTTTACACAAAACGTTGAAATATCAACTCCGCGCAAGTGCGATAAATCAACCATTTACGCGTGGGTTACTGGAAAATTTATGAGTGTAATCATCATACTGTTCCGACCATGTGCATAATGCCGGTTTATTTAGTCTTATGGTACCATCGATTCTAATTTCAAATGTTGCTTCTATTATTTATTTACTTTGTTTTATAAAACTAACTATAATTATATAACTATTGCTTCTTCTTGACCATTAAGTTTCTCTTTTCTTCATGTGGTTATTTGTTTTCATAATTCAATATAGTATTATTAGCAGTTAAACTGGTGAATTACGGAGTGAATTAAAATTGTAACTTTCTGTAGTTTATCATACCTACCAATAAAAATTAAAAACACACCAAACATTAAACAAAATTATGGTTACAATCCATTACATTGATGGATTTCCTATCTATTATCATACCAATTTAACATATTTTGTTCAGAAAATGAGAAGAAATCAAACATATTATTAAAAGGATTCAAAATAACCGTCATACTTTTGTAATAAATGTGACCTGAATGTTTAATAATTTCTTTTCAAATATAAATATTTTTTCAACCACCGTTTTACGTCTGTCGACGAGGTAGCACAATAGGAACGTGCTCTGCCAGGGGGGTATTGTAAACGTAGAGTATAATCGAAGTAATCGCTCCGTCTTTCATTTAAATATATTTCACGTGGAACGTTGAATGGAACACCCAGGGAATAGGTGGAGCACGCAAATGACTGCGAACATTGGAAAATATAAAGCATACTTTTTTTCAGATCATAACTTAGTATCCGCTCAGTGTTTGTCATTCAAACTCAGATGCCTATTTGTATAACTTTGTTTTTTTTTACAATCTACAAGGTTTAAGCGCCTACATGACAACTTTACAAACTTCTTTTTTGTATTCTAACCTATCCATAAGGGCTTAAACTAGAACTATGTTGCTCTATCTTAGTAGCAGAAACACGAGTACATATAAAGAGACAAATAAATATATCAGATGCTATAAAACAAAATCTAGTCTAGATTTCATTTTTCTTTTTTTATTGTAAGGAGTTGTCACGCTATGAATTCATATACACAGATAGAAGATATCTGCATAATATCAAAGCGTTTTTGAAACACAATACAAACTATGACTTAAACTAATATATCTATACGTGAATATAATACTGCGCTTTAAATAACAATCTTTTCAATTGTATTCGTCTATAAAAGAAATATTATGACTATTATATAGCATTGTAGGCACAGATCAGTGACATTATTCCGAGCTTTTTAACTGCCACTTTATATTGTATTTACGTTTACATAAATTAGTTAGTAACAAAATGCTATAACTTGTAGATTGTATATTACTGTAACTTGTAGATATTAGAGATCCTCTACTGAATTTTGCGTGGTACATAGTATTAGGTTACGAAATATTCTTGTCTAATAAATTTGTTTATATATCACAAAAACATTTACTTTCCATGGTGGTAAATAATTCAATTCCTTGTACCAGTTACTAACAATTATCAACAAACATTTTATGGCAGACTTACCTAAAAAGCTTAAAACCTTATCATACGGAGTTCATTAAAACCCGGTATCTTTCAACGAACTTATTATATCGGGATAGTGATTCAAAGAAATGTAACTGATTGAAGTAAAATCTAAAACAAGTCAGATAAAACTCGATCTCGCTTAAAGCCTTAAAGCGTAATTATATTAATGAACGCTGGGTTCAGTTGCAGGTTACTGCCCCTCTTCCGTAAATGACTGAATATACAACAAGAGTAGGTACATCAGATTCTTGAACTTCTGTCAAACTTCAATGGCACTGGTTGGTGTAGAATTCGCAGTATTATTAATTAAATGTATTTGTAACACATAATATAAATAAATTTTAGCTTCCTACACACCTCCATATAAACTTTAACCATGCAAAATCTCACAGTCCTCTGTGCGCGCAATATGCCTAAAAAGGGGTCTGTAGTTTTCTCGTATATAGATTGCACTTATGTATGTGAATTTAAAATTACATTTTTATCAACCACAATCTATTGCATCACAACTTCATAACTAAACAATGTAATGGTGAGTCTTATCTTAGAAACTACCTGTTAGTTATGTTTAGAAAATATATGGTAAGTATACTAAAAATTTGAATAATGGTAAGTAAATCTAAGATTAAAGTCAAGATTAAATTGATTTAAAAGTAGCTAACATTTCTGACTAGCAATCACAATGCATCTTGATACATATTAGGATTTACTTACCATTGTTAATTAGCAATTGCTAAAGGTGGGTTTTGGTAACAAAGTATTATTGAACAACTTAACATGCATTGGTGAATACTGCAATAATATACCTAGTATTTGATTGACGAAACTGTTAATTTGCAGAAATCCGTCAATAACATTTTTATCGTACTTATCTTCTTCCATCTGGTACAGATTGATGGCTGCCACATTCAAATGCAACAAAGAGAGTATATTATTATACAAAAATTGTTATTATAAATCTGAAAAAGGTGATTGGAACGATTAACGGAAATAAGAAAAAGTGATGTGGAATGTTAATTACTGAAATTATAAAAAAAAAAAAATTGGAATATGTACCTATAAACCCGCTTGCTTTGAAGATGCCAATATCGATCTGAACAAGCCTCGTGGAGGAGTGTAACACATGTAATCGATTGTGTTATTCGTTTCATCTGCAATATTAAAATTTTCATTCTCACTTCAGCACAATAGGATCTACGAGTCCGATCTTTTCTCTTATTGTTGTTATTTTTCTAGAACTGACGATATTGTTAGCCTTATGGGCCCTGGAGTCTCTGACGTCTTTTACAGCTTCACCGAACTTGGGATTATTATTGTTCAAAGTACTTGTAATTTTTGTATGGTTTCAATTACCAATATTCCTTATTAGTTTATATTTTTTTAGTTATTCGTTTTAGTTCTAGTCGATTCTTGTTATAAAATGTCAACAAAATTAACAAATGCTGTCGAACATTTTCCATTGTAACAGCTATCAAATCTGGGCCAGACGGAATTGGCAAAGTAGATCAAAAAGAAGGAAAAAAGGAAAAAGAATATTGAATAGCACCGGCACAGGTGTTTCTCTCTGCTCCCGCATTGTTGTTTCTACTTTGACAACTGAATCTAACATATCGGAGTATTCTGAATTTTCTGCACATATTATGTGTACCGAACACATACCGACATTATATACCTAATAGGGATATAATATACTTCATTATGATAACACGAATCTTTTCTATGTTTACTATCGAAACTGTTACCGTATCTCTGAGTGAATGCTAATAAAATGTACAATATTACAGATTAGTTTGAAATGTAATTGTTCTAACTTAGTAACTCATATATATTATTTAAAAGGGTAATTTTTACATTAACCTTAGCTCGAGCTATTAACATTTAGTAACATTTGTAAGAAAGTTTAAACACATACAGTCAGGTACGTGTTTCTAGTTTATCTATTTAATTACGATCTTCAACTTGATGTATTAAAAAGTAATCTCTTTTACTAAGTACCTACACTACGAGTATTTTTAATTCAATATAAATATGTACAAGCTTTTTAAATAAAGTACTCATGTTACATGTGATATAAATATTAACATTAAAGTAACTAACAAGATCACAATTTAAGTACTTCATAATAGTCGTAGATATATAATTTATATGGACTTACATGACTATTCGTTTCTTTTAGTCTGAACTACATAAAATCTGAACGATATTTATCACTTCCTTTCACTCTTCCCGGAATTTAACTTTTATGACCCAATCTTTAAGAAAAAAGCTATGCACATCAATTCTTCAGTCAGCCTTAATGCTGTTCGCGGTCATTAGTAATCTGACTATTGTAACTTACAAAATATGAAACGATGACGGCCTGTGGTAGTGAAACATCGTAATGAAACCATAAAATGGTGTTAAGGCATTTTGTAGTGATCACATGTCTGGCTACCACCCCCAAGTTGAGCCGTCGCCAAGCTTTGTACATGTATTCCACCAGCTGCACTTAAAAGCCAGTCCTCCTTAAAAGCACCGGTGTTTACCATCTTAGGTCACATCGTCACTTGTGAGTTTGACGTTTAATACTAAACCCATAAGTTGTTTTAAAAACATCCCAGAAAACTGACTCCCTAAGATAGTATCTATTGTTTAAGAATCAAATTTCATTTAAATAGTAATAAAACCAACCAAACGTTTAAATTGATAAACACAGGGCATTACAAATTTTGTAGTCAAGGAAACAATTGGCACAACTGAATCCTCTCTCCATTTTCGTAAGCAGACGATTCCTGTGTAAATGTTAGGCGGGGGAGTTAACTGATTGTTTTCCTCAATCGCAGCTGCCCTATGATTATTTTGATAGTACTGTCCGTTCAATTGTAAAGCATCGAACTTGATAAAATAAACTGTTTAAGAAGTAAAGCGTTCATTAAACTTAGTTTTAATAATGTATTTTCTTGTTGTTGTATAAATATTTGTACTATTTGACTTTATATTATCTAAGAGGGAACTGATTATAATTTTATTTATCTGGACGTTGTTCACTTCTTCTTCTTGCTCTTATCTCACCTAAGTAGGGGCAGTACAATATGTTTCCTTCTTCCACTCAATTAAATGTCATCAGTATTCACACCTTTTATACGCATACAATTCTTCACACAATCCATCCATACCATCTTCGTTCTTCTAGTACTTCTATATCCACTTTCATAGTTCATGAGTTTACAATGTTGGGGCATTGTCATTATTATACTTTATAATCTAACTACAGTTTTTACCTTATTAAAATTTAATTAATTGATATTATTATTATAACATTTATTTCATTTCTGAGTTTAAATTGAAATATTTCGAAAAAATAAAGCTAAAGTACTTCACACTTAAATACAATATTTATGGCACAGTACACTTCGATTCTCTACAGAACGAAAACAAAACATTTTCTATTCAAAATGGTCCAATTTAATTAGTAGATCGCGATTGCCAATCAGTTTTATCTCCCCTGACGTATTTTCTCTGTATTCTTTTACTTACCTGAATTCTTCCTTCATCAAATTGGTAAGTTACTATTATGCTCTAGCTATATCATTAAGAATTATTATTGTCGTAGTATTAGATTCATGAAATAATTATGATCTTGGTAAATATGAATTGCTTATGTAATAACTTACAATTTACTGATCTCTATCATTTCAGATTTTATAATAAAAAGTTCCTCATATTAAATTTATTCAATGAAAAATATATACATTTACTAGTTAGTATGCATTTTATAGGGTTGAAATGTTACATATTACCTACAAGTATTTATATAACAGATTAATGCCATTTCACATGTCAGCTTAGCTAAATCCCTCGTAATACTATTTACGGAATGCAAATAAGGTAACTCGGTGCAAGCATTAAAGTTTAGTAAATCCTTTAAAAATAGATTAATTCTGTTAGTAGTATTTTTAACTAGCAGTTAGCAAATAACCATTATGTATTAAGTCGAATATATAATTCAAATTTAGTGTGTATTGTTAATAATAGATGTAATTTATTTATTTTTCTTTAGTCTATTCTTCTATATTATTAATGATGGCTCAGTTCGAAAACATAACATAACATATCATCACGCCTGTATTCCCCGAAGGGTTAAGTAGAGGTGTACTAATTGTACACCCACAATTCGCCGAGTATGTTTTTAGGTCCCATGTAACAGGGGGTGAACCTATTGCCATTAATCGGGCACGAAACCAATCTCCGAGCTGCTACGGGGAATTTCATATGAATAATCCAATAACACTTTGCTCGACCTGGGACCTCAATCATAGCAGTCTTGCGAACGACCACTAGGCTAACGAGGCAGTCCTGCTCAGTTCGAATCCCTGCAATAACCCTAAGCTTTCAATGAAGGAAAAAATCGTGATGATATCATAGCATATTATGATGTAGGTTGTTTTCTAATGACCGCACGGCTAGGCTACCGACCCTCAAGTTGAAAATCTGACGCCAAGCACCTATAGATGTGTTCCGGCAGTTAAACTCGAGAGCCAGTTCTTCCAGTATGCTTAGCGTGTTACCATCTTGGG
The DNA here is from genome assembly GCA_033032175.1 of Saturnia japonica. Classification (NCBI taxonomy): domain Eukaryota; kingdom Metazoa; phylum Arthropoda; class Insecta; order Lepidoptera; family Saturniidae; genus Saturnia; species Saturnia japonica. The sequence continues at coordinate 388,993 of CM065320.1, read as the reverse complement.
CCAAATCATCACTTAAAACCATGACAGATTGTGGAAGACCAAATGACCAAAACAAATGAGCATCAAATCGGAAATATACGCAAGTTCAAAGTGTTCGACGTTGGCGCGTCTGCCTACCGCATCCATCACTGTCAACCGAACAAGTTTTTCTCTGGGTTCCATCGAAGCGTCCGCGTCCGCTCGCGAATCTGTTTTTGTTTACAAACTTCGAACCTTCCAGCCAGTGTCACTTTAAATATTAGAAAGCTTTGATTAATATCGCGAGTTGTGGACGTTGAAAAGATTGCTCCAACTCACCACTTTCATTACAACTTTATAAAAAGTTGAAGCAACATTAAACATCTTATAAATTACCTACCTACTGTTATCTTTACTCAATATTAAACGGTATAAAAACAGGTACAGGTACATAATCTTTTATCGTCTGGATTGGTTACTGTATAAATAATATACGTATTGCATTGTTTATACATGTTTACGATGAAATATTTTATTCCACAGGCGTTTTTCGATCTCAATTCTGAAAATTACCAAGTGCGTGTCGGGCCACGCGAAGTGTAGGGTTCCATAGTTTCCCGTCACAATGTGCAGACCTAATAAGAGGCTTTAAATAATTTTCAATGGAATTTGTACGAAACTAATTCTCAATGTAGGTATATTTTAAAAGTTATACTTTTATATCACTCATTAACTTGTAAAGCCTACTTAGCTGTATTAGTTTTCCTTTTAACTTCGTTATATATTCTACTATCGTAATTTTTTTTCACTTAAACAAAAACAACCATTTAGCAAGCAGGGGAAGGAGACACTTTACTCGAACAAAAATTACCACTTAACACCTACAGTTCGCCACGTATGTTTTTAGGTCCCATGTAATAGGGGGCGAACCTATTGCCATTAATCTAGCACAGAGCCAAACTTCGATCTGCTACTGAGAGTTTCATAGAAAAATCCAATAACACTTTGCTCCATCTGGGAAACGAGCCCAAGACCTCGAGTATAGTAGTCACTCTTACGACCACTGGGCTAATGAGGCAGTTTGTAATATTTTTGAACGACCTATCCAACGACACCCCTCAGCAATGGGATAGACAAGAAAAAACATCCCCACTTTACGTTTAGGGGAGGCACCCTAAAAACATTTTTCAAGATTTAATTTTTCCACTTTCCCGGCGTCATTAAAATGTTTACTAATGTTTAAATGTTTGTCAGCTTTCTAGTACTAAGAATTTCTGAGCTAAGCCACGGACATCACTAAATTATAAGGGTTCCTTGTTGACTTCAGAATCCAAAAAATGTTGACAAGTAGATAGTAAAACGCAGTCTGAGGGCTCTGTACTACTGAATATGTTTTGCATGAATATTGTTTGTACATTAATTATTAACCTTACATTCACTGATGTCTACGAAGCGCGACGGCGGCGGCGCGTTTACGTGACAAATTTTTATTGTGCGTGCGCTAACATGCACCTGTATACCACGTTCATACAATTGTACAGCAAATATAACTTTGTCCCGTATTAATTCACGACGGAATTTAAAATATATTATTTTCGGATTTATTCAATATTTTATATCAAAAGACCTTCAATCATGCCAAAGTTCCTAACTCTAGGTCCTACAGGTTTCGATGATCTTTTTTTATAACTGACTATACTGTTACCCATAAGGACCCTGGCCTGGAGCCTCAGACGGCTTTTACAGCTTCAACGTGGCTTAGGGGCGAGCGTTTATGGCAGTCAGCCGCGAAAGCGTAACAAACATGCTCAAGGGTGCCAAAATAACCGAACCTCGGCTTGGGCTGTTGCCGTAGTTGTAATTACCTCGCGGTATTTTGCAAATTACCTATTCGTAGAAATTCGAGTTAAGCTAACTAGTACAAAAAAAAGAAAATAAACTGGTCCCTTACAGAATCTATGTATGTACCTGTGCAGTGTAATGGTGTCTGTTGGTTGCTAGTGATTGCAAATGTAGTGCTCACTTGTATCACGCGAGCGGATTTCGATAATCTGTCACTGAGCGGGATTTTAGCTATGAAGTACCACCGTATTTATTTATTGCTAAACCTAGGATCTGGATTTTTTACGGCAGTACGACGCCATCAAGGCTTTAGTATATGATATTAATTTCAACTTTACATCTCAAGTTGTTTTCGAGAAAAGGGTCTTGATTCATGGACAGACAGAGAGACGGACAAAAAAGTGAACCTACAACGGTTCTGTTTTTCCATTATGAGGTACTGAACTCTAAAAATGAAAGCAATATTGGCCCATGATTTCACAAAAGTATAAAATTGTAGCTTATCGTCCAATATATTATAGCGATATCGGTGAACACGGCGTTCCTGCTAAATAAGATATTTAAATATGTTCGAAGATACTAATAATACATTAAACTATTTTTGGACAATCTAAACCAGTATATATATACAGTATATAATACATCAATTTTTTTATATTATCTACATGTTATTTAATTATCTTTACTCCATGGGCAAGTTATAATCAACGTTTAAACGACTCCTTTTCAAGACTTTAAAACTGTTCAATTAATAGTCAGTAAAGGAACATTTGTAAAATATAAAAAGATGTATAATTTTCGTGATGCGAACCAATTATTTCGTACAGTCCGTTCGAATATTGAGTGAAACACTTTTTATTCACAAACACGCGAGACGCACCCTGAATACGTAACACGGCTTACCGGGAGCCAATCAGAAATATGTAGCACGTGTAATTGTTTGATCGAACACCTGTGAACAGTGTTCAGTTTGCAGCATGAGGGTGACAATCCTTGATAAATTATTCATACAAAAATATAAAGTATTGCGAACTATTCGTCTGGGAATATACTATCATCGCCTTGATTCACTACGATTGTGTATTATTTTATTTTTTGTGTAAATGTAATCTCAGTTTCTTTTTAGGGTGTAAGGAGTGTCGAATTACATCTTTAGAACTGAGACGCCCAAGACAACCTCACGTGCAAGTGGTACGCCCTGCTGAGTAATGAACGAGGAAATGGAGATGGCGGGGTGGTAGGGCTGTTTTGACATCTAGTTGACATCAGTGGCGACCGTCGATGGATTACGACCTCCCCGTGGTCACCATTGTGTTTGAATTGTACTGTGCTTACCACCAGGGACAGTATCGTCAATTTGCAATTCTACCATTTAAAAAAAACAGCCAAGTGCTAGTCGGATTCGCGCACCGAGGCTTCCGTAATTGTACAGCAACACTCATCAAAATAAAGATCACCGAATAATACTAATGAAACGAAAAACTATATTTAGGGCCAAACTTAACTTTGCCGTTGAAAAAACTGTTGTCCCCGTACATCGATATATACCGCAGTCAGTTCACCAACTGCAAGTATGTATAAATTTTTTTTTTTTTTTTTGTAATGTAGTAAACAAATTTACGGTTTTCGAATTTTTTGCTTAAATTCCATGATTCTAGGTCTACTGGAGTGTTCAAATATACGGAATAAACAGCCGTATCTTTTGATTGCGTTGACTTAGAAGTTTGATCTTTTCACAGCTCCATGGGATTACAGACCCGAGGGTTTGGTATTAATTTCAACTTGATAGCTCTACGTACTCCTGAGAAAAAGGTTCTTGACAGACAGACAGACAAATGGACAACGAAGAGATTCTATCTATAATGGTTTCTGTTTTCGTTTTGAGGTACGGAACCCTAAAAAGATTTTATTTCTCTACAAATTACTTCTAAATTTCTTATTGAGATCAAGCATACTCCAACATAGCAACTACTTAGCGTTCAGTTCTAAGTAGATGCTAATTTAGCAATTTGTTACTTTTGTTGCGTTAATTGGAGGTGTTTGTATTCCTTTTAATTAATAAACCGACAATTAGCCAGTTTCCCTTATTTACCGGCCAATCCCTAAATAACTTTAAACACACAACTTTATTCCATAGACTCATCTTCTTCCTCTTATTTAATAACGTGTATTTATACACAATTATGCCAATGTCACATGGATAGAATATTTTTCTAATCTTAAAAGTTCAAGCCAAGCTTTAACAAAATAGCGGCTCTCTTGTTAAGGCTCCAGGTAGTTTTTTATGGCAGATTTAATATTACATACATACTTCTAGTTATTATTTATAATTCACTTCATTTAAGAATGTAGAAGAACTATTCCAAAGGGAGGATCCTCCGACCAGACGGGTATGTCTGGCGGGCAGCTGCCCAACGGTTGTTTTTTTTTGAACTGGCTACACTGTTAGACTTAGGGGCCCTATCCAAAAACAGAGCCGCTGCGGTTTTTACAGCTTCACCGGACTTGAGCCAACGGTTGTAGTCGGGTTCTTGTATATATACTCAATTGAAGAGTTAATTTCTATAGCGCGATGTAGAATGCGTCGTATGTGGCTCGATAGATGTCGCTATGGCTATGTAGATGCCGCTACAAAGAACAATAACCAAACATATCATGCAAAATGCCACAAATAGGTATTACATAATATAGAGTCAAATTATGTAAGTGTGTGATTTCAAATAAACACCAAAACATGATCCAAAAATTCCGTTCCATAGAATAAATGACGTCTGTAGTTATTTATTTCTCTTATAAATACTTTGATCTATGGTGATTATTATCATATTTAGCCTGTTATATTGAATTTAAATAAAATAGGTATAACGTCCTTCCTCTTTACTAATCACAAAGTAACACGGTTGGTCCATCGGTCCGTTTGCATTTTTAAAAACCACTATTCGGGTAGTCACTCTGAAGTGGTTCATCACTCGATTATTTTAAAAAAACGAATTTAATGCTGATTTATGGCCCAGCACTCGTTGATCCCCAAATTTTTGTTATTCGATTTTCGTGTTCGGCCCTTTGTTAATTAACGAGTATACGTTTGACATTTCGCCGTTTTACATTGTACCACACGTTTGTCCACAAAAAAAAAACGTTGACCGAGATCTGTTTGGTAGTACGATATGTGTATTTTTCATTTAATTATATATTTTTAATCCTACTAATATTATCAATGTGAAACTTTGTGTGTTTGAATGTTTGTTACTCAATCACGCAAAAATGGCAAAACGGATTTAGCTGAAAATTTGCACACTGATAGTTTTTTGTAATACACGCGAGCGAAGGCGAATTAGCTATCAATCTCGATCGCCCTAAGCTCGAAATTCGACCTACGACTTTTTGATCACAGACTATTTTCTGTTTGACATTTGTTTGGGGGGTCTAGGTTCAATGGCACTGGTAGGTTTCTAATTCGCAGTATTAATTTATTTTATTTAATATACAATTACTAACAGATATTATACATAAATTTTATCTTTCTGCACTCCTGCATATAAACTTTAACCATACTAAATCTCACAGCCTTCCGTGCATGCAATACGCTTAAAATGGTACCGAAAGCTTTTGCTTCACTTATTGATACATAGATTTAGATAGCTTTAAAAACAAATTAAATAAAAATATCAAACGTTTACAGCTAACAATGTAGTAAGAACAATGAGCGAGCAGATGTCGTTTACAACAAATCTGACAGTTACATCATTACGTATATACAACCAAACTTTACCCCAACTTTACTCCAACCGCGCATTAAAATGCTTCATATCAACACAATTTGTATAAAATACTATACAGTATTATTGAGGTTACATATTTACAAAGGTATTTTCAATTTACTTTTGGTCTATTATTCAAAGATTGGGCAGTCAGTAAATTATGTCAGCGTTGTAGTTTACATTTAAATAATATAAGGGGTAAATATATACAAAAGGTTTAGGGGCTCGCGTGACCGGACACTCACGTAAACTTCTAATTTCTACGACCTTTTCAAGAAATTCATTTGTACACGAGTAATTTATGAGATCGCGTGGGCTATGTTACACGATACGATGGAGCGGTTAAAATTGTTTATAACGCTCTAATCTATATAACGCGATTACAATGTTGATCGGTAGAAACAAACCTCACTAGTTTCCCGTGAATTTTTATAAAGTCCTTCTTTTACTTACACCGGTTTGATTATACTGACATATTACAATCAAACCACTATGATGACCCCTTCTAGAAACTAACTGGACAAATAAAAATTATATCGTTATTTACACGAAACATTATTTTGAGTATCACATAAATAGCAATTTATGTACGTAATATTTACAAGTAAATACATGTTACAATATTTATTTGATGAGTGCAAGAAATTAAAAAAATAATTATTATCGCAGTGGCATTATAGTTCACAGTTCGATTCAATCACGGAATAACATACGCGTTTATACAGACAGAAAATTATTTGGAATACCGGTCGGCTTTACCGGAATAATGAGTTATTGAAATATTGTCAATAATGAAATTGTCGAGTATGTGCAAATGGAAATAATTTAATGCATGTAAAATATTTGGTGAAACATTTTAATTGCCGACTGTGGTTAACATAACCTATTGCTTCACTACACAACTATTCTGTAAGGTTGGCCTTTTATATAATAACAGAAAAGCGGTTGATAATAAAAAATATTTGAATCACATTCATTACAAAATAACACAATTGCACCTCACTTTCGTACATATGTATTTAAAGTGACTGAATACGATGAAAACCTTTCTCTTTTTTGATCAATGTGACAATCGGACTAATCAGAGTGACAATTAGAATTTTTATTTATTTGAAACGAAGTTATGACATTCATGAACTTAACTTGATTGTGTAATTGAGATACTGTTAAATAATCTTTAAATATGATATCTAAATTCATTAAAAAATTACACATTGATATGAAAAATAGCTTTCTATATAATATCTACTTACACAATATATAAACAATTTAGATAAACCTACCAACGATAAGTTCTTATAGGCAGAATGCCTTTCTAATCAAAGCGAGCAAGCAATTCAATTCCCAAGTTAATAGCGTTGATTTATTTAACACTAGTGTATCAACTTCTCTAAGATTTAATAGAAGCAGAGGCTCTTTGTGTAATTCGTTCTCGTTTTTTCTTATTTTATGTTGTAATTTAGTGGTCCTCTTCATAACTGATTTTCTTTTCTTTTTTATTTACATAACTATGTTTTATCTGGGCGACCGAACCTTGTTAGGTATAATTAAAAAAAATTCCTATCTAAGTAAACTTGGAATGTAAAGCATTATTACCTAAATACAAAATTTCATCCAAATCGTAAGATACGTATCCAAGCTTATATGTATACTCGAATTACTCACTTAATAGTGTTATGTAGATAGATTAAACCTGTGAAAATATTTCCTTCTTTCTCTATTATTTTACCTATTTTTTATATTAGCTGTAAGATTTATTTTCAATGTCTAACAAATTAAACTTACTAATTTAATTCATTTTTTTTTTATTTACTTTAAAAATAATAATAAGGTTCTTAATAAAATATAATATTGAACATCAAGTTCAACCTTTACCTGCAAACAGTTCTAAGGCCAATCAAATTCCAATCTTAACACTACTCAATAAAGACTTTATCGCAATGTTGCAGAGCAGAATCACAGGCAAGATAAAGGAGTCTCAAGACAATTTAGTTCCTCACCTGTCCCCTATGTATGCGTAAACAGCAATTTCGTCCAGTAATTTGTAGTATGCATTAGAGGCGCCTTATCTCAACCGGTATTCCGGGATGAGCCAGGACTTAGAGCCCGAATGTCTCCGGTACAAACAAACGGAGACATAAATCAACGTCAGCACACCAAGTTTATCGCGTTCAGACTTCGCCCCGCGGACGTGGATGCGAATCCTTTAATGTGTTTGTTCAGCATTGGAAAAACTTCCCCTGTCAGTTTCTATTCAGATAGCATTGCTTCAACTTGGTTCATTATTATAAGTTTACAAGCTGATCCATGCGAATATTTAGCATATTACACAATGTAAATTATCTAACAGCTGTCATGGTAGTTAAAGATATTGTTAATTGATAGCACCTTGACTATATTATTTATCATTAGCATTAATAGATGGTATACCTAACGACAAAATTTAATAATAATTTTTTGAAAAAAAAAAAAAATCCTTTTAAACTATTTATGTAAGTCAATAGCGAGGAACTAAATAAATTTATAATGCGAGTGTGAAAGGAAACTTTGGAAGAGGAAAGCCTAAAGAACATTCATCGATCAAATCGGAGACGTTCTGAAGAAAGGTCAGGTCTGAGTACTCTAAACTGATGAGCATGCATAAAAAGATGAATGAATGTTGAAGAAGCGAAAGATGTATGCCAGGATCGTAGCAGGTGGAAGGATGTGGTCTCTGCCTACCCCGTTGGGATATAGGATATAGAACATTAACATTAAAATCACGTTAGTCCGACCATTTCGGAGATTAGCCAGAACAAACAGAAATACAGACAGATATTATGTGAACTAGACTATTGTTTTAATAGGTAGGTACACCTGAATTTTTATAGCGTATTAGTGGATAGCGAGAGGTTCACTTCGACTCTGTGTTTATTTGCGATTTTAAAATTAAATAAGTGTTTTCTAGTCCAATTAAATGTGAAAATGAAGAAAACAACAACCGATTGTTAACATACAATGTGGACACAGTGAAATATAGCGTAGATAACTACAAAACAGTGATAAACAATTGAGTGCAAAAGATTATGCAATGAAAACACTAAATTATACGGACTATATTAAATGCTGAGGTGTGCAAGTGAAGAGCATCAAGACGCTAAAAACTAAATTAAAACACAATTCTGATCATGTTCAGTCCAAAAAACAAACCAAATTCACCATATAACCTATTTAACTAACAGATATAAATAAACTGCCAAGTGATACTGTTTTATCGACCGTGCTTGTTTTGATATCAACGCCACTTAGCGAATACTTTCTTTTCAAGTTAGTTCAGCTACTCACCACTAGAGGCCGCCAAGAGTAACAAAATACAATCGACAGAAAATTAAATCGTAAAATATGGACGAAATTATGTTGGCAGTTCGAAAGATTCAACAGGATCTGAACGAACAAAAATCTGACATAAAGTATACCGGAGAAAAAGTTACTGAAAAGGTAATAGAAAATATGAATATAATACTGGACAAAAAAATTAAAATTTGGGAGGAAAATCAGGGAAAGCTGAAAGAAAGCATTGAAAATCAGGAAAGAAGATTAGATGTTTTGGAAAAACAAGCAAGACGACGAAATATAGTTTTCTTTGGAATTGAAGAAAATGAAAAAGATTACTCACAGCTAGAGAAAAATATAATATCCTTTATAAATAAATATTTCTCTATCGGCTTGAGCTCTGCCGAAATACAAGAGGCAAGGAGAATTGGAAAAAAATCTGATAAGATTCGTCCACTAACTGTAACATTTACCACACTAGGAAACAAAATAAATATTATAAAACAGAAAGGAAAACTAAACGACACGGGTTACTATATAAAAGAGGACTACCCGCAGCACATCCTGGAAAAAAAGAAAATGCAACAAGAGCAAGTAAAAATAGAAATTGAAAAGGGGAACAGGGCGGTCATCAAATACGACAAATTAATAATATTAAAAAAAAACATAACACGGACTGAAACAACACCAGATATAAGAAAAAGGAATCTTTCTATATCTCCACAAGGTAACTTGAATACTAAGGACGGTAATACACGAAATACCCAAGTCACTAAGAAGAATAAAACTAATTTAACACGAATTACACCCCAGAGATCATCTAGTTACTCGGAAGGGGTAGCTAAACCAGGTACAATCAACTTTTTGGTAAACAAAAATAATAAAAATCAAGAAGAAACAATCAATAAGAACAATGACATATAGCAACCAGCGACCCCTCTCTCAGAAAATTTACTTAGAAATCGAAAACAAAAATACACAAGAAAAGATCTTCCAAACCGGCTGGTCCTCGTGGAAGAGTACGACCACAACCCTCCAGGAAAATTACAAAAACGAAAAGCCACTAAACTGGACAAAGACTCCAAGAATTGTATAAAAATTGGAACTTATAATGTCAGATCTCTGTCATCAATACACCGATACTTAGAACTCAAAAATGCACTGAAAGATATAAATTGCGACATACTAGGACTCTCAGAAATAAGAAAAATGGGCTGCCAAATAGAAGAGTATTCAGACTATGTTTTATGCTATATAGGAGAAACAAAGGGACTGCATGGAGTCGGATTCCTAATAAAAAAGACATGGAAAAATAATATAACTAACTTTAATGGCATTTCGGACAGAGTAGCGTTATTGCAAATGAAATTTGGCATACTAAAAATTTCAATAATTCAGGCATACGCACCCACGGAAAGATCAGACGATACAGAAATACAAAAATTCTACAATGATTTGAAAAAAGCTCACACACTAGCCGATGAGAAAATCATAATATTAGGAGACTTCAATGCAAAAATAGGGCAACCCAAAAAAGAAGAAAAACTCGTCATGGGACAGTATGGGCTAGGCCAAAGAAACGAAAGAGGTGAACGACTGATAGAATATGCATTTGAATATAGACTAGCAATAATCAATACTTATTTCAAAAAAAGACCTAGTAGAAGATGGACTTGGAAGTCACCAGATGAAAGTGTTAAAAACGAAATCCGACTACATCATGACAAATGTCCCAAAAATAGTTCAAAATTATGAAGTTCTCAATAACGTAAAGTTCCGAACAGATCATAGACTAATTAGAGCAACAGTCCTATTGAGCCAATCGAAAAAAAGTAAAAAGAGCTTTAAACCACCACCAAAAATCCCAAAAACTGAAGAGGAAACAAGACACTACATAGACGGTCTCAAATCGAACATCGTAAACAAACTAGTAGATACCAGAAACGTACAATCTTACTATGATGCGCTAGAAGTAACTATAACAAAAAGTTTAACTAGCCAAAACATTTCCAAAAAAGAAAAAGTACACAAAATATTTAGCGAAGAAACAGTAGCCCAAATCAACAAACGCAGTGAACTAACTATGCGGAAGAATAAAGATGCTAATACAAAGAAAGAACTAAGGAAACTAGCAAAGCTATCAAAAGAGACTATAGTAAGCACAGACAAAGGATAATAACAGAAAATCTAAACAAATTCAGAAGCACAAAGAAAGCATTTAAAGAACTAAATTTAAGAAAAACTTGGATACAAAAATTAGAAGGCCAAAATAAAGAAATTAAAACAAGACGAGAAATCATACAACAGGCAACTACTTTTTACCAAGAACTATACAAAAATAAAGATATAACCACTGAGGAAGTCAACGAATCACACGATTATTATAACAGGGAAACAATTAGACCTATAGAAGAAAAATATATATACGCCCAGCTGAAACAACTAAAACCAGATAAAAGCCCTGGTCCCGATGGAATAACCAACGAAGCTTTGAAAATAGGTGTACCAGTTTTACTTAGACCTCTCACAGAATTATTCAATCTCATACTAGAAGATGAAATCGTACCAATCCAATGGTGCATGTCAGACATCATACTACTGTATAAAAAAGGAAACCCTCTCGATATCAACAACTATAGACCAATTAGTTTATTGGCAAACATATACAAAATCTTTTCATGTATAGTTCTTAAACGCATAACACAAGAGATTGAAAATGCACAACCAATAGAACAAGCTGGCTTTCGCTCTGGGTTTAGCACACTTGACCATATACAGGCACTGGAACAAGTTATAGAAAAATACGAAGAGCGTAATAAGCCACTCTATCTAGGTTTTATCGACTATAGCAAAGCATTTGACAGCATAAGCCACAACTCTATATGGAAATCACTACAAAATTTAAACGTAAATCCGAAATATATAAATATTATAAAATACATATACAAGTACTATAAGTAGTGTTATGCTAGAATCTAGAGGAGATGCAATTAATATCGAAAGAGAGTCAGACAGGGGGACCCCCTCTCACCCAAATTGTTTATTGTGGTTGTAGAAGATGTATTTCGAAACACAGACTGGAAAACTAGAGGCATCAAAATAAACAACAGTTATCTATGCCACCTCAGATTCGCCGACGACATAGTTATACTGTCTGAAACAGCAAAAGAATTACAATGTATGCTCTGCTCTCTTGCTCAAGCAAGCTCAAAAGTAGGATTAGAGATGAATGCTACAAAAACCAAAATCATGACAAACAGCATAGAACGGCCCATCAATGTAAAAGAAAAATCTATAGAATATGTCCACAGCTACATCTACATAGGCAAACAAATATCATTTCTGAAAACGCACAATGAAGATGAAATTGATAGAAGATCAAACATAGCCTGGAAGAAATTTTGGTCACTCAAAGAAATTCTAAAAGGAGACTACTCGATAAACCTTAAGAAAACAATATTAGATTCCTGTATACTACCTTGTCTATTGTATGGCTGCCAAACCTGGATATACGCGACAAAAGCAAAACAAAAGATCATAACAACACAAAGAGCTATGGAGAGAAGTATCCTAAACATAAGAAAAATTCAAAAAGTCAGGAGCATAGAGATAAAAGAGAAAACAAAGATAACTGATGCCATCACACAAGCTCTAAAACTGAAATGGCAGTGGGCAGGTCACATATCGAGATATACAGACAGTAGGTGGACAATCAATACTACAAAGTGGAAAGGGCCAATCGGCAAAAGAAGGGTAGGGAGACCGAAAAAAGATGGGCTGACGATATAACCGAATTAATAGGAAAGAACTGGCAAACTATCGGCAAAGACAGAGATGAGTGGAAAAGACTGGAGGAGGCCTTCACCCGAAGAGGGATCCATATCCAATAGTTAAAACTCTTACTAACATTTAGAGATAAGCAAAACATAAATAACTAAATACTAACAAATTAAATACCAATATTTGAAATGGAAATTAGGTTAAGGATAAGGAAATACAGGCTTTTTTATTTTTTTTTTATTTATTAGTGGGGAAATGAGTTCGTCGTGTAATGCAGTTTACTTTGACTTTTATATGTGCCTAATTTCTAACTCATTATTACTATTTTATTAGATTAAAATACTTCTTGCATATTAAATGCAAGGTAATAAAAAGTTTCCAAAGCTTGAAAAGTTAACTACAACCATCAGGATGAAATTCTATCGTCAAGCACGTATTAATGTATTGAAGATGCTGCACTCTAGAGACAGTCCCTTTTTTTTGTAGCATCTACTGTCTTCAACCATGACATTATTTAATATCAAATGTCATCTATACTAATATTCTTCTTACTAACTTGGCAAATAGTCCTCTTTATTGAAAACCATTAGAGCCATTATCGAGTGAATATAGTATCCAATCTTATGACGATTTCAGTATTCTATAATAACAAGATGGTGGCTTCCTTGTTAGAACTTTTTAGGGAGTTTTTGTGGGACCTCAGAGTTTATGGTCCATGTTATTATTTCCAATCCACTTCACTTGTGCACTATAACCAAGCTTTATTATGCAACATGCCACCTGCATTGCAACAATAAAGGGTCAAAGAACACAATTTTAAGAATAAAATACAAAAACCACTGCTTGACATTTTGAGATCCTGCCAAAAACTCTATCTATACTAATGTTATTAAATTCAAGAGATTGTTTTTTGTTTGTTTATTTGATCACGCAAGTCTCTGGAACTGCCAGTCAGATTTTAAAACATCTATTGCATTTTACAACCTATTTATTGGGTAAAGGCTACGACGCTACGATCTTAAGGAACGGAGCAGTATGAACGTCAAGCAATCTCGTAAGTTTTGCAACTACTGGAAATGAGAACAACGATAGGCTACGTTGTGGAAAGTTGGTCGAATTAATTTAATACGGGTTTAACTATGGGGCACAGCTTGCTTTCAATGAATAAAAACATAGCAAAAACAAAAAAAAACTGTTGTTAAAAAATATCTCGAAAAATTATTTCTCAGATTTCTTTTCCCATTTCCTTAGCTATGTAAACAGGGCTAAATACAAGAATGACGTACATATTTTTAAGGTTCCATATTAATTATTGTAAAGTAAGATACCTATAGAGATATGCGTTTTCAAAAATTTTTGTCTTAAATATTTCATTGGTATAGTCTTGTCTTGTATCAAAATGACCCCGACGAAACTGAATACGTCGGCGCCGCGGAGTGAGGGCTCCGCTGAGAACCTTAACGCCACATATACTCGGTCCCCTCCTGCCCTCACACAAAACGAGGCACAAACACAAACAAACCGCAGCCCCTCAGCCACACCCGCAGCCATAGCGTTCACAGTGGAAGCTGCTGCGCCGAAGCCGAAGGTGAAGCCCGCTCGAACCGCATTGAAATTGAAAGCCTCTCAGGAGCCCCCCCCCCCCACTTTGCCGGTTGCAGCGGATGAAATAACCGACCTCGACTCGTATGTCGAGATAATAAACACGCTTGCCACCTGCATCACCAGTGCCATCGGCGAGGGGAAGAGCGTTACCGCTGGGAACAAGCGTTTAATAAGCCTCGCTGCGGAAGAGATGCGAAAGGCGACTCGCAAGCTTCCGAGGATGCTCACCACCACAGCCACAACCACCCTCGCCCCTTCTGCTTCCGCCACCTATTGCCAGGATAGCCTGAAGGATGCCATAGTGGGATGTGTTAGGGAGGAGATTAACAAACTGCGGGGGGAGGCCGTGGCAACTGCAACCGAATATATGGTGAAAAACCAAAAAAGTGTAGCAACCGGGAGTGACGCGGTGGTGAGGGCTGACTTGAGGGAAGCGGTACATGAAATAAGGAAGGGTCAAGAAGATAAGACCAAAAGGATCGAAAAAACCACAAATGATGGATTGGAAAAGTTAAGAGAGGAAGTTATCTCCCTTAGGAACGACATGGAGTCAGTGGCTAGATTGGACAAAATTGCTGTCGAGAAACCAACGTATGCCACATTGGCGATGCAAACCCCTGCGAAAGTGCACTCAATTATAGTATCCTCCAAACACCAGGGAGATACAAGCGGCGATGTCTTAGAAAAAGTAAGAACCGCAGTTAACGCGGGCAAGACTGGCTTGAGGGTCGATCGCTTTCGTAAAGCGAGGGACCAAAAGGTGATCCTAGGGTGTGAAACGAAGGACGAGGTGGCGAGGATAACAAAACGGATAAAAGAAGCAGAGCCAACCCTCAATATAGAGGAGATGCAAAATAAGGACCCATTGGTCATAATAAAGGATGTCCTTTCAGTCCACACGGACGAAGAAATTCTGACGGCTCTGAGAATCCAGAATAAGCAAATTCTTGAGGGCGTGTCGGAGGCGGATTACAGGGCCACGGTAAAGTACAGGCGCAGATCACGAAACGAGCATATAAATCACGTGATTCTTCAAGTGTCGCCCCAATTATGGAACAAGTTGACAACCACGGGGAAGGTATACATAGACCTTCAGAGAGTAATTGTGCTGGACCAATCACCCTTAGTCCAGTGTACCAGATGCCTTGGCTACGGCCATGGAAGGAAGTCCTGTAAAGAGGCCGTAGAGACGTGCAGCCACTGCGGAGGTGGACACCACAGAGCGTCGTGCAAGGACTGGAACGACGGTTGAATACCCGCATGCACGAACTGCATACGTGCAAGAATAGATAGAGTAGATCACAATGCATTCGAAAGTTTGTGCCCTGTCCGCCGAAAATGGGACACAATAGCAAGATCGAAGATAGCGTATTGCTAAGGTTGATCAGGTGACCACAGGAAATGCCAATGCTAATGACAAACGTAAACTACTCCCCCTGAAATGTCTCCAAGCAAACCTCCAGCGAAAATAACTGGCAACGAAAGAGCTCTACATGGGAGCAAGGAATAAAAATGTTGCTATAGCACTCCTCCAGGAGCCCTATACCGGTTCTATTGGTGAAGTTAAAAGGGAAAAAGGAGTAAGGATAATCTAGACGACATATAAGGGTGAAAAACCGATAAAAGCAGCCATCGCGATATTCGATGAATTACTTAATGTGATAGAAGACCCAACACTGACTACAGAGAATATCGCGGTTGCCACAATAAAAGCCAAAGATTGGCAACTCGGCCTCATCTCGGTGTACTTTGAAGATACACTTCCCATAGAACCCTATATAGATGCTCTTAGGGAAACAATTGCGAAATTAAAAACTAAAAATATTATAATAGGAGGAGACTTTAACGCGTGGAGCCCGTGGTAAGGCAGCGTTAGAGAGGACAGCAGGGGGAGGGAACTGATAGGGGCATTCGGGGAGGAGGGACTCCACATCCTTAACCAGGGGAACACCCCTACATTTTATACTGTAAGAGGAAATAAAGTGTTCCAAAGCTGTGTGGACATCACGACCTGCAGTGAAGAGCTGCTACCCCTGGTAGGTGATTGGAAAGTGGAGGAAGGAATCACCAGCTCTGATCATAATACTATTAGCTTTCAAATAGAACTAGAGAAACGAGACAGTATTAGATATACTAACTCTACAAGAATCTATAATTGTAAAAAGCAGATTGGAATAAATTCAAAGAAGTAATTAATGAGGAATTAGAACTTAAAGCAATAAATACAGAATATATAATAGAAATAGATAACATAGAGAATTTAAAAGATGCCATAAGTAAATATCTAGATAGTGTTAAAAAAGCAAGCGAATTAAGTATACCTTTAATTAAAAAACAAAGAACAAATAAAAACTACTTACCCTGGTGGTCGGCGGAACTGGAGCGCTTGAGAAGAAGAGTTTTGACATTGAAGCGACGCATTCGGTGTGCAGCTCCTAGTCGTCGTCCCTGGGTGGTTGATAAATACTTGGAAGAAAAAGAAAACTATGAAACGGAAGTTAAAAATGCGCAGATCAGAAGCTGGAAGGATTTCTGTGGGAAGCAGGAAAAGGAAAAATTGTGGGATAGGTAATAAGGATATAGGGTAATAAGGAGCACTGCCCCGAGACATGAAGACCAATTATTGACCAGAGGGGATCTAGCCTTAAACCCTAGTGAATCAGTACAGATGCTAGCGGAGACCTTCTTCCCTGATGATGACCAGAGGGACGACATTCCCCTACATAAAATAATAAGAGAAATGGCAGAAGGTCCACAGGAAGATATAGAAAATGATATTGTAGACCCTCCCTTTACGATCACGGAACTGAGACAGATAACTCAAAAGTTGAACCCAAAGAAAGCCTCAGGGCCAGATGGGTTTACAGCGGACATCTGTGTCGTCGCCATTAATGCGCAAGAACGAACGTTTTTAGGTCTGACCAATAAATGTTTGGAGATGGCCTACTTCCCCATTCAATGGAAAAGAGCATCCATAGTAACCCTAAGGAAACCTGGAAAGACCGATTATGGTAACCCCAGATCCTATAGACCGATCGGGTTATTGTCGACAATGGGGAAGGTACTTGAAAAGGCTATGGTGAGACGTATTAGATGGCATTTGATGCCCAAGTTATACCCCAGACAATACGGATTTGTACCACAACGATCGACAGAAGACGCCCTCTATGACATGATGCAACACATTAAGACCAACCTAGATAAGAAGAAAATTAACATTTTGATATCTCTTGACATAGAGGGAGCTTTTGATAATGCGTGGTGGCCGATCCTAAAGAAACGACTTATAGAACTGAAATGCCCTATAAACATTAAAAAACTTGTGTACAGCTATCTGAGTGAGAGAGAAGTGATTGTAAGATATGCAGGGGAGGAATACGTCAAACGGACGACAAAAGGGTGTGTGCAGGGTTCCGTTGGCGGTCCATTATTTTGGAGCATACTTAATATTAGATACTCTGCTAAATAAATTGCAAGAGAGTAACGTATATTGCCAAGCATTCGCAGATGACGTGGTAATGATAATATCTGGATACTCCACCATAAAACTTCAAGAAGAGGCAAATAATGCCCTCGCACTGGTCCACGAATGGGGAATTAACAACAAACTTAAATTCGCACCGCAAAAAACCAACGCTCTTATAATAACTAAAAAAATAAAATATGACGTGCCGGATATGCAAATGGGGGGAATGACGATAGGAGTAGTTAAAGAAATTAAATTATTAGGTTTGACAATTAACAACAAATTGACATTTAATGGACATGTTGCTAGCGTGTGCAGGAAAGCTTTAAATATTTATAAGCAAATGACTAAAACTGTTAAGATCACATGGGGGTTAAACCCGGAAATAGTTAGATGCATATATGTTGCGGTTATAGAACCTATAATTTTGTACTCTGCAAGCATATGGCATGAAGCAGCAAATAAACACAAAATCAGGAAACAACTGAACGCAGTGCAGAGGGGATTCGCACAAAAAATATGCAAAGCGTATAGAACCGTCTCGCTGAACGCAGCATTAATTCTGACCGGCTTGATACCCTTGGATCTGAGGGTCAGTGAGGCGGCACAAATATACGAGGCCAAGAGAGGTGTACCATTAGAAAACCTAATAGGAGATAGAGAGTTGGAACGGAGAACATGCTTCCTGAATGCTCCACACCCGGCGGAAGAAATAGACATCGAGATAGAGTCTAGCCTTACAAGTAACACGGACCCGACGGAAAGTAGTTCCCAAACTGAGCTGGGAACTACCATCTACACTGATGGTAGCAAGATTGAAGGGAAAGTGGGCGCTGCCTTATCTCGATGGGAAGGCGGAAGGGAAGTGGAATACAGGAAATAATAACTGGAGCCCTTTTTCACAGTATATCAAGCAGAGATGCTGGCGATAAGCAGGGCCATAGAGTTAGCAGACAAAGTGGGTGGAGCGAGGATACTCAGCGACTCCAGGTCAGCCCTGGAGACGCTGAGTGACCCAGAAACATATCACCCCTTAGCCTTTGCAGCCAGGCGAAATATTAGTCAAACCAGATCCAAGGGCAAAGAGATAAAATTGATATGGATCAAGGCACACGCTGGAGTGCCTGGGAATGAAAGGGTGGATAAGCTCGCCAAAGAGGCAGCGCTCCGCTCAAAAACCCGGGCCCACTATGACAGATGTCCTGTGTCCTTCGTAAAGAAGAACATAATACAGAAAACAATTATCGATTGGGACGCAAGATATAAGGAAGAATCCACAGCCGAAAACACCAAAAACTTTTTCCCTGGTGCAGCTGAATCCTATAAAGTTATCAGGAAATTAACTATAACACCTGAATTAACACAAATCCTAACAGGCCACGGTGCATTTGCTGAATACTTGTACAGATTTAAGGTTAAACCTAGCCCCAATTGCGTCTGTGACAACCAAACACATCAGACCGCAATCCATGTGTTGGTCGAGTGCAACATATTTTATAGGGCAAGATTGGAATTTGAATTGGAAACCGGAATAAATATAAATACAAGGAATTTGAAAGAAATAATAAAAGAGAATAAAAGTAGTGAAGTCTTTATAAAATTTGTTACGGGAATTGTAAATAAACTAAAAATAATGAATAAATAACAAATTAATACTCACACAATATAGGCACACAGAATTTTGTTAGTGTCAAGGATTATAGTAAAACTTAAAATCCTAACAAGACAAAAAATACATTGGTACTGCAACATAAACCAATACAAAGTCTCCGACCCATGTCGGAGGAAATAAAACTGGCGACTTCTTTTGAAAAAAAAAAAAAAAAAAAAAAAAAAAAAGATACCTGTAGCAAGTTTAATACTTAAAACACTTAATTTATAATTAAAAGCTTTTAAATAATTAGACATAATAATTATCATTTTCTATATTGTCAAATAACGTTGCAAAGATCAAAAGGAAAAATTTAGTAAAATAATTATTAAAACACTGGCTCAATTTGGGCAATAAATTACATCTCTTTGTATTTATTTACTTAAAGGAATATTAAAATGGGTAAATTGAAACATCACAAACGACCAACTGGAAACGAGTAAGCTTGAATGGAATTTGGACTTCAAATGTTACACTAACTCTTGGCGTCAACGAATTAAGGATCTTAATTATTTGAACCTAATTAGATTCTGTAGCAATTAAGAAGTTGCTTGGCTAAAAACATTATTTCCATAAAGAATAGGACCATTTTTTTTAAAGAAACGTACTTTAAATACAAATAATTATGAGGTCACCAAATTAGCTGCAAACATATTTACTTAATTGTAAGCGAACTCAATAATATAATAATAATAAATAGAAGTGTATATATATACGAAAACTATAACATAATACCAATTTTAAAAATTTTTGTTTGTGTGTCTGTCTGTTTGTTCCGGATAATCTCTGAAACGGCAGGACCGAATTTGAAGGGACTTTAATTTTTAGATAGCTGTTGTTATAAGGAGCAACTTAGGCTATTTTTACTTTAAAAAAAGAATTGGGGTTCCTCGCAAAGAACTGGTTATGGTGAATCGATTCGAGCCCTTTCAAGGCTTACGCTGAGTAAACCATAAGCGATATCAAATTAATGTATTACATAATTGTAAACATCCGTGAAAGGGCGTCAACGTGAGTTCGGATAGATTTCACGCCTGTTCACGGAGTTCACGCCTGTTCGCTCCTCGGTTTCCGTTCCGAGTCGGCTTTTTGTGTCCGCGTCAAAGGGAACACGGCCGCGCCACGCGAACAGCGCGAACGTATATCCACATCCACGGCGTCGCAGTTCGATTCTTTATAAATTAAATATGCTAAACTAACACCGTATTGTAATAATTCTATTAAATATTTAAATTATTCAACATTTATGATAATATTGATATATTTGACGGTATTTTAGCTATATCATGTTAAAATAAACATGTCTAAATCATAAATAACTCGTTCTGTTGCGATGTGTACTCGTTATCCACCATCTGCTTATTCTTTGTTTGTTTTGTATCTTTATTAGGCAAATGATTATAAAATGCCTGTGCGCATAGATTTAAAGACGCAGCGGCTGAAGTTACGTCCATTCAGTACGAGTGTGCGAACCTGACTGTGAACATAGCGAGTATTTGCGAGTGTGGAGTTCTCGCCGGTCTGAGTTCACGGCGTGAATTCGTTAAAAAGTTACTTTATTTTTCTTTATCACCTGAAAAACTAGTAACATTAAATTAAAATCCAAAGTGCGGATGAAATACCAAAGTAGACCTTTTATGTGTGTGTGAGCTAGTACGTGCTGAAACCGGAACAATTACAGTCCCTACCTGATTAAAAAGAAATCGACAGTACACTAAGGCTAGGACTATGCAGTGAGCTTCAGTAGTATGGGGTGATCACTATATATTTCATTGGTCCTAATGATACAGGATAGTATAAGCCTCCAAAAATTTCGAATAATAATAGTACTATCTTCGTCTGAGAATCACTTCAAAATTTGTTGTAAATAATTTATGTCACATTTCTTTCCTACAAACACATCTCTTTTATAGTTTCAGTTAGTAACATTACAATTTTTGTTTTATTTTTTTCCACGCTATTAAAAAAACAGGTGTTAATCTGTTTCAAGCGGAAGTAACAAATAAATTTCGGATAAGTAATTTACGGTGGATTTTCGCAAAGTAAAGCTTTTGAAAATCAAATATGTAATTGTTGTAGTCAAACGTAAAATTTATAATACTATAAAAATAATTTAAAATTATTTACATTCTCATTTTAATTTACTGAAATTCTCATGCAGTAAGTTGATAGCCATAGTAGAATTGCGAATATCGCAAATTCGTAGGCTTTTAAGTGTTTGATTTTCATCTCAAAATCTTGTAAATTGAAACGAATCTTTAGTTCCGAGATAACCTCTACTATTTGAACTTTATGTAAAACAAGTGTCTTGAACCGTGTTATACTTGTAGGTTAAGGCGCTTTGTTCCGGATAACTAAACAACTTTCCTACAAGTTTCCAAACAAGTTTCCTCTTCATTCCTTTAACATCAATACAAGAATGAAGATATAAGCAAATAGAGATATATTCTTATGAGAAAATCTAAAGAATAGAGAACGAAAGTTATGTGAAATTACTTGTCAAACTTACTTAACAGAAAAATAAAATTCAATGCTCAATTAACGAAGGTTGGATGTGAAGAATTAAATATAAAACTATATTTACCATGACATTGATTATTTGAAATACTGTAAACTATTTTTTGACATGTTGATTTCATTTATCCCAATCATATGAAAATGTCATATTACAACAGCTACTAACGCTTTGCCTGCGGCTTCACTGGCTTAATAGTTTAGTTTATGAAAGCATTCGTTGGTACTGCATTTGACTAATAGATGTCGTTACTTGTATTACAGAAACTTTCACTGCATATTTTCACCCATAAGTATTGAATTTGAAAATAAATATAAAAACGACTTTTTACTTTCTATGTAAATTGTAAAATACCAACTTTCATAGATATATCTTCAAAGATGACGAATTTTCATACAAACTTTAGTCCCCTTATGGGCTGAATTTCCAAAAATCCCTCCATAATGCTTTATATTGTAAAAGTAACCCGCATGCAAATTTTCAAGGTCCTAGCCCCAGTAGTTTAGTAGCCCAATTATATATAAATACAAGTAAAATAAAATACTAGTAGGTATTACTATGTTGTGTTTTGAATATTGAATGTAGTATAATATATAATTATCAAATCATCGTCCAAACTTGCGGTTGACAAGTTTAAGTTTATGTAAACATATATCAATCCCCAAGAGTGCTAACAGTATCAAAGTTAATCTTAGATTCTGTGCTTCTGGACTCACCCCTTCTTACAACTATCTCGTTCCTATACCTACCTTTCTATATATGAGTCATATAGAAGCAAAGGAAACAATATCATATTTTTTAATAATGTATTTTCATTATATAAATTTCTCTCATTTTTATATAAAAATAATATCAATGATTTATTCTAGAATTATATTCCACGATATGTGTAATAACGTATTATAACTAGCTTAATTGTTCCATTTATTTGAATACTAACTGTGCTCCACGGTTTTATCCGTGTTCATTTTATACAACAAGCACTGTAACGCCAACGCACCTGTGTAGCCTATTATAATTGTTCTTCCCGTAAGTACAAATTGTCTTATTTTTCATAATCTCCTAAACTTCATAAAATTGTTTTTATGATGAAGTTGCTTTTGTTCGTAAGGATTAATATGCAATGTCTAAAAATAATGTGCATAGATAACTTTTTCATTTTTAACATTTGTTTGTCACAAAATGACTTATTGTGGCTTATATATAAAGATAGGTATATGCTATCGCGAACTTTTTTTTAGATATACTAAAGACTAATATTTTTGTAGATTATATTTACGTATCATTAACTATTACGCCAGCACACGCGGATAAACAGTTCGGGAGGGATTCCACCTCTGACTTACTTGACAATAACTAATATTTAAAGCTAGCCTAGTAACTAATAGTCTAATGTTAGATAACCTATACTATTCCTCGTGAGTCTGACTATCATATACAAAAATATATTTTTTTATTCCGAGTGGTAGTTACAAAGATTAGTGTGTTGAAACAAACAAACAAACAAACAAAAAACTCTTCCAATTGATTATGCTAAGCATAAATACATAACGTCTACACTTTTTTAGTGAAAGTGGACATTGCTCCTTTTGCTTCTACGTGACTACAAATTGCGTTTTACACTAGGCAACCCAGTATTCATTTGATATAAAAATCCTATTATTGTCGTCATTTTATAGCGAATATATATATATATACATATATATAAGTGATATATCACTTAATAACAATATCATGACCTATTTTATTTCAAACAAATTATATTACTTATATATAACATGTGAAATGATTATTTACGATGAATCGTCGTTGATCAGTTAGGTGTTATTCCTAGATTTATATATTATTGACGTAATTCACTTTCCACCCATATTTTACCAAGTTATATCTAGTAGATTTATTAGCATTTGAAAATGCAAAAATTCTTGCGAGAACAACGGCAAATAATTGATTTGTCAATTTTTGTTCTTAATAAAACAGTGTAGTTATATGGGAATAGTATTAAGAGACTATGTAAAGATAATCTACTTTTAGGTTTTAACTTTCAAAGTAGAAAGAACGCTGTTCTAATTTCTGTACTATTAGTTTGACGGTTTTATATGTGTGGAATTTAACTGGATCATTATCGTAATGGTATCTATACGAAAAGGTATATAATCGTAAGTACTTTATCTAACACAGTGTTTTAAAATAATTAAAATTTTGCCAAGTAATTGCCTCTCTCTCAGAGTTAAAGGTATTTCTGAAATGTACAATTACCACAATATCTTATTTCGGATATCTGAAAATTATTATAAAATTATGACAAAAAATTGTTTTAAGTTTAGTTTTTATTGGCACACCAAACAGAGAATCACATTCAAAATCAATCTCTCCGCTCAATCTTGTAAATATCTGTATTTATCTAGGGGGCAAAATATATGTATGCAGTTCAAAAGCGGTAGGAGTGAAACTGTCAGAAAGCATTACTGTGTATAATATATTACTATCACATTCTCTCGTAGGATAAATACTATAGATGTATTTGTTTGTCTCTTTTTAGTGTTTCTTTTTCTTGTCGTCGCGTGTCAAATCACAACGGTACCTACCGATAAAGTTTTCACTTCAATACATAATAAAAATGTATTATCGCCCTCTATTTTCGATAATATTTATATGCATTAGAGAAACGTGTACACCAACAACATAATATATTATTGTTCTATTTAACAAAAACAGAAATCAATAACAAAGCCACAAAAGCGAAAAATTTAGATCGATTGCGCTATATTTTGCCTTTCTTCAAATTACTGCCTCGCAAACCTTCACGCTTTTATGGACAAGTAAAAATTATTCCAAATTTATCAAAATCAGTATATCGTCCATTAACCACCGAAAACATTACCCGACCACAACATTCGTAGCTATTAATAAACGAGCGCCGCCATTACGGACCGGGTAAATCTCCGGGTTGTTGGCGCCGACTCACAATAAAACAGACCGTCTGCCAGTATTGCCAAAGCGCTATGCCAAGCAAGTTTAGCGGGAATGCCAGGGCGAACGTATGTTTCCTCCCTTTCCGTCCTCGGAATTTTGATAGAGAGGAATCATTTTTGTAACAAAATGAATGTTCAAACTGAAGAATTGTATCCCGTACTGCCAACAGAATTTAACTTTCTTGTACTTTATAATATCCGCAGAATTATAGAATCGAAATTATTTTCCCAATTCTATTTAAATTTCGACGAATGAGAGATGTCTTTTTAGATTAGTATTATATACTTTGCGTCAAATTGAAATTTTCGTTATTCAAAGTATTAACTTTAATATTTCAAAGTATATTCTACGCTATGTTCTACTGAGGACTTGTAAAGTATACCTATTTTATTTGTGTCTAGTAGTTGCAATTATTTGACTATAAAGCAATGTCTATCTTTATTTTGAACCTTCGTCTTCTATTGCATACTAAGGAGGGTGAAATGCTAACGCAGTTGATCTACCATTTTATAACAAAAACTAGCAGCCGCCCGCAACTTCGTTCGTGTTAATTTATACTAATATTATAATCCCCACATCTCCATGGGTAAGAAAACACATCGCTGATCGCGCAGCTCTTATAAAAATCCGAGTTTATTAATACTTCCATATGTTTTTATTGTATAAATATATTTTATTAGGTAAGGACTAAGTATCCAAGGAATAAAACAAATTAAAATCAAAGTATATCCAGTAGTTTTTGCGTAATGTACCAACGGCATACCTCTATCAAATATGTTTATATAGATTACAACAATTATCTTAGTACTTTTAGTTTAACAATTTCATACCTAACATAGGCAATTTTCACTCGCAAAGTTAGGTACTTTTCAAACGTTACAGATCTCATATGAAATTAGACTTCTTATAATATAAATAAACTTGCTAATTGCGTTTGAAACTTGCAAAATGGCAATTCATTCCGTCGAAATGTTCGCTATTGCCACAGTTAGTTGTTAAGATTGCTTTAATGACCCCGGGCCCGCTCTAATGTGTTAACTATCTACATTAAAATTTAGTTTGATATTTCTGCCTACATTATATTACATACTCACTAGAGCATTGTGCAAATAGCAGTTAGCTATGTTTACCTTCAAGTAAATGAAATTGGTAACATTGAAATTTATTTTATTTAAATTTTGCATCTACTTGTCTTATAAATATAGTATCGTATGTGAATTATAATTATTGAAGTCAAATATTCTGTCAATAATAAGTACAATCTTTAGAAATTTCTTAAACATTTATATATTTATGCCAATAATGTAGTTTTCAGATGATCTTTGAGTTAATTACAACACCAATTACTTATGATTATGTTTAGATCATTATTTTACCGAGCATACGCTGTACTTTCATAGGTAACTTATTAGTGACGATACCCGGAGTGCTTACGGTGTACCCTACGCAATCAATCTCGATTTCAACTTCACAACCTTTTCTCCACGGTACGAGCTGATTTTTTGACTAGCTGTAGCCACTCGGTTTTACCCGAGCTAAATCCCGTGTAGCCTATCGTTGTTCTCACTTCCCGTACTCGCCTTCAGCTTGGCAGATTGCTTGATGTTCACGGTTACTGCTCAGCTCCTTAAAGTCATAGCGTGAAGTTATATAGCCTAAACTCTTCCACAAGCGTTCAAACAAGCAAACAAAGTATATAATATTTTTTATAGTATAGACAAAACTTGTGCCTACACGAACTATGAGATGAAGAAGAAATAGTAAAAAAAAACAAACGCATTAATAACAGTAAACATAATTAAATGTAAAATAATTATATCAGAAATTTATTCATTTGGTTGCAAATGTAATAGAAAAGTAATAAAAAAAATTGTAGAATAATTACTGCATTCAATTCAAAATCATCGTGCACATTTAGATTATGTTGATTATATCATTTTTAAACTCTTCGTTGTGTTTAGATTTGTTCTCGTATTCCCACCTAATGCATGCTTCAATCAATTGCTGAAAGAAACAATATTTTATATAGGTATTGATACATTCATTTTATACATTAACTATATGAGTATTAATTCATTTTATCAGTGTTATTTAATGATTCTCACTTTGTTCCAGGTACAAATCTCATTCACGGAAGCACGTTCTTAATTTGGGTATAAAAGTTATAAGTATATAACAATCTAAACAAAAATATATATTAACAGTAACAAATCAATACTTGAAATACATATTTCTTTGATAAATTAACCTGGCCTAGATGTTGTGTTCCTTTTTCATTAAATAAATAACTAATTGAACCAACTTCAATGAGATCATCACGTTTTCATATAGTAATGTGTCTACCATTGCATAGATTTGATTTGATTATATCTTCATTCTTTAATGTTTTCCCAATTAGCCTATATTCTTGACATGGTTATTGAGTTATTATGTGTTTTAATAATAGGTAGATTGTTTTAAAAAGTAAGTAAAATCTATTTATAAATAATAGTTTTTAAAATTTTACGTATATTTTGATGAAAGATGATCGAGTACTACAAAACCAATTCTTGTTGAATTTAAAAGTATCTTTATTATACTTTTTACTACCATTTTGTAAAAAAAATATTATATTATATATTTACAGTTATAATAGTTACATGTTTACAATTTATAATAGTATTATTAAATAGAATGTTTTAACATTTATTACACAGATCAATTATTATATTAGTGGACGTCTAATAGCTGCTAGTAGTAACATAAAACAATGTTAGAATATATCCAATTGCTACTAATGAAGCGTTTTAATAGTTTAGTGAACGTTCTAAAAGTGTGCATTAAGGCCAAAAAACCCAATGGATAGAGTTACGGATTTGAAATGCATTGATAATAGATCGCTTTAAATTCTAATATAAGTGATTTTGCTTTAGAAGACTGCATTTTCTATTGACATGCTTTGGAGATTGAATAGATTCTATAAATAAAATACTTTGATATCATCACGTTAGCACATAAGTTTTCATTTAAACTGCCTCGTTAGCCTACTGGTCGTAAGCGCGACTGCTATGAGCGAGGTCCTGGGTTCGAATCCCAGGACGAGCAATGTGTTATTGGGATATTCCTATGAAATTCTCAGAAGCAGCTCGGAGCTTAGTTTCGTGCCCGATTAATGGCAATAGGTTCGCCCCCTATTACATGGGACCTAAAAACATACTCGGCGAACTGAGGGTGTACATAAATACACCTCTGCCTAAGCCTTCGGGTAATACAGGCGTGATGGTATTATATCATAATATGCAGTAATAGATTTTTTTTATTAAAGTACAATTTAAGGGTGTGAAACAAAGATGCCATTATCTATGCTATGCAGGGAGGCCAAATTTTATTTCATTAAAATTATTTCAGGGGAATTATAGTAACGAGACAATTTAAAAAAAAAAAAGAAAACTAACTTTTAATGATTTTGAGGAGTAGCCTGGTCTATCGAATGCTAATGAA
The DNA here is from genome assembly GCA_033032175.1 of Saturnia japonica. NCBI lineage: Eukaryota > Metazoa > Arthropoda > Insecta > Lepidoptera > Saturniidae > Saturnia > Saturnia japonica. The sequence goes on along the minus strand of CM065320.1, from coordinate 360,647 downwards.
ATTAAAATTTGACTACCTTGAGGCATCCTCTTTCCATTGAAAAAAGAATCACCTAAATCGGTTCATAAACAAAGAAGATGCCTGAAGTCGGTTAATAAAGCGATTTTTGGTGACTGATCCCGTAAAAGCAATATATTGTATAGAAAAATCAGTTGATATTAATATTAATTTAACAATATTAGTCTTAATATAATAAAATGCCTTTCATGTGCCAGTGGTAGTAAGAACTACTATAAAGACGAGAGACCGTAGGTTTTTTCCCAGCACATGATTGAATTTAATGAGCTTAATTAGCAGTTTTCGGTCTAGATGTTAAATAATTATACAATATGTATATTGTATAGCACATCATCTATTTAATTAGCATAATACAAATGTGAAATGGTGTCCCCATATTTATTTATTACCTTACCTTTAAATTGGTTTATCAATGGATTTTTTTATCAAAATGTGAACAGTAGGTAGTGTTTGTACCCCTATATTATAATGGACATAAACATATAAATATTTCGAGTTAAATATTAAGTTATATGTAAGTTTTTAATTGAGTTACGAAGGGCAGCGTTGCCCGATTGAAGGCACGTTTTCTTTAACTTTCCTTATTTTATGTTAGCGCACCGTATCGGCCATTCGGCGCATCAGTCATTGTCAACAAAGTTTATCGCTTCACCTCACTCTCCACGGACGGAACCTCCCGAATGTGTTTGTTTGTGGCCTCGAAGAACTCGCAAACGACATAAATAAATCGCATCTGCGACTAACTGTATTTTCTTTGTTACGTGTAAAGGAAATTTGTTATAGTATTGGTATGACATTCACTTTAGTCTATAGTTAAAGTTTCTAAGATTGTGAGTTTGCGTTCAGATATATTTGAAGTGTTCATTATTATTCACACGATGTGGCCTAAGATTGTAACGTTACGATACAAAAGACAGATACACACGTTCAACTTAGAACACTCCTCTGTTTGCGTTGGGGGTTAAAATATAATTATTGTATACTATTAACTTGTATTATCTCTATCATCAATACGTATAAAGTAAAATCACCCTCCACCGTCTGTCCCTCTTTACGCTTAGATCTTATAAAATACGTAACGGATTTTAATGCGGTTTACGGTTTCGGTGATCGTCAAAAAATTGATATTCGGGCGTTTACATGGCTTACGATGGCTAAACCTTATGAGATACATAGAAATAATGTTCTAGAGAATTGTAGTCCTTTAAAAAACCTAGCGAAAAGTCTGCGATGAAATATGTCTATCTCCCAAGGTTGACTCACAGTAACCATTTTTATCTCCAACATAATAATTAAAAATATTACGTTATTTGTGAAGCTATTTTCTCCAATTCAGTATTAAATCTTTTTGCCAGATAAATTTGATAGTTAAATTAGACATTTAATGTAGGTTGAAATTGTCCTTTAAATGAATACCGTAGAAGATATCACGAATTCAAAATTACGCGCGAACAAAGAAATTCCTCGCAGCATAGCGGTTGCGGTCGGTTGACCGATACTTCACACTTATGATGAATTTCCCGTCGCGAGCTAAGCGCAGTTTTCGTAACTACGAACTTACACAACTTATCATCACTCCTGTATTTCCCGAAGGGTTAGGCAGCGGTGTACACCCACAGTTCGCCCGGTATGTTTTTGGTTCTATGTAATAGGAGGCGAACCCATTGCCATTAATCGGGCACAAAGCCAAACTTTGAGCTGCTGCTACTAAAAATTTAATAAAAAAAACTGAATAACACTGTGCTCGACCTGGGAATCGAACCCAGGACCTCGAGCATAGCAATCACGCTTAGGACCACTAGGCTAATGAGGCAATTGTGAAGTTATCGACTGTCAATATTAAAGCGATAAATTCGTAATCAGGCTTTTTAAACGTAAAATACACCACTTTGCAAATTGTAGCGTGCGAAGCTAGGGCGGGTCAATTTAGTACTCTAAAAACAGGTCTGATAAAATTTTGTTAGTAAATATCATTAGTGTTGTTACTGAAAGATCAACTATGTAGTAATGCATGTTAAAACTGCCTTTAAACCATAAAAGTGGCTTACTTATTTGTTACTTATAAAACCTTCTAAACCTAAACCTTCATTATACTTCAAGATTTATTCTTAACAAAACAAGTAAAGTTAGTTGTTATATTAGTTTAAAGGTTAAGACTAGTAAAATATCAATTCGTTTTCCTCTTATTCGATCCTCGGCATATCCATTTTTTTGTATACACATAAGTATATTTATGAATTTTCATTTAGCCATTAACACTAGTGCCTAATGGTGACGTAAAATACAAAGTTATAACGTCCTGGCGTTTTAAATCGCCAAAACGTCGTGGGAGGGTGTAATGATTAAATAACGTGTGTGCCGTCTTTACCCACTTGTGGAAAATTTACCAGTTATAAAATTCTTATTTTCAGTTTCTCTCAATGGTCGTGTCAAAAATCTACAAGTAACTTATAAGAAGGTATAAAGACATTACCTATTCTACTAATAAATAAAACCTTCGATATTCAATAAATTAGGAAACCATAAACTTCTTCTAGTGTTTTTTCATTAAATTCAAAAATTATCCATATCCTTTTGTGCATTTTATAAGGCTTTTTTTTCAAGAAAAATTGAGTTTATTTAGTCAGGATAATCCCAACGCGAAATTGAGTCAGCTCATTGATAGCGGGGCGGCCAACGCAGCCCTCGAAGACTGAAACCGCATAATCCAAGGATTACTGGGGACAGGCTGTAAAATGTCTTCGCCTAACAAGAAAAGTTTTATAATGAAAGGATATTATATAATAGTATAACATATTTGTAAATAAAATATCTCGTTTACCTCCTATTAAAAATTAATGAAATCTTTAAGTAATTATTATTGCAAGATTATTATAATTAAAATATGATATTTATAATTTAAATTTATTTATTTTATATTGTAATCTATTTTCTATACTATTTAGGTATACTTATACTTATTATATAATATAATAAAGCGGAATTGTTTTTTTTTTTGTTTTTTTAAACACGCTAATCTCTGGAACTACAAGTCGGATTCGAAAAATTATTTTTGTATATGATAGCCAGATTCACGAGCAATTGTATAGGTTGTCTAATATTAGGCTACAACTATACTGATTTATGTTAAGTAAGTCAGAAGACAAAGCGGTCCCGAACTACTTTATCCGTGTGCGTTGACATAACGTAAATATAATGTTCTAAAAAAAATTGGTACTTAGTATACCTCAAAAAAGTTCGCGGCAGCATATACCTATCTCTTATACATAAGTCACAATAAGGTATTTTGTGACAAACATTTGTTGAAGATTAAAAAGTGATTTGAAAAATTTCTCAAATCCGACTTTTGGTTTCGGAGATTAGCTTTTTTAAATAAACAAACAAACAAAAAATCTCATCCGCTTTATAAATATGTAGTTCCTTACATATGAAATTAGCGTTTTACATGGAAAACGAAAAATATTCTGAAATTATAAATTTAATACGTACGTACCATTATTATCAATGCACTTTCGCCATTTTGAATAGAATTTTCTATGATAATTCAAATAAAATAAATAAATAAATATCCGACACAAATTCACACACGGATTCCAAACTAAGCAAAGTTTGTATTATGGTAACTAAACAGCCGATATACATACATAAATACATATATAGATATTTAACACCCAGACACACAACTGACAATTATGTTCATCACACAAAAGCCAGTCATGGGCGGAAATCGAACCCGCGGCCTCTCGGCTCAATAGTAAGTTTTACTACCACTGCACTGCCTACACTGTTATATGTAGTTCATTGATTTCATTGCTGAAAAAATTGTGGAAGCAGAATGAATAAAATCTTTTAAGGCATTTTGGACAGCCTCATCGAAATAAATTATTTTTCCTTGCAATAAATTGTCCAAATTCCGAAAAATGTGGTGGAGCAAGGTCCGGGTGTGCAATAGGTGTCGGAGACAGTCCAGCCGCAGTTCATCTAATTTAGCGACAGCCTGTCGTGAAGTATGGTGTCTAACTTAGTCCTGAAGCAGCAGTGGGTTAGAGAGATTGATCAATCTCGGTTGTTTACTGGCTAGCTTTTCCATCATGGTTTGCAATTGTTGACAATACAGACTTGCCATTATCGTCTGGCCAGATCTTATAAAGCTGTAGTGTATGACACCAGCACTGGTCCACCAAACACTCACCAGTACCTTTTTTAAGTCAAATTTAGCTTGGGACAGGATTTGGCCGGTTCTCCTGGGTTCAACCACTGTGATGAGCATTTTCGATTTCCGTAAAGGATCCATTTTTTGACACAAGTAACAATACGATTCAAAATTATTGTGTCGGTTGAGTAATGTAACGCAGCATTCAAAGCGTGTTTTTTGGTGTGCTTCAGTCAGTTCATGCGGTACCCATTTCTGGAGTTTTTTCACTTTTCCAGTTTGTTTTAAGCGAATTAATATTATTTTGTCCCTCACACTAATTCCTGCCGCTAATTCTGACGTGGTTTGCAATGGATTCGCTTCCACGATCACCTTTAATTCTTCGTTATCAAGTAGGGTCTCCGGCTGTCCACGGGGTTTGTTTCGAAGGTCAAAATTTCTAGAACGAAAACATTGGAACCAAAACTTACCGTACTTTCTTTTACAGTAGCTTCCCTATACACATCATTAATCCTTCGAGCTCTTTCTGCAGCGCTGATGCCACGGTGGAACTCATATTCGTAAAAAACGCGATATTTTAAGTTTTCCAGTTCGTGAAAAGAACGATGTCAAAAACAATCAAATGGTGCGAAAACAAATGAATCAGTAAATTCGAAACACAAGCATAAGTTTGAAATATTTGGAATTCCTAACCAGACGACAGATATTTGAGATCAAAGTGGCCAGTTCAACAAAACGCCAATTTCATATGTCAGGACCTAACTAATACATTAGTATAGATTTGAAACAGATAGTACATAAATATTAAATTTTAAGTCAGCGAAATCATGTATCACGTATTTGAGTAACACACGGGCAGCGGGCTCCCGCAGGTATGGTAGACGTATCTACCAATTTTCCGATACACGTTCCAGGTTTCAGAGTCTTGTACCGTGTACCAGAAACAGTGTTTTGTTCACTTATAAACTAAAAAAAAATCATTCGGGGCGGCACCGATGATATGTACAAACGTTTTTTTCACCTAACTACCAACTTTTTGCGACAGTTATACCGGGATTATTGTTCCATTTTCTACCATACCTGGACTTCCGGCTCTAGTAGTCGAGTAACGAATAACGGACAACGGTCCGTTCTCTGTGATAGTTATACCGCTTTACTTGGTATTAAAATTAAATACGCAAAAGCGTTTTCAGTTTATTTTTTATTCCTTTATAATAATATACCTGATAATAGACATTACATATGTACAAATTGATAGAAGTGATAGTTAGTGATATATAACTCTGCAGCAATCATCGCTATAACCCGAAAATTCGAGTTATCGCGATGTATGTGACCAAACCTTCACGAATACTTCGGCACTTCGAACTAACTTCGCTCCGCTGTCGGTAATCTCTCGCAGATCAAAGGATTTTATCCCAATAAACTTCGCTCGTGCGACCACTCATCTTACTTTAGTCGGCATACGTCATACATCATACCGCGCTACACAGACGTCAGGCGTAGTGGATGTCTACGCACTACGCGTAGATTAACTTATCCTATACGAGGTTTTAATTACGATACGGCGCGGCATGGCCAATTGCAGTAATGAGATAATGTTAGAATTTATAAGCAATTACAGGGCATTGCCCATATTACGGAACTACACAACTAAATATGTAATAAATAATTATTTGCCGCCATAAAATATAGAGCGATCACGTCGTCCGTCTATTTTATTTTTATCGCGATAAAACATCGCAATAGATCATCGCGCGACGTACGCCTATGTGGGAATTCACTTTACCGTAAACCGACGACGAAGTTTTGTCTCACGAATAGCATCGCGATGAGTCCTGCCGAGGCAATGTACTAAAATACCTCAAGATAGAGTGCACTTAGGACAATGCGGTATATTATTAAGAAACTATCATAACTTGCGGTATTGGAACTATTTAGATAATGATCCTCTAGGAAGTATTCAGAGTGTCTGTAGGCAGTGCAAATTCGTTAGATCTGAAATTAGCAGTACAAAATATAAAACGTTTTATGGTATTTAATAAATATTATGTTCTCCTAATATCATTTACAACTATGATTGCTGATGTATTTTATGTAATGGAAAAGTTTAGTTAAAGAAATTGTCTTTTGAGTTCCCTTCTATTATTCACATATCGCTAGTTCGTATTCTCAGGCTGCGGAATTTAATGGCATGCATGAGTTCTAGCGTTCACAGAGACAAATTTACGGTGAAGATCTTTAAATGCGGTAAAATACCGCGGTTGCACAGAATGTTCAATAGTAATTAAGCTTGTTCTAAACTAATGGAAACGTTTACAGAAAATTTCTTTTGACTTCTTTTGTTTTACTTATGTTTGGTTTTCAGTCATTCATGTTATATGCAAAATAAATTTTCCGAATTTTTTAACTAGTAAGGTTTCGTTAAATAATTAAACAAGTTATGTAATTAAGATACAATAAGTATGATAAACAATTATGCTTTTTAAAATAATATGATTTTCTCTGTGATACTATATCTATACTTGAATTCTAAATAAATATAATTGATTTGTAAGAAAATCACAATCTAACATAGGATTTAATCCTAGAGCATGCTTCCACTTCACTTATAAAATTCATTTATATCGACCATTTATAATAGGTAATAGTAACATTTTTCTTTTTTTTTTCATTTATATATAATATTCTTTAATTCTATATAGCGACTGGCCTCTGTTTAGTAAAAATAGATATATCAATGTCATTTTATCTTATATATATACATAGTATACTATATTCTTCAAATACAACTTCATTATAAAATTATATTCCATGTTAATCTTTAAAATCCTCTTTACATACTATTAGTAAATTCAAGTACCTAACTAATAAATATTTGTCGTCGACCATTTATAATAGGTAATAGTAACATTTTTCTTTTTTTTTTCATTTATATATAATATTCTTTAATTCTATATAGCGACTGGCCTCTGTTTAGTAAAAATAGATATATCAATGTCATTTTATCTTATATATATACATAGTATACTATATTCTTCAAATACAACTTCATTATAAAATTATATTCCATGTTAATCTTTAAAATCCTCTTTACATACTATTAGTAAATTCAAGTACCTAACTAATAAATATTTGTCGTCGCAATATCTTTACTTACTTGTATATGGCAATTAATTCCTTCACATACAAGCTATGTAGTTGCCTTAAACCAAGATTAAGAAGTCTACTCAAGATCAGCGAATCTAAATTTAAACACCGCAAGAAATCGCATGTCGCACGGTAATCCTAAAGATGGAGTATTTGGCGGCAAGCTGGCTTGTTCGAGAGCCAATGAAGGCTTTATTGATAGAGATACGCCCGATGCAAGGAAACGGAGTAGACGAATAATAATTATTCACGTCTAACCCTGGATTTGTAACGCTTGCTGGATAAATGTTTCAGTAGAAAGTGATCCTTTAATCCGTGTGGGGGTGTCTGTAGTGACGAGTTTCTTCATATGTATGTATTTATATAATGCCGGAATGTTAATATAAATGGTTTAAATTCTCTACCTCTAAATTCTATGTCGAAGAATCTGGATTCGATTATCGGTTGTCTAATTTTTTCTGCACTGTACAATCTAAAATTTTTGAAGTGACAACTTCTGTAGGCTCATTGGGCAATTTTTGGATTGGTAAAATCTTATCGAGTTCGCGTCATCGTCACGACATCGGCATGGTATAGTTGTTTTAGTACTTGTATTTTTGTGCTTCTTGGGTAAATCAATATCGCAAAAATATCACCAGACGTTTAGGAATATAAGTGTAAACATGCTCACCTTATAATCTTAAAAGAATTTGGTTTGCTACCATAAATAGGAATATCTTCACTACTACCTACAATGTAAACAATCGACATTGGCTTAGCTCATCTAAACTCATCTTTCATTATTAACATAATTTCCAACTAAAGTCTCTGTATGTAATCAGTTTAAGGAATACCTAATAGATTATATATATACATATTTAGGTGTCCCAAACATAATAATTAAGAGCTCTTCAAATAGGTAACCACATAGTTAACTGTAAACGATTAGAATCACTATCACACTCTATGACGACTAGCCTCTAAAGGTCTGACATAAGAATTACCGACCAATGTGATCTGTGTACTAGGCCATTACCTTTAAAAATAACATTCAGCACAGCACCTGCATAAATCCTTTTTTTTAAATGTTTTCAATGAATAATATTTTTCGTATTCTTCCCAGCAAGAACACGCAATAAAAATGAATAAATATTACGTTCTATATAACGAGTTAACCAAGAACGGCTATGCGGTGGAAGTGGAAGCGAGAGGTATTCCAGCGTAATCTCTATAACTTGTTAAAAGACCTCGGCCTGTCGAGAACTGCAGTAAGTTCTATTTTAGAACGGGTATCTAAAGCAGCATTAACAGGCTCTTACCAAATCTGGTTTGGCAGGGAGGGTATCGCGGGCAGTCAAGGTGAGTGCTGATGTGCATCATAAGGGGGCCCATTAAACCTACACCTGGGTCGCAAGTCCCGGGGGCTGCTCGTGTTCCCTCTGTCTGCTACACGATGCACTCGACACCCGCACGGTGAATCCATGGAATGCTAAGATGTTTGTCTCTATTTGATACCCATTTCATGGCGGTGCATAAAATAACTGGTTCGCCATCTTTGGGAGTCCGTCGATTTGAATTTAGAATGACGTCACTTAGCTAACCATACATTGGCATCCCAACTAAACGTGTATACATAATTTCAGCTCAAGCTGTTAGGAATAACTTTTTAAAATTCAGTTCCAAGATTTTACCCATATTGAGGTAATTTAATTATAAGCTTATAAAAATATATCGAAAATCGAAAGTATTTTGTTACGTTTCAATTTAACATCATCGTTTCGACCCTTTGCAATACTTATTCAATTGCCTCAATGGACTTTGCGTTACAATGTAATGGATTTTTTTTTAAATGGAGTGGTCTGTGGTATCGTTATTCGTTTGTTGCTTTAACAGATGTCGCATCACAACAATTTCAGGCTATCAAAATAATTACTTAATATTGTAAATGACGTCATAAAATCTCTAGTTGGTTTATTACGATCTATTCGTTCCTATAAGTGTTCTAAATTATTTTAGTAAAATTACTGATGTTAATTTATTACACAATACATCCATTCACCTCGAAAGTGAAGGTTATTTATGTATGGTGAGCTCCAAGTACCCAGAGATAGATAAGAACGGCAAAGATATACCAAAAACTAGATAGTCCAAGAAAGTCACCACTATAGTTACCAAGATTTGTTCATGGATTTGCGAGACATTTGCAATCATAATACTGAATATGACAAAATAAAAACTCAATTGTCAAAGTATATAAAAGTGAGGAATATAATTAAAAATTACATTTAGCTTTCATATTTGAAATATTCTTATTGAATATGTATTAAACCTAAAGATAACGCGAGCCGCGTGACCTTAGGTCGAGTAAAACAAAACGTACGTTCACTAGTTCACTTCTATATCTGTTTAAAAGTTTAATTGTATTGTTACACCCGTGGTTATTGAAAATGCCGTTGATTGACGTGAAGAAGATTTATTTGAATTCCACAAAGTTACAAATTACACGAACTCACAACACTGTTATTTATTACACTGTGGTTTCGCTTCAGAAAGAGCATAGTATACACTTGTGTTAGCACGAGATAGGGCTAAGAGACCATTTTCGTATGCATGTGTTACCAACCTCTATCGGCCTATATTAATCGTTATCGAAACAAATCTCGCCTATTTTTGCAAAATCTCAGGTTTTAAAGTGTATTTTAATGTTTAGTAGACATGTCATGTCATCTTATTCAACCTATTACCGATCTATACTATATCTATAATATGTTAATAACTTATAATGCTAGTAAGCTAAAAAGGGGTATTATGAAATTTTCTCAATTCGTTCTCATAATAAGGAACTTAGTATGGCACATCCAAAAAACATTATTTACCCCAGATCAGTCGGTTACCGAGGCAAAATAGATTACGCTGAGAGGCTCGTCACACCCTGACGCACACTGATGGAAACACTCTAATTTTATGAACAGCTTCCATATTTCTTTGTCTCCTGAAGTTAGAAATAATTTAATTTACATACCGTTCGATAGTAAAAAGAATGGTCTGTATATACCTGTTGCGGACAGCGAGCGGGGCGAGCTAATAACGATAGTCTAATAGTATTATAGAATGAACAAATAAATGAAATAATACATGTTAGGAATAAGGTTTATAAATACGTGTTAGGAATAGATATAATAATATGAACTGAATATGTGTATTTTAAAACGATTAGAATAAGAATATAGCTAGTTGTATGTTTAAATGTATAAATTTCACTAGTTGTAAGGATGAACCATGCCAGACTCGGAACATCTGGCATGGTGACTCATGGTACTGCCGCACACAGGGCGTACGCGCTCATTGGCTGAGCGACGCCCCGCACGGAATCCATCGCACGACCGGTTGCGAGGCAAAGGGCGAGGTTAAATATAGCGGAGAGGGCGGCAGTACTACGATCCCCCCCGAGCTGCGTACTATGCAGGGAGGAGGGACATCCCGCGAACAATCGCGGATGCCCCAAGGCCCCGCGCACCACGCACCTTCGCCGCCCTTGGCAGGCTGCCCCTCAGAGGGCACCCCCCGCCTCAGGGTTCCGGGCACAACCTCTGCTCAATCCAGAGGTGTTTCCGTCCCTCCCTGCCCCCCGCCGCACTCAGGCGACCGTAGGCCCCCCCGCACCCCAGGTGCAGCCCAAACCCGTGCGTTCGACTCAGAACGCATGGGCCCCCAAACCACAGCCCCTCATGGCTATGGACATCCCCGCGCCCCGCGCTCTAGCGCCCCGCGCTCCAGCGCCCCGCGCTCCAGCGTCCCGCGCCACCACAATGGATGACCTCATGTTATCGCTCATTCGTGAGCATGAGATACGCTAGGTCCTCGCATACAAGGCCCATATGGAGCAGTACGGTTTCGTCGAAACCATAGCTGCCTTCCCCCGGCTCGTAGAGACGCCACAGCGTCTCGATCGTGAAGCCGCCAACCTCAGGCCTCTCAATGGCTAGGCTCAAGCCGAGAGGTTTAAACATCTCTTTTTTAATGCGCGGAACTTATATCCGAAGCGTGATCTCGTCGCGACTTATCTTAAAGATCACCAAATAGACGTTCTCTTAGTACAGGAAACGCTCTTAAAGCGTGGTAAACGCAATCCGAGTATCGCAAACTACAACATTGTTAGAAATGACCGTGACGGCCGAGGGGGCGGCACTCTCATTTACTACAAGCGCTCGTTGTATTGCATGCTGGTAGATCCTCCGATACTTACCAATAAGGAAGTATCCGTGTGTAGATTAGGAATGACCGATCATCCGTCCATAACGATCGTATCCGTGTACCTCTCACCGACGAAAGTACCTCTCAGGTCTGACCTAGAGAAGCTACTCTCGCTCGGCACATCGGTCATTATCGCAGGTGACCTCAACAGTGGACACACGTCCTTCAACAATTGGAGAGACTCCAGCAATGGGGTTCTTCTCGAAGGGTTGTCGGACGAGTTAAACTTTGACGTCATAGCGCCTCCCACTCCTACCCACTTTCAAGATCACTGTACACCGACAGTGCTTGACATAGCCCTCCTGAAAAATATCGCGCTTCAGGTACGACTCATTCGGGTCGTACACGAACTCGATTCTGACCATCGCCCGGTCATCTTACAGCTAGGACAACTAGATGACTCCAGCCCTCCTTCAGTCACAACGGTTGACTATGCCAAATTAAAACACTACCTCGCAGATAGGCAGTCCTCGCCCAGTCTCGTTAGGGTCCCGGACGTATTGGAGTCAGTTGCGCACGTAGATCTCGCGATCGACTCCCTAGTCGACCACCTCCAAGTCGGCATCGGAGAGGCCTCGAGAGAGGTCGAAGCGGCGAACGATCGCCGCTTTGTACTCCCTGCCGACGTGCGAGCGTTGATGACGGAGAAGAACGCTGCGACTCGTGCGCATGATTCTTATCCGACCGAAGCAAACCGCGCACGATTACGCGCACTCCAGAGAGCGGTTAAAGCCCGTATAACCGAGCTCAAAAGTCACAGATGGGACACCTTAGTCGAAGGGCTAAGGCCGTCGCATCTGACTTACTGGAAAGTAGCCCACGCTCTTAAAATAGAACCCCACCCTCGTATGCCCCCCCTCGAAAGGGGTCCCGGCACTACACCCGCGTTCGATACCATCGACAAGGCGGAGTGCCTTGCCGCTTGTTTGGAGAGCCAGTGCTCCCCGAACAGCGTCAAAGGAAACACCGACCGAGTCAGAGATATCGAAGCCCGCGTGGGGGAGCTGAATAAGCTCCCGGCATCAGAATCCCTGTCCCCAGTCACTTCTGAGGAGATCTCTGCCATTCTCAAAAGCCTTAAGCTTAGAAAGTCACCAGGTCCCGACGGGATCAGGAACGAAGTACTCAAACTTCTTCCCGATCACCTCATAGCTCTATTGGTCTGCATCTTCAATGTAGCCATAGCCAACTGCCATTTTCCAGCCGTCTGGAAAACGACCATTGTCATAGGTATTCACAAGCCCGGCAAGAGCACGTCGCTTCCCGACAGCTACCGCCCTATCAGTCTTCTAAATACCCTAGGTAAAATCTATGAGCGGATCCTTCTGAACCGTCTCAAATCCGTAATAGAGGAGAAAACCCTCTATCCGCCTGAGCAATTCGGTTTTCGTGCTAGACATTCTTGCACGCATCAAGTGCACCGCCACACGGAGCACATTTTGTTTAACTTTTCCGAGTTATATAAACCCCGTCGTACACTGGCAGTCTTTTTCGACGTAGCCAAAGCCTTTGATAAGGTCTGGCATGAAGGATTCGTCTATAAGCTGTACTCCCGCGAAGTCCCCGATAGATTAGTTAAAATCATCCGCGATTACCTCAAAGACCGCACCTTTCGCTACAGAGTGGAAGGTGAACTATCGACACCCCATCCCATACGCTCAGGCGTCCCTCAAGGTTCCATCCTGGCTCCTAGCCTCTTCAATCTGTACGTCAGTGACCTACCAAAACTTCAAGCGAAAGTTGAGGTAGGCTTATACGCTGACGATACAGTCATATACTCCTCTCAAAGGCAAACGAGAAACCTCAAATGCAGAATCCAAAGAGCCGTGACCACTCTCGGGAAGTGGTTTAACGACTGGCGAATAGCCATAAACCCCACGAAGAACGCAGCGGTGCTCTTCGACCAAACCGCCTCACAGATACCGAAAAAACTCAAGAATCATACCCTTGAACTCTTCGGTAATCCGATCCTCTGGGTAAAGGAGACCAAATACCTAGGTGTAACCCTAGATAGTAGACTCTCCTTTATACGCCACTTCACTCTGGTTAGGAAACGGGCCGCCTGGACCCTCGCCCGATTGCATCCTCTGTTATGTGCTGCAAGCAAAATGTCCACGAGACACAAGCTTACGCTCTACAAGATGTGTATCCGACCGATTATGACATATAGCTGCGTTGTGTTCGCACATATGTCAAAATATAATTGGAAACGCTTACCAAATCTGGTTTGGCAGGGAGGGTATCGCGGGCAGTCAAGGTGAGTGCTGATGTGCATCATAAGGGGGCCCATTAAACCTACACCTGGGTCGCAAGTCCCGGGGGCTGCTCGTGTTCCCTCTGTCTGCTACACGATGCACTCGACACCCGCACGGTGAATCCATGGAATGCTAAGATGTTTGTCTCTATTTGATACCCATTTCATGGCGGTGCATAAAATAACTGGTTCGCCATCTTTGAGAGTCCGTCGATTTGAATTTAGAATGACGTCACTTAGCTAACCATACATTGGCATCCCAACTAAACGTGTATACATAATTTCAGCTCAAGCTGTTAGGAATAACTTTTTAAAATTCAGTTCCAAGATTTTACCCATATTGAGGTAATTTAATTATAAGCTTATAAAAATATATCGAAAATCGAAAGTATTTTGTTACGTTTCAATTTAACATCATCGTTTCGACCCTTTGCAATACTTATTCAATTCCCTCAATGGACTTTGCGTTACAATGTAATGGATTTTTTTTAAATGGAGTGGTCCGTGGTATCGTTATTCGTTTGTTGCTTTAACAGATGTCGCATCACAGCAATTTCAGGCTATCAAAATAATTACTTAATGTTGTAAAAGACGTCATAAAATCTCTAGTTGGTTTATTGCGGTCTATTCGTTCCTATAAGTGTTCTAAATTATTTTAGTAAAATTACTGATGTTAATTTATTACACAATACATCCATTCGCCTCGAAAGTGAAGGTTATTTATGTATGGTGAGCTCCAAGTACCCAGAGATAGATAAGAACGGCAAAGATATACCAAAAACTAGATAGTCCAAGAAAGTCACCACTATAGTTACCAAGCTTTGTTCATGGATTTGCGAGACATTTGCAATCATAATACTGAATATGGCAAAAAAAAAACTTAATTGTCAAAGTATATAAAAGTGAGGAATATAATTAAAAATTAGTTTTAGTTTACATATTTGAAATATTCTTATTGAATATGTATTAAACCTAATGATAACGCGAGGCGCGTGACCTTAGCTCGAGTAAAACAAAACGTACGTTCACTAGTTCACTTCTATATCTGTTTAAAAGTTTAATTGTATTGTTACACCCGTGGTTATTGAAAATGCCGTTGATTGACGTGAAGAAGATTTATTTGAATTCCACACAGTTACAAATTACACGAACTCACAACACTGTTATTTATTACACTGTGGTTTCGCTTCAGAAAGAGCATAGTATACACTTGTGTTAGCACGAGATAGGGCTAAGAGACCATTTTCGTATGCATGTGTTACCAACCTCTATCGGCCTATATTAATCGTTATCGAAACAAATCTCGCCTATTTTTGCAAAATCTCGGGTTTTAAAGTGTATTTTAATGTTTAGTAGACATGTGTATTCTATTTTTGGTCTCATCTTATTCAACCTATTACCGATCTATACTATATCTATAATATGTTCATAACTTATAATGCTAGTAAGCTAAACTGGGATATTATTAAATTTTCTCAATTCGTTCTCATAATAAGGAACTTAGTATGGCACATCCAAAAAACATTATTTACCCCAGATCAGTCGGTTACCGAGGCAAAATAGATTACGCTGAGAGGCTCGTCACACCCTGACGCACACTGATGGAAACACTCTAATTTTATGAACAGCTTCCATATTTCTTTGTCTCCTGAAGTTAGAAATAATTTAATTTACATACCGTTCGATAGTAAAAAGAATGGTCTGTATATACCAATATTATAAAGCTCAAGAGATTGTTTGTCTTTTTTTTAAAACACATTCATTTTTGTCTCATGCCTTTTTATATTATTTAAGATGACCATCTAAAGAATTTTTTTTGTGTAATATTTAAATTTATAGGTCACTGGAAAACATGTAAAGTTAATAATAATGATAAAGTTCATGTACGACGTCTAAAAATTAAAACATCAACTTTAAAATTTCAGATTACTTATAATTTTAACCGTAGACTAGACCATTCTTATATTTTTTAATACCAAGATACAAACAAGAAAGATGGCAAACAAGCATGCGGTCCGCCTGATAGGAAGCGGTCACCGCATATAGAACACCAGTAGTAGCGTCGAGTTGCGGAAAATACGCCCGTGTAAACCTGTAACACCAGAAGTATCACATGCGCGTTGCCGACATTTTAAACCCTTATTTACTCCCTTCTTGAAGAACCCCATACTGTAGTCCCCTGGGAAAACCTCAGTAAGGAACTCATTCAACACACGGAGGGTTTGCGTAAGGAAATTCCTCTGAAATAATTAAATTAAATTACACGAGGAAAAAAAAAAATTTAACCATCTTGGTTTTTTTTTTTAAATCTTGTACGACCTTTATGTTATTAACCGAATTGATCTTTAGTGAGCATTCTTAAAAAATGTTAAATTAACATCTACCATGTGAATAAACAAACAATAATCGTTTTTTTTTGCTTACCCTAAATATACGTTTTATAAATTGGAAGGGTTTCGAGTGACCCATAATTTTGAATAAAAAAGACATGCAATATATCATTCTATGCGGCTTACATATATCTTGGATTATATCTGACCCATCTGAGAACTTAACCCAATATTTACTGACCCAAATATTCTTGTGCCAATGCGAGGTCCGGCTATGATCAAAAATGCGTCCTTCAGTTTATCCACATATTTTGTTTGAAGCTGCATAATATTCAGAGCGAATATTAGGGTAAGTTGTTTGCTATAAAAACCCAATAGGATTTAGAAACTTATGCGATATCCTTTTACACGTCTTCATTTATTTCAGTTTTTTTTTTTATACTAGGAAAAGTGAAGGATCTCTTCCTGTTAGGTAAACACAGTGCAATCCAAATACAGTGGTGACCACCGAGAGATGAACAACCCATCGCCTATCGCCGCTGTCTATATAAACTCGGCTGCACTTCGCTGTGGCTAAAACCGAGGGAATTAAATACATGTATTCTAGTGTAACTATTTTTCCCGTTCCCGCGGGAACTTCGGGTTAAAAAGTAAATAAAAACACTCTTTTACAGAAATGCAACGTTGTGTAAAAAATTCAAGTCAATCCATCAACTACCTACTGTTGAAGCTGTGCGGACACAAACTAACGGAAAATGAATTTTTAATAATATCTCTTTATTATCGTGCAATGCGCGTCAGAGGGTGACGTACCACGTACGGGTTGCCGGAGTTAAGTATTGTAAGTATGTAAGTAGACTTGTGTGGGTACTCGCTGGATGAACTCACGTGTCCGTCCGCATGCAAGTATGATGTGTGAGGGTGCACGTGTAGCACGCGTGACGGAAGCACGCGCCCCGCTCCTCGTCGAAACCCGTATTATTTATTGGCAACAATTATTTTGTAAACAAAGTTTATATTCGTCATCAATATGTAACCTCTAATTATAATATAATATAGTCCCATCAAATATTTTTGTCACCTTATTAATTATATCTATATCAGTTCATAAAAATAATAACCACTACCAAATAAATAGCTCTGTTTCTTATGTTAATATATGACATATTTTAGTAAATTTTGGTTTCACATTGGATTGTAACAGCGATCATAACGCCGAAAATAAGTTTGTTCTTGAAAATTCACATTTCTAGTTATGCATTCTGACATTGTTTGGAGATTCGATTTTAATGACAAAGGGACAAATCAAATCTAATCTAATACAATAATTTTGTTCAAAGCTTAAGCACAATTAATTAGTTTAAACCATATTTTCGTCAGGCATCAGATATTCAATTAAATAACTAACTATTTTACTACAATGGTTAAAACAAGATCATAGCCTCCAAATCGAGAGTATACCAACTGATCCTGTATAGCTTCTTGCCAATTGTCGGCTTAAAGCTGATGAAGATCCGCCTGTACTGTGTGATGCCCAGCCATAACTTGGGCAGTTAGTCATCCCAAGTACCTATGCTCTTTTGGTTCTCTGTAGGTTACCGAGCCTTAGAAGTCTATGAGGTTTTTTATCGCCGATGGTGTTGGCCACCAAGTCCTCAATCTCAGCTTCTCAGCGTCCTTTCGAATCTCCCAAGTGCCATCGTCGTCTCTCTTGACAGATCCCAAAATCTTTCCTTTCGACCAGTAGGAGCTGACTTTCTTATTATATATTATTGTATTAAATTAAGTGTTAATAATTTATTAGTTACCATAGTATTTTACAAACAATTTAATACAGTTTAATATGGGTTTTAGTAGGTAATACTTAAATATTTATACTGGCATGCAATATTATTTAATATCTCAAAATTCATTGAGAGACAAATTCATATTGTTTCGTTACGAAAGTATTGAGATTTATTTCGATACATTCGATTAACTATAAAGATAAATTTTATATCATAATGCTGTAGGTACATATTATTTGTTACAAAGCTGCGAGCATAGATCCAAATTGGTTCCATTACAACCATATTTAAAAAAAGTTATTATTTATATCACATAGTATTATAGTAAATTACAATAATATGAATATTTGAAAAGAAAAAACAATAAATAAGAATATAATACTGCATATTATCAGTTCGTGCAATAGTTCTAAAGCGAACTTTTTGCACGATACCAAAATATAAAGACTTGACTTTAGAACAAAACAGCAATGCATTGTGAAAAATAACAGCAATGAAATGAGCCTGAACCTTCGGTGAAGAAAAACTTCGTGATAAAACCATATCATGGTGGTAAAAATCTGTAGTCAAGCACCAATAGGTACGTTCCGGCAGCTTCACTTGAGGGCCAGTCTTCCTCTAGGATTAGCGTGCTATCCTTTTGGGCCACATTGTCGTTTACGATCAGATGAGATTCTGGCCGCAATACTAAACCTATAATGATTATAAAAACGAGTTTATACCGGGAGCCATAAACCATAATAATGGTAGCGATTTGTTTACCAAATCTCATATTTTAAGTAATCGATTATTACACACTTGTAATATTGTGTAAATAGCTTCACATATTTTGCTATGATTGTGTTATACAAAATTAATGACTAGTAAAATACAATGACAGCGTAATGAAGTTAAATTAGTTAAATTTTGTTGGAAACATCAATTAATATGAGGGCGGGCAAATGGTTATTTACGTCAAACCCAATGCCGCGCCGCCGCTCTGTGAGTGAGGCTTGCGTGAGTGCTTAGTTTAACGTCCAATAATTTAAAATCCCGATAAACTTTGACGCACGTAGCTCTTACCGTGGCTCATTCGGCGCATCTGCTTCGTGATAACTAATGAACATCAATTTAAACGTTACGTGTAGATCATTAAATCCTAATAATTGGATTTTAAGTACAATTACTTCAGATTATATCAATCGACTAAATGTAAAACAAGTGAAGTAACAGTAATTTGGTAATTGTCTATTCTTAATGACCGAAATGTAATAATACAATATTACACACTGCATACCAATTAAAAAAAAAACAATACAAAATAATGACAATGAATATTAACAGTAGTAGAAATACTATTACTTCAATTATCTCAATCGTAACATTTTAAATACTGTATTGAAGGTTTTTATTTTATAATTGAAATATTTTATGTTATGCAACATAACCGGTCATTTACAATTATCATGACATAATTCATTAAATTATAAAATTAATATTTTATGGCGAAAAATAACAAAAAGAAACTAAGAAAATAACGCTTTGGTTGAACCACGAGAGATGCGACTTTGTCTCCTCATATTCGGGCTTCACATGTTATTATATTAAGTGAGCAATTCTTGTATCTATATATATGTAATTGGTTTTTCGGAAACAGCTCCAACGATTTCGATGAAACTTTGCATTTAAATAATGTTTTATATTACAAGTTTACCTAGATAGGCGTTTTTTTTTAATAAGACACCGAGCACAGCTCGGTCGCCCAGATATTAGTTATAATGAGCTTAACGTTTTTTTGAAAAAAAAAAAAAACAAAAAAAAATTTATAAATCAGTGTAATATCTCATACGGGTTTACAATTACTACGATTGGTGACATCACTGTATTAAAAACACAAAAAACTAGCAATACATGGAATGTCTATTCACTCCGTGGGAATAAAAATCTCAGTATAGCAACACATATAATGTCATTTTACTCCGTCAAGAATAAAAAACGCACTAAAGCAGTTCCTCACGTTTTTACTAAAAAACAGGGTTATGTCTTTCGAGCGTATGTATGCATGTATATATGTTTGTATGTGTGTCTATCTCTTTGTCACGCTGCTCACACCCTAAACGACTTGATATCGTTAGATTGGGCTTTATTGTGGGAGTGACATAGGCTATATAATGTTCAAGAACAAGGTCTGTAAATCAAAAAAGAAGCAAGAAATGAAAAAAAAATTGTCAAGTGTTTTGTTGCAGTCGGCTTTTTCCTTTCAATTTTAATAATTTAGCTTGTTACCTCGTGCTTTTATTCGAGCAACTCTCCCCCGCGCCGCCTCTAATACACCCCTGTAGCATCTCTGTTCTCACTTCTCGTGCTTTCCTAATGTTTGCCAACATTCTTGATGTTCATGGTTACTGCTTCACTCCTTAGGGTCATAGCGTGAAGTTATTATTTTTCCTCATTAGATAGGTTATAAAAAGCAAAATGAATTTTTCAAATCTGATTGGTAGTTCCAGAGATTAACTCGTTCAGACAATCTAGTAAGCTGTATATTTTTAGTCAGAATATACGAGTATTAAATACCGATTACTGATATATTACCATGAAGCAGTACTTACTGTACTTTAAACTCATATCCAATTGAAGTGAAATGTAAAAAAACGATCATCCTAAAGACGGGTAACTATAAAACACGTTACTTTTATCAACATCTAAAATAATCTCAATAAACCACCGCAATTTATTTCTTTATAATATTTGAATAACTCCTGAATGTATATATAAATATGAAATATAATCCCGTTAACCCAATAACAATTTTCACGTAAAACAATAACACGACGAAAATACATTCCCGACATCGAAAGCTTACGAAACTCAATTACCGCTCGTAATATCGTTGCGAGTTAATACCTGACCAACATGCAAATGGCATTAAATATAGGCGGTGTGCCAATTATACTCGTAAACTTTAATTGATATTCATTGAGTCATAATGGGGGTAGTTGAGAACGCTCTCGAACGTTTTAGAAAACTTCCAATTTTGGGGTATATCATCTAATAATGCTTAATAATAATTACCCGGGTATTATTACCGAAGGTCTTTATTTCTTTACAAGTTACAGCTTCTAACCGCAATAACGCTAGTATATGATTATTTATATTATCTTAATAGATGTTGCCAGTCCGCTTTGCTAGGTGATAAAAACAACATAATCGATTTCTATACCAAATTTTATAAAAATCCGTCCAGCCGTTTCATTCCAACATTCAAACAAACACATTTATTATATGCTCTTTGCTCATGTATGTCAGATATTAAGTTAATATATATATTAGTTTTATTTCAATACACCACCCGCATTAACATCCTAGTAAGAGTTTCATCCTGCATGTGCACAAATCTAATAAATATAGTTTATTTAAAAACAAAAACAGCAATATCCATTTTCACTGAAAAAGATGTTAACATTATTTTTAATCACAACGCACGCAATTATACTACTAACTATATTACACAACATGTGCATAAAAATTGGTATAACTTAAATTGTGAGAATCCATAATGTAATATGGTTTATTTCTTTGCTTCAAACTATAGTTTCCTATAGGATTTGGTGTGTTCTTTGTATTAGCCAATTATAAAATGATTGAAAAGATCACATCCACTAACCTTAAATAAGACCTCGCTGTTCGAAGTTCTATCCGATGTTAATTAAAGATATGTTGCTACCCCTTAGGAATAAGATTTCTAATACATTAACATTACATTACATAACGTTTGACCATAAACTGATGTGGCCGAACGTATAAACTAAACCTAGATCAATGCTCTCAAAGTGCAGCTGCCAGAACACACCTATAGGTGTTTGGCAGTAGATTCTCAACTTTAAAGGCGGCGTCGATCGACGCGGAATCCGAACAAGATAGCACAGAGCCATCGTCGCTTGAAATACCATATTACCTGATTACCAGCCACGAACTTCATAAATAAATATAACGTCGAGAACACTGCGACACTAAGTACGGTAAAATTAAGAAAGTGGTGTTCCCTCAAACGATGAATCTACAGAGAAGCATTAAAAAGAGTGACGGCATCTAAATACTTATCATATCATTCATATATTTCTTATAATATCAATCGTTCCATAATTTTAGTTTGTGAGAGCATAAAATTTCATTTGTACCATCAATTATAAACCAATTGAACCGTACTTTTACAACGCCTAGGGCTCACCGGAAAATGAAAAGGTATTGCAGAAGTTCTAATTACCCATACCGACTTACACTTCAGGGTTGTTGACCTACATAACACAGCGTTTCTCTAACCAAGCGTATCTGCAAAATCAATATCAATCTTATTAACATCAATACAAGGCCTTAATTTCCACAGCTGAAGGATCAGCCTAAAAATGATTAATATTCAAAAGTTTTTTACCGTTCACACCTATCAACCTCCCTAATAAATGATTCCTTGTAATAATTTATGTTGTTGTTAAAGTTACGAAAATTTATGATGCGTGTGTCATCCTTTGTCTTATAAGAAAGTTGTTTGCAGAGTATAATTTTGGAATAAAATTAGGCTCCATATTTTTTTTAAGCGTTGTTGAAAGTAGAGATGAAAATATGTTTTGAACATTATCCTCTACTGTAATCTCTATTTCTATTCGCAACCTGCCCTTATACCGGCACTGCAACAATGATAGTTATGTGTACTATCTTTCTAGGATAATCTAATGCCATTAGTATTAGTGTGGGCCCAGCTGAAAACTAGTGCTATGGTATTTAGCTTGGTATTTGCTATGTATCAATTTTGTTGTTTCGCTTCCTTGAAATTCATTGAACCCTTCATACATCCACGACAGATTTGAGAGCTAGTTGCTTTTCCCTGTTATCAGCGCATTTCCTATTTGATGTAAATCTGTCTCGGTAGACTCCGGTTTTATACACTTTTACATTTATGGTTTTTATTGAGAAGTGAACCTACATTGTTATTTGCTGTTTTGGGCTTATTTTGTTTCCTTATAAAATTTGCCTTATTATAAAAATTACAATTTAATTACAATAATTAACGCAAAGGAAGTTGCAAGCGGTTCCTAGTATGTAGTATAAGAGCATTTTCATTAAAATGGTACAACCCTGATTTTAGACTGTCCCTCAAGTTCATATTTTTTTATTGGAATTATACTGCATTATAGCAGTAAATTTGGATGGGAATTATATATTGTGAATTTTTATGTACAATTTATAAAATCTGTAATGATGAAATAAATAAATTAATTTCCAAAAAAAAACTATGGAATAGTACCCATAATTTTGTGCTGTCCCCAGATAATATTCACTAATTTAAATAAACTTTTCGCGATTATTCTGTATGGCCCTCCCGACACATTGAGTTTTTTATTTAAAATGTAAATGTTGTTTTTGATCTTAATTAATTTATATTATGAATATTACCTTTTAATGATTTTGAAATTGAATTAAGAGTTTGTCCCGTACTTTCGTAATTTCCGGACATGTCGAGGTTGTCACAGCATTTTTGAACATAATATTTACCAATTTGCCTTTTATATATCTCAAAATGACAACATTAAGCGGATATTGGACGTTATCTTTAAAAAATAATGTACATTTTGGTTACAAAGTGATTTGCGAGCCGACGTGTGTTCGGACTAAACTTGAATAGAAATTTATATTCAGTTATGTTACTAAAGATTTAATACTTATACTTTAAATTTCATTGTTCGATAACGTTTGATTCATGTTTTGACTTTAAAAGAGTAGTTTGGCGCAAAATTAACATTAAACCAAGAAATTGAATTGCTGTTAAAATTATTTTAATCCATTGTTACTATCAAGAAACCTTATAATGAAGTTATTATCTACTCAAAATGCATTGTACTTTGGTTTATTGATATTATAAATTCATAAAGCTTCACTTTAACTTTGGTAACGCAACGGATATGATTTCAAAACTTGGTTGCTTATTTTCCACTTTTTCTTAAAAAATTGCATTGGGACTTTAAAACCACATTACTTTTAATAAATAAAAGAGTCATAAGAATAAAATTGTAAGAAAGGAAAATAAAAATTACCAAGTTTAAATTTCAAGTCATATTTTGACCAGTTGTACCAATTTTGTGAAAATGCTCATAAATGAACTTTGTTCATCGGGGACGAGTGGTTATGTGAGACTCTTACTCACTAAAACTCCACGGTGTACCTCAGCCGCCATAGAGGGGCGACATGGGCTCGCGGTTGCAATCAACCACGTCGCCCCGACGGCAGGCCCGGCTACTACTGCCGGGCCACCGAAACGGGAGACAATCCGGTACAACCCTAACTGTCTCCCACAGCCGCCAAACCGGTGCAATGGAAAGACGCCCCCGGCGGCGGGAGTTGACGAATGAATCGCCTCCTCCTGCCGCCCGTTCGTCTTTGGCGGAGAGGACCGCTCAGAGGATCCTCTTCGCGTGCCCTCTCCGTGGCCTCCTTCTGCGACATCACTTCCTCGCAGAAGGAGGCCATAGCTTCCCACGACCTCTCGCTGCCGAGCATGGCGCGAACCACACTCGGGAGCGAGAGGTCCCCTCCAACCACTGCGGTCAAAGCCCGGCGCTGGCTCTCCCACACAGCACACTCAGAAAGAGTGTGCTGCGCAGTATCACTGTCAGCACCGCACTCCTGACACGCAGTGGTCGGCTCCCTCCTTGCGATCCGGTGCAGATACCATCCGAAACAACCATGTCCGGACAGCACCTGCACCAGTCGGAACGTGAGGGAGCCATGCTCCCTCCTACACCATTATTTTAGGACCGGGCGGACGGCGTCTATGGTATATTTACCATACCGCGCGTCCGCCAGGTCCTCCCCCCATCTCCCAATCATCCCTTCCTTTAGGGCCCTCCTCATATTTGCCACCTCTGTGGGAGCTGGAGGCTCCCTTCTTTCCTTCCTCGCCACCGTGTCCCTGTACACGGCGGCGAGCACCTCCGCCTCCAGCTCCCACGGCGGGGAGCCGGCAAGCACAAAGGCCGCCCCCGCGGACACCGATCTGTACCCGCGGATGACCCTCAACGCCAACACGCGCTGTGCTGCACGCAGCACACGTCTATTAGTGGCGCTGAGAGCATCCGCCCAGATCGGTGAGCCGTAGACGGCCATGCTTCGCACGACTCCCGCAGATAAGCGACGGCAGCTCGCGCCCGGCCCTCCCGAATTTCCCTTAAAAGTCCCTTAAAGTGGGACTCGAACCGCCAACGTCCGTCCAGGATGAGGCCCAGATATTTCATCTGGGCCCCAACCCGGACCCTAACGCCCTCAAAAACACTGTAGTGTTTAAGTTAACCTAACCTAACCAACCACCAACAAACAAGCACTATACAATGCCTACATGAATAATTTCCGTAAATATATTTAATCGAAAATAAATAAAAAGCCTTGTCTTGTTTTTAAATAGCCACTACATATTTAAATATTTGAAACTTATTGACACTTCGATCACTCGATGAAATTCTAAACACGAAATTATTGGAAATTATAATGACGCACCCACGTTTTAGGAGGTCCTCGATTCAACAGCTGTCATTTCCACAACGTCGCGTCGTTCCGTTCGGTAATCATCAATTTATTATAAATTGACGTGTAAAAGAGCTCATTATAACCGAGTCTATAAATGAATAATTCGTTTTGACTCACGACATTCGTTCAAATTTTGGTAATAAAATTAAGGATTTGTACAGTGTCCATAATAAGTAGTAGTAAATACTTCTTCAAAAATGTATCATCGTATGTGTGTATATTTTTTTTTAATACAACAGGTATTGAACAGGCGTACTATCCACCTGGTTGTAAGCGGCTACCGTAGCCTGTGGACGCTTGTAATATCATTGTCATTGGTCAATCGATAGGCTATAAATTTCTATATTAATAAATCTGCAGAGTCATCTCTGTACATGTAATATTTTCTCCAAATTACTATATAATATACAAAAGACAGTGATCGAGAATATCCTCTAAAATATATTTTTGTCTGACTGTTTGTATGTCCGGATTTAACTCAAAATCGGCTTGATATATAATTTAGTACATGGGAAGCTTTTATTATTTGTCAATTGGTAGGCTATAAGAAAAATAAAAAAAAAAATCATAAAATTAAATTTTCATTAATATTCAATCGATTCTATTAAAATTTTACGCTGGTTTGTAGTTTAAATTTAAAACAAATAACGCAGAAAGTCTATTAAAAGAAGAAATACGCAGAAGATAATATTACCTAGATATTAATTAAAATAAATTTGATAGAGTCAACAAAGAAACTCATACTCATAATACAAAATAGAAATATTTTTATTTACTGTGAACAATTAACATACCTATAACTTTCGAAAAGTGGGGCTGTATGTATCCTAAATTAGATTAATTGCATAACAAAGTATTACAATTAATTTTACCTTTATCATAGTTCGTTTTGTACTTATTAATAAGTAGAAAATCCAATCAGAATTTGCTAAAAATATCAAAACTTAACCTTTAAATCATAAATCTTTATAAATTAACATGTTTACATGCGGTCGGGTATTATATTCGTTTCTTCGGGGAATTTGCCATATCATGTTTCGATGTTTCGTTCCCTTGCCACTAAATAAAATATCATAAAATTTTACGAGAGTGTGCCTGTATAAATGTGAACCGTATACTGCCAATATTGGATCGAAGATCATGTTATTATAATATTATGTATTTTAATTGAAGGGACAGGTACTAAAGGAAGAGTATATAGGAATATGGCTATTTTACCATGTCTTACCTTATGGGTGCCAAACTTGAACGTTCGATGCCAAAACAAGAAGCAAAATCTAGACCACTCACAGACGAATGGAAAGAAGCAGCATGACATCGGTGAGGAATGCAGACATCCGTAAGATTCTCGCTCTATCATTCTTGCTACAGCTTAGCTTAGTTTTCTTGAAGTGGGCAAGTCACGTGGCTAGGTATGACGACAACAGATGGACTGTGAGAGCGATCAAATGGTCCGGCCCACCTGGAAGAATAACGAGAGACCGCGGGCCGCCCGCACTCTAGATGGGTGGATGAAATAGTAACAGTAGCAGGACGAGGTAGGCTAAACACAGCCAATGATAGGAATAAGTGGCATACCTTGAAGGAGGCTTTTACCCGAAGGGGTCAATACAAAAATATTTATGTTTATTTTTTATTTTCTTTAACTATAACATTGTTAATTTTCGCATGGAAAACAATAAAGCTTTATTATTATTATTATTATAGATTCTAAAAGCAGTATCAAAATCTTTTGTTTCTTGACCTTAAATTACAGCACTGCACCTTTTTTTAGTAGTTTGAAAAGTGACGTCACTATACTTAATTTTAAGGACAGTATAGTTCAAAAACAGTTACGACCACCGAGAGATAGACAATCCATCGACGTTCGTCGCTCTCATGTTGGCCTGCAATCCTGACACTGTAAAGCACTACACAAAAGAGTCACTATGAGAGGTTTACCTCCATGTACATTACACATGGTCAAGCGTGCCACTATGAAGATGTTTCACTTTTTTACGATGATCGTGATTCAGTCGGTCACATTTTTCGTGTCCTGTCACTCAAATAATACAGGATATGAATGACTTGGGATTCGAGGATCTCTCGTCAATTACCCAAATAAAATAAATACTTTTATATGAAACTAATAAAAGCTAATATAATTTTATTACAAACTTTATAGAGAAAGGCTGAAATGGAATCACCATTGAGCCCGATGAAGACATTTTACCATTTTATCGGAAATAGACTTAAAGCTGACTTTTCGGGACCATAATTGCCATGAATATTTATGAACTCTCCTTTTCTACCACAGACAATACTTGACTTAAACGTGAGATATCTGCCGCCGTCAGTTATTAAATTGTTCCAATGTAATAAAGTTATTTGTTAAACTCTCTCGCAAGGCAAGTTAAACGAATTTGTTAAGTTCTAAAAGTAATAAGAAAATTTTATAATTTTACAATTTCTTTACCTTTTCTGTCATTTAAGCATATAATAAAGCGTAATTAAAGACGGGAGTTAAGAATAATAAATATGGTTGTTTTGGTGGGATCTTTATCTGTCATTTGTTTAATTTATAAACCCACGTTAATTGCCCTTATATTTTTTACGTAATGTAGTTTGGTTTTCGCGCACGAGTGAACTAGGAACATATATTTTAAGTTGCCAAAAAAACTTCCTGAACAGTTTCAACAAGAGAGCCGCGATCTTGGTAGAGCTATGTTGGAGGATTACAAGAATAATTAGAAAATACTCTATTCACGTGGTGCTGGTATAATAGTGAATAAAGATACGTTGCCATTAAATAATAAAAGAAATAGAATAAATTGTGCAAAGTTTAACTTGGGAAGCGCCACCGCTACGTCTATTTCTGCCGCGAAACAGTAGTATTTCATCCAGACTGAAGGTTGTCGTTGAGAATTACGCACTAGCACAGGACACGATCCAACTGATTCAGAGTTAACAATCTTACCACTGATCTCAGGATCGCTATCTTTTTGAGGTTCTCGTTCTCCCAATTCAGCCGGTCCCCGGAATAGAAAAAGAACGAAACCTTCATTATCTAATGAGGAGGCCTTCACCCTAACTGTTTGAGGGATTCATGCTTGCTAAAAAGCAAATAAAAATATTTGCATTTTGATTTATTTTCCTTAACAATTATTATTTTGACTATCATTATTAGACTTTAATTTTAACTTTATCTGAAACGAAAAACATAAAAAGTTCTTACGGAAATGATTATATAATTAATTATAAGAAGTGATAGAAATTAATAATGTAATAATTATTTTTAAATCATAACATACATTGTACTAACATGCAGATGTAAAAATATTAAAGAGCAATGTTACTTTTCATTTCAATGCATAAAATAAAAGGATTTTCATTTTTTTTATTATTATTATTTTATCCGTAGATATAGGCCTCAGTAAACAATTAACATCAAGTTGAATGCATTCCTACTTGATAATTTTCAAAGCATTAAAATCTTTATTAATATACTATAGTTACTGCATTGACATTACTGAGAAAATTAATGTAGTGAATCAAATTTTATAGTGAAATTTCCATACCAAAATAAATATGCCAGATTAACAATGTTTTTATATATTTATTAATTGCACTCCGCGGTGTATTTGAATATTAGAAATAAAAAAATTAGAACAACACTCCACCACGCCGCCGCGCCGCGCCGTCACCAACGCACTCGTGTAAGTAACCTCTATTTGTTGTCACTTCCCGTATTTTCCAACAGTTTATCAGTTTCCTTGACGTTCATGATTACTGTTTCGCTCCTAAGGATCGTATCTTTAGCTTTTTATACTATTAGTCCATTGAAATGTTACATTTTTTAGGGCTTACCTTGCGTTTTTTAGAGGACGCAATTTTATTTTTTTTATGTGTACGGAGGGTCAGTGTAAAGCTAAAACCAAGTTTGTGGGGTCGCCACCCTTGTCCCACGGCCGCCATCTTGAAAATAGGGGTTGAAATGGTTTTTACGATATATCTCTTAAACTATTTATCTGATAAAAAAATTTGTTAATTTTTTTTATTGCAAATTAAATTCTCTACAACTTTGATCCAGTAACTTTTGTCGTAGAACTATAAATAAAAAAGTTATAAGCGAAAATGTTCAGAAATTCGAGAAAAAAATTTATATTTTTCGATAAAACTTTTTTTTATCATTTTACGAAAAAATCATGTCAGACCATTTTTGTAGATCGTTTTTCGAGGAACAAGTTTTATATGCAACATTTTTTTATTAAGTCAATAGTTAAAGTTTTACAGCGCTCCGAAGTGAGTACTATTTTTCAGTACTCTCAACTATATATACATATATTATAACGTGTACTAATGTGTCATCTGTTATTGTTTTTTTTTTCTAATTATATTTTTTTAAATTATTATTAATAATTAATTATTAATATTATAATAATAATTAACATAATTAATAATTAATTATTGACTCTTTTGCACTCCATTACAGAATTTTACAATTATTGATTTTTAAAATAATTTTAAATCTGATGGCCATTACCGAGAATACTGATCAGGTAGAAAATACTCAAGTGACCATTAGGGAACAAAAAAAAAACATCTTCTTGCTATTATTATTATTATTTCTAACCTCTCTTATTGTTCTTATTATTATTCTAATTTTTTTTCTCGAATATCCGAACATTTTTGCTTATAACTTTTTAATTTATAGTTCTACGACAAAAAGTTACTGAATTAAAGTTGTAGAGAATTTAATTTGCAACAAAAAATGTTAACAATTTTTTAAATCAGATAAATAGTTTAAGAGATATATCATAAAAACCATTTCAACCCCTATTTTCAAGATGGCGGCCGTGGGACAAGGGTGGCGACCCCACAAACTTGGTTTTAGCTTTACACTGACCCCCCCTACACATCACAAAAATTAAATTGCGTCCTCTAAAAAATGCAACCCCAAATGTAACTTTTCAATGGACTATATAGATAATGTGACGTGCGTTTTATACAATGATATATCATTATTTTCAAAAATAATCATCAATTCTAAGTAACTACTGACAGTAAATATGAGTAAATCAGGAACAGAGGTAGGTGGCACGTAGCTGATACATTGTAACCATATGCATGTATGAATAAATTTTCGATAAAAGGGAAAGCATACAGTTTTTCTCGATCGTCGTAAGATAATACCTAAGGTTATTACCCTTATTGCTACAGTGTTCAGTATTATTACATGAATATTATTCCGCAAGTTCTCTATGCATCTTAAACAATAGGTTTGCAATCTATTGCTGTTTTAAGACGTTTGACCGTAGAAGCTATTTTCCATTTCCTACTGGCATTTTCTTCTTATATTTTTATAAGTCACTGTAATTAGTAATCTATTCATTGTTAGATTATGTTATTCCCGTATATAGGTAAACTAGGTGTGCCTTACGATTTCACCCGTGTTAATTTAATCCGACAAATACAGATGTGTAGTCTATCATAATTATGTATTATTCTTCCCGCAAGTACAAATTATTTTAATTTATTATCTCTTAATTATCAACAAATCTTTGTCACAAAATCCCTTATTGTGGCTTATGTATAAGAGATAGGCATATGCTATAGCCGACTTTTTTTAAAATATACTAAAGACCAATATTTTTGTAAAAAATTGTATTTTCCTAACTTTAACGATAACACCAGCGCACGCGGATAAAGCAGTTCGGGAGGGCCTTGACTTCCGACGTATGTAACAAAACTCAATAATAACGCTAGCTGAGAGTCGTAACCTAATGTTAGATAGCCTATACTATTCTTCGTAAGTCTGATTATCAGTTACAAAAAGTTAAAAATTAGCGTGTTTAAACAAACAAACAAACGTTAAAACTTTTCTGATTTTTTATATTTGTATAGATAGATAAGTTAATAACAACTTTTTTTATCACAACACGGCATTGTGACGACACACTACCTGATGGTAAGCATAGTGCAATCCAATAACAGTGGCGAACTCCGAGAGATCTAGGTACAATCCATCTTTAGTCGTCACTGTCATGCCGGCCTGCTCAAATGACTCTTCACGTTATATTTGAAGGACTCCCTGTTGTAGGAAAGAGGGAACACACTGGCCGACACAAAGATAAGACGTAGCGAACTTCTTTGCTCGAGTCGAAATGAAGGTTACCGTAAAGCTGTGTCTCCGGAGCCCAGAGCGTGTGGTTATGTTATTAAAAGAAAGAAAAGAGAATTAGGTTGAACAGTTTTCCAAAACACTCGTCATGATACTCAAAGAAAAAAATGTTTTATTCAATTTAGGCCCTAAGAAGGCATTTATGATGCCAACACACTATTAATTTATATGTACTGCAATATAATACTAACAGCAGAGCACGCTCAGCGAGGCAATGTAACTTTAATTTGTAATGCTGGAAACAAGTATAATAATGATCAAGGAATATTAAGTATCCTTATATACATATTTGCTCTAATGGGTACTTTATATCAGCCCGTGCGAGTTCCGTTTTATAGTGTAATAACTTTCAGTTCATTCCAACATTAAGAACTTATTAGGGTATGTGATATTATGACAAAAAGTCCTCGCATTCGGCGGGTCTTTGTTGAGATGTAAATTTATTCTGAGGGACAAAAAGCGTTCTCGCCGAACGCTTTGCAGCTAAACAAAAACTATACGAATGCAATGGCGGAATGTCATGCACGTGTAGGATTACCACGAATTTATATAATTATTATTATATTGTCTGCGTTTCTACATAGTGCTAAACTTTACAAAATGGATTATAACTAGTCAAAGTAATTTTTTTTTTTGTTAGCTATGCAAATATTTTATAAGTAGATACGACATTGACGCTCTATACGTGGCATCGTGAATGAGAGGTAATTGCCGCTAGTCACTTTCGACTAGTTGCCGGCGCAATAAACTTTTATAATTTTTTTACAACAGAGTTTTCGCCTTACCCTGTGATTTCTTATCCCTTTTGTTACGACGACATGCTGATAACAATATTTGTGCCGTTTTCAAATTGATTTTAAAGAGAGTATACGTATATTTATAAAACGTCATTGCATGCTCGCCTGCTTAATTATCTATTCACGTAAATCCTAACCCGCTTTGTTACAACGTATGAAGTTAAAAGTGATGTCTATCATTTTAAAATGTACTTGATTACGAAATTAATTTAAATAAACTAGTTAGATGTATTTTATGTAAGAGTATGTACGATATGTTTTAATTTTAGTATCATTTGGAATGATAGGGCTGGATATGATATTTACAACAACTCCTAAATAAAATAAATCAATAAAAACATTTTATAAAATAAAATATTTGCTTCGACAGCCGTTGTTTACCCACTAAGTAAATGCTTGTTATTCTTTATTTAATTATAGTTGCTTATAGAAACGAGATTAAAAATATATCGTATGAGATGATGCTATTTGCGTTCCGTGTTCAAAGCAGCCTTCGTTAACCAACGCTTACAATTATTTTACAAAACAAAGGTTTGAAATATACGCTTCGTGGACCCGAGCGGCTCTGCGATTGACACCGTAACAACCAGCTCGGTTGTTTCTCAGTCGGTGTCAATTTCCTTAACACATCGTTGAATAAATTATAAACTATAAAAATTACGCTTTACAAGGAAACATTGTAAATATTTTTTTTTGTAAATAATATACACTGACAATATTACAACATCACGTTCTTTTAAAAAGTCATCATAAATATACGTATATCTAAATAAATTACATTATTTATTTATTACTAGCTGTGCCCGCGGCTTCGCTCACGTAGACTTCAGAATAACATCGATCGGGCACACGCCCGAATCTTGCTCCTTCGCTGCCGGCTATCTTAAAGACATAAATACTTATTGTGGGTGTTCCTTAGAAGATATATATATATATATATATATATATACTCTTGCCGACTTTTTTGTAGGTCTTTTTAATGTCTACAATTATATACTCGATTAATTTGATATATATCTTATGGTCTACATCGCGTAAGCCATTTAAGCGCCCGAATCTGTTCACCATGACCATTTTTTTTAATTTTCGCAGAACCCTAATTATTTTTCTAAAATAAAAATCACTAAGTTACTGTTTATAACATTAGCTATCTACCAGTGAAAGTTCCGTAAAAATCGGACAAACCACTTCAGAAAATTTCAAAAAATTGAAAATGATTTTCTGTTATAGGTATCGTGTATACTTTCATATGCATTTAGCAAAACACTGTTATTTTGACATTACAAACAGACACTTAAATTTTATTCATTGTATAGATACGTTGTTAAATCTTTTATATTATTGATTTTAACGGAACTTTTACTTTTCACAATACGCAAATTTATGGTTGTTCTTAAGTGAAGTAACTTAGAACACTTTTATTTAATAAAACGAATTAGGATTCCGCGCAAATAAAATTAACTAAAGTAGCAGTATTCAGTAACGCGCGTAACTTCGCCGCCGAAAGGGCTGCTGCATATGAAATTACACGCGGACGAAGTCGCAGGCACAGCTTGTCATAAATAAAAGTGTTTAACACCGAATAATATTACGTCTAAATCATTATCTAAGTATTTGTACTTTAATTCATATTCGTTTGTAAGTAAGTAGATAATGCTGGCATTCCATCATCGTGTTTTCATTTGCAATATTTTGTCTTTTGTTTGTTGCGAGAACAACATCCGCTTTGTCTCTACCGTAACCGTTTGCGGCGCATACAAATATTTACCTAGCCGAGGTTCCTACTTTGACGTTCTTACATAACTTTCAGACTTCACAACCCTGGATTCTGTGGGACCGCGCGACCACTTCCTCTGCTTTTGTTTTAAAAATCTGCACAGAATCAATAATTAATACGTAGGGTTGTGTTTTCGGCTACATATTTCTACTCTAGTGTAAACTATATAAAGCGATTTTAAAGGAACCGGGTATTTTATTTCGTTACAAAAAGATTTCATTAACCGGAGAGTAATAGAAAACAATATAGAATATGTAACTATTTGTAAATTTACAAATAGATAAGCACATGGGTTCAATTTCGACTAAGTATAATAGTTTGAAGGAAGCTATGAATAATTATTATGTTATATAATATTATGTTGTCTTTAGACAGCGCATAGCAATAAGACTACAGTAGGTTAGTAGAGTAAATAAACATTGTCTAGGCAATTACAACAAATAAATAAATACATTTCTTGAAGAGCCGTTATATGTATGAAATATTTACAACTCTGTGTTTTAAAAGTTCAGCGAAACAATATATATTGGAGTTTAATAATGACGTATTTTTTCGCTTTTGAGAGAGGTTGTTACGTTATATAGAGTGTTTTAATATATGGGTAACAATGTAAACTAAACAAACCTTAGGTATTGGAGTTTTTCGGTTAATAGAAGTTCGTTATATAGAGTTTACACTGTATATCTCCTTAGGTACATAATAATTGATGAATAAAATGAACCCTTAGCAAATTTAATAGAAAAGGGAGGATCCTCCGACCAGAAACCTATAGATTCCTCACAATATTAGAATCCTTTTTGGTATTGAACTTTTTTTTTAAATAGTAGCATAAAAAGAGCGGCGACCACCGAGGGATCACGATTACATGGCCAACCTTCCCTGTCATGCTGGCCTGCGTAAACAGAAACCAGATATGCACCAGCTGATCTCGAAACGTGACGTGCATAAACTAATCACTAAAACTGGTGAAAAACCATAATAAGCACGGTGGTCGCGACCCAATCGGACTGTACAGTTCTAGCACCCTGCTATCTCCAAGTCCTCACTCATTACTTAGGACATGTCTGAAGTCCTAACATGTCATTTAACCTCCTTTTCACTCCAAAAAACACCAAACAAGACCTGCACGTATAATTATATACATTACGATAATTAAATAATAAACAAACTTCAGATATACACGTGATTTTTTTTAAACTAACTTTTAGTTTTATGTGCGTAAATAAATACACAAGTTTCATACAATTACCTGTGTTTGTTTGTGCATTACAGTGCAAACCTGATCAAATCATTGGAGCAATAAAGGAACATTAAAATGCAATGAAATGTAAATTTGTTTCATTCAATTGAATACCAATGTGAAAGCCAAAGTATTGGAATTAAAAACAATATATACATTGTTTAAACTTTTCTGCAGGTGGTTATATTTCATTTGATTAGGTACAATCTAGGAATAGCGATGAAGCCCAAGAGATGAGGATATATCGGTTACGACAATCAGGGGCTTAGTTAATTAATAGGGACTAGTGTATTGCCGACCTTGAACCCCCCTACCCCAAGGAGCTCTGGAAACCCTACTCATCGCAGAAACACAACACTAAGTTGTATTAGCCCAGCAGGTGATCCTCTAAAGTTTTATAGCGACTGAATCAATGTTCCCTATGGACTCCAAAACGGTACAGGAACAATGGCCGGGTTTGCTAGTAAATAATAATAGGTATTTACCTATGAAATTGCCGTTCTGCAGTACTAGCCATTTCAAATCAAAATAATTTTTGTTTGACTAAGAATTCTAATTTCAAATTAATTTAATTTTAAAAACAGGGAATTATTTTTCCAAATGTAGTCATTTGTTTATTGATTAGTGTTACATTTTCATCGCATTTCAATCTTTTTTGTCATCATGGATACGTTAAAAATTCGAGTAATTATGGAATATGAGTACCGTCGTGGCAGCAACGCGGCACAAGCGGCACGCAACATCAACGACTTTTACGGAGCTAACACTACAAACCAACGCACCACCTGTTATTGGTTTGCTCGCTTCCGTTCAGGGAATTTCGACCTGAAAAATGAACCTCGCGGTCGTCCGAAGACTTTGGTAGACAATGACGAATTAAAGGCGATTGTGGAAGCTGATGATACACAATCTACAGCTGAATTAGCAGCAGCTTTCGAAGTTAGCGTCAAAACAATATTGGTCCATTTGCGTCAAATTGGCAAGGTAAAAAAGCTTGACAAATGGGTGCCCCACGAACTCAATGATCGCCAGCGCGAAGTACGCGTCGAGATGTGCCTTGCACTGCTTAACAAACACACAAATGAAGGAATTTTGAACCGCATTGTTACCTGCGATGAAAAATGGATTCTGTTTGATAACCGCAAGTGCTCAGTAAGTTGGTTGGATCCTGGTTCAGCGCCTAAACAATACCCTAAACGAAAACTTACCCCTAGAAAAGTGATGGTCACTGTTTGGTGGTCTAGCGCCGGTGTGATTCATCACAGCTTCTTACCGAACGGGGTGAGCATTACTGCAGATGTGTACTGTGAAGAACTGAACACAATGATGGAGAAGCTGGCACATCTCCAACCAGCATTGGTCAATCGCTCGTCTCTGCTGCTCCTGCACGACAACGCGCGACCTCATACTGCCCAGCAGACTATCTCCAAGTTGCAAAACCTGGGGTTGGAAGTTCTCCATCATCCGCTCTACTCACCAGACCTTGCGCCTACAGACTACTACTTTTTCCAGAATTTGGATAACTCCTAGGCGGGAAAAAAAATTCAATACCCGAGAGGCAGTACAAAATGCCTTTGAAGAATTTGTTGCCTCCCGTCCAGCTGATTTCTTCAAGAAGAGCATCAATAAACTGCCACTGCGCTGGCAAAGATGCATTGTTTGCATGGGTGATTACTTCGATTAATACAAATAAAAAATACATGAAAAAAATTCGTTTAAATTTTTTCATATAAAACGGCAATTTCATAGGTAAAGACCTAATATATAAAAATACCTAAAATAAGTATTGCAAAAATTGTACATCTATATCACAATCGTATTATATATAATATTTAATGTATATATATATAATCGTATGTAATATATAATATTTAAAAAACGTCTGTGTTAAAGGTATTTCTATTTGAATTACTCATTTAAGTATATTTGTAAAACTATTTAAAGAATTATATAGGAAAACACTTGCTCTACAGTTACGGCCTGCTAATATTATTCCTCTGCTGTCCTCACTTTTGAGTAATGTTCCTCAGAGTAGATGAAATTTTCCAGTACAAAATTAGGTTAGGTATTTAGTTTTATTAAACTGTGAAATTAGAGTTGTAGCTGCCTAAGTTATTGTTTAATTTACTGCAGATTTCTTAACGAATAAAATGACATGAATTGTATTAATCTATCTTATCTTAAATATAATAAAAACATAACTGATCGATATCAAAACATAGAAGATATATGAGAAAAACTATTATTTGGGGCCTTTATCAACGCAGCAGAACCCAAAATAATGATTGTTAGATTATTTTTTTTATTGTCTGTTTTTCTGTTTGCCAACGTTTGTGCGCGCTAATCTCAGAAACGGCTTAACCGATTTGGAAACGGTTTCCACTAATATATTGTGGTAAGGTTTACTTTACATTTTACTTCAATAAGTTCATAAATAAAAAATGTATATCAATTTAAAAAATCACGTCGAACATTTATTTGTTCGATAAAAATGCTATAAAATAGCTCTTCAGTTGAATTGACTGAAATTTTAGTTATCTATATATTATGGTTTGTAAAACGATGATGATTGCAATTTTTCATGAAGTTAAAAAATGGAGAGTCAAAAATTTTAAAATTCCAATATAAGTTGACCTAAGGTCTATATAATAAATCATATTAAAAAGGAGTCCGCATAGGCTGGATTTTTGTCGGTTGAATATAGCAGCGCCGCTGCTAGGAATGGCAATTCATTTCGAAAAAAGATTGATTCGAATCGAACTCTTATGAATCGATTCACAAGTAATTAAGGTCTAAAAGATCGGTCTTTCAAAAATCGATATTTTATCTTTTCACCTTCGGATTTGTATTAACAATATAAAAATCCCTAAATTAGAAAATGAAAAGGACACCAGAACAATCGATCTTTTGTCATTTTTTCCTTACTAAAGTATCAGATATTATAAGAAACATAGAAAGGTATAGAGAGAGAGAAATGATTACAGGTATATAGGGAAAAAGAATTCATTTCAAAAATTTATTATTATAAACTGTTGTCGTTGTTTTGCTGTTGGGTAATAATTTACTGTTAGTAATTTAATTGGTAAATGACACCATAGAAATGACAGCATAATGAAATGAATAATCCATACCTACTAATATTATAAATGCGAAAGTAATTCCGTCTGTCCCGTCTCTTGCATTTTCACGCCTAGACCGCTGAACCAATTTTGATGAATTTTGATTGAGAAAGGACATAGCCTACTTTTGGAAATGAAATTGGATGGGGTGAAAGTTCGTATGGAGAACCCAATTTTGATGGATTTTGGTATAGAGATATGTTGAACAAGAGAAAGACTTTGGCTACCTTATATGGTGAAAATAAAACTTTATTGGGTGAAATAGGGGATGATGTTTTGTACTAAGAACCCATGAAACTAATTTTGATTAATAGATATATATTGGACCTTGGAGACGGACATAGGGTACCTTCTGGCACAAAGATAAAAAATTAAGGGGTCCAATAGGGGATGAAATGTTGTATGAAGAACCCACTATTTCTCAATTTAGGGATACGAAAATTCATATTTATGCTTTTAGGAAGTAAATAAAAGGGTTTCGCGTTTTTAAAAAATTATTCCACAAGGTGGTACTATAGCGAGTCACTGGCTAGTCTACTATCTTGAGTAATAGGATAGTACGCTAGTCCGTTCAAACGCTCCTTAAAGATATAAGACATAATTACACTCCGATAAGGAACAATAGGCCAGGACACGCCTGTTTAAAGATGGCCACATGCTGGCACCTATCACGGAGCCGATCGCGCCGCCATTGCACCCACTCCGGCGTATTATTATTATTAATTTGTAATTTATATTTAAGTCGATGCAATGTTTTCCAAGTCCGGTGAAGCTGTAAAAGCCGCAGCGGCTTTAGGGCCCCTAAGGCTAACAGTGTAGTCAGATCTAAAACAAAAAGCGAAGAGACACTCGCTCTGAAATAAATCGTTAAGTTTACTTGTTTTGCTTCCATACCCTCGAAATTAATTATAAATTTAAAGTATTGTTAGAAGAGTTTGGTATTGAGTACACTAGGTACCAAGCATTCATAATACAGTACAATAAGGGATGATTTACAATACTATACACATAGAGTGATAAATCCATCTATGATTTTCTTTTAGTTTCTTGTATTTAGAGATCAGTCAGTGTTTATGCAGTAAAATAGAGGGGTGGTAGGGATCGCGACCTCCATACCAATAGTGATAATCCCATCTATGGGTTTCTTTTGGTTCATCGTGTTCAGAGGTCAGTCGGTGTATATGCAATTATATAGCGGGGTGGTAGTGATCGCGACCAACATACATATAATAATAATTCCATGTATAATTTTCTTTTGGTATGTCG
This sequence comes from Saturnia japonica, assembly GCA_033032175.1. Classification (NCBI taxonomy): domain Eukaryota; kingdom Metazoa; phylum Arthropoda; class Insecta; order Lepidoptera; family Saturniidae; genus Saturnia; species Saturnia japonica. The sequence goes on along the minus strand of CM065320.1, from coordinate 320,812 downwards.
TGTTTCGAGATCATTCATTTATTTAAAGTACAGTGTAAACTCTTTATAACGAAACTCAAGGAACTGAGCATTTTTTGTCGTTATAGAGAGTTATCGTTATATGGAGTGAACAAAAAAAGAACAACCAAATTAACAAGAATTTTTAATATGTATGTCTTAGATAATAAATGCTTATAAATTATTGTTTACACATATAGTCTGATAACTTTGTCTGACGTTTTTTGCTATGCCAGTACTTGTTTTGTATTATTTTATGTATTCTATTCATATCTAGATATGTGGTGGAATCGTCTGCCTACACATTTCTTCGTAATAGAGAAGGTCGTATCGCTATAAAGAGTGTTTCAATATGTGAGTTTTAACGCAAACCAACCAAGTTGTGCTCACTTCAACGTTATAGGGAGTTTATCGTTATAAAGGATAACGTTATAAAGAGTTTACACTGTATTTTATAACGGAGTGTTGGGATCGCGGCCACCATACACATAGTGATAAACACAAGTATGATTTTTTTTTTTGGTTTGTCGTGTTCCGAGATCAATCGGTGTATATGCAGTAATATAGCGGCGTGGTAGATATCGCGACCACCATACACATAGTGATAAACACATGTATGATTTCCTTTTCGTATGTCGTGTTCCGAGATGAGTCGGTGTATTTCTATACCTACTATCTATACTAATATAATAAAGCGGAAGAGTTTTTTTGTTTGTTTGTTTAAACACGCTAATCTGTGGAACTACCCCAGTCGGATTCTAAAATATATTTATGTATATGAAAGCCAGACTCACGACGTAGTATATATAGGCTATCTAACATTAGGCTACGACTTTCAGCAATCTTTAAATATTGATTTTTGTTAAGTCGGAGGTGGTAGCCCTTCCGAGCTGCTTTATCCGCTTGCGCTGTCGTAATGGTTAATGATACGTAAATACAATTTGCTACAAAAATACTGATCTTTAATATATATAAAAAAGGTCGCGATAGCATATGAGTATCTCCTATACATAAGGCATCAAAAAGCTATTTTATAACAAACAATTGTTAAAAATTCAAAAGGGATTTATGAACATTATTTTTAGGCATGGCATATTAATTCTTACGAATAAAAGTTTCTTCGTCATGAAGAAAAGTTTATTAAGTTAAGTTTTGCTCATTATAGTATGTTATTTTGACACATAGTGTAGGAGATAATAAAAAATTCAAATAATTTGTACTTGCGACAAGAACAATAATAATGATAGACTACACAGAGGTTTTGGCGTTGCGGTGTATATTGTATAAAATTAACACGGGTGAAACCGTGGGGCACAGCTAGTAGTAAATATAACTTCAATATAAATACTCTCTAATAGGAATTTCATTCTAAGCGATTCTCCTAACGTATAGGTGAATTTCTCAACATTTATTAAACTTCAATAAGTTCTTAGGATGATGAAATTCCACACCATCCTATATGTCTCGATATGATCAAATATATTTAATGCTTATAGTGCATACCGTGTTTTAATGATACGCCTATGTGAATTAACTTCAACAAAACATTACACAACAAAAGCTTCCACCTAAATAAAATGGGTTCTCCTTTTATACTAAGAATGCCAGACTTCGAAATAAGTAAGTAGGTGGCCTATTTCATTCGTCTCACTAGCGAACAAAACATTGAAATTGAAATTGTAAAACAGGTATCCGTTATACAAAATGTCTTACTTCAGACCCGACTTTATGAAAAGTTTCAAACACGAGCTTGGTACATTCTTTTACTTTCAGGTACATTTGTAAAATATGTGTTGACTACAATGTTACAAATTTGTTGAAAACCCTAATCCATCTTTCAATTTTGCGGTAAAACTCGGTCGTATTTTTTTTATTTGACTATCATAACTCATTCGCCTTTTCTTTTAAGAAATATCGATAACACTAAGCGTCAACTCAGCACAACACTGACAAAGTGAGATGCGGCAACTGTCGTGCCCTATCGACACTGACGCTTTCCTTTTTGTCTTCCAATGATTGATGGATTTTCAGCTGTGCCTCTGTTGTTGCTTCTCAGATGACAATATTGATGCGAGATTCTTTAGCCCTCTGACGTCGGCGTTATTTCACAAAATGAGTCGAGCTTGTGTAGAAAATGATCTACGATGTCACTTTACAATATATATTTGGCGAGTGTATTTACAAACGAGATACCATTATCGATCCGTCGAATGACCTGCAATTTAAAATACATAAAACGTACAGGAATAAAATTCACCTCGAGATTCCGCGAAATATTTACAGGATGAAATAAGATTACTCACAAATTCACTTGCTTCCATTACATTAGAGCCACATAAAAGACCCTGGAGCGTGTGTGAATTAAGTTCACAAATACATTATATCGTTGACCTACATTTCGTTAAATTATAATATTCTGTATTTGATTTTTTTTTTTTTACATTTTTTATATGTAAATAAAATTGTAAGGCTGAACACTGGAACCCTCGTTACACGGTTCAGTGGATTTAAAATTACTCGTTTGAGATTGATTTATCACTTCACACCTCCTAACTTATCGGAGTGTTTTGTAACAAATTTACATAATTATAAATAATGTACTATACAATAAAATTATTCTTAAATATTCATCAAATATATGTAGAACAGTTTAATTCCCATAAGGTTAACTAAAACATTTGATATAGTTAAGTTAAATTTCCCGATTTTTGTGTTTATTACACGGAACCCATGTTACACGGTTCACTGGATTTAAAATTACTCGTTTGAGATTGATTTATGACTTCACACCTCTGAAATTATCGAATGGAATGCTTTGTAAACAAATTTATATAATTATAAATAATGTACTAAACATTAAACTTACTCTTAAATATTCAAGAAATATATTTAGGACAGTTTAATTCCCATTAGGTTAACTACATAGCATTTGATCTATTTAAGTTAAATTTGATAAATTGTTAGTCCACGCTCCCAACTAGCAAAGGAATGTTAAAAGCTGTAAAAAAGAAACATACAAGTGAAAATCGTTCAACTCTTCTGCTACAATAGAGGGCTGACATTCTGGCAAGCTAGGATAGCAGACGTGCCAAACAACCGACGTGCTTTGTGCTACACAAATATACCACGAGAATAAAGCGGCTCGGTATGAGGTAAAAATGAAATCACACGGAATAAAGGAGAAAGATTTTACTCCTATCAGTCCATTTTAAATTCTAATATAAAATGAAATATGAAAAAGTAGTTCCACTGTTATACATAAATCTGGTTAGAGAGATCGTAATATAAATCCTATAATAACAATTTTATTGTTAGATTATAATAAAAATAAACCCATATTAACATTCGCAAGTACTAGATTGGAAAATACAAATTAAAAGTAACGTATACAGTGCATACTCATAACAATTTCATGCGATATGAACACTCGCACCAGATAATCTCTGCCGAACCTGGCATGGCGCATAAATTGTGCAAATTCAGCGGATTGCAAACAACGCTTGCAATTTCTATATGGAACTACGTTAATATAATATATAATAATTATGTGAATTCGGAAATGTTTAAAAGTCGTATTATTAAGTTATTACAATAGGATAACTTAATGCCCTTTTATTACATTTTTTGGAACTATGTTAATAATGTTCACACTTTTATAAACAGAATATTTTCTTTCAGTTTAGCCATTAATTGTAATCGACACAAGGGTAAATATATCGACTTTCACTAATTTCACCCTAACACACATTTTGAAATCGATGCCAACTCTACTGTTACTAATGCGTGTATCCCCTCAGTCCATACAAATATACCCTATCCATAGCTAAGTTGAATGCTTTGCAAGGAATCGTTCTCATATTGAAAAAAGATTTATCTTTTATTTTCGCGATTTTATTGCTACAATTTTAATAGTTCAGCAAATTTATTTAACATCGGCATAGTTCACTCCAATCGTGCAGATCATTTTCCTCATGCAAATCAGGTATGTTGTTTGTTTTGAATAACATTCACTAGATTGTGCGGTCGCGGTTAGTTTGTGCTGCAAACATTATCGGGTCAACGGTCTCGAAACGAGCTGACGATAAAGCGAGATAAACATATATTTTATGACCTGATTTGCAAAGATAAAACAAATTGTCATTGTTTCACTGACTTCTACCAACAATGGTGTAACAACGGCGTTCATTATAGAAGTTAAAGCATAATAAGAAAACTACATGTTTTTCCACTTTATTTTTATAACAAAAGGAAAGTGCAGCAGCTGCGCAAGTGATTAGATTAGAGAAATAGTGTAGTATACACACTGGGACGACAATAAGGTGCCGGTTTTTCATTAAGTTTTGCTAACTGAGACCACTGACAACAAAATACACAGACCTTTATACTTATAATTCAATTTTCTACGTTTTACTTTAAATTTCTAAAAAGTATTGTCGTTTATCTATTTAAAACCTCTCGCATGTTTAATTGTTGCATCCTAAATGCTGTGTATCATTTCTAAGATAAATTTCAGGTTTCAGAATGAAGCAGTGAAATTAAGATTTTATAAAACAGATTAAAGTTTATTTTACAACTACAAAATACTGAAATATTAAATTTATTATAATAATTAAAGTTTGAAGTTATTATACGTATCAATAGTTTTTATAATGATATAATATAACATAATATTTTGTATGAAAATTTATCTGTAAAACATCTACTCTAATATTTAGCATCTAATAAAGCATAAAATTTGTTTGAAACGCGTGTGTTTAAAAGTTTTTTTTTTTATATCGCGACTATATTTTTGAAGATATGTATTAAAATTTGGTACATGACAATTAAGTTAGCTAAAAGTACTAGTTTATAAATCATGTAGCGGTCTGATGTTTTTAGGTTTTATTAATTTACTAGCTGTGCCCGTGGCTTTGATCACGTGGACTACAGAATGCCCGCGCGAATCATGCTCCCCGCTGCTGGCTATTTTAAAGACAAAAATGCTTATTGTGGGTGTTCCTTAGAAGCTAGATGTATACTCTCCCGAACTTTTTTGTAGGTCTTTTTAATGTCTATAATTAGGTAGTATATTAATTTGCTATATCTCTTATGGTTTAGCTCAACCCTGTATCATATAAACTGTACCGTCTTTTTGCAGACTATACATCACTTATATTGCAAGTGAAAAGAAAAGATTTAGAGGTTAGGCATGTAAATAATACTTTATTTCAAATATCAGAATGGTTTGCTTTAAATAATCTATTGTGAAATGCAAACAAAACAAAATGTCTCAAATTTACCTTACCCAATGTAATTGTGTTAGGTTCTATAATAAACTTCCTAAGCACATTACCGATTTGCTGGATAATAAGTTCAAGAATCATGTTAAGCCGATTTTATTGTGGAAAAGGTATTATAGGGTGGCTGATTACGTGAATGATGGTGATGTCTGGATGTGGTTTCCTCTTTGTACATCTACTGAAAATGATAATAACTGTATATAATTAAACACTGTTAAACAATAAAAAATAATAATAATAAGATATTGATAAACCCGATCGAGTTTCTTGTCGGTTCTTCTCGATGGTTGTGATGTTTTCCGTTTTATGTTTTGACATTCATAAGTGCCTTCTTAGGGCCTGAATTGAATAAAAGATATTTTGATTTGATTTTATTTTATTTGACTGTGTTCCTGTATCTAAATGTGAGTGAGTGTGTGAGTGTGTCTATATGATTGTGTGTGTATGTGTATGCCTGTACGTAATACATAAATTATATGTGCACACACAATACAACATAGTGCCATTTATATCATGATCAAGCTTCCAATTTCAAATCTGTCGGCATATATCTCTACTAGCTGTGCCCTACGGTTTCACCCGTGTTAATTATATCCAACAAACACCGCGCCACTAAAGCCCCCTAATGTCTTAATTGTTATCTCCTACACTATGTATCCGAACAACATAAAGAACAAAATTTAACTGCATATAATTGACTTTATGATGGAGTAACTATTATTCGTAACAATTAATATATTATGCCTAAAAATAATCATAAATCAATTAATAATCTTCAAAAAAAATTCACAAAATACATTATTGTAGCTTATGTATAAGAGGTAGGCAAATGCAGTCGAGGACTTTTTTTAGGTATACTAAGAACCAATATTTTTATATTATTTTGTGTTTATGTATCATTTACCATTACGCCAGTGCAGGCGGATAAGGCAGTTCAGGAGGGCTTCCTCTTCCAACTTACTTTTAACAAAAATCAATATTTAAGGCTAGCTGAGAGTTGTAGCCTATGTAAGATATTCCTCGTAAATATGGCTGTCATATACAAAATAATTTTAATAATTTTCGAATCCGACTGGTAGTTCCAGAGATTAGGTTGTTTAAAGAAACAAACAAATAACTTTCGTTTAATATATTATTATTAATTATTATATTATGTAGTAAAGATTTTCGCACTTGATATCCAAATCTCTTTAACGTGGCCACATTGTTTCTTAAAATCATAAAAGATTTACAGAGTGTACACGAGACTGCCACCTAAAAAGAGCTCGTTCTGAAATGGTTTCCCTTGAATACAGCGCGAGAAGACATCGATTGGGATTGGAGGATACTGGATCTTCATAACACATGACAATATAATTCACTCGATAATGGCAGTAATGGTCTTCATTAAAGAGGACCGGTTGCCAAGTTAGGAAGCAGAAGAAGAAGAATAAGATTGGGATTGGGAGTATACACATATTTTATGTATTAGTTACATAAGCAGTAAGTTTCTCAAAAGGCAATTTTAAATGAAACTTCCCTGTAACACTCGCAAATTATTTATGAAATACATCCCTTTCCCAAATCAACTAATTTTACTTTGGATCCCAACGTGAAATGTAGCACTGTTAAAGTCCCCTATTAGATTTTATATGGCCATCATCGCCGCCATTACGTGACTCCTTCTGAGAACCCTCTTGCTTTCATTAAAGGTTGCTATTGCCTCTAGTCTTATACCGTTTACTTACGTTAGAAAAACAACATCTTTAAATGCGTTGTAATTATCTATATTAATTAAAGAAGGCTTATTACATACTACTTATCCTTCATTTTTATTTTATATTTATTATTTTTAACTATTGTGTTTTACGCATTTATATAATTTATTACCTTCCGCAAATATTTTTAATTAAAAAAATCAATATAATGCATTCTTCGCAGATCACAAAATATAAACAGTACAAGAAGTATATTCATAGTGATAATATTGTATTTTTCTTTCCAAATATTCTTCCTACGAAAATAAGTCACTTCTTTTTCATGACTACCAGTTTTACTGCTATACAATATTCTGTGTATATGTTATATAATATATTTACTAGTAACAAATTACAGCTAACCCTTGATTTCTACACTTGGCATTACCGACTTACCTATTTATTTGTACAAGAATAACTTTGTATTTAATAACGGTCAAAGCCACTACCTACTGTTTGTGTGTCATCCTGGCCGATTCCGGCAACAGCGACTTTTGATTTCTTGGACAAAATAACTTAGTTATGTTTAATACATTTTTTCACAACTAGTCAAGTCCATTAAAAAACATAAAAATGCTCTTAGAAAATTCATAGATCTTATAAATATCAATCTAAATCAGCTTTACCGCTAAATGGAACCAGCGCAATGCCTATATGTCCAGGCAGTGAACGGCTTTCGACTGAGATGATGATGATGGTGATGAAATATCGATCGACGTCAATGTTTTCATAAAATTACCTAATATTAAAACCGGTTTTTTCTTTTTTTAAGGATTTATAGTTTAACTACAATCTCATGTATGATTTTAGTGACGATGTGATCGAAAATGGTGAAATACGCTAAGCCTAGAGAGACTGGTTCTCAAGTACAGCTGCTGAAACACGTCTATAGGCGCTTGGCGACAAATTTTGTAACTTGAAGGTGATTAATTACCACCATGATTTTGAAAATTTGTAATAATAGAACTACTGTTGCCATTGTAACATCAGGTAACGATTGGTATTATATACTATTATAGTTTTATATAAAACAATGTGGTTCATAAGTAGCGCCGTCTATATCATTTACCTCTTCGATCTAATGAAGGACAATCAATATTACAATTGTTAGTATAATAAAAGTTGATTTTATTTACATAATCTGAATAAAATATCAAATTACAAATTCTGCAAAGGAGTATTTCAATACAACAAAATATTACCTTTTTCGACTTATCTAAGATTCATGCGGCAGAAACTGATTCTAATAATTTAGTAATTAAAAAAAAAAAAAGAAAAAAAAAATTTCTTTATAATTTTCGTGATATGGGAATTGTGAATACAAGAAGAAAAAATCCTTATAAAGATATATGCTTAAAATAGTATAACGTAGATAGTAAAAAAAAAGTAAAAGTGTCTTCTCAAATCACTGAAATAACAATCGATAGTCACAAAGTAAACTAAGAAAAGAGCCACTTCAGTTGAGGAGGAAATTACTTAAACCTGAGAACCGAGTCGACAAACAACGGCTTTTTGAGTACCAAGCGACGCTTGTAATCACACTGAAATGTCAATATCTCTTTTTGTAGCACCGACACTTGCTAAAAAATATTTAGTTACCGGCACCCACAACCTAGTTAGTTATAAAAAGTCTCTTTAAATCTCCGAAGAAACAGACTCCGGGTTTAATTTCATTACACACCGGCGATACTCGTGAAGTAAGTAACCTAATTTTAAACTACTTCGCTTTCATTCAACTTTATAATGTAAAAATACATTAAACACAACTTTGCAAAATGGTTATATAACTTTGATTTTGACATTTTAATGTCCTCGGTTAAGAACTTTTAGTTTGAATTCAAAATATTCTTACTCTTCTTTAGCCATTTTTACTTTAGTTTGAACTCCTTCTCTGCTTTTAACGTTTATATTACCAGTATAGAGTCGTAGCATTTCATTGAGAACGTAATTCGTTTCTCATGCCAATAACATGGCACAAAAATCTCAAGTATTTACTTGTATCGCTAGTGATCCAGTTTAGTGATCTTTGAGGTAAGTGCAAACTGGAAAATATATCAAATATACATACTTTTCACTTTAGAAATTATTTAGCCAATGCGCAGATTTTAGTGAATAGTTTATTATAATGTGCTTTCTTCTGTAAATTCGTTTATCTGCAATGTGAAGAAATCTTCTACACAAAAATAACTAAGAAAAGATTACTTCAATTGAAATTTACTAATTAAAATCGTTCTTAAGTTTAACAATACAAGTAGAATCTATATCATCAATCTAAATATTTGATCAACGTCGAACTTGTCTACTGAACCAACTTTATCATTACCAATCTTCGTCTTTACTTTGTCAAGGGAATTTATCGATTACTACGTCAACTAAAATTATATCTCCATTATGGTATCTACGAGATTTCTAACTTCAAGTATAAAGGTCATATACCTTGGCAGACACTACGTGTCTCTATTACTTCGTAGAGAATAGAGGTAATATGAATTTAATAGCATCTTAACTACTCATGTAGATGATTTTAGATGTCTTCGTTTAGCTGTTATCACATTAGGTAAGCTTATAAAAAATATAATCTTTTAACAAAATGACTGAAGGAATTTAGCAAAAACCTTAAAATCAAAACTGATAAATTAACAATCATTTTTATCTGCAATTTACAAGCTAACCATAATATATGAATTCGTAAGGAAGTCCAATAAACAGCTGGATTCAATTAAAACCGTGATAGTATTGAAACTACAACATCGGATACAACATGGAATTTCAATGCAGCTTGTGAGTAGATAGATGTCTCAAAATACCCGTGAACTAGCCAGGCGACTGGTACAAGCGCTAAGCCTGGCATGTCCGTTAATTGACTGGCTGCTCCGCTTGGTCTGCTGTTTGCTTTGGCGCGGCGCCTACAATGTGTTTGCCGACTACCGCCTCATTGTCGGGTGCCTTGTCTACATTGGAGGTTCTACTTATTGATCTATATTAAAACTAAGATCTTTTAAACTGATATCACAATTAATATCATTAATATCTTTATAAATTTACGTGTTTTACACGGTTAAAATAAAAGTTAGTACAATATACACATTTTATTCCTTTTTATCTACTACTCAGTTAAATTTAAAACGTTGAAATCACTAAAATTATTCATCCATTTATCTATTTAAAACACATTGTTATTTTACTATTTAGAAAGTAAAAAATTGATGAAGTAACTGCAAATAGTCTAATATGCTATCAAACCTTTAAGCAAAACACATTGAAACTGTTAGTTATTACAGGTGAAATTATTCCACCTTTTGCTGTTCGACAGATTTACATACATAAAACTAATCAAATTCTCAATGTATGCATAGAATTGAACACAACTGTTACCAATAATTGCTCATACGAAATGCTGTACAAATTGAGTTTTAGATCCTGAATTAGTAACAGCGTACCTATTACCAAAGGAACGATATTCAATTTGCTTAGTCAACTTCATATTCAGAATTAATTATAAGCTTCAGTAATTTCATATAAATTGGTCTACGACATAAACATGTTTATCAACTGTTTATATAGATGTGTCATATACAATATACTTATATTATACATTTTACATTTATATTACATTTTAGATAATTGATTTCAAGTGGCACAAATACACCACCCACCGAACTAAATACACTCACATGCAGCCCAAAAATTCCACTTGCGTAATTCTAATTTCTTCCTTACTACTTTTTTTATTTGTTTATTTGTGTTTTAAGGTTTACCTATAAGTTATAAAATATAATCAATTAGTACCTCTAAATAGATAACTGCCTCTAAGGTTGTTGCTAGGGATATGAAAATTTACAAAAATGAGTTTTAATTGAATTTGTGTTTCGTTTTGTTTTAGGTAAGAGCATAATAACCAAGAGATAAAACAAACATCAACGAAACAACAGACACATGATGTATTCACAAAGTATCATGATGTATAAGGGAATGTCACAATTTCGACAGGTGAAAGCAGAGTTACCACGAACACATTAAAGTAAGTATTGCTCCTCGACGCGTTAGGTAATGTAGATAAAACATTAATATGTATGAACGTCGCTTGTTTGTGGTGAGAGCTTAGATTTTCAGCCACACTCGCTATGAATAAAGAACGTACGACTACTTTAGCACTCAGATGTTCACAGTAACCAGTTGGGACAAGTGATACTTCTATTAGATACTGAAACATAAAAAAGTTTTAATTTTATATTATATGTATATTTTTATTTCATATATACCTAACTTTTAAATAAAACTTTGAGATTTAATTCAGTTTCGTTTTATAGTTATGTACTTTCCACACCAGCCATTAATTTGATCTCCTTTTAGACGATCTTAACCCAATGTTAATTTTGTGATGGTTGCTTTGTTGTAGGTATTCCTTTTGCAACTTCTTAAAAATAAATTATGGTTTAAAAGTACCCTGGTTTCTGTCTTGTCTGTGGGTATTATATTAAAATGATGTTACCTTGTTCTTTAATTACTCCAAACCCCATGCTACATCTTCGACAATTAATCATGGATAAAAACTGGTTCATCCAATTGTTCCTTGTCCGTAGACATTTTTGAAAATTTATCATGTTTCCGTGTTATTTAATTAATCTTAAACTGAGACAATTAATTATGGTTATAAAAGAGGTTCATGCACTGGTCCCTTATCTGTAGGTATTAGCATGTTACGTGATTCTAACAAGATTACCATTGTCTTAACGTTTTGTGGTCACTAATTAACAACGCGACCGACTAAAATACCAAATAAAATATGCATGGCAGTGACAATTATCGACTTTAATGGAAACTGTAAAGCAATTAATTACGATGTATAAGTAATTATGTATTCTGTGTTTATTTTAATATACTCATAAGCTGTGCCCCACGGCTTTACCGGTGTTAATTTTATACGACAAACACAGCGCCGCTAACCTACACGGGCACCTTACAGTACTCAAGTTCGGTGAAGCTGTAAAAGCCGCAGCGGCTCTGTTTTTAGATAGGGCCCCTAAGGCTAACAGGGTAGTCAGTTCGGAAAAAAATCTTACAGTACTATAATCATAGACCGAAGCCGAGTGATAAATTATTTTAATTTTCCCTTATCTCCTAAACTATGAGTCCAAATATAACCTGCCATGGCGTGCAAAATTTAACTTCATAAAATTGACTATGTGATGAAGTAACTTTTGTTCGTAAGGATTAATATGCCACGCCTAAAACTAATGCTCATAAATAAATCACTTTTGTTTTTTCAACAAATGTTTGTCACTAAATACTGTATTGTGGCTTTTGTATGAGAGATATGCATATGGTATTGCAGACTTCTTTTTAGGTAAACTAAGGACTAATATTTTTGTAGAACATTGTACTTACACGTCAATAAAGCAGTTCAGGAGAGCTTTCATGTACGACTTAAATAACAAAAATATTTTTTTTAAGGCTAGCGATAATCTTAGATAGCCTATACTATTCTTCGTGAATCTGGTTATTGTAGCAGATTATGGGCCGGTAGCACAGTGGAAGTTCTTTAAGTGTAGTAATATAAATAAAACCAGCGTATAAAAGTAAAGAACAGGAAAACATGTAGTTAAGTTCAACAAGTTAGTAGGGTAGTAAAGGAACTTAACTAGACAAACGAAGACAGAATGACACGTACTAAATTTAAAATATTTAAGGTACAAATTTATTATCAAAGAGTATCTACTCAATAGTTATCGTATACAAAAATATTTTTTATTCCGACTACCAGTAGTTCCAGATATTAGCGTTTTTAAACAAACAAACAACAGAAATCTGCTTTTTTTATATAAAAAAAATATAATAATGTAAGTATAGATTTAATTTATTTAGAACTAGCTGTGCCCGTGGCTTCGCTCACGTGGACTACAAATGCCCGCACGAATTTTATTCCCTCGCTCCCGGCTATTTTAAAAACAAAAGTGCTTATTGTGGGTGTTCCTTAAATATATACGTATAGTCTCTGTGACATTTTTGTAGGTCTTTTTAATTTCTACTTTTGTGTAGTACATTAATTTGCTATAGCTCTTATGGTTTGCTCAGCGTAAGCCATTTAAGCGGCCGATTTGATTCATCATGACCATTTTTTTTTATTTGTGCGGAACCATAATTATTTTTCTAAAATAAAAGTATTCTAAGTTATTCCCTATAACATCAGCTATTTATCAGTGAAAGTCCCGTCAAAATCGGTCCAACCGTTTCGGATATTACCCGAAATAAACAGACAGACAGACAGACAAACATTTTAATATTGTTTTTGTTTTGTTTAAGTATCGTATATACTATCAAATGCATTTACTAAAAAATTGTTGTTTTGACATTACAAACAGACCACTTCAATTTTATTTTATTGTATTGATCAGTTGATATATCAATAAATAAAATATTTTCATGGTTACTTTTTGTATTGATAAGAGATGGCGCTGTCACGATTTTGTAATGGGTATCGTTTGATTTTTTACATCGTTTTTTTTTTTAATAAACAAATTGCAATTTTATTTATTTGTATAGATAATAATTCTGGTGTTTTCATTAATATTAACTTTGCAATTACAAAGAAATTCCAATTATTCGCATATTAAAAACAACCACTTTCGATGTTAATGTGTACAAGATATACTTTATTAACATTAATGTATTAAATGTAAATATTTAATAAGGAAATATTTACGACGCAATACGCTATTTATTTCCTCATAAGGAGCTTTTTTTTTAATAAACTTTTCGCTATCCTTTTGTTGAGAAATCATAAAAATACAGAAGGGAAATATTAATAATAAAATAATTTAATAATTTAATGATTGGTGAATAAAGAATAATTATACATTAAAAAGTATAGTGCTTTTAAATTATCCAAATCCATATCATTGAAAGTGGTAAAAACTATATAATTCACTGCGACCGACACACGTAAGTTAGCAAATAGGTTCACGTGATATTGCTGATTCTGCAAAGGCATTGTTGATTTACTTTTTAATATTATTAAATAACACCACTCTATATAAATCACATTTCGAAAATTTACAACAATATTTCATTTTGAAATTAAATTAAATGAAATATGTTTAAATAAATCAAGGATTCAACGAAAAACCATGATATATAAGCAAATGTTTGGTTAAAAAAAAATCGGTTGTCTGTAAAGTCGGTTTACTGACGATAGTTGAAAGTGACAACGTCATAAGAAAATACTGATGGAATGGTATAATTTTTCAAAAGAAAATTTAAATGTTATTTGTTTGATAGATATTTTGTATGGATTTAAAGAAGGAGGTAAATGGAAATGACAATTGAATTGATTAAGTTATATGTACGCTGCACTAGCGGACCGATGCTATTTATTTTAATGATGAAAGCACGAATATTCGACAATATATCACTGAACATATATTTAATATCTAAAGAATCATTACCTTTATCGCCGCAATTATCGTTGCTATAAACAATTGACACCACATTCACTTTTCACTGCACTTCATACTTGACGAAAACATGTAAATGTATTATTGTATAGCAGCTGTCCACGCGGACGCATCGCTCACTAAGTAGGAGAGAGACAGATGTCGAATGCTGCCGAACGCGGAGGCTGATTGTGCCTCTTTGTCGCTTGTTCCGCGCTATCGCTTGCACTTCAAGCCTTAAATGGAACGCCTCAGATCGAGGTAACGCCGCATGAGTCATGTTTTTTCATGCGTGCAGCCGGCTCCATCGAATTATAAAACGTTGTCACGTCAAAAAAAGTCTGTGGGTATTCTGTCTCAACAACGAACATTGTTACTTACAATTTCAAAGCGAATATTTAGAGAGCTATCTCTGTACACATTCAAACAAGCGCAATATAGCCTAACAAACGTTTGTTAGCAACAATTAAATACACGTTAATGGGTTCGAAAGTTTCGAATCTAACAAAGTCCCAACAGTTTTAGGTGCTCCTATTAATTCTAAGTCATGTAACAACCTCATAGCGCCTTAATTACTTATCAAAAGTCCACGCTCAGTGTACCTGAATCCAATATTTTAGTTAAATGCTTGTTTACAGTAAATTATACTTAATGACAATCTGGAATACAAATGGCATCCCATTTTAACTGTACGAAATATATAATTGTCTTCTCTTTACTACACGGTGTACGCATATGAATGTACACGTAAATAATATGTGAAAGTTGCCCTTTATTTATTGTAAGCCTAAATATTATATAAGTAAATCTCCTTAAGTTCCAATTTTTAATTATACCGGTTATATAAATACTCGAATGTAGGTAAAAATACGACTACATAACTTATATGCTTTATCTATAATATATAATACATTATTACTATGTACGACTTAATTAAAATATAAAATTTAACAACAATTATACACAACAATAGCTTATAGCACTCAGGGATTTTGTAACTTTCTATCAGTGAAGTATTTTTCTTTAATGAAGTAGTTACGGAGATTTCATAAACATATTCACATACTTTACCTCTTTCTTAGTAGTGTAAATTAAAATATAAAGTATAACTGTAAAATAATAATTATACCTTTTCTGAAACACGTCATACTATTATGACAATAAAGCGAATGAACTTCGAAACAATATTTCAAAATTTTATATTGGAGTGACGTCATGTCAATACCACGTCTGGGCTGTGCAAATAATATTTCACAATTTTAAATTCGTCATTTAAATGTTATTTTTAATTTTCCGTTACCACCGATGCGATGAATTTCGCATCCAATCTCCCGTCAACTTCAATCCAGCTCGGTGCATTTTAAGAGAGCTTTAGGACTTGACGTTACAAGTGTTTCTGTACGAATAAATAGAATTGTTTCCTCGGGTAATACTGTTTAGCTGCACTTCGCAGCTGCAGAAACCATTCGCAACTTTATAACTCCAGACTACATTTCCACATTTTTCCAAATAAATATCTCCGGTAGTTGCAAACAGCGATAATATTAAATTGGACTTAAAGCAAGAAAGACAAAATATTTTCATTGTTTAATTCTTAAAATATCATTTATGTTACAAAAAATGATGTACGTATATAAAGAAAATTAAAATGTACATATATGAAAACTTGTGTTTGTAATCTTTACTTGATTTGAAGTAAAAGTATGTGACCTTATAGCAGATATCAGATGATATTTAAAAAAATCATGTTATACTTTAAAGGTATTCAATAATTGAAATAAACTAAAAAAAATGTCCGACCCGACTAACACTAAAAACACATACATATATAGCATTTTCCAAAACTTTGATAGTCGTGAAATTGACCCAGCTGTGCTATGACCAGATTTGTACGCATTGATGTATTTTACATACAACAATGTATAGTCAATAACATATAACAGAATAGTCATATCATAAGAGTGTAAAGTAAATAAAGTGTCACTCACCTATCAACCCGGCGACACCCAACCAGCATCGCATCGCCTCCTGCGGTTGAGTTTTCTTTGTATAAAGTTCCATATAATATATGCACTCACTTGTCAATTCCGTAACGTCACGTATCGACTCGCACACAAGCACTCCATATGCGGAAGGCGGGTGGACCGCGAGTTGTCGACGCAACGACGATGCGTTGTTGGCGCGGCGTGACTACTCGTGCACCCCGATGAAAACCGTTCATTATCTACTCATCAATTTGTTGACACGTGAAATAGAGTTGAACACGCGGCGTTCACCCGTTGACAACGAATGAATGCCGAGAGAGGAGACGGTGCTGGTCGGGATGTCAGGTTGATAAGCGAGTGACGACCTTAAGAGTGGTCGATGACTCGGGTCCCGCGTACAAGTAACGGTGCGTATAAGCCATTATAGCGAATGAAACTTCGCTAATACCGGGTATCTCACGACACCTTTCGAGTTTTTTTTTAAATAATTATATTTAGGTACTTTAATATAATTATAATCTAAATTATTATATATGAATAAACTATAAATTAAATATACAATTATTTTAACTTAATAGAAGCAACAATTTATCGTATCTTTATAAAGTATATAAAGGCTATCGATAAAGGTCGTTGTATAAAAAAATCTTCAAAACGTCAACCCAACTATCTATTTCATCACTTTCTCTTTAATCTTATCAAAATCTGCCCTATCAATACTACATCCAAGAAATCAATCCTCAACACACGTCATACATGCTCTATATATGTGTTCTGCAAATCGGATTAAATGTTATCTATCGGGACAAAATTATAGTACATTGTGATTTAAAAAAAAAAAAACGAAAAACGTTTAGCCGTAGTTAAGGCAGCGAGAGAGAGAATTTCCCGATACGGTCCTATGGTAAGCAGCCTTGGTATAAAAATCTTTTACTCCAAACGGTCCCTGACACTCAATTTTTAACACCAATTAATAACAATAATTGAACAACTTAAACATATCATTAATGTTTTAAAAGTATGACGTTGTTCTGTCCTTTTCGTTAGCTAATGGCTCGACCACAGCGCCACCTATCGGATCATAACATGACTATAAACCATCATCTCGATAAAACAAATATATTGTATAAAGTTCAGAAGATACAGAATCACACAATATTCTTATGCATAGAATTGTATCACAATGCCTAGAAATATAGCGTAAATAGAAAATTGGAACTTTCCCAACATAGCACACTTCACCTCAGCAAATTCGCTTTATATTTCACCTGGCGTTGCAACTGTTCAGAAACAGTGCAGATGCGATGCGCTAGTCATTTCGTACAAATGCTGCACAATATCGCGTCCCCATTGACTGGAATTCATCTTGAAGCACATAAAAGGTTTCGACGACAATAGCGTCCGTATTCGGAAAGAAATGAGCTTCGAGTCATAGAAATTAAATTTTGTATCCGGGACGAAGTTCAGTCCGTAGCGTACAGTTTGCGTTGTCCCGTCGGACAATACTCCTCGAATGGCGACTTCACTCATTTTTCATTCGAATAACTATGGCGGATCTTTTGCTTTATCCCATATTCAATATTAGATTGAAGAATAACAGAATGTTTCTTGTTTGAGGACCGAGGAAATATAAAAGTAATTTAACCAAAACCAAAAAATAACCGATAGTTGTTGACAAGTATTTCTTCGCGTTTCACGACAGCAACAAAACAAACGTCGTGGTTAATGCTACCAATTAAACAAACAACCTTTACTTCATTAATAACAAACAGTTTTAGACACTTTAACTAAAAAGCGAGGATCTTATATAAGTACCTAATCAAAGTACCTATGCCGAACTTTTTTTTGACACAATTTGACAAAATACGACACAAAGGTAGGTTCGTTAAGGAAATTAAATAATAACATCAACTCGGACCTGTTTCGTTAACCTCCTTAATGTGGAAATTTTAAGGACATGTTTAATTCATGAATCTTTGCTAAGTTTGACCATATAATTTACATTTTCAAACTGATGCTGGTCGTTGTACCGATTTGCATTCCCTGACCGCGTGTGTTGCATTTATTCACAGACTACTTTAGAATTTTTTACAACGGGCGGAGGTTACAGCAGCTATATGAAAGGAATGGCGTTATTTATGTGTCTGAACTCGAACCATTGGTGTTTACCAGCGCTGCCATTGCCCCTCGTAAATCGTTTAAAGGTTGGGCGTTCTCCATCCTCAAGATGAATGCCCTTGTCAGTCTGATATATTTACTGTCCGCCACATGCTCCCCCCTTCACCTACTGTTTAATTTGTATCCGCTACCGTTTTTAACAAATACCTTCATCAATAATAAATTCTTTATTTTTTTCCAATATTATGTCATATTAATTTTCTTGTACCAATACATATTTTCAATAATTTTTTTGTTTTTACATAAAGGTTATTGCAATAGCTTATTTGATGATACATGTCTGATATGGAATTATATAAATTCGTGGAACTTAAGAACATTTAAAATAGAACATTTTGATATTCGCCTAAATTTTAAACTAAATAATACAATTTTTTTAAAGATTCTGTAAAATAACTTCGTTTGACTGTTTTTCAATCAATCACGCTAAGACGCTTAGACGGATTCCAATGAAATTCGGTATAGAAGTACCTATATAACAGTAGAAATATGATACTTTTTATTTAAAAAAAAAATGTATGCCCAGATAGTCTAACATAGTGGTCGGCAAACTTATTAGCCAAAGAGCTAAATATGAACATTACAACAATTTAAAAATAAAATTGAAAGCCAAATCTGCTTGTTTAGTAAACTTTTATTACACTAAATAAGTAGTACACTAAATAAAACTAAATTTCATACTTAATAAATATTTATTAATGCGAACAATGTCCTTGCATCTCCTTAAGCAAAGAGCCACATGCGGCTCTGGAGCCGCACTTTGCCGACCACTGGTCTAACATATATTATAAATGTGAAAATGCCTTTGTTTCAATTCCATGAAGCATACTTCATTTACTCGAAAAATTCTTATTACAGGCATAGGATTAGGTTTTCGCCAACTACTATAATAGTTAATTATAAAAATAAACTAGAATTAGACAGGTTCATTTATACCACAACATTGTAGTATACGCTGATGATAAAATATCCCTTCTGCCAGTCGTTGAGACCGCGAGGTTCATTGTAAATTGTAAATATCTTGATAAAAATTTTGCAAGCTAAATACTGCAACATTAGGAATCAATTGTATTAAATCGCCCCATTTAACACATTTATGAGAACACAACGATACAATAAACGAATAATAGTGTCTAGTGTCTTCAAGAGAGCCTCCTCACCGCAACATAACATATGGACGTAAAGTGCGATATGACATAACAGCCATTTCTCATCTAAATCGTGTGACTTTTACCCTACACGCGCGTAATGTAGCGCACTTTATCGCCAGTAATCCTGCTGTTACGGTTTCCCTTTGCGTTCACTGGCTTTCGAAGCGATACGCCACTCACAATACATTGTTTTCGTGTAAAAACGCAATAAAGCTAACTGCGCTCGCCGTAAAGCCGGGCTTTAAAATCTTGAACCATTTAATTTCTCGCGGTTCAACGATAGCCTGTTATGGACTGCGCCTACTGGCCCCACATAAAATCGAACCCGTATAGACGTAGCCGCTTATAAAACTTGGTCACGAAAGGTTTTTATTAGTTTACAGCCTAATGGATTTTCTTACATTTTTATTATATCACTAGCTGTGCCCTACAGTTTTACCCGTGTTCAATTTATTTCACCAACTATCCACCGTGTCGCCAATAAAACACCCGAATAGCCTATCGCTATTTCCACTTCCCATACTTGCCTACGGATGACCAGATTGTTTGACGTATATGGTTACTGTTCCGTTCCTCAAGGTCATAGCGTGAATTAATATAGCTTATGACCTTCCTCAACAAATACCCTATACAAGACAATTTTCAACAAAAAAGAAAACCTACTTAATGGTTTTGATGAGTTCCCTGGTGTATCTTCAAAATCGAAAGTCAAATGCCAATTAAATTAAAATGGGACCAACCTTGAGGTATCCCCTATCTAACAAAAAAAGAATTATCCAAGTCGGTTCATAAACAAAGAATTTATGACTGAACATCCATAAAAAATATATATATATATATATATATATATATATATATTATATATATATATATATATATATATATATTAGGTCGGGGAAAAAGTGTTTTCGCATAACGTAGGTATAATTTTTTTATAAAATTCCTTTGGCTGTACTATTTGTATCTGGCTGGTTTTAGTAACATTAAAAAGGTTACATTAAAAATATAAATTAAAAAATTAAAAAAGTTTTTCCCGCTATTTTTCTTTTTGTAAAAATGAGTGAATCTAATGAAGAAATTTTGTACATTTTAAAATATTATTACAGAAAAGGCAAAAATACAACTCAAGCAGCGAAAAAAATTAGTGATGTTTATGGACCTAATGCAGTGTCAGTAAGAGTAGCACAAAGTTGGTTCAAACGTTTTCAGTCCGGAAATTTTGATGTTAAAGATGCACCTCGTTCTGGTCGGCCTGTTACGAATAAAATGAACGCCATTTTTGAAAAAGTGGAGCAAGATCGGCATATCAGTAGTTAAAATGTAGCTGAAGAACTGAAAATTGACTACAAAACAGTTTTAACCCATTTGAAGAAAGCTGGCTATACCAAAAAGCTCAATATTTGGGTGCCACACGAGCTCACTGAAAGAAACCTAATGAACCGTGTACTCATTTGCGATTCATTTTTGAGACACAATGAAACCGAGCCAATTTTGATGGGATTGATAACTGGTGATGAAAAGTGGATCACGTACGACACGAACGTGCGAAAAAGGTTGCCGGGCTTAACAGACTGTGGCTAAATCTGGGCTAATTCGAAATAAGGTGTTGCTGTGTGTATGGTGGGACTGGAAGGGCATTGTTCATTATGAGCTTTTACCGCCCTGCAAAACCATCGATTTGGATCTCTACTGCCAACAACTGATGAGATTAAAGGAAGCAGTTGAGAGAATGTGTCCAGAATTGATCAACAGGAAGGGTGTGGTCTTTCATCACGATAACGCTAGACCACACACATCTTTAGCCACTCAGCAAAAATTAAGAGAGTGGCTGGGAGGTGTTAGTGCATACACCATACAGCCCTGACCTTGCACCTTCAGATTTTCACCTGTTTTGGTCTCTTCAGAATTCTTTAGATTCTGTAAGGTTAACATCAAGAGAGGACTGCCAAAACTATTTGTCGCATTTTTTTGATCAGAAGTTCCAAAGTTTCTACAGCAACGGGATCATGTACCTCTACCTACAAAATGGTAGAAAGTCATCGAACAAAACGGCACATATATACTGTAAATAAATTTTGAAAAAATGTCTTGAGTTTTCATATAAAAATGCGAAGAAACTTTTTCCCCGACCTATTATATACATTCGAATTGAGTAACCTTCGTCTTTTTTATAATTCAGTTAAAAGTGTAAAAATAATTTTTGAAATCTAACTAGTAGTTCCAGAGATTAGCCTGTTTAAATATATAATAAAAACAACCTTTCGAGTTTTATAATAATACTATAGATTAATAGAAACTCACGGTTACTTTGATTGATATGTTCAGATAAGTATTGCCATTGCGACAAAAAAAAAATCCAGTAATCGTTGAACAAGATAGATAGATATCTGTAGAATTTCTTTACAATAAGCCTCTAATATTTGTTTTTTTGTTCAACAACCATTACTCGAGAAAACCGCTAAGAGTTCTCTTTGCTATGAATTCAGTTATCCATCCAGAGCTTACTGTCCGTTATTCTGATCCTTTCAATCAGATAAATGCTTTGTAATATTTGCTTCCTTTCCTTTTCAACAGGAGCTTAGAATCAAAAGTATTAACATTTTATTTGATTAAAAATATATAAATTTTTTACTTTATTATTTTGTTTGAATTATTATTTTTGAGTTATCTCAAATTGTAAGATGTAGTTACGAAATTTTTTTAATACAAAACCTACTATCACTAGAGCGTTGCCGACCTTGAACCCCACTACTCAGAGTTCTGGAAACCCTATTCACCGCAGGAACACAATACAAGATTATTTGACTGCGATCTTCTGTAGGGTGGAGGGCACTCTACCAGTCAGACTACCCCAAGAATAGAGAAATAAAAATGGTTATAATTAATATTTAGTTGCGTATCCCTTATTTTCAATAACAGCACTGTAACGACGTGGCAATTGATTCAATCAATTTCATACATTTTCTAGGGGGATTGAATTCCATGCTTCAACAAATGCTTTATATCGTTCGTTTTGACTGGTGTTACGTTTGTTTGAGACTTTCTTTTTAACAATTTACCAGAGATTTTCTATCGAGTTTAAATCTGGACTATTTGCTGGCTAGTCTATAAACGAATATACGCTGTTCGCTAAGGAAACATTTGACGCTATTGGCCGTGTGTTTAGGGTCATTGTCATGCTGAAAGATCCAGGTTACATGCAAACGATCGTCCGAGTAGTAAATCATTGTGTGCTCTAAGATATTTTTGTATTGCCATTGATCCATTGTACCTTCAATCTTCCGAACGGGTCCAACTCCACATCTGGAAAACACCCCAAACTTTAATGTTACCGCAACCGTGCTTGATTATACTCCTTGTGTATTTATAATTAAAAGCATTGTTTACAGGACGTCTAACATAGCGCTTTCCATCGGAATTTACTATATTTATTTTTGTTTCATCTGAAAATAACCGTTTTTTCCATTCTCGTACCATCCCATTAACAAAATTTTTAGCGAATAATAATCGCTTCTCTCGGTCTTGCTTGGTAAGAAGCGGTGCCTTTCGAGAGATCCTTCCAAACAATTTAGCTTCCACTAATCTTCGGCATATCAGTCTTGACGAGATGTTTCTCGGGTCATCAGGCGAAAAACTTCATTTACAATCTGGTTGGAGCCTTTACTTGGGTCTTTTTAGCAACACGAACGATTAGCGTATCTTCTCTGGGAGAGGTTTTTCTTGGCCGAGCCTTTCTAAGAACATTTTTGTACAGTTCCATGTGTTTTATAATGATCAATTGCATTAAAAACTTTCTTAACAGAACAATTTAAATGCTCAGCTATTTTCTGTACGTCCACTTATGATCTTTATGTAAATTAATAATTAGTTGCCTAGTTGACGCGTCACAACTTTTATTTTTGCCCATTTGGAACAAAATAAAGTTCAGATTAAATTTTGAATTGCCGCCTAAATAATAGAAAAGCCAAGAAAGAAATGTTATTCTTCAATTTCAAAATAAGAACGAGGTATGGATGCTTTTTTAAAATGTTTCTAATTAGGCGTCCAAACGGCCAGTAACGGAAAATAAACTCCTACATGTGTAAGACTCATTTTGTAATTAAAAGTAAGATATGTTTTATATTCTATGCATTTAATGAGTTTTTTATTTGAGTGGCTATATTATTGCATTATTATTAATTATTGAATGTGTATATTTTTTACGAACATTTGTACGTTGAAGTTATACTTTCTTTATTCATAAGAATGGTTTCTAATTATAATTGGTTTCTCGAAAACGGCTCCAACGATTTCGATGAATCTTTGCATTTAGATAATGTTTTACATTCCAAGTTTACCTAGATAGTCCTTTTTTTTTTCTGTTTAAGACACCGAGCATAGCTCGGTCGCCCAGATATTAAGTTATTGATAGTATTTTAAAAACCTTATCCTGATCGTAGTTAGTCTAAATTTTGTTACATCAATCGATATTTGAATCATTCATGCAACGGCTCAGTTTTGTTTGTAAATTTAAATTTTGGAAACAAACTTTATATTAGAAAATTCTGCATCATCAGTATAAGTATTTTAAAGGAACGGGCATTTATAAAAGCTTGATCAGGTCAATCAGAAACGATTTGATGATCACATATTTCCATAACAACACAGGCCAAACCAAATATTTAATTTTGACTTAAACTAATTAATATATATTTTTTTTTTAATTCCTGATATTTACATGCATCTATTATAACGGACAATAATTACGAATATGATATTAATTTTTTTATCTGTCTGTTTGTATTTCTGAGTTTAATTTCCTATTTTTTATGAAATTTTGACCACGGGAAGCTTATTTATGTCCTTCCGTAATTGGTAAATTAAAGAATTGTCAATAATACTTTTAGAAATTGTTAACAAAAAGATGGAAAAATATATTTTCGTAATAATTCTCAAACGATTTTGATGAATTTTTCACCCGGGAAGTACACAGGTACGTAGGTACTCGTATATGTCATTCCATAATTATTAGCTTACAAGAATCGTCAATAATACTTTTATAAATCGTAAAGAAAACTCAACCGATTTTTATGAAATTTTGTATAGGGAATTTGTAATAATATATATGATGAAAATAATTATTGCATGAGGAACGCCTGCGAAGCCGGGGGCATCGCTAGTTTGAAACATAATTCTAGTAAGTTTGTTACTCAATGTACTGACATCATTAGACGGGTTGTACATAACAATAGATACTTCCAAACAGACAAAACGGTACAAGTCCAATACAATACATTTAGTATGTAATTTGTTCAACATGTATCACCATTTATACTTCCTCTTTGGTCCGGTTCTCCTTGTTTTGAAGGTTTCTTGATAAATAGGTAAAGATATTTCAGTGTTATAAGCCAAGACAGCAGAAGTATCGTGCCTACTGTACCCAACCCATGTCATCGTGTCACATATCTGTCTAAGTTAATTTAACCCCTGCTACATAACCTGGGGTGCTTTAACAATTTCAGACTTGAAACTAAGTTGGGTTGTCGGAAAGAGAAAAATATCACAATCTATTTTGATAACTTCCGACCGCTCCGTAACAAAATTACTCGTGCTTTTCTTATTACATGTTCGTATAACAATGTTGGAAATTGTTGTTAGTCTGTTATATTTTACTTTATTAATGTTACTTCTACCTTTTGTACTAAATTGTTTTTATTTATAGGTTTACGCTAAAGTTGTTTGGAGATAGAATTTCAACTTAAGAGTAGTGTCTAGCTTGCCAGCTGGGTATTAGAAAGAGTCCTACCACCATGCTATGGTTTCATCACGATGTTTTCCTTCACCGAAAGCTCAGGCTGCAGGGATTTGAGCTCACGTCGATCGACGCCGAGTTAATCGTATATTAAATCGCACATTATATTGTAGCGCTGTCCCGCTGTCCAGGCTCTGGCGTCAGTCGTTTGCACCACCACCTTGTCCGGATCCGTATTATATCAAAAATATATCTTAGAACTTACTGTGTAACTGTTAATTGTACAAGTTAATAATAAACAGTACATATTAGGTCCTCACATATGAAATTAGCGTTTTATATGGTAAAAGTAAAATGAAAAAAATATTATGAAATTATACATTTAATCAATCGAAGTAAGTACCATTATAATCTATGCACTTTCTCCATTTTAAAGGTAGTTCATTGATTCCATTGCTGAAATAATTGTGGGAGCAAGAATCAAGAAAATCTTTGAAGGCACTTTTGACAACCTCATCGGAATTACATTTATTTTCCTTGCAAGAAATTGTCCAAATTCCGAAAAAAGTGGTAATCTGTTGGAGCAATGTCCGGGGAATATGGTGGGTTTCGGAGACATTCCAACCGCAGATTCTGTAATTTAGCGACCATCGGTCGTAAAGTATGGGGTCTAGCGTTGTTCTGAAGCAGCAGTGGGCTAGAGATATTGACATTGATATTGATATTCCCTTTACTAGGTTTAGCGTTTGACCAAGATATAAATAAATATAAATGAAAAAAGAAATTCCTTTTCCTTTAATATACATTAAATTAGGTATTATAAAGGTGAATATAAATCAGTATAATAATTGGCAATTAAAATTTCAAACGTATATCCGCGTATGTGCGAATAACACCACGAGCGAACCACATTTTCTCATAATATTTACATGAAATTTATGATAACAATTTATAATTAAGTACGACATAATGTTGATCAACTTTATGATGAAATAAAATGCGATGATTTCAAATGAAATACTGGTATTTTCGTTATATACTCCAGTACCTATCGCTTAGCTCCCGTTCAATTTTCTTATTGATTGTACGCTTCATTGCATCGTGACTAATATTCTCAAGTCCACGAGAGACATTTGCTTCGGATCTATTGATATTGCTCACCTTAGGGGGTCCATTCCAAACCATCGCACTGCTGCGAAATAGTAATTAATATCTCAAGATATTATTATCAAGTTACTTTATACACTATGCTTACCATCATGTAAGATGCCATCACATTGCTGTGCTGTGAAAAAAAAAATCTGTAAACTGTATATATAACAACATTGAATAACCTATGTACCTTTATTCTACTACACTCGGAACCTCCTAAAACATGGTTATCAAGTAACGGACAATTTTTATTAACTTCAAACATTTGTATGCCTACATTTTGTATTTGTTCTTTAGTTTCTGAATAATTATATTTATTATATTTTGAAATTATAAATATAATTTTTATTCGCATTTTACTTGATACTTTTTTTAATATGTTACCAGCCAACCCAAATTAGTTGTCATGATATATTAGTTTAGCCCAGGGAAAACTACTTTGTAATCATCGAATTAATTGTCTCCAAATATCATACACGTCGTAGATATTGCGTGGCGTCTGTGCTGCGTTGGTGCCACAAGGGTAGGTACTGGTATTCAAAAGTAATGCGAATTTCAATTTTTCCATGGTCACAAAAAACAGAGTTTTAAAAAAAAGGAAATAAACAGTTGATTTTTTAAAAAGAAATGTCATAACAATATTATAAAATTAATATGAGTTTCCAATTTTAAGTAGAATGAAAGATATCGATATTCACACCATTCAATATTAAGAATCAGCAATTTCATACTTTAATCCCTAATATTTTACACATACGCACACGCAAATAGACACAAACAAGCATAGTATTTTCATGCATGCAAGTTGACACATGCGCTTATTGCATGTACATTACAATTATCTTGTAAGGACATATCAGTATATATTATCCTTATATAGTATAATTAGTTGAGTTATATCTGTATTGTACGTAAGAATTAACGTAATAACTTGTATATAACTTTATTATATATTTACTTATATAACAATAAACTTATCAAACTTAATATAAATATGACTTATAGGCTTTGCCTATTTAAAATAGTAGTATAGATATAATTAACTAGCGACCCGTCCTAGCTTCGCACGGGTACAATCTATAAAATGGTGTATTTTATGTTTAAAAAAGCCTGATTTAGATATTATCGCTTTAATATTGATAAATCATAACGTCATAACTGCCTCGTTAACCTAGTGGTCCTGAACGCAACTGCTATGCTGGAGGTCCTAGGTTCGATTCCCAGGTCGTCGAGCAAGTGTTATTGGGTTTTTCTATGAAATTCTCAGTAGGAGCACGTAGTTTGGCTTTGTTTCCCATTAATGGCAATAGGTTCGCTCTTTATACCATCAGGTGCAATACAGTAGCATGCAAGCTTAGACTGCATAGCACCACCACCACAGTTAATATCATTTAGCGCAAAGCAACAGCGCTCTCTCTGCTATGTTTCTGTTTGAAGGGAGTTGTAACAACTACTGACAAGCGAAGTGTTTCAAGCCAGATCCCGGGGGAACAACCTTTTAGTGATTTACTTCGAGTAGAACTATAGTCCTATTTAAGATTAGATTTCGAAGATACCGAACATTAGCATTCTTTAACTTTAGTTAGGTATCTACGTGATACTTTAAGTTATTAATACGAATTTATTGCGCATATTAAATAACTAATATTAAATATGTTTAAATATATTGTATTAAGTACATATGTGGAAGAGAATAATAAACTGTGTAGACAGTTCAGAGCACTGTCGTACCGTGTTTGCGACTGGACAACTTCTGATCTGTCTAGAGTTTTTTTTTTTAGATCTGACTATACTGTTAGCCTTAGAGGCTCTGAAGCCGCTACGGCTTTTACAGCTTCACTGAACTTATCTGTCTAGAGGCCCTACGAACGTATTTATGCCACGGTTTACTTGTTAAAACGACTTATCATTGGTGGGATCGAGCGCATTAGTTCCAAGTTCGGTGAATCTTATTCTACCACATATATATTGTATATAATATTAATATGTATGTATAATATAAAAAAGGGGAATACTTATATATACACGTAAGAAGTTATGCTTATTAAGCACCAAAAAAAAAATTATCCCGCAAGCCAGAAACATAACGAAGCTAGCCATAATTGATAATGATGTGAATTCATTTTAATCGACTTTAATTGTTCTTTTTTCTTTAATTTTGAAATATAAGTTTACGTTGTACAAATAAAAATTATTTGTACATAATACATGAAATGTCAGTAATATCATAGTTACAAGAAAATCTTTAACAAAACAGAAAACCAACTTCAATGATTTTGAAGAGTTTTTTCGTATATCTTCAAAGTTGAAGTTCCAATGCCAATGACTCTAAAATGGGACTCACCCTTGAGGTAACCCCTATCCAACAAAAAATAATGATACAAATCGGCTTTTATACTAAATAAATATGGCTGTACTTCCATAAAAAAATTATTAAATACATTCAAATTATTATCAAGTCACTTCCGTCACAGGATGCACACGCAGGTCTCAATTTACGCTCTTCTAAACGAACCAAACGAAGTTATTATTTATGCAAAAAATGGTAATTTCTAATCGTAGCTTAGTAAAAGGCGGTAAATTTTTATTGATGTTCTAAAAAAATATTCATTTATCTATGTTCTCTATTCTATCAACTTTGGCTTTATCAAAAATCTTCATAAGAAATTCCTTTGTTTATTGAAATAAATGTAAGACATTTTAATATCTTCTCTATGTTTACTTATCTGCAAAAAATATCTCCTTAATTTAATAACAAAATGTATCAAGAGACGAAGGACTACGTAGTGTATGATCCTGTAAGGTGCATATGAATGTAAACAGAAATAATATTTGGAATAGATGTACGTTCACGTTTGCTTTTATCCTAATTGGATTGTGATGTACATATCGTTCGCTGGGATACATTCTCGAACAGCTTATGTTTGCTCGTATACAAATACACCCAATGCATTATATGGATTGTATTGCTGTCTATCAATTACCATAAACAAACTTTAATAACAAGCAATAAATTATTAAAAATTATCGTGGTACTATGGCAGATGTCACATCTCGTGTAGGTATGTTGTTCGCAATCCAGTTGGATCCACCATTTAGGTATTTGGGTGTTAATGTTCTAGATTCGCTATATAAGTTTTTTTTCCAGGGACTTTTATTCTACCGAATACATCAGTCCCTATCTTTTATAGCATCAAATCAAGAGATCCCTGAAGAGATAGCACTACCAGGTCATACAACATCTTGGCATAGTCCGAATAAGGTTTTGAAAAATGCTATGAAAAACACCAATATTCTGACAAAATTCTTGCTATTCATCAGCGGCTATATAAGGTTGCTATGAAGTTATTTTTAGTGATAGTCAAAACACGAGAGTCGGGCTCGGTAATATTTTTCGTTCGCTATCCAATTATTTTTAGGCACGTTAACATCGCATAAATCTGTAAAGGTCCACACCGCACGCACACCGGAGCGGCGCGGCTCGGGGCGGTGTGACGTCACCTTGTAAAAGCCCGAGCGATAGGTCGAACGTGGGCAACTAATGCGTGTTAGTTAAGCTTTTCAGATTTATTTATTTCACATTTTGTAATTTCATGAATTTGATGAAGATAATTAATATTTTACTTGTTATTTATAAATGAAGTTGAAGTAGAATTTATTAATGTACGAATACGTACGCCTAGTAAGGCGAGTGGATATTTTTCAAATCATATGGATTAACTGATTTGTTGACATCTGATTAGATGTCAGATACTTTTTACTCTATCAATAAACTATGGAAATGAGTGTACTTATTAAAAAATAATCTCATTAAATTATTTCATAAAGGTGTTTTTTATGGAAATGCCATTGTTTTATTTCTTTTTGAAAATTAATTTTACAAACATAATTTGAAATCTTATAATTGTTCTTCGCAATTGACGACGTATAGCCAAAATAGTTTAAAATTAATTGTATCGTTAATATAATGACTCAAAAAGTTTTTCAACTAACACGTAGGACCCCATATTATACTAACATATAAATAACATGACAGCTGTTAGATTGCTATATTATATAATGTGTAATATATATATATAAACATATAAACATATTGCACGTATATATAAAAATATTGTGTGTAATGATGTATGTGGGTAGCTAGTGATTGCAAGTGCAGTGCCACCGTATCGCGCGAGCGGCTGCAAGACTGCAACATCGACCGACCTTTCTCGTGGCCCTCTGATGCCGACCTGGAGGTGGTCGACCAGGGTATCGATCGATAGATCGACGTCTGCAACTGATTCCAGTACGTCTGGGATCCTATGTAGACTGGACGAGGAAAGCCTGTCCGCGAGGTAATGTTTGAGTTTCGCGTAGTCGACCAACTGAACGATGATAGGAGGGGGATAGGGGGTCTGTGGTCGGAGGGGTGTCTCAAGCCGGTTGTTGCGTGCTTATAATGTATATGCGGTCACAGAATACACCTGTTGCCTTTACACCCAGCCAATCGTGCGGGGGTCATTAGTTTAGTCAATAGTACGAATACTAAGTCATTTGAAATCAATCATATCGACAACATTTACTTTATACTAAATAGTAACTCATTTAATATGACGTGTTGGAAGTAGAAACCGATCCTTGTAACAGTGGATTATTTTACGTCAAACTAAAACAGTAAGTTAATCTAGAAATGTAAAATTTATAAATTATTATAACTTACGTATTACTAATCTAGGGATCTATCTGTATTTATTGATATTTTTAGATAAGCATTATTGTATACCCACGCAGTAGGATAAAGAATTCATAACATCAAAAGAGGTCCAATATCTACTCAAAAACTTTCATTATGGAATGTAACTGGTGCAAAAATTAATTATTTCCCTCGGCGCTTAGGTAAATTTTATCCATTTAACTTAATTACAGAGTAGGTAATGGACTTTATAGCTCCATTATTAATCTCGCGACGTGCTCGCTACTTTGCGTTTCGTCTGGATATAACTTCAAATGGCTTCTTTAAGCTTCGGAACAACCTCTACTCTTCGACTATTTCCATAAATTGGATATGTTTTCCGTGCTTCCAGTTTATTGTATACTACAAATGACTCATAATGCCTTAGCAGAACGAGTATGCGCAAATTATGTAATAATCAATGGAATGAGAAGTAGCTCCATTTTAAATAAAATTATGAAAATGATGATTATGTTATTTTTACCATTAGGTTTTAAATCATTTTTACTAGTTTAATAAGACCCCTTTACCTCTATCGCAAATCAGAATTTTTAAAGTCTTTACCCCAGTTCTATACTTTCTCTTGTTTCCATTACAATTCTTATTTTATTACACTGTACTACTCGTGCGCGATAAGTTGAGACTCAAGCGCGGTGACGTCATTGTCGGGTCCCTGGTACAGTGAACAAAAAAAGAACACAACTAGCTTAGTATAGTAAGAGACTAAAAAACCTATATTAAATAATGGCGTTGCGCACTGTACAACGCGTGTGTCATCGGGGTAGCGGGTGGGGAGTCGCATTCCGCGCGGGTCTCAACTTATCGCGCACGAGTAGTAACGAACTTATTTTAAACAAAGCACAACCTTATCTTTTTGTTTATCCTTACTCTATCTTGCACTAATACATAATATACTTTTTCCATTAATTCATTTTTACTTGATCTAATCTTTTGCCTAAATTCATTCTGTTTATTGGAGTCTTTTAAAACACTACTTGTTCCACTTAATCAAAAACAAGAACAAATAGAACATAAATAAAAAAGAGAAAAATAATTTTACTACACTAACATCTTTTTTATTATTTTTAACTGACTTCAAAAAAGAAGGAGGTTCTCAATTGGAATAAATATATCTGTTTTTTTTTTTTTTTATGAATATTCAGCCATAACTTCTTTGTTTATGAACCGATTTGGATGACTCTTTTTGGGTTGGAAGGGGATACCTCAAAGGTGATCCCATTTTCATTTCTTGGCATTGGATGTTCGATATGAAGATACACCAAGGAACTCCTCAAAATAATTGAAGTTGATTTTTTTTTTTTTGTTTAAAATTGTCTTGTTGATGTTATACTTTTTCAGGTGCGTTATGTAAACATAAATGAATGACTTTTTATGATGCACATGCATATTATAACAAAAAGTCTATAAATATGAAGTTGCTTGTTTTATTGTAGTGAAGATAGTCACACTTGAAGATATGCGTCACATAGCACCGAGTATTATTCAAAGTAGTATACCTTCTAATACGTATCCACTTTATATTTTATTGTATACTGGCTGTGTCCCACGGTTTCAGCCGTGTTTTTATCCGACAAACACCGCGCCGCCAACGCACCATTGTAGCATATCATAATTATTCTCACTACCCGTGAGTAGGTAGGTACAAATTATTTGAAATTTTCATTGTCTCCTAAACTATGTGTCCAAACAACATGCTATAAAGAGCAAAATTTAACTTCATAAAATTGACCTTTATTATGAAGTAACTTTTGTTCGTATGGATTAATATGCCATGTCTAAAAATAATGTTGATAAATCAATTTTTAATCTTCAATAACCAAATTCGCACAATACCTTTTTGTTTCTTATGTATAAGTGATAGGCGTATGTGATCGCGGACTTTTTTTTCAATATACTAAGGTCCAATACTTTTCTTTTAAATTGTATTTATGTATCATTAACCATTATGCCAGTGCATACGAACAATGCAGTTCGGAAACACTTCCACTTCCGATCTACTTAACATAAAATCAATATTTAAGCCTAGTTAAGAGTAGTAGTTAGATAGCCTATACTATTTCTCGTGAATTTGGCTATCATATACAAAAATAATTTTTCGAATCCGATTAGTAGTTCCAGAGATTAGCGCATTTAAACAAATAAACAAAAAAAAATCCACTTCATTATACTAATAAAGTATAGATTACAATTACAACTGAACCATAAGTTTAAACATTGTATAAAATTGTAGTAAAACACAAAGTTGGATGAGAACAGATGGTGTCAATTGTCTAAACGAAAGGGTAAGGGGGTTTCAATTTGACGCATGATTTGCTTCCACGACCACATAAATATGTCGAACGGAGGCTCCTACTTTAACAGTGGGGTGTAGTGGGGTCTGATTTCACATGTGTTCAAGTCTAGCTGTAATAGCTTTAGCAATTTAAATCGACAGTTTTATGTCCACTTTTTCATCGCATTTAATATTATTTACACTGTAAGATTTCTTCTTAACTACTTTTTATTCGAGATCGGTAAAACTAAAAGCATTTCTCCTAATAAATAAAGTATCATCATATTGGCCTTGCAAAATTTATAAAGGTTATTTAAATAGCATCTATTGATTGAATGCACATATGCGCTTGACTAATCAAACCGATGTGAGATTGACAATGGCGCCTGCACCCAGCACAGACAAACTGAGTTCTTGGATTGGTCAAGGGCTTTGGTGCAGTAACTCAAGCCAATTTTAGAGTAGGTTAAATCATGCACCTTTACGATGAAAAAAGAATCATCCAAATCAGTTCATAAACAAAGAAGCTATGGCTGAACATTAATAAAAAATATACACGCGATTAATAACCTCCTTCTTTTTTTCAAGTCAGTTAAAAAAGAGCTACAATGTGTAAAGAAAAAGAGATTAATACTACTTAATAAGAATTGCAATCTTAATAAAGAAAGAGAAGTAAGTTACTAAGAAGAGTTACAATTTACAAAAAGAAAGAGAAAAGTTACTATGGCTGGTTGTTTATCAGGTCTAGGATTGTCGCGATCCAACACAACAACAGCTTAAGAAATTGTCATGGGACCACCCTCTTGAGGTATCCCCTTTCCAACGTAAAAAGAATCATCTAAATCGGTTCATAAACAAAGAAGTTACGGCTGAACATCCATAAAAAAAACATGCGAATTTATAACCTCCTTCTTAATTTTGAATTCGGTTAAAAAGAATAACAAAATACATTATAATAAACAATGAAACTTAACACAGTATTACACAAAACGACATTTGGTCTAGACGTCTCGATAACTTTAATTGCTAGATCTTGAAAGAATAAAAACGCCTATAAACATAATTACGGGAGTAATGGATCCAAGAAGTTACAAATTAGCGGTAGTTTAGTGCGCTGCCAACTGCCTAGAAATCTCCTCAACAGAATAATTCCTAAACTGCTAACGCAGTTCAAAATCCTCCATTAATCCTTCTTACCATCTTATTAGATAATTACCTATTTATCCGCATTTCCTCACGAATGTTTCCAACGGCGGTCGAAAGTAATAACATTGGTGCGCTGTCGATTTACCATTTATTTTTACTGACCCGTGTCGGGGAATACGAAAATTACACGTCGGCACGGCTTTGTTCTAAAACCTACGATCGTATCGTGACCTAATCGAAGCTTTATCAGGCTTTATTGATAGGAATCTAATCGAAACTACGTACCTACGCTTGACATAGTTTTAAACTTATCTTGAAACGATAATGCTTACAGTTCGATCGATAGCAAAGTTGTTTGATGCTGAATGCCTTTGTAGAGAGTCTGAGATGCAAAATTTTTACGTCAATGTCGGTATTAGCGATCGTCATGGTCTAGTGTGGGTGTCATCACGTCATCAGGGATAAATATAAATATAAGCAAATCAAAGTATTGTCTATGAAATTTCTATAAAGATATGAACGGTCCGACGATTCGAGTGTGAATATTCATGCCCTAGCCGGTCTCTCAATAGTGCTGGTCAATAGTACGAACAGTAAGTCATTACTACGTATTAAATAATTACACTGACAAACGTAAAAAATATGTGCCATATACGAAATTATTTAATAAAAAATACAGAATTATATTTATCAGACAGTTATTTGATTTAAATACCTACTTTGTATAACTTGTATACTTTGAATAAATGCTGTATACAGATACATTATTAATCGACAATGAAAATCAGAATAGATTAACATGAAACTGATCGATTTGAGCACTTTTTTTTACTTATACCTATTTTAGGTCTTCGAGGCTTCATAGTACGGACTTTTATTTTTTATTTTAGATGTGTATATTATTTTTCTATCTATTTTGTATGTATTACAAAATACACTAATTACTAAAAATATAATGAAGCGGAAAAGTTGTTTGTTTGTTTGTTTGTTTAAACACGCTGATCTCTGGAACTACCAGTCGCATTCTTTTTTATATGATAACCATATTCACGTGGTATTATACAAGGTGTCCAGAAAGGGTATCGGGTATTTGTTTTCGCGCCATATTCGAAACGGGGCGTCTAAAGGGTGCGGGGAGGGGTTCGTGGCGTCCGCCATTTTGTGGAGTTTTAGTCACGATGGAACAGTACTCGGGGACGCATCGCGCATTTTGCGTACGAGCGTATTATCGTAATGGTGATTCAATAGTGACTGCTCAACGTCTCTATCGTGCGGAATATCGTACACGCCACGCGCCAAGTGACGATAGCATTAGGAAATGGATCAGGATGTTCGAGAATACAGGTGCGACAGTTAAAATTCAAAACTCTGGTCGTCCTCGTTCAGTTCGCGATGAAGAAACAATTGACGAAGTTGAGGCGTCGGTTCGTCAAAATCCGTCTTTATCCATCCGAAAGCGAAGCCAAGCGTTGAACATCAAAAAATCGCCTTTACATTCGATTTTAAAGAAAGACTTACATCTAAAAGCCTATAAAATTCAATTGGTTCAAGAATTGAAGGATACGGACTATGCTAATCGACTGAATTTTGCGAACGAAATGCTGCAGCGATTTAACAACTTTAACAACATACTGTTCAGTGACGAAGCAAATTTTCACCTGAATGGTCATGTTAATAAGCAGAATTGTCGATACTGGGCAGTGGAGAATCCGAGACGAAAGCATGAACGACCCCTGCATAGCCCAAAGGTCGTTGTTTGGGCCGCTATGTCTCCTAAAGGCATAATTGGTCCTTATTTTCATGAAGATCAACGAGGCCGAGCAATTAATGTGAATAGTGACCGTTATTGCGATATGATGCGAAATTTTTTGGTCCCAGAGTTGCAGGAGTTTGCAGGTTTCAACTCAAGAACGTGGTTCCAACAAGATGGGGCCACTTGCAATACCTCAAATGACTCAATGGAAGTTGTTAACGAATTATTCCCTAATAAAGTCATTTCGCGAAGGGGTAACATCAACTGGCCTCCCAGAAGCCCCGACCTTAGCCCGCTTGACTATTTTGCATGGGGATACCTTAAAAGTAAGGTTTATCAAAACAATCCGACGAATCTAACCCAGTTAAAGCAAAACATCAGGTCAGAAATGGCAGCAATATCGATAGCTATGTGTCAACGTGTTATCGCCAATCTTCGTTTCCGTTTAGAAGAGTGCCAGCAACGTAACGGTCATCATTTGGATAACATCATCTTTTCCAAATAATTCTCCAATTCATATGCTAATAATAAACAATAAACTTTTTTATTGCATACAAATAATTTTTGTTTCATTGAACTTACAAATACCCGATACCCTTTCTGGACACCTTGTAGTATTGGCTATCTAACATTAGGGTACAACTCTCAGCTAGTCTTAAGTATCGATTCTTGTTAAATAAGTCGGAAGCGGAAATATTCCCGAACTGCTATATCCGCGTTCGCTGGTATAATGGTTAAGGTGCGACCGCACTAGAGCAGGGCTGCGCGTCGCTGCATGGTGCGGAACAACGCGGCGCTGCGCGTTAAAATATAATTTGTATCATTTTGTATGGTAGGGTGTCGCACTAGAGCGGCGCTGCGTCGCGACGTAGTTACCTCCCAAAGAATATTTTGAATGTTTGGTGCTGCATAGCAAGCGGTGCGGCGCGTCGCTCCTGCCATTTTCTAAACACTCTGTTGTAGAAAAAGAATAAAACTTTCTTCTCGCTCACGCCGGTATCAAAAAGAAAGTGAATTGAGGTCAATCACCCTTCGTTCTCAATGTCATGTAAAGAACGTCGATGTCGTATCTACTTATAAAATATAATTTATAGCAAAAACCAAATTTTAACTGATCCTCATTTGATTACTGAGTATTAAAAATATATACACTATTGATACGCCTATTTCTATAGCGATTTCCGCCCATATACTGTCTTTCCTTGCCTGGTTCATGTAGTGTTCGTGTTGGAGATCGAACAGCTCTCGATAAGTACTAACAGTATTAGCAAATTTTTCTTCGTCAATTTCCACTTTTGTAAATAGGTGTGCTTCTCCACCGAAAGCAGTATGCAGACCCCTATGTATTACTCTACTCTATGATGCAGACTGACGCAACGCGCCGTGCCACTTACCGTGTCGCATCTTAGCGGCGCTGCACTGAGCGTCCCACAGTGCTAAAAAAGAATGCCCACTGTTCATAGATATTTTGGCAATAGGTGAACCCGTCATGTAAAAATGTATGAGCATAATAATATACAATTTTTCTATTCAATTGGCTAAGGAGTTGGATTAGAAAAAAGTTGGGGTTTTTATGATAAATCAGTTTTTATTTATTATAAAGTAAATACCTACCACTTTTGTAAAAAGTATATAATGTAAATGTATCACAAAACTGAAATAAACTATATTACGATTATATTTTCATGTTTAGTTAGTTTATTAGTCAAAGAAGATCTCCAATGATACCTAAATTTCTAAGGTACAGACAGAGTACAGAGTGTTACACCCCCTCCCCCCCCTGGAATGTTCTGTGCTTACACGACAACACAGAATAGGTACTGAGAGGATATTACGTCTTGATATCGCGAGTGTGAGTGAATACTGAATTGACAGACGGCTAGCTTGAATGTCAAATTGGTTTCGGTGTAGCAATATAAAACAAAAAATATCGATTTACATATGAGTTCCATTAAAATGAGTAAATAGAAACTATATGTTTTTTTAATACTTCAAGCAATGATGGTTCAGTTTATAGCGTGTACGGATAACGCGTCGATCGACGTGAGTACGAATCCCTAAAATGATTTGACCTTGACCTTAAGCTTTCGGTGACGGAAAACCTCGTGATGAAACCATAACATGGTGGTAGGTTTTTTGTTAATTCCCGCCTGGCTAGCTACTACCCTCATGTTGAAAATCTGTCTCCAAACATCAATTGGTGTGTTCTGGCAGCTGAACTTGAAAGTTTTCACTAGGCTCAACGTGCTATCATCTTGGGCCACATCGACACTTAAGATCAGGTGAGATTGTGGCTAAAACGCTAAACCGACATAAAACGACAAAAAAAAAGTAAAACGTGATATCTGCCAATTGAATAGGAAATTGTATATTATTATGTCGCTATATTTTTACATGTGTTCACCGAGGGACATTAGCACTATGTGTAGCGGCGCTACGCGTCAAAATATTTTTTTGGAGGTAAATATGCCGCGACGCGCAGCGCCGCGCCTCTCTTGTGCAGTCCTACCTTTAACGATACGTAAATACAATGTTCTACAAAAATATTGGTCCTTAGTATATCAAAAAAACAAAGTATGCGGGAAGTGACAACAATTATTAATATAATAGGCTACACAAGAACATTGGCGCGATGTTTGTCGGATATAATTAACACGGGTGAAACCGTGGGGCACAGCTAGTGTATTATATATGCATTATAATTTTATATCTATAACTGTATTACAATTATTTACTTGTGCTTTACCAAAATCTAGATATAGGTTAGACACATAATATAAATAAAACATGAATCTATTACATAGTATTAAAAGCACATATTATAATATTTTTAATATACAAAATATATAACGTAAAAATAAATTTAAACTCAACATGTCCTTGTTACATGTTACGGATAAATTCGTAAAATCCGAGTAAACAACCAAATTAGAATACGTAGACGTATTCTTTACTGGTGCTTCTGAAATAACAAATATTTATTGGCTAACATTGTCAATTGATAATAATAACTTGTTATTGAGTTTTACAGTTAATACAATTGGATCAATTTTTTTACACAATTTCAAGCACGGTCATTTAATTCCAAACGAAGTAAAATATTTAATTAAGGCAATTATGTTCATCACACAAAAGTTAGTTATGATCGAGGCTCGAACACACGACCGCTCGGCGCAATAATATGGCTTATTACCACTGCGCCACGAGGCCTGCAAGATATGTAAGAGTATCATCTAAAGTATATTTTTCTACCTGTCAACTGCTTGCAAAAAGAATGTATAAGAGGGTACAGATAAAAATATGACATAATTATTACTTACGATGACTGTTAATCTGCACCAAATTTATTTAGGTGTAAGACCAAACTTAGCCAATAAAACAATTGTAGAACTTTTGTAATTAGAAATTAGTCGTTCTAGTTAATAAATTTATTACTAGTGTTACTCGAAATTAAACGAATTTACTTAATAAGATTATCAGTGATATACAATTTAGTTTGTTAGTTAAGTTAGATATAGCTAGGTTATTTAATGAAAGCAGCAGATGTTTCTCAGCTGTCCAGTCTCAGCTACATTTCCGACATTTCCCAACGCGAATCGAGGCTCGAGTTACAATTTTTATGAGGCAACCTCGCCACAAACCCTCATTTCTTTTTCTCTTTTCCAAAATGTCCTGTGGGAAGCGTGGAGATCGCATTTTCAACCGGCATTTTGCACGTTTCGATTCACGGTCGGTTAGTAAAATAGAAATTTCACACATATATGTATAGCGTTTTTGTACGAAATACGTTCGTTTTCAATTCACGTAATATATTTTATCAAGTTTTATGCGAGTTCAAAGTACTACGTAACAACGCCTGTTCCGAATACTAATGCTTCATTATATACATACAAGTCCTCAGAAATTATGGGAATAATAAAAATGTATCCAGATGTTACCAAGTTTATTGTATTCGAAAACGCTTCTTTAATAATTAACTTTTAAAACTGGAATCGTTTACATAAAAAAAAATTACGACATTATTATTATTTATTAACTGGAGACCGTCTGTTTAGGAAAAAAATCCTATGTCGTGCCACATAAATTGATTTCAATGCAAAATTTCATTAGAATCCGTCCAAACATTTGAGCATGATTGATGAACAAAAATTCAAAGAAATGTATTCGTAAACGTAAACAGATTAGCTTTAAGTAAATAATCATCACTAACTGTTAATAATATATTTTCTTGTAATTCCTTAAATAGATGTATTAAGTTAAACAATCATGTACATTGAACAGTTTCTAAAATCTATATCTAAAACGAAGAAGTTTCAGTTATACTTCTATGGATGATCATAACATCTTGATATCATCACACCTGTGTCGCCGAAGGGTTAGGCAGAGTTGTACTAATGTACACCCACTTTACGCCGGGTATGATTTAGGTCCCATGTAAAAGGGCCAGCCTATTGCCATTAATCTTGCACAAAGCCAAACACCGAGCTGCTACTAAGAATTTCATATAAAACTAAATAGAACCTTGCTCAACCTGAGAATCGAACCCAGGACCGCTAGATTAGGCACATCTTCGCCACAATAACACAAGAAGCTTAGCAAGCAATTTCATAGTGTAGACTTTTTGTTACAATGTGTTTTTCCCAACGTCTACATTTGTTTGCAATATAACATAATAAAATTATACCTATGTGTATTTATAAAGCAAATTGTACTATACACCGAGGTCTGGATAATCTCCTGAAAATATCATAACATAACCTAGAAGTAAACATTCTTTCGTAATAAATTAAGATAATAACTAGTTAACAACAACATCGAGTTCGAATGAACATACTGTCGAGTATAATAATAACCTAGTGTAACAAACAAAATGTTAATGACGTCTAAACATATCTTCCGTACAACTTACCGCGCTGTTTCGCTGAAAGTGATTCTCTTCATACAAACAACCTGATATATTATCCAAACCAAACTTGTTGTTATGCATTCAGTGATTGGTTGTTCCCGTCGTGTTTACTTCGTCTCGGGTTTTGCCAGTTCTTGAACATGTTTGCTTTATCTGGGTGTATATAAATTTAAGTTGCCTAAAATATTATCATTGAGTTTGAATTATTTTTTCTTTTCATACTACTATTTGTATAGGTTAGGTTTATAAAATAGCAAAAGTATAATCACTTAATTTATCTTAAATAATTTTGCTCATGTGAAACATCTGATGGCGCGTTTGGACGGGAGTAAATCTTATCAGTAAATAATACATAAAATATATTTCTTTTCTAAAGTAATTTCATAAAAATAACACTGGTTAATCTATCCGATAATTTTTTCCTTTATTTTTATTCATATAAAAATATAATTAAATTTAGATGTTTCACATCTGCCAGGTGTCCTATAGAATGACGCCTCACTTTTTTTTCGTCCTTTGTGCCCGTTTAGTTGTTCAATAATTATTTTAGTTTTATACGTGTGAATAGTATAGGAACAGAATTATAATTGATCACATTTCAATATGGTATTGCGTTTCAATGGTATAATTAGTTTACAGTTTCTTTTTAAATAAAAGTTTACTTACAATATACTTCCTTTTGTTATTTTTTACATATATATATTTCGTTCCACCGGTGTTTGATACTGTAGTCTGATGTCTATATTGCTACTATCTCGTTACGCTAGCAAAGTAATACTTTTGTACGAATGTTAATTCAAAGCTAAAACAATAATATAAAAGCGAACCTTTTGTCAACTTCATTATGAATGCTTCCATTCCCATCTGTTCCAATTTAACGCACAATAAAAGTGTTGGAATCCACTGTTTCCAGAGATGAGAGATGTGGAATGGCCATTGTGCATCGAAAAGCACACCGACCATTGTGACAAGGGAGACGTCCACGCGACGCTTTCATTTCGATCACAATGGAAATCTTATCTCAACCAAGTTTTATATTCCTGCGTTGATTAAATCATGAAGTCTATTATGATTGTAATAAAATTTTAATTGTTTTTATATATCTTCGTTGCGCTACCGAAACCGACAAATAAATATATCTAAAATTTCAATAACATAAAAAAGCGATTTATCCACGTTTCCAAAAGTATCCACGTATTTAAATGCAAACATAGTATACTACTAAATGTTTTTCTATTTTCGATATCAGTTAAAATAATACAAAACCGGTTTCTACGCACGCCGGCCGTCTTACTTCGCCTTAATCAAAAAAGTGTTTATTGGATTTGCTGGCGTAGCGACTATAATAGGTATATTATATATCATTGTAAATATTTTTAGAACATAATAAGTATATAAATTTAAAATAAACTTTAGGATGCGACCCTGTGTGTCATAGTGTTGTGCTTTGTGTGTTATTGAAATGATACCAGCCTGTAAGTATCCAACTGCTGGGTAAATACCTCTTCCCGAATTTGACACGAGCTTTATTACCACGCCAGCACACTACGTATATAGGCAGCTTCAAATACCGAAAAATCCATAGTTCTATATTTCTCCACATACGTTGATACTACAAGCACTTTTCTTACGCATCAGCTCACTAGATATAAATATTTTACTAAATGGTCTCATTGACTATAAAAACTGCAGTTATTACAGTGTCAGTCATTAATAGCTTGCCAAAACTGATGTCTGAGTTACAACGCTTCAAGACCCAGTGTGTTAGCAACGACAACCTTCGGACCGAAACACAATGGTGCTGGTACTGCTTCTTTGTGGCAGAAATAGATGTGGAAGTTAGGGGTAGCCATGTACGGACAAGAGGGTAGATGCCCTCCCTCCAGCAAGGTGTTAGTAACCGCGTGGATGTGGAACGGTCTTCCAAGCAACGTTTCCGCTCCTTTCTATCATATTGAGTCCAATATTCATTTGCATTTCAGCAAGCCAGCATGACGGTGACGATTCTCTATTGTATAATCATATTACGAAGTTAGTACAAAAAACAAAAAAAAAAATAGTTTTTATTTGGCCGGTGTCTCCGTGTATATATATAGTTACATATAAATTTCAAAGAAATTAATTTTCCTAAATATATAACTATACTTAGTTCTATATTCTAATTAATTTTGGAGCTTTATTTTAAATGCCAGAGGAACCAACTACATCACCAATCTATTTAATATTACAAAATGAAATTTTGTTATTCGAAATGTCGGTAGGTAGGTACTAAAGAAAATTAAATTAAGCACTCCGTACTTCGAGACCCTAGCCGAGTACAACCTATTGTCCATGGCCTAATTTTCCTTTTAATAGCTCTATAATTAACACTTAAATGGACTTTACTGAGAAATTAATTAAAATATTTACTTAATAATACGGGGAAATTATAGTCTGGTTCCAAATACATAGGCGGCATGGTTATTTTAGAAATGTCCAAATTTAATGTAATAGTACATTGTACAGAATATTTAGGTAAACCATTTGGCCCAAAGTTAACGCACTAAGACGTCACACATGGGTTTAAAGAAATGGTTTTGGTTCAAACCCTAAAACGAACCTGAGAGCTTTAGATAAAATAAAATCTTATGCAACCATATAAATGGAGCCTTTTCTACTGGTTTACATTTTATAGTCGTATCATTTTCTATCGTCCAGCAAGCACTAAGCAAGACGTGTACCGATATCTAGACTTACATTTAATCCTCTTAGGGCTTAACAATGTACCATATACGGTCATCACATCGCTTATTACAATCAAATCCCAACTTGTGACACGATATAAAATGGAAGGATTAGGTGCAAAATAAAAATTGAACTAAGTGCGGTTGTTTTTGAAAGACAAAACAAATTGCTTATATCAAAATTTAAGCTTCTTGGGAGAAAACCTCCTACAGAAGAGAAAGTGTTGTTTAATTTTTTTATAGATATGAAAGTAAATTTCAGAATACGTCGTGGTTTTGTGTTTATTTTACTCTATGAAATATTCGGATACTACACACCACCATTGAAGCAAAAAGAATTTTGCTATTCCAAAGTTACTTTGTATTTGTCGATTGCTATAAAGACCTTTTATTTGAGTATGATTTTTATCTTAACAAATTATCAGGTTCCTTTACATATTTATTTTTTTCATTTACGTTGGGTTTAGATATTCTTTTAAACCTGAAATGGAATCTAGAATTCCTTCAATCGCAACTGTTAAAAGTTAGCCTGTAAATCGACACAACAATTATTATATAATAGGTATGGCTTATATAATAATTTTATGTTAAATTGTCATATTTTTACGTTGCTTACTTACACTTTCTTTGTAATTGTATTATAAACCTATGTATGGTGTTTAAAATAATCGAGAATTCCTTAATTGAAAATCTTATTGAAAAAATAACAGGACGTTTCAAAAGATGATTGATAATATAATC
Organism: Saturnia japonica; assembly: GCA_033032175.1. NCBI lineage: Eukaryota > Metazoa > Arthropoda > Insecta > Lepidoptera > Saturniidae > Saturnia > Saturnia japonica. The sequence continues at coordinate 275,894 of CM065320.1, read as the reverse complement.
GATTTTAAGTATTTATAAAAATAACTATACAACCCGATAGCTTTATTAAATTAATATAAATAACATTATAATATTGAAGATAACCCAGAGCCAGAAGGTTTAAATAATATACGAGCTACATTAAAATACTGAATAGTTAATTAAGAACCCACAGCCGAGCCATGGCGTTTAATTTATTTTCTTTTTTTACTCGTACTTAAAAAAACGAAAGCCGCAACAATATTCAAGCCTCTTACGGTGTAAAAAATTAAATATAAATTTGAAAATTAAATACTCTTTGAATATTTATTTTCGTTAGCCATTTCTTTAGTGCAGATGACAGTCTTTTACGTTGGACATTTGCGCTTCGAATATTTTAAATTTGATCATGTTATTTAACGTTGACACATATAGGGCATTCCACGTAAAGGGACCAGGTAAAAAATGTTGATATTTCCGATTTTAGTATTTTTTTATTATATTATTTATACCTACATAATATATTCTCGATCCAGATACAAAATATTTTTGTAGTACAAAGTCTGGTTAAAGTGAACCAAGATGTGTCGATTATGTCATTGGAGCTCAATGCAATATCAGAGGCAATAACTTATATAATTAAAAATAATATTAGAAAAGTTATAATTTTAACAGATAGCAAAACTGCACTTCAGCATCTAGTTTGATGTTCCTCTGGCTACAGAGGCGCGTCAATAGCCTATAATATTTTAGACCACATATATAAACAACAGTTTGACAATCAGTCTTTGATATTGCAATGGATTCCGTCTCATGTTGGTATCAAGGTTAATGAAGAGGCTGACCGTAGTGCAAAATTAGGATCAACTCAGGGTATATTAAAGAAGGTTAAAGTCGATTATTGGGAAATTATGACAAAATTTAAAAAAATTAAGTACGAAAATTGGAGTGAATATTTTGATGAAAGAAGTAAAGAAAAAGGTATATGGTATAAGACATTACAGTGTCAGTCTCTTCATAACCCTTGGTTTAGTGAATGTTATTTAAGTCGACAATATATAAAGATAGCATTAAGACTTCGTTCGGGGCACTATCCATCGGGAAGATTTGCGTGTCTCATGCGAAAAACAGAGTCACCCAACTGTAGTGTTTGTGGAAGGATTGATGACGTGCATCATTTACTGGCAGAGTGTGAAAAAATAGGATTGAAAGGGAGTCGCTGATGAATAATATGAGTTTAAACTGTCAAAACATAGGCATTTTTCACAGCATTTTGGCGGAACCGTTTTCGGATGAAGCTAAGATGTTGTACGACCTGGTAGTGCTGGCTCCTCGGCGACTCTCTTGATTTGATGCTGGTATGGATTGGGTACAATGGGACTGATATATTCAGTAGTGAACAAGCTTAATCCCTTCCACATTCAAATCTCCCGTCAATGAGCTGCGGACAGCGCCACGCGCGACCGCGCAATACACGACTCACTCGCGCCCTCTAGCGAGAGAAAAACACTCAATCATCGATGGGAAGGCGGTTAAAAAAAAATCTACCGAACAATAAATGGCCTCGCGAGTGCTCCGGTCAATTCAATAAAAAAAAGATAGAAAAAAAGAACAGTATTAAGTGAAGAAAGTGAGTGCTCATATAGTGACGGTGCATTGAATTCCGTAAGTCCAAAATACATAACCAAACACCATTATCCTACCTTAAGCTGTAACATAAATTGTGGTCCGTTTCGAGCGCGAATTCCTATGGAATTATCAGTTTTAACCTTGTCAAATAGCAATTGTTTTGCATTATAGTCGACTATACGGATTCATTGATTATCTTAACCTAGCAGCATAATTATATTCACTTTTTTTATTTATCTAATTTATCTTTTCTATATATAAATTCATCATATATAAATATACACATATAATTATATACATATATATGTAACTATAAACATATATATTATATTATCTACATAAATATTCAATTTTTACATTATAATCGTACATTTCTAAGTTTATTTCGATTTACCCTACCAGTGTTACGTTAATATTGAAGTAATTACAACTATGGAGAATAAACTTAAAATTCTCATATCGCAGCGTGAATATGTATTTCGGGCGATGCAAATCCTTTTCGATTTATCTAACGAGATGATTAAAGATCGATCAAAGGTTTCGGCGTTCAAGTCGAGGTATACTCGTTTACATTCAATTCGCGAAGAGTTTATTCAAGTTAACGAAAAAATACAAACATTACAATTAAGTGTGAATCCTGAGCAGGATATCGATCAATCATCGATCAGCGCGTTTGATGATTTGTACTACGCAGTAATTAGCGCCGCCGACCGGCAGTTATCAGTTCAACCGAACCCTTGCGGGAGCACCGGCGTCACCGGGTCGGAAACTCTTTTACGGTCTGACACCGGGTGTTCAGTGAACGCGCGTCTACCTAAACTCGAGTTACCCAAGTTCGATAGTAACATAGAAAACTGGCAAACATTTTATGATACGTTTAAAACTCTCATTCACGAAAAAAATTCTATATCTCCAATAGAAAAATTCCACTACCTTATTAGTTGTTTATCCGGACCGGCCTTGTCTCTTGTGAAAGGGGTTCCGGTAACTTCTGATAGTTATGGAATAGTTTTTGATACATTGATTGAGCGATATCAAAACAAACGTGTTTTAGCCATTACATATTTGGATAAAATCCTAAATTATCCAATACTGAAAATGAGTAACTTTAAGGATTTACAAGCGTTAACAAACATATTTTATGAATCTAATCAGGCCCTGAAAACTTTAAATATTGAAAACTTAGGAGAATTTATTTTATTTTATTTAGCATCGCGAGCACTCGACGCAGACACGCGTCATCGTTTTGAAACTCAAAATGTTTCACAACTACCTACCTTCTCGGCATTATTAAAGTTTCTTCAAGACTACGTAAAGGTCTTAGAAACCAGCCAATTATCTTCAGCTAATCCATTACCTACCCGGACCTTTGACGGAAAAAAACCTGCGCCAACTAATCGGCGATCTAGTAGCGTATCAAAACGCTCATCTTATCTTGTTAAATCTAGCCCACAAACATCCTTTAAATGTGTATGTTGTGGCGAAGCACACTCAGTTTATAAGTGTCCAAACTTTCAGTCTTTGAATGCTAATTCCAGACTCTCACTGATTGAAAATAAAAATCTTTGTAAAAACTGTTTACGGGGTAATCATGTAACAAATCAATGTAAATCACAAGTGAGTTGTCTACAATGCGGTTCGCGTCATCATACTTTACTGCACACTGAGCGAGCACAATCAAACTCTGTTACCACTACCCAAGCAAGTACCAGTGTTCACATAGGGAGCAGCCGGGGTATAGTACTGCTAGGTACGTGTCAAGTGCGCCTGTACAACGCTACTACCGGCACCGAGCATACGGTACGAGCACTACTAGATAGCGGCGCACAGGATTGTTTTATCACTACTGCCTGCGCACGTAAACTTGGCTTAAAGCTCCGCCGCTGCAATCTTACTGTAGCCGGACTAGGACAAAATACCGTGTTTCAGATCAAGGGTGAAACTGAGTGCGTACTGCGACCTCTCGATGGTGATCATCCGCAGTTCACTATAAAGCCGATCGTGTTAGACAATATCACAACCCACATGCCCTGTACTAAACTACCTTCTATATTGAGAGAACGATGTAAACATTTAACATTAGCAGATAGCAGTTTTGATTGCCCAGCTGAAATCCACTTATTGATTGGGGCTGAATTCTTCCATGAAGTGTATGATGGGCAACGTATTCAGCTAGGGCCCGGCCTTCCGACAGCTTTGCATAGCGTATTTGGTTGGGTACTAACCGGAGTACTCGATACGGACAGCTCCAGACCACCTCCTACTACCGCCTCATTACTAGCCTCTACCTGTACACTCGAGGACCAGGTGAAGCAATTCTGGGAAGTCGAAGAACCACCGCGCACACGTATCCGCGTTCCCGAGGATGAGCTTTGTGAGCGTTTATACTCCAACCTTACATATCGTGAGCCTAATGGTCGTTACGTCGTTCCAATCCTCTTGAAAGACCGCAACGCTGATCTAAGTGAATCATACACGCGTTGCTTGTCACGGCTAATTAATCTGGAGAAAAAATTAAGCAAACAGAGTCAATTGAAAGACGATTATATAGATTTTATGCGCGAGTATGAAAATTTAAATCATATGAATCTTATATCTCAACCTACCCTACAACCGGGTAACCGGTACCTTATCCCGCATCATTGTGTCATCAACCCTTTGAGCACGACAACTAAGCTACGCGTTGTTTTTGATGCAAGTTGCAAGACCACTAACGGTCAGTCTTTAAATGACATAGTGTTTACCGGGCCTAAACTTCAAGTTGACATCATCGATATCATAACTAGCTTTCGACTACACGCAGTGGTATTTACGTGTGACATATCAAAAATGTATCGGCAGATCCTAATCAGACCAGAGGATCGTTGCTATCAACATATATTATGGCGCGAATCTCCCAGTGATCCAGTTCAAGAATACGAACTCTCGACTGTCACATATGGAGTTAGCAGTTCACCTTATCTCGCCATACGTACTCTCCATCAAGTTGCTGCTGATCATGGCACTGAATATCCACGCGCTGCCCAGGCACTCCTCTATGAAACCTTTATGGACGATATCACGACTGGGGCGCCCTCTGTACAAGAAGCAATCGAATTAAAAGATCAACTTGTAAAACTTTTAGGTTATGCTCAATTAGAACTTCGGAAATGGAGCAGTAATTCTGAACGTTTTCTAAAAACCCTACCGGCTGACCATTGTCAATTTCCAAAACTATTCTCTGAAGTAACCAACACATCCTCCCTTAAAATCTTGGGTGTTCAATATGATCCGACGGGTGATAACTTTACTTACTCATACCGGCCTATCGTCGATACAGAATATTCGAAACGTTCTATCTTATCAAACGTTGCTCGTATATTTGACCCTTTAGGATGGTTAACACCAGTCATACTCAAAGCGAAACTACTCCTTCAAGATTTATGGCGACTTAAACTTTCTTGGGACGAATCCGTGCCAAGGGACATCTCTGACAACTGGCGAGATTTCATCTCCGATCTAAATAATTTAGAACATATTCAAATACCCCGTCATGTTGTACCTTCTAAGGCCATAGAATTCCAACTGATAGGATTTTGCGATGGCTCAATAAAAGCATACGGATGTTCTGTGTATCTCCGTTCTATTACTTCTCATAAAGTTCATATACATCTTTTGATAGCGAAGTCTAAGGTAGCTCCGTTAAAAGTCTTGACAGTGAATCGTTTAGAACTATGTGGAGCGGTTCTCCTCTCAAAGGTAATCAATCGTATTCACACGTTACTTACAAAAACCATAAATATAAGTCAAACTATTTTATTTACGGATAGTTCAACAGTCCTGTCATGGCTAAATACCGAACCGCATAAATTAAAAACGTTTGTAGCTCACCGTGTAGTGCAGATTACGGATACAACTTTCCCATTCGTATGGCGACATGTGTCCACTCAGGACAACCCAGCTGACCTTTGTAGTCGTGGAATGTCATGCGCTCATCTAGCTAATTGTGAAAGGTGGTGGTCAGGTCCACTATGGCTGACTAGTAAGCAAACTGATTGGCCTGTCTTAGTAGTGGAAGAGCAGGATTGCATTTCAGAATTAAAATCAGGGTCCCACTTGTGTCACGTCAATGTTGAAAATGTGCAAACCAGTTTGCTAAACACGCAACTAGAACGATCTTCTAATCTAACACATATACAAAGAGTAGTAGCTTGGATTTATCGGTTTATAAATAATACGAAATTGCACCGATCTCATCGAAATTTATCTCCTTTTTTGACTTCCAGGGAACTTGATTACTCAATGAAACTTTTAGTAAAACATGTGCAGCATACACATTTCAAAGATGTTATATCTCTTATCCAATCTAACAAAATAGTACCTAGACATATATCAAAACTCTCACCGTTTGTGGACTCTTGTGGAGTTCTACGTGTGGGGGGACGTCTTAAACAAACAAATTTTCTTCAAAGTGTTAAACATCCATACCTCTTACCAAAAACGTCTCGGCTATGCAACCTTTTAATCGATCATTTTCATATAACTTATCTTCATTGTGGACCTCGTCTCTTACAGTCTTTGATTCAGCGACAATTTTGGATACTCGGGATTCGTAATCTTATCAGATCCCGATTAGCTAAATGCGTGACATGTTTTAAAGTAAAACCTATTCCCATACAACCTATAATGGGGGATCTTCCACTATCACGTGTGAAACCAGGCCAACCTTTCCAGACGGTTGGAATAGATTTCGGAGGTCCTTTTATGGTTAAAGAAAGCATGCGTCGTAGTGCACGAATTTATAAAGCGTATCTATGTCTTATGGTTTGTCACTCGATTAAAGCGGTACATCTTGAACTCGTCACTGAATTAACAACTGAAGCATTTATAGCAGCCTTAGACCGTTTCGTATCCAGAAGAGGGCTTTGTCAAGTTATCATCACTGACGGAGGTACAAACTTCGTTGGGGCCAAACGTTATCTTTCGGAAGTTTCAGAAATGCTCAATAAAGAAGGCGATACTATTTCAAGTCAACTCGCATCACGTGGCATAACTTGGAAGTTGAACCCTGCATCAGGGCCTCACTTTGGAGGCATTTTCGAAAGCGGTATTAAATCCACGAAATACCATCTCAAGCGAACAGTAGGATCTCAAGTCCTTACCTATGAGGAATTATATACTGTTCTAACGAAGATAGAAGCTATGTTGAACTCTAGACCCTTAGTGGAACTTTCGACCGATCCCGGTGAGGTTGATGCTCTCTCCGCTGGGCATTTTTTAATAGGCCGTCCGTTGGTATCTCTACCTGAACCGGTACGAGAAGAAAATATAGGTCTGAGAGCTCGCTGGAAACTTGTCCAGAGATTAACTCAAAGTTTTTGGCGAACTTGGCAAAGAGATTACCTACACACATTACAGCAGCGAATAAAATGGTTTAAACTCGGCAACCGACAGCCAAACCTGAACGACCTTGTAACTATCGTCGAACCCAACTTGCCTGCTAATGAATGGCGCTTAGGCCGAGTGGTTAAGTTGCATCCTGGTAACGATGGTATAGTTCGCGTTGTAACGGTTCGTACCTCCAAGGGCCTGCTTGTAAGGCCAGTGGTAAAAATCTGTCCTCTTCCAACAGAGGAAAATAACTAATCTCCATAATTGTAATCTAACTTATAATATATAGAATATTTTATATTATCATATAGTCTTAATCTAACTATAATTACCTTTATTTTAATATCTATTTATTAACCTACACAGTTCATTATCATATATCAATGGTCTTTGAATTCGCATAGTCAATTCAGATGTAAGCAGGGTCAGGAACCCTCATTTATCTTGTGAAATCCTGATGGATTTCATGTGGGGAGATATGAACAAGCTTAATCCCTTCCACATTCAAATCTCCCGTCAATGAGCTGCGGACAGCGCCACGCGCGACCGCGCAATACACGACTCACTCGCGCCCTCTAGCGAGAGAAAAACACTCAATCATCGATGGGAAGGCGGTTAAAAAAAAATCTACCGAACAATAAATGGCCTCGCGAGTGCTCCGGTCAATTCAATAAAAAAAGATAGAAAAAAAGAACAGTATTAAGTGAAGAAAGTGAGTGCTCATATAGTGACGGTGCATTGAATTCCGTAAGTCCAAAATACATAACCAAACACCATTATCCTACCTTAAGCTGTAACAAGTAGAATAGAAGTCCCTGAAAAAAAAATAATCTGGTTAACGAGTTACAGGACTTTGAAATTTTGACTAACCGGTAGGTATGCGCTACTTCTAATCTCATTACTAAGTTTTTTTAAATACTATAAAATAAGTTATATATGTAGGAATAATAAAGTCGAAAATTACTAAAATCGTAAACATCAACATTTTTGTTACTTTTGTGTTAGCGTTAACGATAGGTAATCGATACTGTAAAATGGGTTCTATCATGGTTGAAAAGTGAACCGTGTACACCCATATTCAAACCTGTGTCTTTTTCAGTAATTACATTTTTTTTTCAAATATCATCGAATGGTCTCCATTCTTTTCTAGGCTAAGCCACATAATATTACTGGATGTATTACATCAAATAAAATGCCGCGTAGGTCCTTCGAATAGATTCAGCTATATTAGCATTTCAACAATCTTGAGCAGGATTAAGAATTTCAACGTAAACGAAAAACGAAGCAATTACCGATTCACGCCGAAAGCAAACTTTGTTTTACTTGAAAGGAATTAATATTCATTAAAAAATCTTTCTCGGCATCATTCTGTTGAAACTTTGTAATCAGGCTGACGGAGGGGTGCCGCGTCGGGCTGCGGGATCGAGTCAGCGAATTTAAGACGTACCCACTGCAAATGGATTTTTTCTCCTGCTTTAATTCGAACAATCTGCTTGGAAATACACTCGGCTCTCGAAACTCTTAACTCGGTAACAGACAACTTCGAGGTTTCTGCGATGAATCTATATTGAATTTTAATTACAAAAAGGTTATGTAATTTGGTTGAATTATAGCGTATAATATTTTAGTGGACTGAAGCAAATGTTCGGGGTGGACCGCAATTTGAAAGTTTTGCAACGCGGGCGATCATTTGTCGAGGAATTCCGGAACAACCCTGACCCAAGTTCTATACGGATTATTTCTATCTTATTATACACACGCCCGTTTTTATATAATTCGTACTGAAACATGCCAAATTCTAGCACATTATTTTGAATGTAAATAAAAGTGTTCATTTCATTTTCAACGAATGAGGTGTTAGAAAAATATTTGATCGAATTCCAATCAAGCCCATTATGATTTTTATATCAGTGAAAACTTCTAAGATTAATTTGATACTGTTAATTCGTAAAAAGATTAACAAACAATTGTGTATTTATAAAAAGTTCTTGTCTTTAAAGGGATGGGAGTTGAAGAACAAAAAATCCTAAAAAGGTCTCTTCCAAAAGAACAGTGACAATCATTTACAGGCCAATAAAAAAGAAAATAACTCTAATATAGAATACGTGTTGCTCAATAAACACATGTTATCCCTTCCACAACTACGGGTAAATTGTAAAAGGTAGCCAAATCTCCCGTGAAACTGAATTTCAACGGCGTACGACCGCTTTCAATTGAAAATGTGCTTACAAAGAGAATTCACTGACTTCGCCTTTAGAAAGGTATCACTCCTTGAGAGACAAAAATCTAATTTGTTGTAAATGAAGATTTCTTCTTAAATTTTATATACATGTTAGAAGTAGATATATATATTTACCTTTATAATTACTTGTCTTACTCATGAGCATATTTGGAGATTTCTCTCTACTTGGGGATGCCTAAATGGTACCTCTACCATACAAAAAATCACAACCCAATAAAATTGTTTCGTTCCTGCGGTCAGTAAGTTTTCCAGTTCTCTTTGGGGATGTGGGATCAACGGTCGGCAATACTCTATATATTTATACCTCTAGTGTCAAAAGCGTTCTTAGGCTACAGTAACCGCTTACCATAGCGTACGGCCCACGCTTGTTTGTCCATCCATTAAGATCATAGTGTTGGTGGAAAGATATTATTTTTGTTGTTGACTAGGATTATAAATGAAATTGCTAAAATAACGTGCATTATAATAAAAATATTTGGTGTATTGTAATTTAGTAGCACAAACCAATTTTTTTTTCTATGATCGTTTAAAAGAAAATACAAAAGTTTTTCCTCATATACGGGTGGAGGTGTAAAAACACCGTAACAAGTGTGAGCCGTTCCTAATACCTACCCGTCCCAGTGTAAGCATGAAAAATAGTCAGCTCAAAACCCGAAACAACTTTTTATATTATAGGCACTGAAGCCTTGTAGGGTTGAAACATGGACGGTCGGATTCGCAAACAGTACATAAAGATCCGGCGATCTCACGGTTTTTCTAAATTAAGCCGTGAAGGGACATCCCAACCCGAGCTCGACTTACCTACTTTGCAGGGCGTCCCGGCCTCGCACCCACAGAATTATTAAGTGATTTCGTCGAAACAAATCCAGCTGAATTATTTCAAAAACGGATCTCATTCAAATGTTTTGTGGATTTTTTATTGCTGTTTCATTTCTGTAACAGCTTATTTCTTAAAAGTTTAATTTATGATGGATTGAGCTTCGGGACTTTGTTATTGTTATCAGAAATATACCCCATATTTCTTATGATAATCACGTAGTTGTAATGCGATAAGATTCATCCATATGTTATAATTATTTGGTCGTAACTAATACACAGTAATTTGTAGTAGTTATCGGTTCAAATGACGTTTGATTATTTGTTTAATTGTAAGGTGGTTAAATGTTTATAGCATTTAATTTGCACATATTCTGTCTTTTGTGTATATTTTGTAAATTTCTCAAGTTCAATATACATTTAATTCACAACAAATCCCTCCTCGACAATTTTAACAAGTGATAATGAAGTAACCTTAAATCCCTCATCAGGGACATAGGGCTCGCAGAAGAGATGTCAACTTAGATCGATCCTATTCAGTTATTTCGAGCAGAGACCATTTGAAGCAGCCTTTTTTCAAAAAAGCGTCTTTAAATAGTTCAGAGGTGACCCGATTTCTTTTGCCAGTGTAAACTGCCATAACAAACCTTGTTTGCACATGTGGTTATCAGGTCTTTGCACAGGACATGGCCAGTGCATCGCCATTTTCTAAAAAAATCAACGTCAAGTCAACTTTTTAAGAGAGGTTTGGAGATTTCTCTCTACTCGGGACAGTCTGACTGGTGGAATACCTCCACCTTACAGAAGATCGCAGCCAAATAACCTAGTGTTTTGTTCCTACGGTGAGTATGGTTTCCAGGTCTCCTTGGGGTGTTCAATGTTGGCAACGCGCTAGTGATACCTCTTGTGTTACAAACGTCCATAGGTTACGGTAACTGGTTACCATCAAGCGGGACGTTAACTTAACTTTAACTATTAACTTATTTGTTACTTACTTATACCTGTGTTGTAAAAATAAAAAAATACACTATTTTCACGCTGCGAAAAGAACATTAAAAGAGAAATAACAGGACAACTTTTAACAAAAAAGAAAACCAACTTCAATGATTTTGAAGAGTTCCCTTGTGTATCTTCGAAGTTCAAAGTTCAATGCCAATGAAATTAAGAAGTGGTCTACCCTTAGAGTATCCTCTATCCAACAAAAAAAACATCCAAACCTATTTCATAAAAATGAATTATGGCAAAACATTCATAAAAAATATAAATTCGAATTAAATAACGTCTTTTGTTGAAGTCTGTTAAAAATTACTAATAAGAACTAACATTATTCACAAGATAATAAACACAGGAAAAGGCACCGTCGATATTCAAAAGGCCTGAGGATCCATTTTGAAGTTAGAAGGGTCCGTATTAGTTAGTCCCCATCGCCTCAGGCGGAGGGTGCGTTAACATTATTTAGGGGCGTAGCTTCAATGATCCCAGTTCTTAAATGTACTTTCGTCTAAGCTTATAAAATCAAAAATTAATCTCAATGGATTCAAGACTAGAATCAGACATACCTATATAACATTTTTTAAGGTCGTTATATATAATTTAGGTAATAAGAAGCTCTGAAAACTCAGAGATAAAAAAAAAACAAAAGCATAAGCCGCAATGAAGAATAGGGGTTTTTTCTACTTAAGTTTGTCGTAGTATATCAGGGCATACGAGAAGTCTCGCACTGTAAGCGTATACTAGATTCCTGTCACACGTGATCTTTCGTTCATAATATGTTTAACAAACAATCTTTAAATTTTGGTAATAATTCTGAATGATATGGAATTCGAACCCCACATTAAGGCTGGGTTTTCTATAAAGATAACCTTTCATATGAACCGAAGTTTCAAGCTTCTGTGGTTTAAATATCTTTTCATCGACAAGTTTTTGACAAGATGGCGTAATTTTATAAAACCTATATCAAGTAATTTTTGGCATAAACATGATAGTGGGTAAAGCATTAACACAGCGTAAGTTGTCTTAAGCGTCTGCTTTGAAATGCGTATGCCCGATAAAGTTGTCCGCGATGTTCATCTCCCCAGGAGAGACATTACTTCTGTGTGATACCTAGGGCTGACACATAAAACTTTTCAAAACTCACAACTTTCGTCGTGATAAAGTATAAACCTGTATTATCTATGGCAGTTTGCAAAAGAATACCATCTATGAAGTAAAAATATTCTTAATCGTAATATATTTCTATGGGACTATTTTCAATTATTTTTATTATCTTATTATTTTAGTTGTATGTCAACTTTAATGTTTAAATAACAAATAGTACAGATACAAGCAGCAACCCAATTGTTTTGTTTAGTATCATCTTTCTTCCCCTGTCATGTACTGCAAATTGTTGTGTGTGACCATACACTGATAAACTATTTACTATTTTGTGTTAATATCAGAAATATTCAATATAATATTTTTTTTAGTTTTTATGTGAAGCGTAATTATATACTTAAGTATGCTTTTTTTTAAAAAAACCTAAGACTGTATTCATCAAATATTTACATAGAAAAAGTGAAATTTTTAGCAATGACTAACTTACGTCCGCCGTTTTCAATTCTGGTACGTTAGTTATGATCTTTTGTAACTGCAACTGTATGTGGATGTGTTTGTGTATGTGAGAGAGAGAGTGTGCGTAAAACAGACACACACTCTGTTTACTGTGTGTTATGATTTGGTAAAAGTTATCAATGCGTCCAGTAACATATTACTGTGGGCGAGTAAGAAAATAATTTTACAAAATTGTAATGCTATTTACAATAATACATTCTAGAATAGTGATAAATGTCGTATTTCCGCATAAACATAGCTATTCACGTCTGCTCGACGAAAGCTTTATGCCGTCCAGACAGGATATCGGAGATACATAAAGACTTTTCGCATTTATATTATTAAAGATTTATGTTAATGTATTTTATATCGGGTGGAACCGTTTCAATGTTCTCAGATATTGATTCTGTGACTTATTACAATTACGTATTTCATCGCCTCGGTAGTGGGGTTGTTACGAAGTTAGCGACTTTGTCTTTTAGGCAAAGGTTACAATTTCGATCGTTTTATAAGTTAGAGTTATACCTGAAGATAGTTAAACATTCTAAACCTTTAACTTTTACTCTTAATTATATTTTTGGGAGGTTACATTTTTAATTTTATTACTAAACTTGATTAGAATCAGTGAAGCTGTTTTTCATTTCTTTTTTCTTATATTTTTTTATCCAAAAGTATAGCAATCAGACTGATGATCCACCTGATGGTAGATGGTTACCATCGGCTACAGACAACTGCAATACCAGGGGTTTTACCTATACTTTAATTTTGCCAACCTTTCGAAAGCGTATTTCAGTCAATTTTAAATCCAGACAAACAAACAATAATAAAGTCAAATTGGAGATCCGTTAAGTTAAAGCTTTCTAATAAATTACATGTAACTACTGACAGAACTTCAGATTTATTAATAAACATGTAGATAATATGTATGACTTTCAAAACAAATTTCATGTTACATTGTGGATATAGTTTTGAAAGCGTTCTCCAGGTGACGACGATATTGTCCTGCCGACATTAAAACGTTATATTGAAATAGTTCTCAACCGACACTATGAGGTGGCACAATGTCTCACTCGATCACTATTCTAAGGTATTTGAACGATCTTGAGTATTTGTACTCACAAGGCATCCTGTGAGAATGACGCAACAGTTTCAATTATCTAGCGTCGTAAATGTAGAGACACTGTGTAACTGAAAACAGTTTTAGTCTTCGAGGAAGTTAACGACTAAGTCGTTAAACAATAAGTATCTTCGAAAGAAACCACATTATTTAATCAATGTCTCTCATAATATAAGAGTCTAGAAATACAGATAGTGTTGAGATTTAGATAAAAAGCCTTTATAAGAGAGATAGGGCACAAGAAATGTGTTTGGAGATTTCTCCCTAATTGGGGCAGTCCGACTGGTGGAATACAGAAGATCGTAGCTAAATAACCCTGTGTTATGTTCCTGCGATGAGTAGGTTTCCAGAACTCCTTGGGGCAGTGGGGTTCAAGGTCGGCAACGTGCTAGTGATACCTATAGTATTACAAGCATTCGTAGGCTAATTATTATTTTTATAAAATAGTGATTACCTTCTTATTTTTCTTATTTATATTAGTACGATTACATTTTCAACTACATATTTTCATTCAAAAGTTCATCTAAGCGCTAAAGCTACAGAATGTTTTATGCCGTCATATGATCAATATAAATATTTAGCCAGCTGGCTAGCTAGTATGCTTAAATTGAAAATCTACCGCCAAGCATTTATAGGTGTTATGTATAGAAGCAGAAAAGTTTTTTTGTTTGTATAAAAACAAGCTAATCTCTGGAACTACCTGTGGGAATCGAAAATGTTTTTGAATATGATAGCCATACTCATGAGGAATAGTATAGGCTATCTAACATTAGGCTATAACTCTCAGCTAGCCTTAAAGATTAATTTTTGTTAAGTAAGTCTCTAACTGCTGTATCCGAGTGTGCTGGCGTAATGGCTAAGGATACGTAAATGCAATGCTTTACAAAAATATTATTCCTTAGTATATCTAAAAAAAAGTTCGCGATGGCATAAGCCTATCTCTTACACATAAGCCACAATAACGTATTTCGTGACAAACATTTGTTGAAAATTAAAAGAGTGATTTATGATCGTTATTATTAGGCGTCGCATATTAATCCTTACGAACAAAAGTTACTTCATCATAAAGACAATTTTCTTAAGTAAAATTTTACTCTTTATAGCTTGTTATTTGGACACATACTTCAAGAGATAACGAAAAATTAAAATAAGTTTGTACTCGCGAGAAGAACAAGTTATAATAGACTACACGGGTGCGTTGGCGGCGCGGTGGTTGTCGGATAAAATTAACATGGGTAAAAGTAACCGTAGGGCTCAGATAGTATTTAAAGAGACAACGTTTGTGGATATGATATTTTGATATGTTTCATCGGATTCCCAAAATTATTTCACTAATAGAAATCTACATTTAAGCTTATAGTCATATCATATATGTGAGTGTAGCAGCGGACAGAAAGTTAGTAAAGTATGAAAAAAAAACTCTTTATGTTATTTCTCAAATATGTTTCGGAGCCTCTGACGGCTTTTACAGCTTCACCGGACTTGGCCTGCCCAACGGTTGTTGTCGGGTTCTTGTATATATTCCAATTGTTGGGCTAATTTTAGTATCGCGATGTAGGATGCGTCGTATGTGGCTAGATAAATGTCGCTATATCGAATGTCGCTACATCACTCCCCGTAGAGACCGGAAGTCGATAGCAGGTTGAGTCGTCCATACATCTTGTGATGCTTGCCGGGCCAGTGGAATGTTCCAGTGAGTCGAAACCATAGTTCACGGTAAGTCGGAACTGTCTGAAGTGATGCCCCAGTGAGTCGAGGTGATGCTGCATAGTAGCTGGCTGCCGCGTCGACCAGGAGAGAAGTACGTATCAGCTTGCTGACCGGCCGAAGTGCATTGTGCTGTACCAAGGTTGCTGAGAAGGCTGTGGGTGATGACCAGGAAAGCGCGTCCGCTGCATGCTGATGGTCAGGATACCCGTAGTAGCTGTGGATGCTGGCTCTGCCTGACTGTATGACTCGCTGCTCGAAAGTTTGAGGAAGTGATGATGACTTAGCTTTACGAAGGCTGCGCTGATGTTCATGCTCGGGGTCACCAGTATGGAGTAACCATTAAAAAGGTTTTAGAACTGACTATACTAACCTGGAGCCTCTGACGGCTTTTACAGCTTCACCGGACTTGACCCCCAACGGTTAATTGTTAACAAATTCTTCATCAAAGTTAATGATTTAAACATCATTTTAAAGTTTATATTTCCAGCTATTGATGAACAATAGATTAATAGCTTTATTGGAAATATAGACTTTTGATGATATTTATAATAAATGTAATTAAATAATTAAACTAACATGTACGAGGTTCTATCTATTAATAATTTGTTAAACTAATAGTTAGCAGCACTATTTACATTCTATAATGCGAGACATATTCGCACGGGTCAGCTAGTGTTCTTTAATAAATGTTAGAATATGTAAATAAATACACAGAATAGTTATTTATGATTTTACGACGAGCACAATAACATAAATTCTAATGTTCGAGCGGCACTCGCCCGCGGCAATAAAACAATAATTTTCAGTCGATGATCTGATATGATCCTGTTCCCGAGGTAGCGGACTCCCTTTATGTTTCTCCGCGTTATTTGATACAAACGCTCAGAGCTCTGTACAAGATAACTCGTTTTATAGACTATTCCTACTACGGGCTATATTTTATTTTTAACTGATTAGATTACTGAGTAAGAAAGACAGTTGATTAACTATGTTATTCTTTTGTTTATACCTACATTGTATTCATTGATTGATTTGTTGTAATTTTACTATCCCTTCAATACTTACGCCATGCGTACTTTGGATACGAATTGACATTTGCACGTTAACATACGACACTGCGTATATATTTACAAATGCAATAGCTGAGTGCAAATTTTTTTTTAATTTTATTTGTTTGATAGATATTTTGTATGGATATAGAGATGGAGGTAAATGGAAACGACAATTGAATTGATCAAGTTACATTTATTTGTACGCATAAATACAAATAGTTCTGTTAGCTTATTGTTATAGTTTTGTCAATTATAGCATAACCTACAATCGCTGCACTAGCGGACCGATGCTATTTATTTTAATGATGAAAGCACGAAT
This sequence comes from Saturnia japonica, assembly GCA_033032175.1. NCBI lineage: Eukaryota > Metazoa > Arthropoda > Insecta > Lepidoptera > Saturniidae > Saturnia > Saturnia japonica. Next base: position 259,092 of record CM065320.1, on the reverse strand, counting down.
ATTCGACAATATATCACTGAACATATATTTTATATCGAAAGAATCATTACCTTTATCGCCGCAATTATCGTTGCTATAAACAATTGACACCACATTCACTTTTCACTGCACTTCATACTTGACGAAAACATGTAAATGTATTATTGTATAGCAGCTGTCCAAGCGGACGAATCGCTCACTTAAGTAGGAGAGAGACAGATGTCGAACGCTGCCGAACGCGAAGGCCGATTGTGCGTCTTTGTCGCTCGTTCCGGCTCTCGCTTGCACTTCAAGCCTTAAATGGAACGCCTCAGAACGAGGTAACGCCGCATGAGTCATGTTTTTTTCGTGCGTGCAGCCGGCTCCATCTAATTATAAGACGTTGTCACGTCAAAAAAATTAAAAATTAAACCATTTCATTTTTTTTAAATCCTGTAAATGTGGCAAACAAAAATACGGCCCGCCTGATGGTAAGTGGCTACCGTAACCTATGGGCTCTTATATAACTATAGGTATCACTAGCGCGTTGCCGACCTTGAACCCCCCTACCCCAAGGAGTTCTAGAAACCGCGGGAACTCAACACAAGTTTATTTAGCTACGATCTTCTGTATTCCACCAGTCGGACTGCCCGAATTAGGGAGAAATCTCCAAACACATTTATTTTGTGCCCTATCTCTCTTAAACAGGCTTTTATCTAAATCTCAATACGATCTATATTTCTTGACTCTTATATTATGAAAGACATTGATTAAATAACCTGGTTTCTTCCAAAGACACTTATTGTTTAACGACTTAGTCGTTAATTTCCTCGAAAACTATAACCGATAAATAGAAGGAGAAAAAATATATGAGTAATAAAAAAATATGAGCTCAGCTTTTGTCGGTGGAGCAGTTGCCACTATTCCCTATCCTCTGCCTTCCTTTTAACCTCTTGATATGACACGACTCCCACTTTATCCATCACTTTTTGAGTGATTTTTTCACGTAAAAGAGTACACCATGAAGTTGCTTGCAGAACCTCTTGTAAAACAGACAGTCAAACTTGAGTAATTAAATAAAACTATTTCAAAGGCATCTATAACAAATTACAAGTGTTAAAACAAATAAAATTATATTTTTGGTTTATTTTCTATGCATTTAATTATTTTATTTGAATTATTTCATTGGTAAATTATTTAGAAATTATTTATTTATTGGTAATTAGTATTTTGGTAAATACAACCTAGACCGTGCGTACATTTTTTGAAATGTAGTATATGTATTCGCTTGCCCTCGGTCTTACGTGATGGTAAGTGAAGATGAGGCCAACGATAAATTGCGTTTATCTATTAAATGCCTATTTAGTCTTCGCTTGAAGATTCCCAAATTATAGGCGGACGGAAAAACGGACGCCGGGAGTGAATTCCACTCCTTTGCCTTTCGCATAATGAACGACAAAGCGAACCGCTTCGTGCGTATCGAAGGAATCTCCACAACATAAGGGTGGAGGAGCCCCTCATGGCGTCCAGTAGTCTTATGGTGGAACGGGTTGAGCGGAATTACACAAGTACACGGACCCATTTTTTTTATACAAAAGACAGTATGTAACTATGTATTGGGTTGCGTATTTTTTGTTACTATCTCTACTACTCTCTGTACGTCTACTAAATTATTAATATGCTTGTTAATTGTTAATATTATTTGTACAGATAAAAAAGAAAAGATAAACCCAATCGAGCTTCTTGCCGGCGAAACTCGATGACTGAGATGTTTTCCGAACCGATAGTAGTGTTTAGACGTTCGTAAGTGCCTTCTTAGGGCCTAAATTGAATAATGTACTTTTTGATTTTGATTTTATAACCTATAAAACCCGTGGGTAATAAAAATGCCGATGATTAACGTGAAGAAGTTTTATTCGAATTCTACAGAGTTACAAATTTCACGAACTCACAACACTGTTATTTATTTCACTGTGGTTTCGCTTCCTTTTATCGCTCGTTGTTATCGCTTTGTAATTCAAAACTGAACTGCCTCTGCGCCGTGCCTGAGCCGTTTAAATACCTACACTAAACGATCGCAGAAAGATCGTGAATCATCACTAACTTTCTCGACGTTTAGTTGCTATTCCTACTCGATGACGTAATCGAGGCGATAAGCCCTATACATGTGTGTGTAAACTGCGATGTTTACACAAATAGGCGCCGCGGTTGTTTACGACGCGACCATTATTTCGAAGTCCTGAGAAAGTTGTAGTTGCTTCGAGATATTTCGGCGACAGGATTTTCAATTTTTTTAATCGGGTTGTAACAGGTCATAACAATATTATACTCTCTAATACATACATCTAAGTGTGTGACCATGTTTTGTTTATCTGTCCTACGTCGCGTTGAGTAGAACATTCTTTTCTCTAAACTATTGTACTTCTGTTAGACTCACATTCGCATAAACCACAATTTGATGGACACATTTAGTTACAATATAACTAGTATTATAAAATCAATAAACAAAATATTATGTTAATGTACCTACTTGGTACTTGTCTGTCTCCATTTTTAATGGCTTTACGAGCATTTTTACTTTATCGTTTAGTCCGTGTGCTATCAAACTTCACTTGGCAATCACTTCGTAGATTTACGATCAAACTAAAGGCCCAGAGATCGTTTCAGATACGTGCCAATCGAATATGTTTTAGTGAGTCCACTATACGGACTAGTTATAGGGTATGTTCGCAGTTAATATTGTTTTGGAAATAAATTTTAAGATATTGTTTTCGATTGTACTTGAAACTATAAATCTGTACAAATAAATAAAATTGAAGTGTGTTTGTAATGTCAGAATGACAGCTTTTTACTAAATGCATACGTAAGTATATACAGTACTTATAAAAAAAGTTATTTTTATCTCTTTTGACTGTCTGGTTGTCTTTTTGTTTGTGCAGGCTAATCTCCGAAATGGTTTGACTGATTTTGACGAGACTTTCACTGGTAGAGATATAGCTTAGGCAACTTTTATTGTAGAAAAAAATTGGGTTCCGCGCTAATAAAATAAACTAATATAACAATGTAACTTCTGCAGATCAAGCGAGCGAAGCCACGGGCACAGCTAGTTACTAAATAAGTCACGACAGATCAAATCTAGTAAAGGGTAGTAACGATCAAATCTTATGTGGCTGACTAGGTATACGATCAACCAATAATTATTCCAGTAGTATTTTCTTACATTCACCACGACTTACTCGACAAAACTCGAAATTTAATTTTTATGTTTAGATTTTATTTCTAGAAATATAATTCTCTATGTACAAATCTTTTTCGTTATATTTATTTCATACCTACTTTGTCTTCTTTACTTTGAACATTATGAAATATTAATTAAATACACGAAATTAACTAGCTCTCAAATAACTAGCATTAATAGGTTTTGTTAACTGTTGTAAGTTTATTCTATTCCAAGATTTACTGTAGAATTCTTGGTATATCAGAGTATCGAACCAAACGGCATTGTTTCGACAACTTGAGAAGAAAATAATAGGCTATTATTTTTACCCCTAAGTATGCTCAAAATCGAACAAAACTAGAAGCGGCTTAAATGGAATAAATACGTGCTCGAGCTAAGGTAAATCAAGAAAAGAATCAATAAGAAAATTTACTAAATATTTTTACTTTTAACTTTGTAAAAAATCAAAAAACAAAACCCATTTAATACATTAATAAATGTGACCTCTGTCGGTAATTGAGACATTACTATTTCCTTTAGGAAATTATTATATTAAAACCGTAAGTATTAATAATCAAAATTAGTTATTAAATACACACATTTAGATTTTTTCATATTAATAATCTAATCTAGACCACAGAGATGTACTATCAATCAAATTAAAAAAAAACCGAACCATGTGAAGAAAACGACTTGTCATTTGAAATTTGAAACATTGAAAAATAAATGAATCTAGTAACAAAATTATAACCAAGTCATAGGAACTTATTTATGTGAGGAAAAAGTTTTGAACCAAGCCGAATCACTGTATCAAATGGAACGTCGACTACTATAATTTGTGAGTACCTAATCACTGAAGTAGGCACTCGTACGTCTGAAAATATGGTAAACGATTTGACCCAGTTTTTGTCCACTTTATTATATTTACAGGACCTTTTAGTACCGTCAGTAATTGGGGACTGTTTTGGATTACATAATTCTTATGTCGATTTCTTTTTACCTTATTTACTATGTCTAAATACGTTGAGTTTATGATTCAAGGTGGCAGAAATATGACAATTTGGGCCTACTAGAAAGGTAGTTAGAAAATGAGTTTCATGTTTACTTTTGTAATTTTTTTTATTATGGTGTGTACATTAATTTAAGTTTGAAGTTCGATAATAGGAAAACAACTTTTTTATAACATTATGACAAAGTGTCGTCATTGTGTCTTATGGTAAGCATAGTAAAACTCAAAAACTACGACGACCACCGAGAGATCCATCACCTCTCGGCAACTATTTGGCATATAGTGGCTGATTCCGAAACCAAAAGACGGTCACTGTAAAGGGTTTGTCATCATATGCATGGTGGCCGCGATGTACAGATACTCTAACACACCGCTGGATTACCTCGGCGATACCGGAACGCGAGACGCCTAAACTAACCACTATGGTGGGTGTAATACTTGGTATTTTTAATAAATTTTCAGTGTTTACCTTTTCCGTAAGATTCTTGTGAATGTTAATGTGAATTCACAATATCCTAATTTTATTATGAAGATAAAATTTCAAAATACATATTCGAATCTTGTTGATTCCAAAATATATATATAAAAATTTATTATAATTATGAACGTTTGGTTAATAAATTTTCCGTTTTGTTACCACTGATAAGTTTTCTAAAAATTATTTGGCACGGCATACATAATAAAAAGTAATATATACAAACAACTTGATGTGAAATGAAAAACAATTTTTTTTTAATAAAAGTAAATAACAAGGAAAACATACAAACCCTTTGAAACAGTTTACACATCTAAAGAACGTTTGAACTAGCGTCGACTGTAAGGCTTTCCGTGATGAAGGCCGACTACGTGCAATCACAGAGTTTGCCCCTCGGGCTAACGACCCATAAGGAAACCATACATATCGTTCTGATACTTTTTCAATAGAAATTTAAAAAAAAACCGCATACATAAAGACCGATTGTAACTTCTTGATCTATTTATATAACACGTATGTATTTATTAACTCGCTTAAGGTCAAGAGTACTCTAAACCGACGAGCATGCATGAAAAGGTTAATGAATGTCGAAGAAGCGAACGAGGTATGCCAGTATCGTAGCAGGTGGAAGGACGTGGTCTCTGCCTACCCCGTTGGGAAATAGGCGTGATTTATTTTATGTATGTATGTTCCCTGTATGTTCGGTACCAATTTCAGTAACTTCCCGATGAGCTAAAGACTTGAAACAGTGAGTAAAGCTCAAAAATTGATGAGTATACAATATTAGCCCGCTTTCTTGTCTTTGTGTTTGTCTGTTTGTCTATTCGGTATACATTTTGCCATCAATTTATAATAAAACAGGATGAAACCCCGAATATAATAACTTCAAATAAATATAGAATAGCGAAAAACCTAGGCTAAGATACAAAAGTTGTTTCAATACAAATAAAAAACAAACAATAAGCATTGTAAAAGTACTGAACAACTGATTCTAATGGAGATTTGAATTCTTCTTTTGCCAAATCCATTACTTAACTCCCCTTTATGAATTTTATTAACCATTATTGTCAAAATATTTTATTATCCGTTCGAAATCTAAATTTCTTTTTGTCCAGTGTTCTTTGTGGCGCTCAAATAATCCAGAATAAAAAAAAATTGCAATCGTTTATCGATGACACGATGATTTCCTACGAAATAAATATATGGGATTTTTTTGCGATTTCTGTCATTTATATTACTCTAACCTATGTAGGACAGGATTGATTGACTAGAAAACATGTTTTTAATTTTGTATGTAATTCCCTATTTTCTTGCTGACTGTACAATTGTTTCAAGAACTAAATGCAGATTAGAATATCTTAAAAAGATTAGCTTGTAACTACAGCGATTAAGGTAGGTACTCTTACTGACCCGATAAAAAATCAACTCTAACACAATATACAATACGTACTTCTAATTTTTAATGATCTATTTATTTTTAAGAACTCAACACAGAAATACAGTACTTGAGTTTTTTCGGTACAGATTAGTGAAAAGGAGGCCTAAAGAGTTTTATTGACCGAACTTTAGAAAGCCATTTATTATAGTTTCCGTCTTTCATATTTCATAGATTTTGTACCCAAATACAATAAAGCATAATTCCAGGGCACAGGTATGTATTAAAATGAATAATATTGCTCTGAACTGACTTATAAATAATTAAACTTTGCCTTACAATGCTAAGAAATAACGACAATTATGGAATAACTTTAATTAAAATATTATAAATATAGTAAACAATATGTATTTTATGCACTTAGTAGAAGGTACTTACTTATATTTTAGTTTTTATTAAAAAACCAATTCGCTAAATAATAATTATAATAATTACCAATAATAACACACACCGAATTAATACTGCCTACTGTGTATTTATTCACACTGCCGCTAGTTCTGGACATTTCTGGTAGAAAATGTCTTCCTGCTGCTGCCGGAACCTAGCACTGTACGTAATTACATAAATTATCATAATTGATGGCTAGTTTGTTAACTTAGAATTGTGAAAACACTCATACCTAATTAACTTAATTTACTATGTGTTTTTCAATTCAATGTTCTTTTCCAAGAACCTATACGAGAACAAACCTTCGACGCCCTCGAGGTTTCCGCGCTATAACAACTCTCACTCGTAATGAAAACAGCCCGGCCACTAAAAACAACAGTTGACCTTTTTCTATTAAATTGCTACGGTATTATTCTTAAGTACTCATTTTACTGTAACGAATTTACCAAGGGAAGTCGATTATATTTATTAACTTACTGTTCCCCGGCACGAAATTATTAACATGTAAAAACTCTAACGTTAAAGTTACGGGCAATTCTTTTTGTTTATAGCATTACACATTAATTTATCATCACAATGAGTCAGTTTAATGGTATTCATGAAACTATATAATATCCTAAAGTATAAGTATTTTAGGTCAAGTAAACTTAATAATAAAATTAAACAAACTTGACTGACTAGAGCATTTTGTCTTCTAAACAGAAAAAATATCTTTAAAAAAAAACAATTTTAATACAAAATTTCATTGAAGTTGCTAGAGCCGCTTCCAAAAACCAATTAGTTAAATATACAAGAATTGTTCGCTTAATAATATTAAATATTTCATTATATGGCTATTTGTTTTTCTTCCTTTTATTTCTTATAATCCAAACAAGGAATGACAAAATTCGATAAGAGACATTCAGTACAGTTTATATAAAATTACATATAAAAACATTAAAAAATTACAATATTCTGCCAAACAGACCTGCGCGTCTGACAAACTAGTACAAAATACTTTAGAAATTTCTCATTCGAATCATTTGCATACATAAACATTATACATACGTCTAAACAAAATATATGTACTATATACTATTATAAATTTAGGTAACTAGATTTCCAACAACAATATGCTGTTTTGAAGCAAACTTTCATTGAATGTATCTATGTACACTAAAAACAAGATAATAATTAAAAAGGAGCGTAACCTATCTCAAATAGTTTTACCAGAAATTTTGATAACGAGGTAATTGAAGGTAACAAAACGGCCTTTGTTCCCATTTCTTAAATTATACAAAGTGTTCCGATTTTCGGATGACAAATCGTGAATTTTAATAATACTAATGAAACCTATTCATCGCGTTCTTAAATAAAATTTGATTTTCAGAAATAAATTCGAAGTAGTCGTTTTATTACATTACGCGCGTAACTAAGCCTTTCCCAAGGACGTGGATTTACTGGCAGCTTTACAGAGGGCTATTGAACAGGCTCTATGTTTTACCAAATATTTAAAATGAAATTGTACGATAGATCTCGGAGTCAAACGATCAGGCTTCAATTTATTTTACAAATTAATCCCCATTCAATACTAGTACTTAATCTGAAAGTGCTTTCTGCTAAACGGACTATATATTCACTACGTTCCCCTTTGATGTACAGATTTGAAATGAGATTTGTACCTGATAGATATCTGTTTGTTATACTATCCACAAAATAATATTCTTCTACGTTTCTTATACCATATAATCGGTTAGGTACTTACGTTAAAAGATTTCATTAATTTTAACCAACGCTTATGCTTTGATAAATTCAATATTAAAATTATTAATTTATTGAAGATGTATTGATCACCCTATGAAATAGGTTAAAGTAACAAAAATATGACTAGCTAGGGTGCCACAATCTTGTTAGCGTTATTTCAACTTCAAAAATTTGAAACCATCTAATTCTTATTATTCTATCTACGTGACATTGGCAGAATTGTGTATAAAAACATAAAAGAAGAATTATGTTTTAAACAGTCCAACAGCGTCATCTATCCGTTACTTTTTATTAAATATTTTGTTTAACCAATCAATCAATTCCGACACAATCGAACGTTCCATCGCTCCCATTGGTATGCACAGATTGCATACTATGCTATTAATATTCGACATGACATGGTCCAATGTGTTCCCCGAATTGAACTTTAGAAATCGGATTGTTTTACAAAAGCTTTACATATTACGATACTTAAATAAATATAATCATGTTGGTCGAGTGATTTAGACCAGCAGAATATCAATTCGATATCCGCAGGTTAGAACCCAGGCGTGTAACAACTAATTTTTGTGAATTCGCGTACACAAACTAATTCATATTGGTAACACTAGCTGGTGACGGTGAACGAAAGTATTGTGAGGAAACTTGAATGCTTGAGGAATGTTTTGTTATTATCACCGTATGTAAAAGAATATAGATAATGACGTGCTGGTTTAAACCCTTGCCTTCACTCGAGGAGAGGCCTTATTGCCCTGCAATGGGAGGAACACTAACAGGCTACTAAGGAGTTTTTCAACGAGATCTTTATTTTTTTTTAAACTAATTAAAACAAAGGATTGAGATAACAAGACAATTTTTAACAAAAAAAAAAGAAAATCAGCATCAATGATTTTGAGGAGTTTTATTATGTATCTTCGAAGTTCAAGGTCCAATGGTAATTAAACTGAAATGGTACCCCACCCTTGAGGTATCCGCTATCCAACAAAAAAAGAATCATCCAAATCGATTCATAAACAAAGAAGTTATGGCTAAACAACATCCATAAAAATATACATTCCAATTGAGTCTTTTGTTGAATTCGGTTAAAAATGATTGAAATATTATTAATATGTAGTACCAAGAGTAAGATTTGGCAATTATATCGGACAAATGTACACCACGACCAGTGTTGTCACGTCTACCAACTTATTGGTAGATCTACCAATCTACCATTATGACCCTCAAATCTACCATTTTTTCAAAATATTACGTAACCGTATAAAAAACACTTATTATGAATGTTTGAAGAAAGCAGACCGATAGTCCTTACCAGAAACAAATTTTTTACTTTACTTAATTTTTCTTGGTAGGTAAAGAGTACTGTCGGTATAAATTGGCGCATCAGTGTGCCATCCACTACCCGTGCGATACAAGTGACACTATACGTGCAAAACGTAGCTACCCACATACAACATTACACACGTGCACACCACACAGGTACATAGGTTCTGTAAGGGACCTTTTTTTATTGTTTTTTTGCGCTAGTTAGACTAATGCGCTAGTTAGTGTAGAAAAACCATTCCGTTTATTAAATACACATACGCATGGTCCACTCCTTCCTCCCAGGAGGAGGGGAACGTGCATATGAGTATATGTTAGTTAGTTCGAATTCTCGTAGGATTAGGGAATTAGTTAGATTGCGACCTTTTCGCATTCGCGACGACCGCCTGAGCCGAGGTTCGGCCACTCTGGCACCCTCGTGCGGGTCGTCACAAACTTTCGCGGCTGAGTGCCCTAAGCGCTCGCCCCCAAGTCCGGTGAAGCTGTAAAAGCCGCAGCGGCTCTGTTTTTGGATAGGGCCCCTAAGGCTAACAGTGTAGTCAGTTCAAAAAAAAAAAAGCCATCCACTATTTAGATAACCACTATGATTGACTCTAGTAAGGTGAATTACACCCGCATATAATTAAAAAGAAATCACTGATTGATGATATACAATATTTCAGTACAATATTTATTTCGGGCATCCATTGGTTATGCGTGTTATTAATATAATAAATAATTATATAACATTTAGAATGTAATCATTTTTAAATTATTTAATCAACAATATATTTTTGATTATATCGACCAATGCATTTTTTGTTTCCAAATAATTAGTTTATCCACTTTAACTAATGTTACGATTATTCTTATTACGTAAGCATTAAATTGATATACTACTTTATTCCAAAACATAATCTAAGGTAAAGAATAAAGATAATGTTCCTTTTAAACGCATCTCATGCAAATAAATGTTGAATAAACGTAAATTGAATTCATTAAGATCATCCATCAAAGTCTCCTTTAAATGAGAATTTATTATTCTCGTTCATGAAGAAAAAAAAAGCTCTTATCGCTAAACATGAGGAATATTTTAATGTCTTTCTTAATTTCCACATTTACAGACAATGACAAATTATTGTTTGTGTAGAAATGTCTACGGTTTATCTACAATATCTAGGATACTTTATCTTGCTCATTTACACAACATGTATAATACACTAAGCTTACTAAATAATTGATAACTGTAGAGAATAACATTAATCTGTCAAATTTCCTTTTACCACCGTAGAGGCCTTGCCATCAATTACAATAATTTCTATACTCAAGAAACTTTGTAGAATAGATATTATAAATGAACAAAATGAAATCGAATATCGTTTATGTTATTATTTTCTTCTTTCTAATTTTACTTTTACTCATTATTTTTGTTTATTTGTTAAAGTATTATTGATATTTTTTGTATTCATTTCAGAATCATGTATACTCCCTTCAAACAAAATTTCATTACAATGGCTTCAGAATAATTAATTTTTTTACGATTTTTAGAAGTTTCGTTGAAAATTCTTATTGTCAATTCAGAAATGACATGTAGAAAATTTCATCAAAATCGACCAAACCGTTTTTGAGTTACATTCAGACAGACGCTAAACGTACAGATTTTTTTTTTAAATATTGATACAACCCATGTATGTTTTGTTCTCAAATATGAATTTTCAAATTCATAGGACATAAAAGACGCTTCCAATATTTTAAAAAAACGGATGTATGAGTTAAAGCATTTCAAAACATCCAATTTTCGGGTTGTAATATACAACTGGGCCACGTCAAACATGGATGTAAGTCGCATGAAAATTGTAAGAAGAACAATAGCGACTTTCTTAGGGCGTATGAGACATCTATTTTTGAAACTACTGACCAGACACTTCAACGGTCGTCATAGATCGTGACTTTTTAAGAAATTTGTACCTTAAAAAAAATCTTATAGCAGTTATTGCAAAAATGTTTAAATTTGATTTTTCTTCTCCTGAAAATACGTATTTTGTCCATTACGCCCTTTGCGATCCGATGTGTCGATATATAATCGTAATCAGTGGTTAAGATTAGGAAAAAAATATGTGTTCAGACAGAACTAAAGATTTATTATTTCGATAAGCGTAATTGTGGTTTTATGTAATCAATATAAAAAATTGGTGATGTAGAAGCAACAGTTGTAATAAAAAAAAACTAAATGGCCTCATAATAAAATTTGAAAAACGGTTCTTACGTCCATTTTGTTTGTGTTTATATTAGATAATATATCTAGTAATAAAAATACAGATATTTACTTTAATATTATGATGAATATTACAAATTTCTTAGAATTAATCATCATACATCACTGACATTTTTACTAACACAAGAATATTTAATTTTGTAAAATTTTGGAGCTCATGTTTTTATGTGAAATGGAATATTTTATACACTTTATAAAAATATGCTTTAATATTTTAACAATACAAAACTTTGTAGAGTTTCTTCGAGTTTGGCTCTGGCCTTAAGTTTTACGAAACCGTATTATTGTTTTATATACTTTATGATTAATAATTATTAAAAACATTAAACATGCAAAAATGTTACTTGAAATGCTATATACTTAGTTACGTTATTATTCAAATAAGAATACTATTGAACTTATTATTATTACCTATTGTATGTATGTATTATTGTATTGTATTCTTATAATAAATCAGTGTTCACACATTTTACACTCTTATCATTCCTCACACAATCCATTTTTACCTTCTTCGGTTGTTCTTGTTCATATATATCATATACTCCTATAAATAGTACAGAATATAACATCTATACTAATATAATAAAGCGGAAATGTTATTTTGTTTGTTTGTTTATTCACGCTAATTTCTGTAACTACCAGTCGGATTCGAATTTTTTTTTTTATATGATAGCCAGACTCATGAGGAATAGTATAGGCCATCTAACATTAGGCTACAGTTCCCAGCTAGCCTTGAATATTGATTTTTGTTACGTAAGTCGTAAGTCGAAGCCCTCGCGAACTGCATTATTCGCGTGCGCTGGCTTAATGGTACGTAAATACAATGTTCTAAAAAATATTGCCATTAGTATATTAAAAAAAGTCAACTTTAGCATATATATATATATATTATTCATAAGCCACAATGAGGTACTTTGCATTTTTTTTTTGTTGAAGATTAAAAATTAATTTATTAGTATTATTTTTAAGCATGGCATATTAATCCTTACTACCAAAAGTTACTTCATAATAAAGACAAATTAATAAAGATAAACTTCGTCTTTTTACACCATGTTATTTGGACGTATAGTTTGAGAGATAATGCAAAATTAAAATAATTCAACACACGGCTCGTGTCTATGTCTTAAATTAAAAAATACATTCGTAATCATGAGGACTAAATTGGAATGGAATGGAAAGCCGGTTTGCAGCGGCAATAGATATGGCGATGGAGCTCCCACAGTGGAGACTATTTTATGTCCTACTTCATCAAATTATTATTTTCGTAATTCAAACATTTCAATATATTTACGTAGCATGTTTAATAACATGGATCAGAGATAATTGAATTAATATACATGGTTAAAAATGACTGCAATAGTTATTAGACTCGAAAAAACAAATTCGAAATACAAAAATGTGTATTTCACTGCCAATGTGAAGCCATATTTACTACTAGCTGTGCCCGCGGGGACGACAGAAGAACGCATAATTATTGTAAAAAATGTACTTTCTTAAAACTTAAATAACGTTTAATTATATGAATTTATCTTGATATTCTTTTTATAAGGGTCAAGAATTAAAAAAATGTAACCTACATCATAAAATGCACGGAAGAAAAGTCGTTCTATTATATGCCATTTTTTTTTTCAATATCATTAAAGGCAATCGTCCATCTTCTGACTCGGAAATATTTTGAATGGGCCTTTCGTTCCTTGCGCGAACAAAATGTTACACAATCCTTTGACATTTCCCTCTTGTTATCAATAAAGGAATCCAATTTTCGTGAAGTCAGTTACCGTCGTTGACACCAGCAGAAAACTGACACATCATTACGTGACTGAACCTTCCGACACCTACGATATTATAATGTCCGGAAAGAGGGGTCTTCCGATTGCGTAATTTATTCTTACTAGTTTTATTTGATTGTCAGCCAGTAACTTTGTATAACATAAGATAAAACAAAATATATGATTCACTTCATAGAAATACCAATATTTTTCTTTTCAAATGCCTTCAATTACTCCAAATATTCTGTTCATTATAATAATATAAGGCATATTACTCTATATAACAGTGCAGCTAGATAGTCATTATGATTATTGTATGCTGCAGTTACCTACAATGGAAGAAGCTCTTAAATTTGTAACAACTTATAATTATCACTTAAATGCGTCAGGTATCCCTTGTTGGAAATCATATTAAATAAATAAATATAAACAAATGCATATATAATCATCTGCAAGATCTATTATGATGATAAGATATTACCCAAAAAATTATGTCCGCACTAGAGTTTATTTAATACAATCTAATAAACAACACAAAAGAAAAGATATGTGTATATAAATAAATAGGAAAACACACATTAAACATAATTAAAAACTAATTACCAAAATTTATAAACTATGAAAGGATTCAACCAAAGTCAAACTATTCATAATTCTTGTCATTTCTTGGAATCTACCTTCGTATTTGACCAAATCTGCGATTTAAAGTTATAACAGCCTACTGGATTGGAAACTTTGTTGTAAAAGCGAATTATACATTACTCAAATCCAAACAGCTATCTAACATTGGCAAGAAAGTTGGTATTTCAAAATACACGTTCCTCGAAAACGTTATACTTTTACACAACAATAAATTGTTTTCGAGTTCGAACACAAACTTCTTGTTATACAATTTGGAATAATATACTCCAGCCTATTTGTCTTCGTAATTGTAACAATATTAAACCACCTTACCTCTTCTCAATCTCAGTGTATTATAGCGAGATCTAAATTGCTTTTTTCTCTATGTAATAGTGAGACTGGTTCGACCTCGAGATTACGCAAAGACGACCTTTAGCTCTGGGCGGTTTTTTCCGCCCCCGCTCTTTGAGGCGTGAATCGTGCTTTAGACGTTTTCTTCCTCTTAGCTAAATAAAAAACAAAGTGGAACAAGCTCTTGTGTGGAAATCCCACTACAGAACATGTATTTAACCGCAGGATTTGAGAGATACAAGAAATTGCTTTTTCATCCTTTTGTTTTTTTTTCATAGACATGCCTTTGTGTACCTATATCATTATTAATTATTTTTTAGACGGTCCTTTGAGCAAATAAGAAAATATTTCCCTAAAATATTTCATAAACCAACCATAAAAGACCTTTTCATCGTGTCGAAAATGTTTAATTAATTTCCATTTATTAAATATAGAACCGTATTATCCTGCGACTCCAAATTTGTCGAGTAATTCAAATATCCAACAAAATTTACGAAGAGTAAATTCAAACACACCCCATTACGAGTACATAGCTATAATTTATTAAGATCTTTACTTGTGATTTTGTCTCGGTTGCCATGTTATTACGCAGGCAGGTAGACATTAATCTCTTGAACAAATATAAGTAGATGTTAGCATCTGGCATGGTTGTCGCTCTGCGCGTTGAATTCAGTGAAATAATCTCGATAAGGTCGTGTTTGCGCACCGTCGTTGGTTTGGCTAATTGATGGTTGCTACTTCGTTATGAAATATGTCTTTGCTCCATTATTTATGCAGAACATTAAATTGTTAAGGTGGTAATAATATGTTCAATTCGTAGATTTTGTATATTAAATCTATTGTTTTGTTACTACATTTTTAGAGATATTATTATAATTTAATTTATTCTATGAAAAGATGAGTGTAAGTTTTGTTATTATCTAGGGACGAATATCGAAATTTTCGACAAATTGTTAGATATACCTATTTTATGCAACACTGACATTTTTTTTAAGTTAAATCAACATGTTTATTATTTCCTACACGTATAAGTCTCGTGGCTAGCAAACGTTTTATCCTATCACCCAGCATAGAGCGTTAAGCATTAAAGGCGCTTTTCTGAAATTACTATTATTATTAAATTATATTGTAACAAAAAATCCATGATTTTAACTTAGTATCTATAATTATGAAAATAAAATTATCACATGTAACGATCAAAACAATGAAAACCAGAAAATTTCGTTTATCTGCCTACACATATTTTAGTTCTGATTGGAAATTGGAGCGTATAAGTTTCTTTAGTGGAATAATACAAAAATATTGCGGATATTGGTCATTTCTAAATTCAATAACGAGATTAATATCGTAATCATACTTGACATGCAAATAATATTCATAGTCCTACGTTAGGTATAGCTGTTCAAAAGTACTTTTTATATAATAGTACAATCTTTACATGTCAAGTGTACATACAATGTATCGTACTTTTCAATTATATCATCCCATTGATTGATTTTAATATATCCTTAATTATTAAAAGGAAAAGCATAACGCCTATTATAACATTTAAAAAAAAGTTAAATACAGATTGTTTGTTTAATGTTTTACCAACCGGAAAAGTTAGATTGGTAAATTGAGAATATTGTATTGCTTTTTCCTTTCGTTCTGCATTCCACTGGTCTAATTTCTTTTTTATTGGTGTAAACAGATTTCAAAATTACAAAATTAGATCAGAGTTGTTCGAGAATAGTTTTTTTTTTGTTATTTCTAAAAATATTATTTAAAATAGTTATAATCTATCAATTATGGAATAACTTATACTTCCCGTCTACAAAATTTCATCAAAGTCGCTTAAGTTTTTTTACTATTTCTGGAAGTATTTTATTTATTTTTAAGTGGAATATACAGATTATAATGCTTAAAACTAATCATAAATAACAAAATCATAAACTAATAAAGTTTTCCCAAGTATTATTACAAACTCTTATAGCCTATCAATTGACCAATGACATGATAGGCTTTTTGTGTACAAAGTTTTTGACTGAAATACCGACATACATACAGACAGAAAAAAAATTTAATGGCATATGCGTGATCAGCATGCTTTATGTAGTATGTCTATCGGAAAATTTGGGAAAAAAATTGCACGTATAGACGAAACTACAAATTTATTAATACATATAAGTAGAGGTTGGTTTGATCATGGGTCGTTAAAATGAGATAAAAAAGCATTGAACAAAACGTGTGTACAATTTTAAGGATCTCGTTAATTTTATCTGCGTTGACGTATAGCTGTGACAAAGCCGACACGGCTTCGAAACGGTCGCGGTGTCTATTATTTATCATATCCCATCAATTTATTCCGGTAACTGATGGATGAATGCGGGTGGCGCTACAGAGGAGGGTCGCGCAATTTACGTTGGATTTATTTGAACGTTTAAGCGTTACACATTACGTCGTGTTTTGGAAATTAATGTAATTAATATTTTCTGTATTTTTGTTACCTTCGAAAAATTTAAATTTGCCTGAAGAAGAAATAATATTTGAACCATCGTATTTTTTCCAACACCTTCTACACAAAATGATGTGAAGCTGACAGTCAGTCGTAATAACAAATATCTGCTAAAATAAATTTTCAGTGTAGGAAAACTTGGAAAGTAAAACATTATCTAAATACAAAATTTCAACCAAAACCTTAGTCCGTTTCCAAAAACCCTATTATTCTTTCAATAATCACAATCACAGTCTACGACCACTCTGTCAAGAGTGAAAAGACTAAGAAGACGAAGAAAGAAGAATCAAGCGGGGAGTTAGGGATCTGGTCACGTTCCCGACTCTCTTTTCGTTTGTCGCGTTTCGGTATCAGTCAGTGTTATATCCAGTTGCATTGCAGAGAGACGCATGCAGACCGGTATAAAAGCGACGACCGTCGATGTATCGCCAATTTTTGAGTGGTCACCGTTTTTTTTATTGTACTGTGTTTACCATTTGATCCAGTACAGCCACAAAATGGTTCACGCTGAAAAACTAGCGTCCAGAAAATCAACACTTAACATCGGGTTCGGTTTTATTTTAATATTTTTCTTATAACTTTACAAAACATTATCCAAGTTATTCTATATTAAATATCCCGAGCAATCAATTAACAATTTCAGAGTCTGAAAAATCACTTTCACCCCCGCGCCGCGCCGCTGTGTTACGTAGCGGCCTTTAATAGGATTTGGGAAGTTGTGACAACTGATATTTATTAGCACTCCCATATTGTTGTTAGTGATATATGTGCTCCCATTAAGGCACTACCTACCACCTGACATGGAATTTCATTTAAAGAAGGAGCGGCGGCCACATAGCCGTTCCACTTGCTAATTTTGCTACGGTATGAATCATGTTTATGAGACAGCCACATTTTTCTGCGTGTAGCCTTATGCTCTATAAAATTGATTTATTCGTTTATAATTTCAGTTAGTGAATTGCTTATTTACATGCCTCATTTTATTACGCTTTTATATTTCATAAGAAATTATAATTTGCATATGGGAATGATTAGCAATTGGAATTATTAATAATTAACAATTTAAACAAATCATTACCAAATGTATACATCCTATAACTATTTACATGTTCCTGATTAACATAAAGTTGATATAAATAAGTTTCAATAAAAAAAACCACATCTCTTTTGTAAATCATTGAATACATATAAAAATTATGTTCCAATAAATTAAGTGCCACTTCAACATAACAACACAGCATGGCTAAAAAATTATTATGTTTTAAATTTATTCAACCCCTTTTCAGAAAACTATAAGAATAATGTTACAATTATCACCACTTCGTGCGATCTAAATTTCCTTAATGTCAACATTAAGACACTATTATTTAGATAGTTGGTACTTAATAAATCATAAGTGAAATGAGCTCACTATTCATATGGTCACCAAACTGTGATCGTACTTGCAGAATCTCGTGTTTACACTACTCTATGATTCTCTTGCAGATTTCTTCCTTTTATCGACTGCTGTTTTCTCTTAGTGTCTATACCAGAACTGTCCTGGATCGGGACTCGGGTCGTTTATATACTCAACAAATAAAACGATGGTCAAAATCACTAGAATTGTCTTGAAATTTACTACATCGTTTAAAGAAGAGAAAGTGTGCTATGTTTAATGGTTATGCATTACCGAGGTAACCTTTGAATGTGTGTGATAACTGCGATGGCTTTTCGTACCTACGAATACAGATTCGATGTGTAGAATAGATTTTAGACGATTCTAGATATTTCGATAATAATATATTTTTTCTATTCAGGTCGTAACAATAAATATAATTATTTAACAGCACATCTAAATTCCGAATATTAGTTTTTCAGGTAAGTTCTAAACTTGATTAGTCATTTTTTTAAGATAAATTTACTTTAATTACTTGATGACTTGATCTGAGTCATAAAATTTGAGAATATAATATATGAATTACATTTAAACAAAATTAGTTCACAATTTTTACGTGATGCGTATATATGACGATACACATTTTTTAAATAATAGGTCCTTAAATATAAAATTAGCATTTTATATGGAAAAAGTAAAACATGTAAAAAAAATGTACATATAAAGTAAAAAAATTAAATTGTACATTTAAATCAATTGAAGTATGTACGTACCACTATTATATATGCACTTTAGCCATTTTATAGGTAGTTCATTTTATCTATTACTGAAAAAATGTAGAAGCGAGAATCAATAAAACCTTTGAAGGTGGTTTGGACAACCTCATTGGAATTTAATTTTTTCCCTTGCAAGAAATTTTCCAAATTCCGAAAAAAGTGGTAATCTGTTGGAGCAACGTCCGGGGAGTATGGTGAGCGTCGGAAACATTCCAATCACAGTTCCTTCTCTTCCTTGCTCTAGCGTTGTCCTGAAGCAGCAGTGGGCTAGAGAGATTGACCAGTCTTAGGTCTTTAACTGCTAGCTTGTCCACCATAGTTTGCAATTGTTAACAATACAGATCTGCCGTTATCGTCTGGCCAGATCTTAGGAAGCTTTAGTGTATTACACCAGCACTGGTCCACCAAATACTCACCAGTACCTTTTTCTCAGTCAACCTTCGCTTGGGACAGGATTTGGCCGGTTCTCCTGGGTTCAACCACTGTGATTAGCGTTTCCGATTGTTGTTATTGATCTATTTTTTATCACAAGTATCAATATGATTCAAAATTCCCTCGTTATTGTGACGATTGAGTAATGTAACGCAGCACTCAATACGTGTTTGTTGGTGTGCTTCATTCAATTCATGCGGTACCCATTTCTCGAGTTTTTTCACTTTTAAGTGAAATAAAATTATTTTATCCCTCACACCGAAGCCTGTCGATGGATCCGCTTCCACGATCACCTTTAATTCTTTATTATCAACTAAGGTCCTCTGCCGTCCGCGGGGTTTCTTTTGTAGGTCAAAACCAAAATCGTACCGTACTTTCTTTTACAGTACTTTTTCCATACACATCATTAATCCTTCGAGCTGTTTCTGCAGCGCTGATGCCACGGTGAAACTCATACTCTTAAATAACGCGATATTTTAAGTTATGCATTTTGTGATAAGAACGATGTCAAACACTAAATTTGAAATACATAATACACAAGTCCAAATTTGAAATAAATTTGAATTTGGAATTCCTAACCAAACCCCAGATATTTGAAATCAAAGTGGCCAGTTCAACCAAACGCCAATTTCATATGTAAGGACCTAGTATTGTTCCACTGCATAAGATTCTCGAGAGTCATAACATAATCCCAATTGGCAGACAATTTATCACAAAATATTAGTGTAATTCATAATCCTCTGGTGCGATTGATTGTACAAACTTTCGGACGTCACTCATTTTTCGACCCACATCATTCTGAATAAATGATATTTCGTACAATATCATTTTGTGGTATCCTCGCTGTTTCTTTGTTCGCATTTCCCCGTCGCGTCGTGTGATTCAACTTGGATTATAATATAACTTGTGTGACATATATTCTATAAGCGAAAGATACTTGGTACGAAAGGATTGGCTTTATGTATTTAGGTCAAGGGAATGTATTGATTTTTTTTCCTTAATAGTATATTTTCTGTTAATAAAACCCTGTATTAACCCAGTATTTGATATGGTTTGACATCCTAACCAATATTGTGCATTGATTTCATAGTTGTTTACCTCCATTACCTGCCTATTAAAATAAACTTATGTAAGAAAATATTTATTTTATTCATATTTACTCATTACTAATTTCGGACGTGACAGTAACAGTAACAGATAATACGATTAAAGTTAAAAATTAAATTATCTTACAGTTATTACGAATAAATTAATTTAATTATTAAGATACACTCGTAGGTTGAAGTGAAGAATTATTAGGTACCTAATTTTATTAGATATGTAAGGTTTTTATTATTTAATTAAGTATTTATTATTAAAAGGATTATTATTAGTATTGTAATATATGTATAGCTAAGTATAAAGTGAAACTTAGATTAAAGATTTGCTTTCATTTCTTTCGGCCGATAAAGACTGCAGTTGCTCTAGCAAGTCGAGTCTGAAGGACTATTTCTACTAGAATTATCATTAATTTAATATTAATTTATCTTTTACAGGAGCAGTCACACAAATCGTACCGTCCGCTGACGGTGCTTACCTTCAGATGGAACTACGCTGTCCACGGCCTCCAACCAGCTGGTTACCATTTAGTCAACCTATTGCTTCATGCTCTCGTTTCTCTACTTTACTACAGGTAATAATTACATCTCTATATTTATTATTTCTTATACGTGTATTTTATAATATTCTGTTCGACGCTTGGTCTCAATCATACCTGATAGAAAGTGAAGACGAGTCCGAGGATGGTACGCGGTTACTCAGTAAATGTTTTTGATATAAAAGATGTTTTCTGGCAAAAACTTATTTAACTTAATTCTTTATAAAAATGAATTATTCGAACATAATTTTAAAGCTTATGTTTCCTCCCTTTTGACAAAAAAGAGACGAATAGTTTAAAGATAATGTTTTCGTATAAAAAAAAAACTTTTTAATCATCATCAACAATAGAAACAACCATCAAGAGATGGCATTCCTAAATGTCTACTTAACTAACATGACAGCTGTCAAATTGTTTGTATTTTATGTGTGAAATATGCTAAAACGTAACCTAGTACCGTATTATTAACAAGGCATTGACCGGTAGTTTAGGTAATTCGTATATTTAAAATTATTAGTATCAGCAATGTTGGAGTTTTTGGTGGTATCTTAAGCTGCCATGTTGCTGTGTTTATATTAATTCATTGACTAAAGTTCATTGACCCTATATTATGTAATATTGGTGGCATTTTGCGTGATATAGTTTTATTATAGTGTAGATCTGTGAAGCAGATTAAAAATTTAAACTGGAAATATGCATTTGGAGTTACCATTCAAAATCCCTAGATAGTTCTAACAAGGGAGCCACCATCTTGTTAGACACCACTATGAATATTAAAAAATAGCTCTAGATTAGACTAAAAGTATTGACACTGGCAAGTGCTTCTGCGGCGCCAAAACAAAAAGACGATCACCTATAATTAATATCTGAATGAGAGGAACGCTTTAATAAAATGTTTTTTATGCATTACATAATTTCTTTGGTGCATTTAATTTTTAAATTTAATTCCGAGATACTTTTTTAATGCTCATTTAATAGAATGTTAGGCGTATAAATTTACTTCCAATTCATATTGAATAGAGTAATAGAAGAAAATATAAATACATTTAGGATTATTATAGTTCTTTGATCATTTCGAGGATAATACAATATATAAGAACTATTTTCATCTTGAGCAGTGCCAAAAGGTCAACGACTTTCATCAAGGAAATGGCATCGGGAACTCAAAGGGATTGGGTATCTAAATTGGACCAGATTATTTAGATATATTGTGCTACACATTAAATCAACGAAGGTTTGGATATTATATCAATGTATTGTAATAATTGTACTAAAGCATCATACTCTTATTAGGTACTTACGGAGTGAATAAAGACTTGCTTATTCATCATACCATTCGTGGTAGTAATACTATGGTTAAGACTCAGTACGTAGTAACGAATTTTTCGGGTTTTTCATACATTTATTCATCTTAATTCAAAATTTAATAACAAAACTAATCATGTGACGGTAAAACATCTTGAGGAAAACTGAACATCTCAGAAATGTTCTCGTAGTGAAAAAAAAAACAATTATTTTCTCTACAATTGAAATCGCCAATACATACTCGTAGTGGACTGACGTTGTTTAAACCCGTAACTTTTCTCAGACTTGGCCCAATAGTGGAATATTTACCTTCTGGTTATGTTATGTGGGCTCCACTTGTCCGCACTTAGATTCTTTCTAGGTCCATTGTGCGTAGATATTCCGGCCGGCTATTCCAGCCAGCCCAACTCCGACCAGAAGCACAGAAGCCTCCTGGGGCATTCACAGGCTTCTCGAAGTGACCTCGGGTTTTTGAGGGTTTTCGCCCGTTGGGTTGCAACTCTCGCGCATTTCAGGACTACGTGGGTAGCGGTTTCTTCGCCCTCCATGCATGCTCTGCACATGGGACTGTCAGTGACACCTAGAACATAAAGGTGTTTGTTAAGTGAACAATGGCCAGTTATAGTGCCTACCATAACACGTAGATCACTTGTATTAAGACCAAGAAGTCGCCGCGGCAATCGCGGTTCAGGGATGGGCAGTGTCTCCCTCGACTGTCTACAGTCACTGGCTGTTGTCCATTGATCTTTATGTGATTCTTTTGTTCTTGGACGCAGCCACGAGCGAATCTGACTGAACGGCAGAGGCAATATGGGTAGAGGACCCAACCGCAGAGTGCTGGAACCTCTCTTTGCCAGTTCATCTCCTGCGTCATTGCCCAGTGATCCGCTGTGTTCTTTAATCCACTGTAGGGTTACTTTGTTGTTAGTTGTTAACCTTTTCCAGTACTTTGTGACACTCATTATAAGCCCAGAGTCGTGTATCTTACTCTCCAGAGCTCGTAAGACTGCAGTGCTGTCGGAGAGAATTCTTATATTGTGGTTCTCTATTTTCCTGTTCAGCACTGCGTTTGCCGCCTCAGTAATGGCTACACATTCACATTGGAAGATGGAACTGTGTGGCCCTAAGGCTATTGATATTTTAATGTTTAGATCACAGGAAAATACCCCGGCGCCTGTTCCTGTATCAGTTTTTGAACCATCTGTATATATGCGAACCTCGTTTATGCCGGATTGGTCCTGTTTTTCTTCGCATAGTTCTATCGAGTAGTTTCTGTTCAAAATATGTTTCTTTAGGATCATATCACACGGAGAGCCTAACAGAGGCTCGTACCTGATAGCCTCCTTTAAAAATGTTGTGTGTGGTCCATTCGGATTGCCCCACAGTCCCAGATTTGTCATTCGTATTGATGATACCGCGGCCTCCTATTGTATAAACAGATATAAGGGTGGCATGCCGAGAATGACTTCCAGGGGTGTTGTTGGCGTGGTGCGCATGCAGCCGGTTATAGCTGAGCAAGCCAATCGTTGGAATTGCTGCAGCTTTCGTCTGACTGTGCTTAGTTCGGTCCTAGGCCACCAAACCACTGCACCATAGGTAACGGTCGGTCGAATTACGGTAGTATAAAGCCAGTGGGTAATCTTTGGAGATAGACCCCATTTCTTGCCCAGTAAACTTTTACATTGCCAGAATGTAATGCAAGCCTTATTTAGTTTGTTCTCCAGGTGTTTATTCCACAGTAGCTTGCTGTCTAAAATTACGCCTAGGTATTTGACTTCAGCTACTAGTGCTAGGTCAGTGCCGAATAACTTTGGTAAAACAAAGTTACTCAATTTGCGTTTGTTAGTGAACAACACTAGTTCTGTTTTCGACGGATTAACAGTGAGTTCCTGTTTTTTACACCAGTTTTCTACTATGCGGAAGGCACCCCTCATCAGATCGCAGAGTGTGCCTTCATGTGACCCACTGAGTAGAATTGCTAGATCATCAGCATAGCCTACAATATAATAACTGTTTTTGTTCAGGTCAGTGATGAGTTCATTTACAACCAAATTCCAGAGTAGTGGCGAGAGTACTCCCCCCTGGGGCACTCCCCAACCGCAATACCTCTGGTGGTTGTATTCACCGTAACCTGAACCGCTCTATATCGAAGCATGTTATCAATCCAACTTCTGAGCGTTGGATTTACTCCATGTCTTGAAAGGGCATGGCTGATGCTGTTAAAAGTTGTTTTCTCAAAGGCCCCTTCAATATCAATGAAAGAGCATATTCAATAGAGACTACGTTATGTAATGCAGATTCTGTTGATTTACCTACAATATAGGCATGTTGTTGGTAGTGAAGTGGTTTGCCCATATGGATGTTATACTTTATTTCCCTATCACAGAGTATCTCTAGGGTTTTTAAAATAAAGGACGTGAGACTAATGGGTCTGAATGATTTTGTCTGTGTATAGTCACTTCTGCCTGGTTTGGGTATAAATACTACCTTTACCTCCCTCCACTGTTTGGGTGTGTATCGAAAGGCAATGCAGCCCTGGAAAATTATTAGCAGGTGTGCTGCAATTGCCTTATCGCACCATCTTAAAAGCCCGGGGAAGATACCATCGAAACCCGGTGCTTTATATGGAAGGAAGCTGTTTATTGCCCACAATAACTTATCTTGTTGGATAATGTTATGGGCAGTTATCCAATCCGGTTCCATGCGCTCTCCTACCGAACCGTCGCTCCAGCATTGGTCGGCACTCAGTAGACAACCCGGGAAGTGGGTTTGGAGAAGGAATTCACATGTCTCTACATCGGATTTCGTGTAGGTGTTGTCAGGTTTCTTAAGTGACCTCAATGATCGGTTGGGCTCGCCTGCGAGTATATTTTTGACTCTGGCTGCCTGACTGTTTGATTCAATGTTAGTACATAAGCTTCGCCACAACTCGCGTTTGCGTTGACGTATATGGTATTTAAATTGGCGTTGTATCTCCTTGTAAGCATTCCAGTCTTGTTCTTTCCTGAAGTTCTTCGCATGGTTAAAAAGTTTTCGAACTTTGGTACGTAAGCGCTCAAGTTCGGGGCCCCACCAGCCGTCCCTCCTTTTAGCATTGGAGGATTGCTTTGTAAGAGGGCACGTTTTTTCGTAACACTCTATTAATGTTGATGTAAGTTTATTTAGATGGATTTCTATACCTTCCGTATCAGTGTACGGTGGTGGGTTTCCGTACTTATTTAATTCCATCTCCACCAGCTTTTTGTATGAGACGCGATCGGTCTTACGTGGATTGCGACTCGGTTCTGGTGAAGGCACGTCTACATATAGGTTATATTCAATCTATCTATGATCGGAACAGGAAACCTCATTGGATACTCGCCAATCCTTAATGAAGTTTGATGCCCTTTCCGATGCGAAAGTAACGTCTATGATGGTTTGAGCCCTCGAAGTGACAAAGGTCGGTTCCGAACCTATGTTCATGATTTGAAAGTCAGTAGAGAATAGAAAGTTTATAAGTTGTTCACCTCTCAGGTTTGAGGTGTCACAACCTTCCCCTTCGCAGTGTTGAATCAGGGCAGCCAGCTCTAGCGTTGGGACCTCAGCATCACCCGGCAGGTAGGCAGATGCGAGGACCAACTCTGGTAGCTGGTTGCTCATTCCACCCCCGAGACTAATAACAGTCAGATCTCTGGAACAGAATTAATTGATTAGTACAGTCGTTAGATTTCTTGGCACATAGACACAAGTGCGTGGATTACTTACAGTTGTGTCCAGAAGGATCTTACCACCGATGTTAGAGATACCACAAATCCTGTCCTTCCTGATCCGCGGCTCCTGAATCAGGGCGATGGTCTCGTTATTCACCTCCAGCTGCCGACGCAGGGTAGCCGCCGCGAGTTGCTTGTGCTGGAGGTTGGTCTGTATTACCTTAATGGTGGGTCAGGGATGATTTAAGGAAGCCATCAGTATCTAATGATCCCTCAGATCCCCCCTCACAGTCCCTCAGTCCCCAGCTCTGCGAGGTTTCCTGCCTACCAATGCAAGTGGTAGCCTCACTCTCCGGCGCGCCACTGCTGGCACTCCTGGAGGATGCTGCGGCGACAACTTCGCATAGCCTAATGGCCGTGCTGATGCGTCGCGCTTGAGGAACTGTGGTATTATTGTTATTATTAGATCTTGTCTACTGAATGGGTTTTAACAAATTTCACATTTCATATAACGTAGCTTATGCGGTGTTTATATACAGCTTACAATATAAAACTAACCTAACTCTTTTAGTTATTCTCTCTACCATGGATTACCAAATTTTCACTCGTCTAGCTCACGTCGTAATAATCGTCAATAATGTATTATATTATACTAGCGACCTGCACCATCTTCGCACGGGTACAATTTACAAAGTTTACAAAGTGGTGTAATTTTTTTATAAACCTGATTAATGGTTTAACACTTTCATATTGATAGTTCGTAATTGCCTTATTAGCCGAGTGGTCCTAAACGCGGCTGCTATGCTCGAGGTCTTAGGTTCGATTCCCAAGTTGCGCAAAGTGTTATTGGGGTTTTCTATGAAATTCTTTGACTTTGTGCCTGGTTAATGGACAATAGACTCGCCCCCTATTACATGAGACCTAAAACATGACGAACTGTGGGCGAACACACCTCTGCCTAACACTTCGGGGATATAGGCATGATGGTACGTTATGTAACTTCATATATTTACGAATAGTGCGCTTAGATCGCGACGCACAATTCATCATAGGCGAGGAATGCCGGCCAACCGACCGCGATTGGTTTTGCTGAGAGAGATTTTTTAGATTTCGTGTAATTTTGAATTCGTGATACCTTCTATACAGTATTCATTTAAATGGAAAACTGTAAAGGACAAATATATTCTACATTAATTGTCCATGTTAACTAACAAACTTATCTGGATAAAGATTAATACTGAATTGGAGACAATAGCTTCGCAAATAATGTAATATTTTTAATTATTATGTTGAAGATAAAAATGGTTACTGTGAGTCAACCTTAGGAGATACATATGCTATCGCGCATTTTTCTCTAGCTTTTTTGAGGAACTACAATTCATTAGAACATTATTTTGATGTATCTGATAAGGTTTAGCCAGTGTAAGTCATGTAAGCGCCCGAAAATCATTTTTTGACAACTTGATAACAAATAATTGAATTTTCTCTGCTATAAAAAAACTTAATTGGAATGTATTGTATATATAAACCTTCCGTAAAAAATTATCTAAATGTTACTGAGAACCGCATTAAATCCGTTACGTAGTTTAAAAGATCTAAGCGTACATATGGACAGACAGCGGGAAGTGACTTTACTTTATACTATTTATAGATATAGATTGACTGTTCAAAAATAAGAAGTATTTTATTACAATACAGCTATTAACGTAAAAACTAAACAAAGATTGACGTGTATTTAACGGTAAGTACCTACTCTACACTCGTAAACATTCCAGGATGGATAGAGTCGCAATCAAAAGTAATCATTGAAATATAAACGGAATTCAATTAATACGGCCGAGTAACGATTAACAAGAAGATAAGTGTCATTTATTTACGTTAATTGGAATTAAAAATTGTGAAATTCCAATACGAAGAGGGTTTCGTCGTTAACGATTAATTGTTAATTAAATGGCGAAAGTTTTAATTGTTAGTAGTCAATAATCTAGTGATCTGAAACGGAGTCCGCGCAGGTCATTGAATTATTCAGTACAGTGACGCCTTGGCTCTAAAATCACGTTATTTTCGTGCACGTTTAGGACGCTTCTAGTTTATTTTTAATAATCTATATAATATCCGTTTCGCACCTTCCATTGATAAATTCATAAATAATGAGACAATATTATAGCATGATAAATCTGCCTTTTTATTACAAATTGTACACGACATTTGCTATAAATTTGAAATACACCCTTATGCAAACATTTATTTGCAAACATGATATGTATTTAATATTAATGTTAAAATTTAACTACAAATATAGTTCCACTAGTGATTTCTTAAACTAATTTATTTTATCAAGAATTATATCTTGGTGAACATAACATTAATTATAAAGACTGCACATTCGAAATAAGGAATTATTTTTCGATTCATTGTTATTGGCTGGTAGTATGTGAAATAGTTGAGGTACTCGCACCAGACGAGTTGGTATCACTACGCTATAATTAAAATTTACCATTTTCATCACAAATGTTAAGTTTTAGATAGTGTCCACTGCTAAAAATCCCGTTTGCCAGTACTAATTACAGTCAAAATGCCTTTATAATACTTATGTAGTTCTAGAGGCCCAGCGCACTGTCTTTTCGACCTTGGATATCACTTCTGTACCAGCATACACACAAAAGAATACTGTAAACACAAAGCGATACTTAAACTTTATTTAATTATTCGGATTTGCATATATTAACCTTCTATATATAACCTAATCTAATACATAACCTATATCTAATATATAACCTTCCTCAATACATTAGCTATTAAATATAAAAATAATTTAACAAACATTAACAACTACTTTATTATTTCTTTTTTAACCCCTGACGCAAAAAGAGGCGTGTCATAATTTTAACGGATGTATTTGTGTGCCTGTCTGTGGTATCGTGGCTCACAAGCGGCTGAACTGATTTTGATCTAGTTTATTATTCATTTGAGAGGTGACTGGTGAAAATCTGTTCAACCGTTTAAAAATTACTAGCTCTTTTATACTTGATAATCAGATGTGAGCATCTTCTACATGTATTATTGAGTCCGGACTTGGTATTTTGTTACTTCAATGTTATTAGTAAAACCTTGACCTGATGGTACAGCGTCTTCTGGGATATGTATGATACTTAACTCTTCCCCAACTTACAGCAGAGATATTATATTTGGGCTTGTTGAATATTCTTAATAAATAGATTATTTATGTAGGGGATTTATTAAATTTCCAATTTACCTTGTATAATGTTGTATTAGACTACAATATTCCTAAAATTATTAAATAAATTAATGCAAAAATGAAAGCGAAATTAGTCATATAATAAGTTTAACAACAAACCGAATATATTGCCAATAAATTCATATATACGATTTGGGTCACCCGCGCGTCCCGTTGGCAACAAATAGGGAAAAGCAAACTGCTCGAGTTAAGCTAGTTTTAATCAGACATCGCCCGCCCGATCCCCTTAGTTACTGCTAATTACGGATACTTGCTGTGTCCACCATCAACTTAGCCCGGATTATTCTCAATATCCAATTTGCCAACTTAATCTTATTACGGATTTTCGAACTCTCATTTTTGTTTACAAAGTTCAGTAGCTACTAGAAGACGATTATATTAAATCTATAAAACATAAAAATGGGATCATTGTAGATTTAAAAATATGCTCTAATGAAATATAACACGTAATATTGCTTAAACGTTCCCGTTTGACTTATCTGATCTATAAACATATGATTATTATGATATGAAAATATTTGTTATTAATGATTAGTCTCCACTGCGCTCCAACAGTGTCATTCAATAAGTCAATACAGTCAGTGTCATTCCAACAACTCTATGACGTTGGCATGAAGTGTAATTATTAAATAATCCAAAAATAATGCTAGTATGCGTAGTGAAACTATGTAAAAACAACTACAATAAATAAAATATATTCTAAGTATAGTATTATAAACTCATAACTTTAACGTAAACCAAAAAATATTAAATCATCTTCTCCACTTGTTAAGATTTTTATTATTCTGTTAGATACTGAGTATATTTTTATATATGAATTGATTATTATAACATTTTTTTACCAACTTCAGAAAAAAAAATCGTTAGAGCCGTTTCCGAGAAACTAATTATATATTTAAATAAATATATAATTGCATACTTAATATAATACGATTTATATGTGTAAACTTATATTAAGCCAGATGTTACACATCATATGCGACGCGACTACTTTGAGGCTCGCTCGTTTTTTTAAATTTAATTATATTAGTCAACACTTCCATCCATCGGCTTAATTACTAGCTACATTATTTTAATTATTATGTTAGGGTAAAGTTAAGAAGTTCATAACACTATTTTGTCACGCACTTATGCATCATTGCAAATAGTTAGTCACACTCCGATATTAAGTTGCCGCATTCTAGGAGCTATTGTTCTTTGGTAGAGCGGTATCTAGTATTATTTTTGTTGTTAGCAATTATATGTGACACCTTCTGTATTACCGACCCCATTTGTATCACTGTGCTATATTTTGCTTTGAATTTAAACAGAATAATTAAAAATTAACCATTAATTATCAAGTCACATTGAGAAGAAAAACGCTTAAAAACATCGTAGTAATAAATCCTTTCAAATTTAAATTAATATTATAAACAATTATCGCAAAGTACTTCGATTATATAAAATGAAGATTGATCTTAACGAAAATTTCAAAGAGACAAGTCAAGTAAAAGCATTAAATGAACAAGGTTTTTCTTACACAAGACTTAAGCAAAAAGTATTAAAATCATCGAGAAAATAAATTTATAAGATTGTTTCTTACAAAATGTTGACTTAACTTTTGAAATTGTTTTATTTAAGACTTGTTGTGCCCCACGGTTTCACCCGTTCTAATTTTATCCAACAAACATCGCGTCGCACCGCCAACCCACCCGTGTAGCTTACAGTATAATCATAGACTGGAGGCGAGTGTTAAATTATTTTAATTTTCCATTATCTCCTAAACTATGTGTCCAACTAACATGCTATATAGGGCAAAGTTTAATTTCATAAAATTGTCTTTATGATGAAGTAAATTTGTTTGTAAGGATTAATATGCCATGCCTTAAAAAATGCTCATAAATCAAGCCACGCCGTCTGTTGCACGCTGTTTTCATGTTTGGTGGGTTTTGAAAGAGGTGGAGACCTAATAAGACCTCTTATATTAGATTTGAGTTCTCCGCCTGTCCAGATGTTTTGCGAACCCGTCCCAGTGAAGGCGCAGCGTGCCCTTGATGGGTCCTTAGCCGTCGCAAAACTGAATTAGTGGAGGAGGCGGCTATCGTTTAGAGTTGGCGATCGCCAAACCCTGGTATGGGAAGTATTTACTTATTGGCGTCCAGGTTCCAGGAACTCGGGGAGATGGCCCGACTATATGGTATATGGCCTACAGGTATTTTTTAAAAGTATCTACAGGTATCTATCAGTCGCCAAGGAGGAGGGCTAGGAGAAGCTCTTGAGGACGCTGAAGAAAAATCCATGGGGCGCCCGTATCAAACGGCCAGGAATAAATTCCGGTGCTATGCGCCCCCATTGATTGAGATTCTACAATCGGAAGTCCTACATAGGGTTGTGGGAAAGTTGTTCCCTAGCCTGAGACTGAGGAAGAGATAGATCTGGTGACAGAGTGCCTCCGCACTAAGAGGTGAGCGCCTGGCTCAGATTGGTTTCCAGGCCAAGTTCTGGGGCTGATGCTAGAACATCTAAGCCGTCGAAAGAAAGGAGGCTAAACCTTCTCGCGAACGAGGCCCTTCCCCCGGACTGTCCGTCTACATATCGGTTCCTTGTGTTACTGGATAACACGGTGAAGTTATTAGTAAGAATTGTGCCTTCCCGTGTCACCTGGCATATAAGGGAATTGGGTCGGAAGAGCAGTTTAAGTTCAAGATTGGATGTTCAAGAGTTCATATCCTGACAACCCTAAATAAGCTGTCTATGGAGACAACCAAGAGGAAATGGTTGTTGGCAGTGTCATTAGACATTGCCAATGCTTTCAATAGCTTGCCGTATGGAGTCATACTAGAGGCGCTCCAGTATTATGGAATACCCCTGTAACTGCAGAAGCTATTGAACAGGAGGTTTTCTTTCATGGACAGTCAGGGTGTTTAGATTCAACGTCGGTTAGAGTGCGGAGTTCCACAAGGGTCGGTGTTGGGGCTGCTTCTGTGGAACTTGGGCTAAGACTGGGTGCTCCGAGCTACACTTCCTACGGAAGTGCGCATCATTTGCTACGCGGATGATACCCTAGTCGTAGCCCTGTTCACGAATAAAGAGGATTGCGTCGACACTTCTCTACCCGCTGTGATAGCTGGAGGTGGCGGTACTCGCCACCGTTTACTAGTATACGGTGGTGAGGAAGGAGAGCGGAGAGGTTTTCAAGATAAAGATGAGTGCTATGTACGTTATACCGTAGACGCCGTCCTCGGTCAGTTGGTTCAAAGGGAGAAGGGCTCTCTGACGTTTCGTTTGGTGGCCATAGATTTTACGCTCAACTCTTTCGAAGTGTGCTGCTTGGGATGGGCAGCGCCGCGGTGGTAGAGGTAGATCTCTCACTGCCGAGCGTGTTGAGAGCCATGTTGCGAGGACGTGATGTCGTAGAAGGAGACCGCGCGGAGGGCTCGCGGAGAGGATCCTCATAGCGGTCCTCTCCGCTGTAGATGAATGGGTGTTAGGAGGGGGCGTTTTGCTCGTCTTCTTCCGCCCTAGCCAAACCAGGAGAGACGGGGGTGGGGCGTTTTCCCATTGCACTGGTTCTGCGGACGGGGAGACAATTACGGTTGTACCGAACTGTCTCTTGTAGGCCAAGGCCCGAAATTTAACCAGACCGGCCACCGGGACAACGCGGCTTAATGCTACTAGCGGTCCCGCGCCGTCCCTTTACGGCAGTGGATGGAACACCGTGAAGTTTTAGTGAGTAGGGTTTCTCCACGTTGAGAAAATAAAAGGAGTTGACTTGTTACAAATCGTCATGTAAAGAAAAAGCGTTATGCCCCCTCCATACGACTGTGTGTGTGTGTGCGTGCGAGTATCGAGATTCGAGCAAACATGAGCATTTTGCGAGGCTGTTTGTATAACAACAAAACCTTGCACTTTAGGCGGGCCCTTCAAAGTGTTCTCGCGACATAGGAACGCGTTCAGTAATTTAATGTTTTATCAGTTATTTTATTTAGTACATAAATAACTGATTTTTAAATAATACTTATTTTATTTTTTGTAACCTCGTACCTGACTGACTACACTTCCCTTAACGCACACTTTTTTTTGTACTATTACGATAAAGTTGCAGCACTGTGCCTAATGATATTCACAGTAAATTCTAATACAACGGTGACCACCGAGAGATCTGCAGTCCGCCAAACCTCTTGGCAAACGCGACAAATCAAAATAGAGTAAATGTGACGGGCTTATTACCTACCATATGCATATTTTTCGCGATTCAGTCGCAAACGTTAATATAGATATTCTTGTTGAATATAATTATTTTGGAACTACTAAAATATTTTTAATAAATACTCTAAACTAAAAAGACGAGAATGCATAAGTTCATCAAAGCTTACTGAACTTTAGACAAGCTGCAAGCAATCAAAATTTAAAGATAGAATAATGTAGCTCTTAAAAATATTCCATTTTCAAACAAGAGTCGCGTTCGCAAAATATTACTTTATGAAAACTTAAAGCTACGAAACAAGGTTTGTTATTAACACGTTGTATTACAGGGGAAAAAAACTAACAATTTAACGCCCACAGCTCCGAAAATATAATAAATTCGTAAGCCGGAGTTAAGGAATGGGCAAACAACAGAATTACGAAAGACACGAAAGCCATTCATAACGTAATGAAGCGAAATACCCTACAAAGAGAGAGTCGGTACAAAACTTTTTACCGCAGAGTTAAATTAGTTTTTCATAGCGCTCTTAGAGCGCTGCCTATGTCATAACTCCGCCCTTAATTACCCCAACCTTTTGTCTTATCTTCGTGTGAGTAATTAATTACTGAATATAATTAATTAATTTACTCATAATGGAAGAGTATCGTTGTTGTGAAAATAATAATGCCATTTGTTAATTATACACCCTTGGGTGCGTTATAATGCGGATGCGGTGACCTTGATGAGCAATATTTACAAATTATTACTATAATAATAATATAACATAACATGCTATTACGCCTTTATCCCCAAAGGGTTAGGCAGAGGTGTACTAATGTACACCCACAGTTCACCAGATATATTTTTAGGTCCCATGTAATTAGGGGGCGAGCCTATATAAATTAAATATATTAATTATAATTTATATTATTATAGTATTTTTAAGTTATGTATATATGTATATTACTTCGCATTTAGTAGAGGATAAAATTGAGAGTAGTTCGACAAGTCCGCAAGTGCGAAATGATGAAGCTAAATGATTTGTGATGATAATTTGTCTTCTTTCTATTACTGATAGGTGGTGTACAAATCATAATGCACTACAAAGGTTTCCTATTATCTATACATTGTATTTGAGATATATTATGCCCGTTAAATTTTATAAAAACTAAACTTTAAACTAAACTCTATTATTCCTTTATTGACAACTTTCAACTCGGAACCTGTTTCAATCGAGCGAAAGTAACAAAAGAAAAAATACATCAAATGTATTAAAATATACACATTTCTCATGACCTTGCTAATTT
Source organism: Saturnia japonica (assembly GCA_033032175.1). Lineage (NCBI taxonomy): Eukaryota > Metazoa > Arthropoda > Insecta > Lepidoptera > Saturniidae > Saturnia > Saturnia japonica. Next base: position 224,115 of record CM065320.1, on the reverse strand, counting down.
AACTACATTGTAATCATATTAATGTAAGTAGGTATTGCTCGTGGGCGTGATTTAATTCGGAAACAGATCGGCAATGAATACGTTGTGTCGACTTGATTGATTGTGTTGTGGTTAAGCGGAACGTTCGCAGGCACACAACAAGTCTATATGTATTTATTGCCCATTAGCCTTATATCTTGTTATATACAAGTAAATACTTACCCACATGTGTAATATTATGTATTAAGGGCATTCATATATAACGAAAATATGTTTACTTTGTAATCTATTTATTATTTAGTTCTTTGTTATCTATGTAAAATAATCATTAGTAATTCTTCAAAATAAATTGTTCACCAATAGATATAACATCAAAAGTCTATGTAGTATAAGTTTTGATACTTTTAAATACTATCAAACGATTCGTTGCCTATCCTATACATACATGTTATACATCTTCTGGCAGAAATATACGAGCACCAAAATTTACAACAATGAAAATCAAAACCTTTGAGAGTTTTTTAAAGTATCAAAACTTCTAACTATGGCCTAACGTTAACGTAATCTATACATATACACAATAAAATTTATAAAATAATGCTACACATTTCTTAGATATTATGATTAATCATCAAAACTTATGCAAACAGAATTTGTATATGATGATATAGTTAACGGTTCGTTAGGTTGTTGACATGAACTCACTCGGTTTTCAGCGAGGCATCGTTGCAAACTCGGCCCGCTCGGATACGCGCTGTCAAAAATTTAAGTGCAAAGTCCGAACTAGATGGTGTACACGCCGCTAACAGGCTCGAAACTTTATCGTTGGACGTTTTAATATATCTAAAACATTTTAATAAAATGATGGTAATCGTGAATGTTCTATAACCTCCAATTTCCTAAATGCAATTTTTTAACTTACTGCAACTTATACTTCTTATAGTTGTTTATAAAAATTTTACGATTAAGTAAAAATTTTCTGGGTGGTTCTGATTGTGTTTCCAACTAGATTGCGGGAATTTTTCGCATTTTACGTGATGTAGTTTGGTTATTGTGCAAAAGTGAAGTAAATTATAAGTAATAATTGGGAACATGCTGACACAATAACTCCCTGAAATTTTTGACAATGGAGCCGCCGTCCTGTTCAAACTATGTTTGAATATTACCATAATTTAACATACCATCACGCCTGTATTCCCAAAGCGTTAGGCAAAGGTGTTCTAAATGTATACCCACAGTTCGTTTGTATGTTTTAGGTCCCATATAGAGGGCGAGGCTATTGCCATTAATCGGGCACAAAGCCAAACTCTGAGCTGCTACTGAGAATTTCATAGAAAAACCCAATAACACTTTGTTCGACCTGGGAATCGAATCCAGGACCTCGAGCATAGCAGTCGCGCTTACAACCACTACCACTACTATATACTAGGTATAATGATGATGTATAATGAGTTTTAAGTATTGCAAGACAATAACAATTGGATTAATATTGTTAAACCCGTGGGTATTAAAAATGTCGTTGATTGATGTGATTCCACACAGTTACAAATTACACGAATTCACAACACTGTTATTTATTACACTGTGGTTTCGCTTCCTTTTATCGCTTTATTATTTCAAAACTGAACTGCTTGGTGCCGCGCCTGAGTCGCTTATATACCTACACTAAACGATCGCAGAAACATCGTGAGGCGTCGCGACTTTTCTTGATGTTTAGTTTCAATGTCTACTCGATGATGTAATCGAGGCGATAAGCCCTATACATATGTGAGTAAACTGCGATGTTTACACACACGTGTGCCGCGGCTATTTACGACGCGAACATTATTTCGATGTTCTGAGAAATATCTAGTTGCTTCGAGATATTTCGGGAACAGGATTTTCTCTATCTTTTCAATCGGGTTGTAACAGGTTGTAACAATATTCTATATACGTGACTTTGACACAATTATGTAAGAACAAAATTGCCATTCAATAAAAATAAGAAGAAGACTAGATCGCGATCACTATACACCCGGTGTATATCCAGAAATCAAGCGGCGTGGTAGGGATTTGTACCCAACTGGGTCGCGACCACCATGTACGTGGTGATAAACCACCAAACCACCAATCGCCACTACTTTACCATGCTACTATTAAAAAAAACTGTTATTGACACTTATACAGTTTTAAAAACTTCAGCATAGTTTATAGAAAAAAATGCAATGTAAACTATGATAATATTTTTTCATCGTTCATTAAACCGCTAGCTTCAATTACGAGATTGTTTCTCGGCAACGAGACCTTTTTCTAAACTGTTCTGTATTATTTACAAGAATATTTCCACTTTATTCCCCTGTTTAGTATGAAAAATGATAATGATAGCTAGCGCGCTAATAACGTAGACGCCGTTCAAGATTGCTTATCAGTTTTGCTGTTTCAAACAAAAAGTTGTTGTTTACGTTTTGTAACCTTTTGCGCGGCTTGAATAAACAAATATCATTATAATATACTAGCTGTACTCCTAGGCTTCAGCTGTGTTAAATTTATTCGAAAAACTGTCCACCGCGTCACTGCCAGCGTACCCGTTTATCTTACTGTTGTTCTCACTTCCCGTACTTGCTTACAGCTAGCCAGATCGCTTGACGTTTATTATTACTGCTCCGCTCCTTAGGGCCACAGCGTAAAGTTATATAGCCTATTACATTTATGAATAAATAGGTTATAAAATCCAAAAATAATTTTACAAATTTCACTAGTAGTTCTAAAGATTAGTACATTCAAACAAACAATCTCTTGAGCTGTATAATATTTTTTTACTTTAGTGAAGATTATACATAGTACTTTGCCAAAGATTTAATTTGCTATTTTTTCTGATTATATTATATTCTCACGAGTACAGTATGAGAGACGGTAAATAGTAACGAAGAGGTTAGATGACAAATCTAGAGTTAATTTTACAGGTGTATAGAAATATAAAAATTGTATTAATTAATTAATTTTAAGTAAAATATATAAGAAAAAAAAAATTTATCAATATAAATAAAATGAGGTTTGCTATTGTGCGCGCATCACGCAAACACAACTGGATAGATTTTGATCAATTTTTGTTTTTTTGTTTTACTACTTAGATACTTGCCCTTATCAATTAAAAAAAAACACGTTATCTTCGTAATCAATAGTTAGTCGAAGGAAGCCGCGGCCACAGCTAGTATATTATAATAGTAATGGTTGCTTTTAACATTGTAAATTCGTTGGAAAAGCGCTTATCAGTCAAAAGATAACGAGCGCTACAACTCTAACAAGTGCTACGATACCGCTACGTTTATGCTACATAGATACATTCACTCACTGAAGCCAAATCAGCTTATAGATATAGAATATTATGGTCTATGCATGGTTACGGGTTAGCAAATCGATCGTCTGCATGATAAAACTTAGATAATGTATAAAAATACGCAATAATTTCATAATAATAAAAGCAAGTTTCATGAAAATTCAAAAAGCACTTTAAAATATGAAAAAGTCTTTATTTTAAAACTTTTATGATCCAAAGTAGCTTGTTTTCTTAATACTTAAATACACTCTGTTAACTTATTTGCCATTAGGTATCATTTGTAAGTACAATATTCAACTAGAAATGTTATGGTGTTATATTTAATAAATATGAACTTGCAACTTAATTATTTACTAAAAATACTTTGTTCATTTCAAATTTTGTATTTAGATTCAGAATTTTAGAACTTAAGATTCTTTGCTAGCTAAAATAGTATTATTCTATTAAAATCAACCTTAACTTACAAATAAAACATGTCGTCATGGAGACGTAATAATGGAGTTTTCATGTTTGTTATTATACTAAAAATATATTCGTATATAGATGTTTCATTTGTTATAATTATAGTAGACTTACTATATATAGCTAAAGTTCTCGCTTATCATCATGTACCAACGAATTTTTTGGACTTCACATGCTTTCAAAAATGTTAATTAATATTATTTCTAAGTCCCAGTGTTTTGATTCATAGTAAAAGTCACTTTAACCATGAATCAGATTAACTATACTTAAAATAGTAACCAATAGTTATAGTCCAAGCCGAGCGTTTTAATTTTCATACAATTGTCACATATTTGACAATTGGTTGTCTTATCTATGAGTCAAAAAACGCATTGGCCATGATTTTAACCATTTGGTACAAAATCTGACTATTTGTCGAGTTAAATACGAATCAAAAAAAGTTGGCCATTGCAGGGAAGAAGAACCGTGAGGAAATCTGAATACTCGAAATATGTTTTGTAGTTACACAGATGATAACTTCGAAGTGGCGTTGGAAACGGTTGAAAGTACTCTACCTACTTATAAGAAGAAAACGATATAATATTTATCATTGAAAATTATTATAGTTAAAAGGAATATATTAAAACTGCTTTAATCAGAATTCTAAGGCTCCAATAATGTACTCCAATACTTGCTTACGATATTTTTCATTACACATCCACGCTACGTGACGAATCTAAATTCAAATGAAACGTTGATCAATTTTTTTTGTATTTTATATTGTCAAATTATATCTTCGGGATCAACCCAATTTTTTTCAGAGTGTAAAATAAGGATTACAAACGATTTATTCTACATCGTGAATGTTTCACTCTTCATTTTATATGTAAATTAGTTACATTCGTATTCATAACATGATTTGTCTGTACCATTCGATGTGTGAAATGAGTAAGTATTTTAAATCCAGTAAAAATATAATGCATTATGTGGCTTATCTCAACAAGATTTTAAAATACCTTTAAAACATGTATGGATTTCGTTAAACTCTCCTTTCCAAATCATTTCACTTTTACATAAATTTTTACTAAGTATTTAATGTTTTGAAACACTTTTTTATCGTTTATAGGTTTAGCTTTGTGGCCACGATCTCACCTGATCTTAGTGACGATGTGGCCCAAGATGGTAAACACTAGCCTAGTGGAAGACTGGCTCTCAGATGATTGGTACTTTGCGACAGATTTTCAACTTGATGCTGGTAGCTAGCCAGGCGGGCATTACAAAAAGCTGTCCACCATGCTATGGTATCATCACGATGTTTTCTTTCACCGTAAGCTCAGGCTCGGATTCAAACTCACGGTGAACGACGCGATAGCACAAGCTACCACTGAGCCAAATTTGCTTCAAAACTTTTACTTGCAGTTTCTAATGACAAGATAATATTACTAGGTTAAGCCCGCGACTTGTAATATCTGGAAGTACCAGTAACATTTGAAAATATCTTTTTGTATTCTATAGCCTATTTATCTAGAAAGGTGAATCAGCGAGTCACAGCTAGTATACTTTTATAGATAATGCATTTATTATTTTTATGAGAAAATATTTTTCTAATAATAATTGTGTTAATTACTTAAAGGGTGTAGTGATTAAATAGCTTATATTAAAAATGTATAAATAGTGCAGAAAATAAATACCAGATAGCGAACACGTATTGAGTCGCCGGAGATGGTCGTTACGAAAGCGCTCTGGGAATAAACTATCGATAAATGTTTTTCAACTAACTTCGCGAGAGATTTCGCCAGTTTTGCAAAAAGTCGCTAACGAGTGCCTTAATTCCAGCAGAAGTTAGTTGTCACAAGTCGCAAGTGCCTCCGTCCCGTTAGTCTCAATTAGCCGTTGTTTCATCTCTACGAGTAGTTGCAGACGACCAGCCGTGCTGTGACGTCACCAGGGAAGGCAAAACTTACCTGATTATTGTCATTGGATGCCCGCATTTCGAACTGTAAAGATGTCTACTGGCGACGATAGCTACGTTACATGAACAATACATACTACATAGTATTATAACGCTCATGAGATCGTTTTTATGTTTCGTTTGTTTGAACGTGCTTATCTTGGGAACTATCAGTGAGAATTAAAAAAATGTTATATTAGGTCGGGGAAAAAGTATTTTCGAATAACGTAGGTATAAACTTGTTATAAAATTTCTTTGGATGTACTATTTGTATCTGGCTGGTTTTGGTAACATTAAAAAGGTTACATTAAAAATAAAATTAAAAAAGTTGTTTCCCGCTATTTTTCTTTTTGTAAAAATGAGTGAATCTAATGATGAAATTTTGTACATTTTAAAATATTATTACAGAAAAGGCAAAAATACAACTCAAGCAGCGAAAAAAAATTAGTGATGTTTATGGACCTAATGCAGTGTCAGTAAGAGTAGCACAAAGTTGGTTCAAACGTTTTCAGTCCGGAAATTTTGATGTTAAAGATGCACCTCGTTCTGGTCGGCCTGTTAGGAATAAAATGAACGCCATTTTTGAAAAAGTGGAGCAAGATCGGCATATCAGTAGTTAAAATGTAGCTGAAGAACTGGAAATTGACTACAAAATAGTTTTAACCCTATTTGAAAAAAGCTGGCTATACCAAAGAGCTCAATATTTGGGTGCCACACGAGCTCACTGAAAGAAACCTAATGAACCGTGTACTCATTTGCGATTAATTGTTGAGACGTAATGAAATCGAGCCGTTTTTAAAGAGATTGATAACTGGCGATGAAAAGTGGATCATGTACGACAAGAACGCGCGAAAATGGTCGTGGTCTAAGATCGGTCAGGCTTCACAGACTGGGGCTAAACCAGGGCTAACTCTAAATAAGGTGATGCTGTGTGTATGGTGGGACTGGAAGGGCATTGTTCATTATGAGCTTTTACCGCCCGGCGAAACCAACAATTCGGATCTCTACTGCTAACAACTGATGAGATTAAAGGAAGCTGTTGAGAGAAAACGGCCGGAATTGATCAACAGGAAGGGTGTGGTCTTTCATCACGATAACGCTAGACCACACACATCTTTAGCCACTCAGCAAAAATTAAGAGAGTTTGGCAGGGAGGTGTTAGTGCGTCCACCATATAGCCCTGACCTTGCACTTTCAGATTTTCACCTGTTTCGGTCTCTTCAGAATTCTTTAGGTTCTGTAAGGTTAACATCAAGAGAGGACTGTCAAAACTATTTGTCGCGTTTCTTTTGATCAGAAGTCCCAAAGTTTCTACAGCAACGGGATCATGTCTCTACCTACAAAATGGCAGATAGTCATCGAACAAAACGGCACATATACACTGTAAATAAATTTTGAAAAAAATGTCTTGAGTTTTCATATAAAAATGCGAAGAAACTTTTTTCGCAACCTATTATAATTCTGTAGCCAATTTAAATTAGAAAGTGTTTTATGAGCATTATTTTTAGGAATGGCATAACATTCCTTAGGAACAAAAGTCAATTTAAACGACAATTTTATTAAGTTAAACTGTGTATTTTATAGCATGGTATTTAGATACAGTTTATGAGATAATGGAAAATTTAAATTAGTAACACTTGGCTCGGATTTATGACTATAGTACTGTAGTAGTCGCCGTGTGACTACATAACCTGAGCTGGCCGACGAGAACTGAGCAAACAAAAATTGTATTTTATAGCCTAATTTATTGAGGATGGGTATAGGCTATATAACTTCACGCTTCGACCATAAAGAGCTGAGCTGTAACCATGAACATCAAGTGATTTGGCTGGCATCAAGTAAGCTGTAGAAAAATACGTAAAGTGAAATCAACGATAGACTATAGAGATGCGTTGGCGGCGGTGGTGCGGTGGAAAGTTGATGGAGGTTGAACACGCGGTAAACCGTGAGGCACAACTAGTATCTTCATAAATTTCAAAGTAACTCCGATTATTTCAAAAATAGCTCTCTACTTTAAAGTTGACCTATCTTAATTTTATATTTTATTACCTTCTAACATTGAGGTATTAAGTACATAATACCTCAATGCCTTCAAAGCTTTTTTTCTCCTATTACATAAATAAACTACATTTGTAATCTAATTTAGATATTTACCTTTACGCCCTTGGTTTTAGTTTCTAAAGCGTATTCACAATTTAGTCCTTAATATATATTTAGCTAACAACCACTATTCATATCTTTAATCCCCACGGTGTTCTAAATCCTAAAACAAGGCCTACCTAAGTTTATGTCATTATAATTCAAGCGCTTTTAGTAATAAAACCCTACTATATAAACTAGAATCTGACAATGTAGTAGTCGTCCCGCCTGCGTGTCCGACATCCGTGCGTGTGAAATGAAACCGCAAAAGTTTCCGCCGCTCAAGCAAAACAGCTTCTCCTACTTAAACCAACACTGACCTAGAAATGGCTTAGTATTAGTATATTTAAGGCTTTACAGTACACAATAAGATTTCTAAGTTGAAAATTCTGTTAGTAAAAATGAGCAGCCAGGGGGGATGATGACGTTACAACCTTCTCGTCGATCAACGTTGGTTTGAATCCTACAAATGCCTGAGTTTTCGGTGAGAGAAACGTAGGGATTTTTTAATACCTGCTTGACTAAATACCAACTACAAGATGAAAACTTGAAACTAAGCACCTATATGTTTCCTTTGCCGTAGTTATCGTGTTATCTTCAAGTCACGTGAGATAGTGATCACATGCTAAAAACCTGTAAAAATCGCTAAAAAGTTCAAATCGATTGTGCCTCACACAATAAGCTTTTTTTCTATCTAACTATACTGTTAGCCATAGGGGCTCTGAAGCCTCAGTCGGCTTTACAGCTTCACCGGTCTTCGGGGCGAGCGCTTAAGGCACTCACCCGCGAAAGCATGGCAACATGCTCAAAGTTGCCGCAATTAAGTCACGAACTGGCTAATTTCCTTATACGTAGAAATTCGAGCCACACAATAAGCCTCTCTATGAAAGAATACATGAAAGTGAAATCATATTATAATAGAGAATCACTTTCTAGAGCTCGCGATCCATAGTCCAGGGGGAAATTGTTTTGCATGCAACTCCGTCAATGTGGGTTTAAATGATTGCATAATACATCAGTACCTAGGTATAATATATAAATAAAAAAATGTTTAACTATATATGTAAAAATGTTTAACTATCGCCAAATAAATGCACGTTCTAATTAATAAAATTTGTTCGTAAAATAATAGATGCCTCATCAAAATCAAATCACCAAATTGATCATCAAATGGATATTCCCATAATTAAGTAGGGGATACATATTAGTGACAGAAAATATTGTTCTTGTATACAGCGTGTATAAATTCTAAGCTATAATTTTTTATAATATTATAAAGTTCAAGAGATTGTTTGTTTGTTTGAACGAGATAATCTCTGGACCTACCAGTCTGATTTAAAAACTCTTTTTGCATTGTATAGCCTATTTATTGACGAAGGTATATAGGAGCTCTATAGAACTTCACACTATGACACTAAAGAGCAAGCTGTAGCAAGTACGGAAAGTGAGAACAACGGTAGGTTACAAGGGTGCGTTGTCAAAAGCGCGCACGGTGGAGAGTTATTCGAATAAATTTAACACAGGTGAAACCGTGGGACACAGTTAAGTATAAAAACTAAAACATATAATTTCAAGATTGTATCGTGACAAAACAATACAGAGTATTTACGAGTCACCCACATAGGGGACGGCTATAAAATGATTAACTTTACAATGGCGACAAGACCCTACCTCCACAATTAAAACTATCAAACACAGGACTCGACACAATATTCTGCCTACCGGTTTGTATTACAGCTGACCTACTTATTGTTTGTTACAGGGTGTGCGCGATGTTTCTGCCGGAGTTCGCAAGTTTCGTCGCCGCCATCTTGTTTGCCGTACATCCCATTCACACCGAAGCGGTAAATATTTACTTTTACTAGTGATCTGTTAGTCAAGAAACTACTTTTCTATTATTACTTTTTTCTAAGGTTAATTTTATTTTCTCTTGCTCTAAGTTACATCTATGTTATAGGTGGGTTATTCCAAAAAATTATTAGTGAAATGAAAAATAGAATATGAATAAAGGTTATTTATAACTTTGCAAAATATTCTCCCCTAACTCCAATATACTTATGCATTCGGGTGAACCAGCTTTCGAAACATTTAAAAAATGTATATGCGTGTGGTCGAAAAATAACCGCCGAAATTCTTCCCCGGTCACTTCTGCAGTGTTAAATTTTCAACCACGAAGCATTGTTTTACCTTGTAAAATTAAAAAAACGCATGGAGATAAATCTGGGTTGTACAGAGGATGGGGAAGTATTCAAACAGTCCATGGTTCTAGCAGCTGTGTGAGCGGGCGCGTTATCTTGGTGAAAAAGAATGCCACGGGCACCGCCCCTTGGTCGCTCGCTATTCAACTCCCTGAAATCTTAAAGCAGACAAACTTCCCAATACCATTCTACGATCTTCTAGCGGAATTACTGCTACTGGTCCACAGCGCCGAAAAAAAACCGTATCATTCGTTTATTAACGCTTCAACCGTGAACAACTTTTTTGGACAACTCGTCTTCTTCAAACAACCATTGCGTGCTTCGTGAGAGGATCGTAGCTGTAGATACAAGCTTCGTCAGTTATGAGGATGTAGGATACGTTTTGCGAAATTCCTTCTTCAAACTTTACTAGCATAAATTTGCACCAATCAACACGACTGGATTTTTGTTATTCGGTGAGAAAATGAGGTATCCATCGCTAAGCAAGCTTCCTAACTTTAAGGTTTTCATGTAGGATGATGGAAACTGCCTGTGATTCAATCTTAATCTCTCGGTGTGTAATGTTTATATTCTCCCGCAATAGCCACTCTATCCTGATGACATTTTAATGAGTTACTGCAGTTGTTGGTCGGCCAGATCATCGATCATAAGGTTCTCTCGAACACGTTTAAATTCGCGAATCCAATAATTAACTGTTGCTAACGAAGGAGCAAACACTGCAAAAGCCACTTGTAATTTTTCGTGAGATTCCTTGAATGCTAACCCGCGTTTATAATCATAAAAAATTATACATGAAAAGCTTCCCATGAAACGTCCATTACTGGAGACAAAAGAAGTGTGACATAATATATAATAAAAAAATAATACAAATAAATCTTTAAAATATTTTTTTTAATAATACACATAGGTGGTCAATGATTTTTATCGAAGAGATTTGTATTGAAATTAGCAATCAATTCAAAACCGTTTCAAGAAAAAGAGATTGTATTTATTCTGTGGCTAACAATTTTTAGATCAACCTAGTATACATCGTTGCTCTTTATACCAGACGTATTTTATTAAGCTACTTTTTTTTGAACTGATTTGCGCTGTTAGTCCAAATGGTTTTACGAACGTGTGAAGTCGGCTCATTCAGATCACAACAATGTATTAAATGAAATGTTTTACACACCTCACATAATAACACAGCCCGTGTTGAACAACAATACCCGAGAGGTTTTTTGTTTCGTTCTTAATCCGTTTTTTTTTTCATTCGGCACAATTTCCATTATATTAAATTTAAAATACGTGTGAAAGCTGTTTGACATTTGATGTTACTCTCATTTTGTATTATTCTGCTTTAAAAGCATATCATAAACTTGTTAATGAAAAAAAAATATAGCAGTCTTGCATTAAATTAACATTGTTTCATTATTCTCTATAGAATATTTAAAATGTATTAATCATTATTATAAATGAAATAATAAATATCTGGCATAGACTGCGAAAAAACTTTTCAAAGGCCAACAATATATTAGCCAAGTACCAATGTTACATTCAATAGGGTATATAGATACTAACTACTTCACTGCATCCCATATTGGGTTCCAAGTATCTAACCGGAGTCAAATGGTCGTGTTAAAGATAATATATTTCCAACTCTACGGATACCCTAAGGAAGATCTTAACATGCAAAGTCAAACTTTAACTTTTAAACAACCTCTCACAAATCATCCTCAGACTATGTTCTAAAATTAAATTTTAAGGCTCAGGTTCGGCACATGGAATATTGTTCGCATCTCTGGAACCGATCTGCCCAATACCTTCTTGTAAATCTTAAAAATATAATTAAACAATTATGGGAAAAGTTAGTGGAGTGGAAAGATGCCCAAGTGGGCGAATATTAAAAAATTATAACTTTTGACGCTATCTTTAAAACTTACGTACTTGCTACCGTGACGTACCCTAATTTGACGCTTTTTCATACATAGAGATGGTACTCCTGCTCTCGAATCTCCAGAGTATAAACTCTGATAACAAAATTACCTCTCAATATCTAAGTTTAATACTTGATCATATAGTCTATGTAGACTAGGTACCTACAATAATGGCATACAGGACGGAGCGGGACCATTCCGCGTACGTTTTATGATGCCAATTCCTTCCGTTGACAAGTGCTCTTGCATTACTCCCAGAGGAATGGGGCACTAAAATTGAATCATATTTATTCATTTCCGCAATTTCAGTACTAGCTTAGGTTTAGTATGGCTTAGAAATAAGCTCAAGTAATAGACATGACAAGTTGCTTTTGTTATTTGTATCAGATTTGCTCTATGAAAGTTGAAATATTTACCTCCCGCTCATTGTGTCTACCTTATTTTTGTTTGAAATAGTTTCTACGTTTATTCCAATAGTATATGAAACCTCAATGATTATAACGGTGTTAAATTGCTAGTAACGAAAGTACAACTTTGTAATATGTATGCATTATGTACGTATTTATACTTGTATTTATTAAATAGTAAATCATTATACTTGGAAGGGGTGGTTGGGCTGTACAGCATGACTGCGTCGCGACCACCATAAACCCTAGTGATTCGCATATATGACCGTCGCATTTCGAGGTTAGGCGATTCATATCAAGTTTCTATTTACTCAAGTCAACATAATACCTCGGTGGTCACTACTGGTCTTGGAATATACTGTACCTACTCACCACCAGACAGCTTCATAATTTTAGCATGCTACTATAAAAAAAATGGGCATTATATATTTTATGGGAATAAAAACTACAAACAATGGAATTGAATTTGAATATTATGTCCGTTTTGTACGTTTAATCACGCATTGCACGATAATTAAGCCAATCATTTTTGAAAGCACATTCACATGATGCTTTAAATTTCAGAAGTGATGTAGATAAAATACCTACCCAGCCAATCAGAAGCAGGTTTACATAAATGCTGCCTAGGTCTGAACTACATATTCGCTAATAGTATATTTGTTACAAAACTAAAAATACGAAAACTTTATAAATATCATGGGGATGAAGATTTTGTTGCAGAAATAAAAAAAATCGGCAAAGTTACTCTGAAAATTTTGACACTCACGAAAATTTATCACCTGAGGACCTATGTTAGCCTGTTTAGAAATTTGTCACTGCGGCCATTTGAAACTAAACTAAGCATAACTTGTGTCATAGTACAATTAATATTCAACAGCCAGAACCAAAACTCATAATCGTACTAATTACACGAAAATTCCCTTGGATTAAGTTTGTAAAATTGTTTTCAGGAATCTATGCAATAAAAATAAAACATAACATTTAAAAGTTTATATCTATTAAAGTTTTATTTTGCATTTTGATACACAGGTTAAGCAAGCATGGAAGAAAATAATATTATATTTATTATCTGTATAGTAATTTGTTTATTTAGGTTTTCATAGTAGGTGTGTCACAGATTAAAAAACAAATTTCAAAGTGAGCTCTTACAGTATAACAGAAATTTCAATAATACCCAAATGTTTATGAAAGCCGTCGCAATTTTACATTTTATAAAAAAAGGTTTACTCCGCGAATAATCTCGGTTAATCCAGGATTGAATACCTACAGGAAAAATTGGAGCAAAATTTAATTTTGTTTCATAAAAATAATTTTTCGTTCTTCGCATGTGGCTACACTTGCAAATGTTTGTAAAATGAAATAAATTTTCATGTGCTTATATTTTTTAGGACGCGAAACAAAAATGTTACATGTATTGTATTATATACCTACAGTTTTCGCTTCATTATTTTGTAAATATAATTATCCTTTACTATAATTTATATTAATAACTAGCGGTGCACAAGTATATTACGCATTAATTATCTTTATCTCATAGTTTTTTTATCCTTTAATTTAAAAATTTATATATGACATGTTTTTTTTTTTTTTTTTTTTTTTTTTTTTTTTTTTTTTTTTTTTTTTTTTTAGAACTGACTACACTGTTAGCCTTAGGGGCCCTAAAGCCGCTGCGGCTTTTACAGCTTCACCGGACTTGGGGGCGAGCGCAGAGGGCACTCAGCCGCGAAAGTTTTGTGGACGACTCGCACGAGGGTGCCAAAGTGGCCGGACCTCGGCTCGGGCGGTCGTCGCGTTCGCAAATAGGTCGCGATCTATTCGAATCCCTACACCTACGATTCGAGCTAACTAAATATACACATAGGCACGTTCCCTTCCTCCTGGGAGGAAGGAAGGAACCGTGCGTATGTGTATTCAATAATCGGAATGTTTCTACACTAACTAGCGCTAACTAACTAGCGTAAAAAAAGAAAAAAAAAGGTCCCTCACAGAACCTATGTACCTGTGTGGTGTGCACGTGTGTATGTTCATACGTGTGTAGTGTTGTATGTAGGTAGCTAAGTGATGCACGTACAGTGTCACTTGTATCGCGCGGGCGGTTGCCTGACCCAAGGGTTTCACACCGAGGAACGGACCTAGGCTTGGGTTACCGCTAGAGAGGGTGGACGTGACGGGTGTGCTGGAGCGAAATTGACCGCCCGCCCTCTGCGGAGAGAACGGTGGTTACGCGGGCGTGGGCGCTGGCACGCTCTGTTTGGAGAGACGGATGTGTAATATTTATTCGAATTTTCGATGTGATCGTCGGGATCAATAAAAATATTGCGCGGCCGGCGTTTGCACCGGATGTCCGTGGGTGCCGGAACATAAGTGGCGGCTGTTTTTATTAACGGATTCGCGTGGTTCGACGCGGTGTCGAAATACGAACGGGAGAGCTGTTTAACGTAGGCATGTATCGAAGGAAGCTCCATATCTCTATGGAGATCTACGCTTCGAACATACCACGGGGCCCCGGTGAGACGATAGAGGAACCTATTCTGTATCGATTGTAACCGTTTGAAACTCGACTCGGACATATGTGCGAACACGGCGCAACTGTATGTCAAAATTGGTCGAATACACGTCTTGTAGAGCGTGAGCTTATGTCGCGTGGACATTTTACTCACCGAACACAACAGAGGATGCAACCGGCCCAGGACCCACGCGGCCCTGTTCCTAACCTTACGGATGTGGGGTCTAAAAGAGAGCCTACTATCTAGGGTTACCCCTAGATATTTGGTCTCTCTTACATACGGAATCGGATTATCGTAGAGCTTAACAGGTTTAAGCTTCCACGGTATCTGTGACGAATCCGCATCGAAGAGCATCGCGGCGCTCTTCGAGGGATTAACGGCTATACGCCACTCGTTAAACCACTTCCCGAGAGTGGTCACGGAGCGTTGGACTTTGTGTCTGAGGTGGGATCTATTCCTATCTGAGGCATATAAGACTGTATCGTCAGCGTATAGCCCTACCTCGACCTCCGGGAGTCGAGGTAGGTCACTGACGTACAGGTTAAATAGGCTAGGAGCCAGGATCGAACCTTGGGGAACGCCTGAGCGTATTGGACGGGGCGTGGACAATTCACCTTCCACTCTATAGCGAAAGGTGCGATCTGTTAGATAGTCGCGAATTATTTTAATTAGCCTATCGGGGACTTCAAAGTGATACAACTTGTAGATCAATCCCTCGTGCCAGACCTTATCGAAAGCCTTGGCAACGTCGAAAAAGACCGCAAGTGTACGGCGGGGTTTATATAATTCAGCAAAATTAAATGCAACGTGCTCCGTGAGGCGGTGCACTTGATGAGTGCAAGAATATCTAGCACGGAAACCGAATTGCTCAGGCGGATAGAGGTCTTTCTCCTCTATTACTGACTTGAGACGGTTCAGAAGGATCCGCTCGTACATTTTCCCTAAAGTATTTAGGAGACTGATCGGGCGATAGCTGTCGGGAAGCGACGCGCTCTTGCCGGGCTTACGGATACCTATGACTATGGCCTTTTTCCAGGCGGCTGGAAAATGGCAGTGGGCTATGGCTACATTGAAGATGCAGACCAAAAGAGCTATGAGGCGATCGGGAAGAAGTCTAAGTACTTCATTCCTGATCCCGTCGGGACCTGGTGCTTTTCTAAGCTTAAGGCTTTTTATAATGGAAAGAACCTCCTCAGACGTGACTGGGGACAGGGAGTCTGTCGCGGGGAGCTTATCCAGCTCCCGCACGCATCCATCGATACCCTCGACCCGGTCGGTATTTGCATCGACACTGTTCGGAGAGCACTGGCTCTCCAAACAAGTGGCGAGGCACTCCGCCTTGTCGCTGCTATCGAAGGCGAGCGGTATACCGGGACCCCTCTCGAGGGGGGGCATAAGATAAGAAGCCTCTATTTTGAGGCTGTGAGCTAATTTCCAGTAAGCCAGATGCGACGGCCTTAGCCCTTCGACGAGGGCGTCCCATCTGTGACTTCTGAGTTCTAATATACGGGCTCTAACCGATCTTTGAAGTGCGCGTAAACGTGCGCGGTTTTCCTCGGTCGGATAGTGGTCGTGCGCACGAGTCGCCGCGTTCTTTTCCGTCAACAACGCCCGCACGTCGGCAGGGAGTACGAAGCGGCGATCGCTCGCCTCTTCGACCTCTCTCGAGGCCTCTCCGATGCCGGCCTGCAGGTGGTCGACCAGGGAATCGATCGCGAGATCTACGTCCGCAACGGACCCCAATACGTCCGGGATCCTATCTAAGCTGGACGAGGACGGCCTGTCCGCAAGATAATGTTTTAGCTTGGCATAGTCAACCACTTGGACCGAAGGAGGGCTAGAGTCGTCTGGTTGACCTAGCTGCATGATGACCGGACGGTGGTCGGAGTCGAGCTCGTGTACGACCCGAATGAGTCGTAACCGAAGCGCGATACCTTTAATGAGAGCTACATCAAGCACTGTCGGCATACAGTTGTCTTGAAAGTGGGTGGGAGTGGGTGGCGCTATGACATCAAAGTTTAGCACGTTCGTTAGCTCTTCGAGTTTAACCCCATTACTGGAGTCTCTCCAATTGCCAAACGAAGTGTGTCCACAATTGAGGTCACCCGCTATAATGACCGATTCACCGAGCGAAAGTAGCTTTTCTAGGTCAGACCTGAGAGGCTCTTTCCTCGGCGAGAGATAAACTGAGACTAACGTTATGGACGGGTGGTCGGTCATTCCTAGTCTACACACGGATACTTCCATATTGGTAAGTATCGGAGGATCTACCGGCGTACAATATAACGATCGTTTGTAATAAATGAGAGTGCCGCCCCCGCGGCCGGCCCGGTCATTTCTTACAATATTGTAGTTCGCGATTTTTGGATCACGTTTAGCACGCTTTAAGAGCGTCTCCTGCACTAAAAGAACATCTACTTGGTGATCTTTAAGAAAGGTCGCGACGAGATCACGCTGCGGATATAGGTTCCGTGCGTTAAAAAACGAAAGATTTAACGCTTTCGGTTTAAACTTTGCCATTGAAAGGCCCTAAGTTATTATTACACGCCTCACGGTCGAGACGTTGTAGTGTCTCTGAGAGGCGGGGGAACGCGCAAGCGGTCTTGATGAGACCGAAGCGCTCCAGATGGTCATTGTAGTCAATGAGCTCGCGGATATCGTGCTCGCGAAGGAGCAGTATCATTAAGTCGTTACTATTAACGACAGCGTTAGCGGGCGCGCGGGGCGCAGGCGCGCGGGGCGCGGGAATATCCATAGCCATAAGGGGCTGTGGATTGGGGCGACGGGGGCCCCATGCGTTCTGCGATGAACGCACGGGTTGCGGTTGCACCGCGCGGGGTGCGGAGAGCCCGGCGGTGGCCGGGGACTGGCGCGGGACCGGCAGCGCGGGAAATTCCCCTGACGCCAGCGGGGGTTGCGCTTTGATGGCTGAGGTGGGGGGCGCCGCCCGGGGGGCCGCCTGCCTCTGCGTGCAATTCGTGTGCGTAAATGGCTTACGCTGAGTAAACCATAAGAGATTTATCAAATTAATGTATTACATAATTGTAGATATTAAAAAGACCTACAAAAAAGTCACATTGAGCATATGTTTATCTTTTAAGGATAACCCACAATAAGCATAACTATAACCGGGAGCGGGAGTAGAATGATTCACGCGTATGCCCAATGGACGGCATTCTATAGCCAACGCGAACGAAGTCGCGAGCACAGCTAGTGTATAAATAAATCTATAGTTCTGTTTGTACAGCACTAGTATTTTTCTTTTTAAAAATTTCTGACATTTTTCTTTTATAAAGGACAATTATTGCGCAAAAGACATTAAAAAAAATTATCTGTCTGTTTGTCCGAATTCAACTGAAAAACGGCTTGACCGATTTGTATGAAATTGCGAGACGAATCTAATGACTGTCTAATAAATATATGCACAGCCACGGGACACCACTAGTTTAATATATTATTTTGTTCACACTTCAATGTAATTTTCATTAAGTTCTGGGAATATGATCTATCACTATCGCTTTTTATTTCCATTTGGTTAATTTACATTTTGTAACTTTCCTCTCTCTTGTGTTGTTTATTCATTATCTATACATATAATAAAAACGTAACTGATCGATGTCTGTACATAGAAGATATATGAGAATAACTATTATTGGGGGTCTCTATAAACGCAAGAGAACCCAAAACAATGATTGTTAGAATTTTTGTCTGTTTGTCTGTTTGCCAACTTTTGTGCGCGCTAATCTCAGAAACGGCATAACCGATTTGGAAACGGTTTTCGCTAATATATTCTGGTAAGGTTCACTTAACATTTAGTGTTTGTTTTACTTCAATAAGTTCATAAATAAAAAAGTTATATCAATTTAAAAAATCACGTCCAACATTATTTTGATAAAAATGCTATAAAATAGCTCTTCAGTTGAATTGACTGAAATTTTAGCTATATGTATATTATGGTTTGTATAACGATGATGATCGAAACCTTTCATAAAGTTAAAAAATGAAGTGTTTAATATAATCAATATAAGTTGACCTCAGATCTATGTGTTAAATCATATTAAAAGGGGGTCTGCATAGGCTGGATATTGTCAGTTGAATATAGCTGCGCCGCTGCTAGGGATGGCAATTCATTTCGAAAAAGATTGATTCGAATCGAACTCTTATGAATCGATTCCCAAAAAAAACGATGTCTAAGATCGATCTCTCAAAAATTGATCTTTTTTCGATTCACTTTCGCATTTGTATTAACAATATAAAAATCCCTAAAATAGAAAATTAAAAGGGAACCACAACAGTCGATCTTTTGTAATTTTTACCTTACTAAAGTATCAGTTATTATAGAGAAACATAAGAAGGTATAGAGAGAGAGAATTTATTACAGGTATATAGTGAAAGAGAATTTTTTTCAAAAATTAATTATTATAAACTGTTTTCGTTAATTTGGTGTTGGGTAATAATTTACTGTTAGTATTTTAATTGGTAAATGACAGTATAGAAAATGACTGCATAATGAATTGAATAATCCATACCTACTAATATTATAAATGCGAAAGTAATTCTTTCTGTCCCGTCTGTTGCATTTTCAAGCCTAGACCGCTGAACCAATTTTGAAGAACTTTGGTTGAGAAAGGTCATTGGCTACTTTTGGAAATAAAATTAGAAGGGGTGAAATGGGGGGGGGGGGGTGAAAGTTCGTATAAAGAACCTAATTTTGATGAATTTTGATATAGAGATATGTAGGAATTTGGTGGAAGACTTTGGCTACCTTATGTGGTGAAAATAAAACTTTAATGGGTGAAATAGGGGATGAAGGTTTGTACGAAGAACCCGTTAAACCAATTTTGATGAATAGAGATATATTGGACCTTGGAGACGGACATAGGGTACCTTATGGCGCAAAGTTAAAACATGAAGGGGTCAAATAGGGGTTAAAATTTTGTATGAAGAACCCACTATTTCTCAATTTAGGGATATGAAAATTCATATTTATGATTTTAGGAAGAAATAAAAGGGTTTCGCGTTTTTGAAAAATGAATCGGCAGGGTGGTACAATAAGGGATGATTTACAATACCCTACACATAGAGTGATAAATCCATCTATGATTTTCTATTGCTTAGTCATGTTTAGAGATTAGTCAGTGTTTATGCAATAATATAAAGGGGTGGTAGGTATCGCGACCACCATATCTACATCTATCTATACATATAATAAAAACGTAACTGATCGATGTCTGTATATAGAAGATATATGAGAAAAACTATTATTGGGGGTCTCTATCAACGCAGGAGAACCCAAAACAATGATCGTTAGAATTTTTGTGTTTGTCTGTTTGCCAACGTTTGTGCGCGCTAATCTCATAAACGGCTTAACTGATTTGGAAACGGTTTCAACTAATATATTTTGGTTAGGTTGACTTAACATTTAGTGTGGTTTTACTTCAGTGAGTTCATAAATAAAAAAGTTATATCAATTTTAAAAAGCACGTCGAACATTTGTTCGATAAAAATGCTATAAAATAGCTCTTCAGTTGTATTGACTGAAACTTTGAAACTGGTTTGTAAAATGATGATTATTGAAAGTTTACATAAAGTTAAAAATGTACAGTTTCAGAGAATTTGGAACTTTCCAATATGAGTTGACCACACATCTATATAATAAATCATATTAATAAGTGGTCACCCTAGGTTGAATATAATCACGCAAGCAAGTCGAGTGCTGCATCGCTGCTAGGTAATTCATTCCGAAAAAGATCGATTCGAATCTAACTCTAATGTATCAATTCACAATAAATCGAGGTCTAAAAGGCCGATCTCTCCAAAAAATTGACCGTCTTTTATTCACTTTTCAGATTTGTGTTAACAATATAAAAGTCCCTAAAAGTATCAGTTAAAGAAAAACAAAGAAAGGTGTAGAGAGAGAGGGAGAATTAATTTCAAAAATTTATTATTATAAACTGTTGTCGTTATTCTGCTATTGGGTATTTTACTGACACCATAGAGAACGACAGCATAATGAAATGAATAATCCATACTAATATTATTATAAATGCGAAACTAACTCTGTCTGTCTTGTCTGTTGCATTTCATGCCCTGAAATAGACGATGAAGGTTTGAACGAAGAACGCATGAAACCAAATTTGATGAATTTTTGATATAGAGATATATTGGACCTTAAAGAAAGACATTGGCGTACCTTATGTCGTGACAATAAAACTTTAAGACGTGAAATAGGGGATGAAAGATTGTATGAAGAACAAACTATTTCTAAATTTAGGGATATGAAAATTCATATTTATGCTTTTAGGAAGAAATAACAGTGTTTCGTGTTTTAAAAAATAAGGGTGATTTACAATACACATAGACTGCAACCGTTGATACTAAGAAAAATGTTCCTGAGACATAAGCTTACATTATACAAGATATATGTCCGTCCTATCATGACATATAAGGTGCGCTACATTCGCTCATACGTCAAAGATCAACATTAATAAATTCCAAATCCTCTAAACCCGATTCTTACGTAAAATTAACAAAGCCCCTTGGTACGTTGGTCGAATCGTAAATTGAATATCTTACGCGATCGTACTTCGACACTGCTTCGAATCACATGAATCTGTTGGTGAAAGCTGCCGCGACTTAAACCCCAAAACCGAACATCCCCCGCGAACAACTCCGGCCGCGAATATCTTCACCGATCCCGTTTATAAGATCGAGGAAATAAACAAATACTACTCCACCGTCTCTCCAAACAAAGCGTGCTCGCACCCACGCCCGCGAAACCACCGTTCCCTCCACAGGGGATGGGCGGCTAATTTCGCTCCCGCAAACCCGTCACGTCCTCCCTCTCTTACGTCAACTCAAGCCTAGATCCGTTCCCTCGGTGTAGGACCCTTGAGTCATGCAGCCGCTCGCGCGATACTGGTGACACTGCACTTGCAATCACGTAGCTACCCACACACATCATTACACACAATATGTACATACATACGTGCACACCACATAAGTACATAGATCCTGTAAGGGACCTTTTTTTCTTCTTTTTTTACGATATTTACTTTCGATCATGTTTCCAGGATACTAAATACATATACACATGTTCATTCCTTTCTCCTAGAGGCAGGGACATGTTATATGTATGTGTTACTTTAGCTCAAATTTTCTACAGATAGGGAATTAGTCAGTTCGCGACCTTTTCACAATCACGGTAACAGCCCAAGCCGACGTCCGGCCACTTTGGCACTTTGTGCGCATGTTGCTCACGCTTTCGCGGCTGAATGCCTTAAGCGTTCGCCCCCAAGCCTGGTGAAGCTGTCAAAGCCATCAGTGGCTCTATTTCTTTAGGCTAACAGTATAGTCACTGAGAAAGAAAAAAAACAACTATAATTTTCTTTTGGTTTATCGTGTTCAGAGATTAGTCAGTGTATATACAGTAATATAGCGGGGTGGTAGGGATCGCGACCACCATACATATAGTGTTAAACACATGTATGATTTTCTTTTGGTTTGTCGTGTTCCGAGGTCAGTCCGTGTATATCTATACTATTAATAATTTAGTAAAGCGGACGAGTTTTTTTATTTGTTTGTTTAAACATGGTAATCTCTGGACAACTGGTAGCAGTCGGATTCGAAAAATTCTTTTTGTATATGATAGCCAGATTCACGAAGAATAGTATAGGCTATCTGGAACTAAGCTAAACCTCTCAGCTAGCCTTAAATATTGATTTTAGTTTAAGTAAGTCGAAGTGAAAGTGTTCCCGAACTGCTTTATCCGCATGCGCTGGCGTAATGGTTAGTGATACGTAAATATAATATTCTACAAAAATATTGTTCTTTAGTATATCTAACAAAAGTCTCCGGTAACATATGCCTATTTCTTAATAGTATAAGCCACAATAAGGTATTTTGCGTGTTTTTATGTTGAAGATTAAAAATTGATTTTGAGCTTTATTTGTAGGCTTATTATATTAATCCTTACGAACCAAAGTTATTTCATCATAAAGACAATTTAAATTTTTCTTTTTATAGTATGTAATTAGGACACATAGTTTAGGAGAAAATGAAAAATTAAAATACATAATTTGTACTTGCGAGAAGTGATAACAATTATGATTAGACGGGTACGTCGCGTTGGCGGCGCGGTATTTGTTGGATAAAAACTCGGGGGAAACCGATGGGCACAGCTAGTAATAAAATATAGTTATTGTTTTATTTATGTGTTAATTAATTATTTTCATTGAGTAATACTGAGAATGCCGCTCCCAATCATGCTATGGGAGCGTTATAATAAAAGCCTCATTTTTATTAATTAACCCAAATAATGTTACTAACATAGTAAATATAATACAGTGTTACTACTTAATGATAGAAAAGGTCTAAGGACGACACTTTCATAATCGAAATTTACACAGGTACGCCTCTATTCACAATAGATCGAATCTGGACCATGCATTCTTATCCCACGGCGTTTGCAATCGAATTTTCAACAGTAGACATTTATTTTTCCATTTGCTATGAACAAAATGTTGGTTGCCAGCTTCAACGTGCGACTGAAGTTCACTCTTTAAGATAAATTGGCTTGTAATAATAAATAATAGGCAAAGTTAAAAATTATTACTTTTGTATACCAGTATATATGCATACGAATTCAGTAAAAGATGCGCAGAGGGGCAACATAACGTTTTCACCTTTTAGTTAATATTTAAATGATGTATGCGTGACTTTGCCGAAGTCTATCATAATTACTTTATCCAAATTTTCTTCGCTATTTCCTACTGAAATGATAAAACGGGTATTTCATCTTTCTGCAACAATAACGACATTTTCAGGTTCAACTCAATAATAACAAACGTTTTTTGTTGCAGAAAGACGAAATAACCGTTTTATCATTTCAGGCGGAATTAGCAAAGAAAATTTGGATAAAGTAATTTTTGTTTAATGCTTAATTTTCTCCCTAACGAATAATTTGCGTACCGCAGAAACATCGATTCTTAAGGATTAAAGTTATAAAAGAAATAACTCACACAGCGTCGCAGTTCCGGCGGTATCAGCCGCTGGTCATGGATGGACGCATGGGGCAAGGGGTCAGGCTGGGGATGCGCCTGTGGTGAGGCGGCAAGAAGAGTTGCTACAGTTTGCTGCGCGACGCTTGCTTTGCTGGCTGCGAGACTTCACGTCATGGGAGCACAACTACCGGTGTTCACCAGGTTTGACAATCCGGCCGGTGCAGCACCCGGACCAACCAGGTCTGTAATTTTAGTTATATTATTCATTAGGCTTTAACAACAACCATACCTACTCTGATATGCCTGAAGATATGATGCGCCTACGCTCAGCCTAGAAAGGTGCTCTCTCGCACTTTCAGCTATCTAGTAGCGTACTTGAGGAGGAGGCCTGATCTGGATGCCAACACTTTGGGAGTCACACACGACCGCGAAAAGAATAAAAACTTACTTAAGCCATCACAATTTTTTTAAATATTTGAAAGCCAAGTTAATGAAAAAAAAGTTGTTACAGCAGCATGAGGTCATAGTATATGATTTTAATTTCAACTTTATAGCTCATTCGTTTTACCGCCCCAGTTAGTAATTTCACCCATGCTAGTAGCTACGCCACTGCAGATATCGGAACCGTTGTAACAACCATACAAATGTGAACTGATGATAATAATGACGTTCTAAATATATTACGTTTTGAAATCCCTCATACATTGCCCTACATTTAGTCTACTGGAATTCTTAAATTGCAATTTCAAAAGAAAAATATCTCTAACTTATTTTCAATTCTTAAAAAGAAGCGTAAAACAAAGTAGTGACTGTTTTTTGGTATTCTAAATATACATACTTAAAATTTTATAATATAGTCACTACAATCAAAATTGAACATTGATTTGGAATACCTACGTTAAAAACGCTATTCATCGAATATCATAAAATACCATAAATTACGCAATGAGTATAACGTTTGGAAATATGAAAAGGTCTGCAGTATAGGACTCGATCATAACATATTACTTCTTCAATGAGGTCTTACATCCTCATCATGGTACTCAAATCATAACAGATTTCGTTCGTTCACTAACAGCCTTCGGACGAGATGAGAGCATCTTTTTCTTTACGACCCCAAGTAATGAGGGTCGAGGGTAATGGGTAACTTTGACAAGCAGTTTAGTACACGGAATGACCCGGTGGCTATGTTAAGGCACATTAATTTTACGAGCGTCGTCATTCCCTGCTCATTGTTTCGGACCAGTTTTTATTTTCGCTCAAGTAGATACGACAGATGAGTATTATTAACGGAAAGTTTGCAAAATGAACTAAATGGCCATAGGAAACATATAAAATATCAACTTTCTCATACTCACTTAAATTGTCAAAAAGCAAGAAACAGGTTTATACTTTATAGTATACCTCGTAGTAGTATAGTAAACGCATATGGATTGTTTGTTGATATCAATGGTTATAGAACGAATTAGAAAAGAAAGCTGTGACAATATATACAATTAAAGGTTGTGCAAGACAATTTTTAACAAAAAAGAAAACTAAGGAGAACATCCAATACCAATGAATTTAAAATGAAACCACCGTTGAGGTATCCCCTATCCAAAAAAAAGAGAATCATACAAATCAGAACATCAATAAAGAAGTTAAGGCTGGACATCCATAAAAAAATATACAGTCGAATGGAGTAAACCCTCTTCTGTTTTTAAATCGGTTAAAAATAAGAAGTAGACAATTTGTTTTATTAAACAACAACCTTTCACTTGAAACTTCACTATATTCGCTTGAAATTACCAAAAATCAGAAAATGATGATTATTCTACAACTGGTAGTAATTACAGATACATTTGAAGACATTACATTTACAAAAGAAATCAGTAAAGAAAATCAGTAAATGTATTTTTGTCTCTAAACTGCGGCTTAAAAATATACTAGAAAATAATATTTAATTCACAGACACTTGACTTTCGCCTATTTGCCTGCACTGAATGCTTGGCTGCTGACGCTGCCTGAAGCATTATGTTGTGACTGGACCATGGGTACTGTCGCACTAGTGAAGATGTGGCGAGACCCTCGGAATCTAGCAACATTAGTTCTTGCAAGTGTATTAATTGCTGCTGCCGTTCACGCATTGAGAACTCGCTGTTCGGCATTATCAATGGTGAGGATCAATTTACTTATCAATTGTAGAATTAAATTATATAACAATTTATTTTAATGCAAAGCAAATACGCAACCTAATTTAATAATATGAAGTGAGCCAATCTTGTTTATATGTATTTATATAATTGGTTTTTCGGAAACAGCTCTATTGATTTGGATGAAACTATGTATTTAGATATTATTTTATATTCCAAGTTTACCTACTTAGGTGTTTTTTTGAGATACTTTGCGCAGCTCTGTAGTAAAGAGAACAAATGCGTTACTCTAGTATGTTTGTATGTTCGCGATTTTTTCATAAATTTCACCACCGATCTTTGGTATTTCTTTTACTGATTTAATATTCGTGTACATAAATACGAATTTAGTATTAATATTCAAAGGTCGCTTGAAAACAACAAAATCAATGTACATAAAGATTATTTATAAGTTTTGAACGACCTTTGAAAATTCATATTTTGACATGAAATTTGGTGAATCTTATTAATTTTGCGTATACAAAAAGAAACTGTAACAAAACTGAAAACAATGTGGAAGAACTATAGAAAAGGGAGGATCCTCCGGACCAGACGGGTGTTATGTCTGGCGGGCAGCTGCCCAACGGTTGTAGTCGGGTTCTTGTACATATACTCAACGATTGAGTTAATTTCTATAGTGCAATGTAGGATAGTAGGATGCGTCTTATGTGGCTCAATAGATGTCGCTATGTAGATGTCGCTACAACAAAATCAAATTCCAGCCATATTTTTCTTTTTATAGCGAGCTGCTTCAAAATATTTTAAGAGAAATGATTTTGGATGAGAGATCTTAATTAAATAGATTTCATTGTGATTTGTGTTTCTTTGTGATGTGTTTTGAGATTTGGCTCTATTGAACCTCCTGCAAAAATATGATAAATAATTTAAAATTATGATTTTTTACACAATACTGTATTGCAGGGGCTAGCACTACTGGTACTACCATTCCTGCCCGCGTCCAATTTGTTCTTCCCTGTGGGCTTCGTGGTGGCCGAACGAGTGTTATACATGCCCTCGATGGGTTGGTGCTTACTGGTGGCACACGGGTGGCGGCTAGTTGCTAAGAAACGAGCAAAGTTAGCAGCGGGCGCGCTGATTTTTCTTCTATTAGCCTTCAGTGCAAAGACGTACGTAAGAAACTGGGACTGGAAGACTGAATATTCCATATTTGCTTCAGGACTTAAGGTACAGATAGTTTATATTTTAATTCGTTTTATATAGTAAACAGATGTTTCTTCCACATAAAGAAATGTAACGAAAACAAATGATGTAACAAATCGTATCATTCTAAAATCTATAAAGAACTAATTTATTCTCTTCATGTTGTACCATCACATTTTATCTTAAAGAATATTTTCTATCTTCAAATGTAATTAAACAAATTTCAGGTAAATCGTAACAACGCCAAACTATACAACAATGTAGGTCATGCCTTAGAAGCTGAAGGTAGATACGCCGAAGCTTTAGAATTCTTTAATACGGCTGTCGGTGTTCAACCCGACGATGTCGGAGCCCATATCAACGTAGGCCGGACATACAACCATTTAGGACGTTATCAAGAAGCCGAAGATGCCTACGTGAAAGCCAAATCTTTGCTGCCAAAAGCCAAGCCTGGTGAATCCTACCAGGCTAGGATAGCCCCGAACCATTTAAATGTCTTCTTAAACCTTGCCAATTTGATATCTAAAAATGCTACAAGATTGGAAGAAGCCGATATGTTGTATCGTCAGGCGATCAGCATGAGAGCCGATTATACCCAAGCTTATATAAACAGAGGAGACATTTTGATTAAATTGAATAGGACAAAAGAAGCCCAGGAGGTATATGAAAGGGCGTTATTATATGACAGTGGAAATCCGGATATATATTACAATGTAAGCATTTTTCCAATGTAAATAAATTGTATAATGAAAGCTTATTTCTAAAATTTAAAGAAATGTGTTTTATACCTATGTAGGTACTTTGTGAGGTATTTTTAAAATATTCTCTTCAAACAAGATAAGATCTTAGTCATTTCAAACCTTTTTTATCGCCAGATATTCAGATCTTCGTATCGAGAAAACCCATCAAAGATTTCAACCCTAGATTTGCGTAAACTGTCTACGTATTTGAAGATTTATAAAGGAATTATTAGGATTTTTCACTTTCTTTATTTTATTTCCTACTGATTCCTCATTTAATAAAAAGTAATTATGAAGTCGAAAATGTTGCTCGTTTAGCGAAAAATATTTATACAACTAACAAACACAGGGCGAAAAAAAACCATACTGGAAGCGAAATAGTGAAACGTGAATAAATAAAACAATCCCTACACAGTCTATACCGACAATGAATTATTTATCGTAGTATGAAGATTTGCTATTATTTGTTTTTTAACTTTCGCTGTTGTATGTAACACTGAAGATATTTTAATTTCTCCCAACAGCTCGGGGTAGTTCTCCTTGAACAAGGCAAAGCTTCACAGGCACTCGCGTACTTGGACAAAGCTTTAGAACTGGAGCCCGAACATGAGCAAGCGCTGTTGAATTCAGCCATACTACTCCAGGAGTTGGGCGCTGCTGACTTGAGACATCTAGCAAGACAGCGCTTGTTAAAATTGCTTGATAAAGATGGTAAGCATTATGAATAGAAAATTCTTAATAATGCGCTGTCATGTTAAATCGCTTTATAATCTGGCCAATGCGAATATTTCTTACATAGTATATAAACAATCTAACAGCTGTCATGTTATTTAAATAGGTTTCTAATAAACGACGCCTTCTACGTGGTAGTTGGATGTATCTATTACTGGCATTCGTAAAAAAGAAAAACTTTTTTAAAGAAAACATTAAGCTATTGATCTATTTTTCGTCAATAATGGGGAACATAAATTTTAAAATGATGTTTGAATCCTTAATTGTGATGAAGAAATAAGTGATATAGTGAAATAGAATTGCCACAAAAAAACACCTTTGAGAAATAATATAGAGGCCCCTTGGTTTGAACCCTGTTAAATTTAGCCAGACTGGTTGACGTTCACGGTTACAGCTCCATTTCTTAGGGTCCGGTCGTAGCGTGAACTTACATAGCCATAACCTTCCACACATCTATATAAATAAAATGATAGAGGATTTCCGTTCTGCACGATTCACTGTAAAAACTACTTGATAGATTTTGATCATTTTTTTGTTTTACTCATTCGATACTTGGTCCTTATGTATAAAAATTATCACGATATTTTATTGGATAAAAAGTTTTTAACCTTTTAAGAAACTACAATTTTTATAAGCATTTTGCCTTCAGCGATGTGTTTTCTTGCCGTGGTATTATTAATATAATAAACACCGCAGACGAAGTCGCTGGTATCAGGCACTATGCTTTATAATGCAAAAAGATTTTTTTAAGTTTAACTGGTACTTCTAGAGATTAGCGCGTTCAAACAAACACACATACAATATCTTAAGCTTTTATAATATTAAAGTATAGAAAGCAAAAAAAAAACATTTTGAAATCATTTGATTTTCTTAACAAGTTTTACAACTTACACACCAATTATCATTATAGCGACAAACGAACGTGTCCACTTCAACTTGGGTATGCTGTGTATGGACGAGGGCGATGCTGAATGCGCCGAGCGTTGGTTCCGTGCAGCCGTCCACCTGAAACCAGACTTCCGCTCGGCGCTGTTCAACCTGGCTCTGCTGCTGGCTGACCGCCGGCGACCGCTCGAAGCTGCGCCGTTCTTAAAGCAATTGGTGCGACATCACCCTGATCACGTCAAAGCTCTAGTCCTACTGGGGGACATTTACATCAATTCTGTTAAAGATTTGGACGCTGCTGAGAGTGTAAGTATTATATACTTCTTACTATTATAAGATCTTTGATATTTCTTTAGCTTATATTGCTTTAAGAGATGATTTTGACTCTTAGAAATAATTAATGTTACATGGAATGGAATGAACGATAATAAAAACCAGACCTCTACCATTAGTTAGATTCTATTATCCCATACTTAATACTTTATTTTTAATAGATTCTTTTGGTATTCTATTATTGTACCTGATACTTGGATAAGTGCGGTCCATAATGATTAATGCGGGCACACTGTATAGTTTTGGGATAATTCTATTATTGTACCTGATACTTGAATAAGTGCGGTCCATAATGATTAATGCGGGCACACTGTATAGTTTTGGGGTAATTCTATTATTGTACCTGATACTTCGATAAGTGCGGTCCATAATGATTAATGCGGGCACACTGTATAGTTTTGGGGTAATTCTATTATTGTACCTGATACTTGAATAAGTGCGGTCCATAATGATTAATGCGGGCACACTGTATAGTTTTGGGGTAATTCTATTATTGTACCTGATACTTCGATAAGTGCGGTCCATAATGAT
This sequence comes from Saturnia japonica, assembly GCA_033032175.1. Classification (NCBI taxonomy): domain Eukaryota; kingdom Metazoa; phylum Arthropoda; class Insecta; order Lepidoptera; family Saturniidae; genus Saturnia; species Saturnia japonica. The sequence continues at coordinate 193,706 of CM065320.1, read as the reverse complement.
TAATGCGGGCACACTGTATGTATAGTTTTGGGGTAATTCTATTATTGTACCTGATACTTGGATAAGTGCGGTCCATAATGATTAATGCGGGCACACTGTATGTATAGTTTTGGGGTAATTCTATTATTGTACCTGATACTTGGATAAGTGCGGTCCATAATGATTAATGCGGGCACACTGTATAGTTTTGGGGTAATTCTATTATTGTACCTGATACTTTCGATAAGTGCGGTCCATAATGATTAATGCGGGCACACTGTATAGTTTTGGGGTATGTAACGCAATCGGCTCCACCGGTGTCAAATTAACGACCTTCTTATTAATCATCAACTTTTAGTCACAGACTCTGAGAATAATTATCATACGTTAAAGTCTACAATGAGTAAACGAATGAATCTTTCATTTTTTCAGTGCTATCGACGCATTTTAGAACTGGAATCTGATAACGTCCAAGCTCTTCACAACTTATGCGTGGTCGCCGTAGAACGTGGAAAACTAGCCGTTGCGGAGGAATGCCTCACGCGTGCCGCGGCTCTCGCTCCACAAGAGCACTATATACAGCGACATCTTTCAGTGGTGCGAGCACGACTTGCAGCTACATCCTCGACGACCACACAAAAACCGGCAGCTACCGCCTCTGCAGAAGTGCGAGCGAGATGGAACTACATCCCTCAGCAACCGCCCGATCCTCACGAAAGTGACACTCCATAGCGAACTATAGAAAGCCCTTGATTGTATATAAACATTGTTCAGAGCGTTGATTGAACTAATTCTGGTCAATATTAATTGATGCAATACATTTTGATGATTAGTGAATCAATTTACACTTCAGTTCCCAATGAACACATGGCCTATATTTGACATCATCCACACATTACGTATAAAGAAAAATTTATATAAATATGACGCATATGATGTCAAATTAAGGTGTTACTCACTCACTGAGATATTAATCTGACAAGAACATACAAGACAATGAATATAACAAAAATGACTAATTAATGAATTTAATTAAACTGTCAATACAGTTTAAACAAGCACTTATATTACATTCAAAACTAGTTTGTTTTCAAGCAGGTCTGAATTTCTACATGTTCTTTTAAAAACACTAAAACATTAAGCATATTAAATCATCTAATGTTGGCCAGTATGAGTCCGACAACTGCGGTATAAACACCAAAAATAGGCGATGTAGCCAGTTCATAACCTGCCTAATATATATATTTTTTTATTTTGTAATTTCAAAATCAGGGTACTGAGTGTTGACTCGTGATTCTGTTTATTTTCGCATTCAATAAGTATTTTTAAATATTTTATATAAAGTTATTGTAATCGTAATCTGATTACGAACATTGTCGCTAGAATGTATATTGTGGGTGTAAAAAATGTTACGTCTAGGGTTGCCAACGAGAATGCATCGATTTGCGGGACATGGACTGACATAGCTAAAAAAGAAGGACTCAGCTGCCAAATTATAGAAAGATGAGAAATACAATTAGAAATGAGATTTACCTTTCACTTTTTATGGTCTTATTGGTTTTTTTTTCGGCCTACAATATATTACATGCTTATCTGGCTATCCTCTCTGGATTCAATTTCGGCAGCGGTGAATGCGAGACGTGCGATTTTCTTTCCAGTACAACAAAACGTGTGTTCAATTATACTTTTGCCCGAAAGCTTAGCCGTACCATAAAACGGAACGTCGAGCCTCTCGCGGGACGGTTAGCAACCCTAGTTAGGACAAGCGTTTCCCGGATTAGGAGTTTAAGAAATTGTCAAAAGTTACATACGTAGTATTTATATAATTTAGTTTAATTAGATTAGTAGAATCTTCTGCAGGAAGTTCAACTACGGAATCCCCAATGGCACACAACATCCTGCTTCTAATTAACATTTGATAGGACTATCGTTCTTTTTGAGATTGGTAGGCATTTAAAATCACGTGGATTGCTTGTACAGTTACCACTCACATTATAAAATATGAGTTTAAATATAGAAAAAAAAATGAGCAGGATGGAATATGTTTTGTCTATAGTGTAAACTTGCTTTTTCACAATATTATTATATAGGATTAAAAGTTTATACCTTTCTTTATCTAATTGTATTATTTTCGTAACAAAAATTAAAGAGTAGTCGATATTAATTGAACAAAAAATACCGTAAAAAAACTGAAATCTTCGACCCAATCGATCTACAATATAACTACCTAAACGGAATGGTCGTAATCAGGTAACATTATTAAAGTAAATTTTTCCCCCATACTGAACGATGCGAAAGAATTGAAGCATTAAATTTTATTCAATTTATGGCGTTCGTAAAATGAAAAGAATAAAAAGAAATTTATTTATGAAAAATTTTTAATCATGGTGAAATTTAATTTCTTTTTTCTTTGTTTTAGGTTATAAAATTTTACCAATATATTTCTGATCGAGATTAATATTATAATTATGTATGCCATATTACTATAGTTATTATGTAGCGTATGTTTGAACGAGCTTTCGTCATTAGCCTGGTATACGGACATGTACGGACAATTACTTGTATGTAAAAAGGAATAGCATTTAATATAAAAGACTTGTGAAAACTGAATAAAATCTAGTCACAATGCAATGGTTCAGTAGATATCTCGTGTCAGTCATTTCGAACTAAATTTAATTTAAAAAATTACCGACTTTTATTGCGGTCTGATTATGATGGCAACGTGCTGTGGCGAGATATGGCCATTGCATTGTATTGATAATATTATATTTAAATAAACCCCATCCTTCAATTAGGTGTTGGGCGTAGCGTTAGTCCCAAATGATAGAATCGTTATTATAACGCTATCACAATATGTAACAAAACTTTACTTCAAACCAATTGTATCAACGATACTAACTTCATACTATGTCTAATTATTATGCTTCAATGGTGCTGCGTGTGGATTATTTTTACCCGACTGGGAAAAAGGAGGGTTATGTTTTTTGAACGTGTGTGTTGTCTATTGCTTTAGTACGTTCTGTAGCCTAAACGGTTTAATGGATTTTAGAATACAAGGTGTCGTTAAATTCGTCTTAATTGTGGGAGTGATAGGCTATATAATATGATAAGTACGACGTCTGGGAATCAAATAAATAGCAAAAATAGAAAAAAAAATATATTTGTCAAGTGTTTTTGTTGCAGTCGGGTTTCTTGTTTCCTTTTTAATAATTTAGGTTGATATTGATATGAAACATGTTATGTGGCGGTTCAGACTGATTGTAGGCGTGGCGACGGCGACGATTTGGTCCCAACGTTGGAGGCTGTTGGTGTGGTGACAATTTGGCCTCAATGTTGGCGGTGTGGAGCCGAGTCCGTTTTTTTTAATAGAAAGACTGGATCAGTACAAAGTTCCATGTTAAAACAACGATAGATTAAAAGCGATTTGTAGGGATCGCGACCACCATACACATGTTAATGAAATAAACGTCTTCACAGTGACTTTGTTTTGGTTTGTCGTGTTTGGAATCACCCGGTGCTTTTTTTAAATATTTACTGAGATGTTTCACATCTGCCGGGCGTCCTGTAACGGCCAACTTTTTTTTTCGATTCTTTTACTTCGTATTTTTGAAGATTTCCGTATAATACCTTTACTTCTATTCACTGTGGAGCATATTATAAATCCCTTTCTTATTATCCATCTATTTTCTGATCAGGCGCGGATCATCTTATAAATGCATGTACTCTCTTAACAAAAATTCCATGGAGGATCTACACCATCTCCTATCACCACATCAAGTCTAGACTACTCTAGCCTAGACTCTATTTGTATCCATTTTCTGCATACCTACTCGATTTTAATATGACGCGAAAAAGACCGTTTAAATATTTGAAAATATTGATTGTAATTCTTGTTGGAAATGATTGTAGAAAGTTCGAAAACTTAATATTAGACTGGGTATAAGCCATAAGTAATTTTGGCCTTTGGCTAGAAACAGGGGGAAAAATCTGTCGCCAAGCACTTATAGGTGTGTTCCAAATTCAGGCTGGAGCCAGGTTCTGCGTATTACCAATTTCACATAACATCAACAATTAAATGGAAACAATTCATTCATTTCGGGATATTGATTTAGAATCAAAAGTTGGCATGAAATTGATAGAATGCAATTAAAGATTATAAATACGTACTGTACCTACTTTTTATATTCAAAAATTCCTTAGTTCAATTAAATCCACACGCAGTGCAGTAAAAGTCTGTTTTCTATACATCATTATTCGCTTACAAAGCAACTTGGCGTAAAACATGCGTTCAATAGTATTTATAATTCTAAGGATATATTTCCTTCCGAAAGTTATTTCCATACCTGTATATTATAACTACTTACATATTTGACAATCTGAAAAACGTTATTTTCATAAACGCTAATATTTAAGTATGATTAGGTAAACGAAAGTGATTGACCGTTATTAGGAATTAGATGTGAAAAATGTAACGTTGTTAATGTTTTAAGATAAAAGTAACTTTTGTAAAAACTGATTTTTTTACAATGTCTTGAAACATTTCTGATGGGAACTCGAACGAGAGTCGATAATGATAAGGACCCCGAATATTAAAACTATTTGTCGTCAAAACGTTTATTTTTATAAAATAAAAGATGTTTCAAATCAAATTTGCTTTTTGTTTTATTGGAACGAACGAAAAATGTGATAGTAAAACCGTAAGAAAAAGTCCGTGGAATAAAACCATTAAATGAGATGTGCGCAGGCGCGACAGTCGTATACACAAGCGAGTAGTGTATAATACCTTTTTTTGTAATTATTTCTATTTCTATGTAATTTTCTGTTGTCAAACAAAAATAAAGAGACATATTTTGTTATTTTAATTGATAATTTGAATTACGATTTTTTTTATTTTACGTAATTTATTATTTCCTAAAATACTGAATTCCCTAAATACTTTCCTGTACTTAAATAAAAAATAAACAGCAAAATTTAAGAGAAAAATCAAGAAAACCTACATAAAATTGAGCACGATTTTTTTTTTTGCAAATTGTGTCGATTTTACATTAGCCGAAGGAACTTCTTTCCTACCTGGTGTCCCAAGACACCACATCTTTTTTTAATTATTTTTTTTTAGATCTGACTACATTGTTAGTCTCAGGGCGAAGCCGCTGCGCTTTTACAGCTTCACCGGACTAAGGGGCGAGCGCAGAGAGGGCTCAGCCGCGAAAACCTTTTTGTTTTAAATTATTTTTTCCCTTTATAAAGACAGAATGAAAGTGGCCGAATGAAGGTAAGATACCGAAAAACAAACAATATTTTAAAGATCTAGAGATTATTTGTCGTTTTCTTTTTTATTCATTTGAAAGCGCCAATCTTTGAGATTGCCAGTCGGATTTGAAATCTATTACATAGATAACTTCACACAAGACTAAGAGCGAAGCAGTAAGTAACCATGAATGCCAAGGAATATGGAAAGCTGTAGGCAAGTACGGGAAGTGAGAACAACATAGTATTACTAATAACATATAACAACAACAAACAACATTCTCCACAAGCATATTTATGCCTGTGGAGAACAACGATAGGTTACACGAGTTCGTTGGCGGCAGCTTGCTGAAGAAGTTGGTCGAATAAATTTAACACGAGTGAAACCCTGAGGCACATCTAGTTTTATTACATACATAACCAGATAAAGAAAATTTATGTGTCTGTTATCTCTAAATAACTGCTTTTTAAACTACATGAAAGTATCTATATATACAGTAGGTACCTACCTATAATCTATACTTATAATAAAAGAGTAAAGAGTCGAAATCTGTACATTGAAGATATTTGAGAAAAAAATATATAGGGGGGCTTAGAATCATGGACAGAACACATTTCAATAGTTTTTAAAAATTTTGTCTGTCTGTCTGTCTGTCGGATTGTTTGAACACCAATCACGCAAAAACTACTGGACCGAATTTAATGAAATTTGGTATGATTGTAACTTATAGTCTAAAGGTACATTTAGGATACATTTTTATACGTATGAACATTTGCATGGTCTATAAATTGCGTTTAGGTTTTATGTACATGAAACATTGTAATGCATGTGCATGTAATACTACAAATATTTCAAGTACATAGTGAAATGAAGCTTAATAATATGAAATGCATCCAAATTATTTTATCGTCACTTAAAAGAAAAAAAAAACGTACAATAGTAGTAAATAAACTGGCTTAATTTCTTTTGAAAATTCTACGATAGATGTCGTTGTTTGTTTTTTGTGCTATGAAGGCTATGTAGATTAAACAATGTAATTTATGTATATGTATTACTATAATATATTTCAAGTACATAGTGAAATGAAGTTTAATTGAATGAAATTTATCCAAATTATTTTATCTTCAAATATTAGAAAAAAAAACGTTCAATAGAAATTAACTGGCTTAATTTTGATCTAAAATTTTTCGATAGATGTCGTTGTTTGTTTTTTGTTTTATGGAGGCTGTGTAGATTAAACAATGTAATTTATGTATATGTAATACTACAATATATTTCAAGTATATAGTGAAATAAAGTTTAATTGAATGAAATTTATCCAAATTATTTTATCTTCAAATATTAGAAAAAAAAAACGTTCAATAGAAATTAACTGGCTTAATTTTGATCTAAAATTTTTCGATAGATGTCGTTGTTTGTTTTTTTTTGCTATGAAGGCTATGTAGATTACTGTTGTTGAGCCTGAGGTCATTGAGAAAAATGTAAATGTTGAAAGTAGTTTGTCTAATAATAATAATAGTTGTGTAAGTGGATATGTAACAAGATCTGGTAGAGTAGTAAAGAAACCAAGATATTTTTATGATTATTAAAAAAATAATAATAATTAGTTTATGTAGGTAGTAATTAAAAGTAAAAGAGTTTGTTTTAAGAAAAAAATATTTTGTTTATTTTATTGTATGGAAAAAGGGGGATGTTGTATGATAAAATATAGTGTATGATGTCTATGAGCTGGCAACAATTAGATTGTCTGTGGTGACTCATCCCTCTCTCTCTATGGTGGTTACGTGTGATGGATGTGTAATTGTAATCGATGTATCTGAGAATAATAAAGTGTATAAATCTAATAAATAAGGAATATCATTTATAACAATTACACAATGTAATTTGTTTATATGTAATACTATAATATATTTCAAGTATATAGTGAAATGAAGTTTAATTGAAAGAAATTTATCCAAATTATTTTATCTTCAAATATTGGAAAAAAAATGTTCAATAGAACTTAATTGGCTTAATTTTGATCTAAAAATTTTCGATAGATGTCGTTGTTTGTTTTTTGCGCTAAGAAGATTTTTATTTTACATATATTATGACGCCACACATATCGTTTTAGTTCATTTACACGTTTAAAACTTGGAAAATAATAACACCATAACATCATTTTTGTTATATTTATCCCGAATTCAAATTAAAACTATTAGTTACCACTTTGTGCATTATTAATATTAATTTTGAATCGTTTGTCTATTTCTCTGTTAATCTGTATGCCAATCACGCAGAAGGTACCTTTTTGAAGCCTATGATAAGTAGCACATAGGATGAATTTTTACACGTATGGATATTTGTGTGGTGCATAAATAGCATTTTTTTTAATTATCAAAAGTAAAAAAAAAGGATTTTATGTAATAAAAAATGAAATATGTAATATAAATTATTTAATTTTCACGTCATTTTAAATATATATAGGTACCTACTTACTGTAAACAAAGATTTAGGTATACTATTTACTACTTATCTATTTATTATTTCATGTATGGCGCAGTCATTTTTAGAGATTTTAGATTGAAAAACAAATTAAGCAATGTTTAAGAAAATATTTATTTATGCAGTTCAATTTATTTCGTTCTAAAATTCTACGATAGATGTAGCTCTTCGGGACATGTGAGTTTGTAGATCGCACTGTCAAGAAATGTTCTTGAATTAGTAAATTAAATATACCTACTACCATTCTGCATTGTTCATTACGTCTTTTGAATACTAACGATTAACGATAAATAGATTTAAAACACAAAAAATAAACTTGGCTATTTCCTAAAGGATTTTCGATTAATTGCGTTACGGATTGGAATTTGTACTTTTATTTATTGACCTTGGCTATTATTAAAGGATTTCGTTTTATTGTATTGCGGATTCGAGGTAACTTGAATTTTGCAATTGGACTACTGATTTTGACCTTTACTTTATATTATTGTCGTTTAGATTTAGGTAAAATGCCTGGTAGAAAAAGAACGAGTCTATCTCAGTATACTAGCAATCGAAAAAGGTTGAGAAATATTCGATCTCAAGAAACTGAGGAAGACTATCAGATAAGACTTGCAACTGAACGAGAGCGTCAGGCCAATGTACGCGCTTCAGAAACCGATCGCGAACGATGCGAGCGATTAAATTCAAATCGTAGGCGTATAGCTGCTTCTCAATCGATAGAAAGTAGTGAAGAGCGTGAGGCGCGGCTGACTGCTGACCGCGAGTACCACGCCACGTCGCGAGAGTCAGAAACATTCACAGAGCGTGAGGCACGGCTAACTGCTGACCGTGATTACCACGCTATGTCTCGTGAGTCTGAAACATTCACAGAGCGTGAGGCACGACTAACTGCTGACCGTGAGTACCACGCTATGTCTCGTGAGTCTGAAACATTCACAGAGCGTGAGGCACGACTAACTGCTGACCGTGAGTACCACGCTATGTCTCGTGAGTCTGAAACATTCACAGAGCGTGAGGCACGGCTAACTGCTGAACGTGAGTATCATACAATGTCCCGTGAATCAGAAACATTCACAGAGCGTGAGACAAGGCTGACTGTTGATCGTGAGTATCATATCGCATCTCGCAACTCAGAAACGTTTGCGCAGCGTGATACACGACTGACTGCTGATCGCGAGCGTCACGCAACTAACAGATCTCTCGAAACTGAAGAGCAACATCAGCAGCGGCTCGAAACAAGTCATGAGAACTACCAACAAGCTCGGGAAGTGCAATTTATTCATAGATCTCTCGAGAGGAATAGGATTGAAGAAATCCGAGATTTAGAGACCACAGATGAACGTGAAGCTCGCATAGCCGAAGATCGGGTGCGACATGCTTTAAACAGGATGTCATTATCATCACAAAGTGATGATGCCCAGGAAGAATATGTGAGTAACGAAGTTCTTCCGTGGAGCAATAAGGAACGCAGTGGTTTCTTTTATAATCCAAAAATAAATTATGGTCTATTCTCTAATATCGGTGCAATGATAAACATTTGCGCCCACTGCCAAGCACTTAAACGGCAGAGAGAAAGTCTTGGATTTTGTTGCTCAGCCGGAAAAGTGTTTCTGAATATTCTTCAGGATTCTCCTCCAGAGCCTTTAAAGTCACTGCTGATTGGAGAACATTCACAATCTAAGGAGTTCTTGGACTCGATTAGATCCTACAACAGTGCATTTCAAATGACTTCATTTGGTGCTAAAGAAATATGTGAAGGTTCATTTATGCCCACGTTTAAAATCCAAGGGCAGGTATATCATGCCATTGGTTCGTTATTGCCTGAGACCGAACCAAAATTTTTACAAATATATTTTGTATCAGATTATATTGAACAAGCAAATATTAGAAGGCAAAATTTTCCAAACTTAAACCAGAATTTAATAATTGAACTACAAAATATGCTACACACAGTTGACATACATACATACATAGGTTGACCCTACGTGCATAGCTTTAAAGCCGCTATCGAGTCCGTTTCGGAGAGTCAAAGTAATGAGTATAAATTTGTTATTAACGCAGAGAGGAGACCGGCTCACAATCACCGTGGCCGATATAATGCTCCAAATGTCAACGAAGTTGCGGCAGTTTTAGTCGATCAGGAATGTGATCGACGCGACATCATTCTACGTTCACGAGATAATAGACTTCAGCGTGTTAACGAGACTCATCGTGCCTATGATGCTCTACAATACCCACTAATTTACTGTCATGGTGAAAATGGATATAACTTTAGCGTATTCAATGTCGATCCAAATACCGGTGCACTGAACTAAAAGACACAAAAAGACGTCAGCTATGCAATTCTATGCTTATCTCTTGCAAGTGAGACGCGGCCGGTTTATTTACTTACACCGGTTTCGTGGACTACTTAACCAGTTTGTTGTTGACATGTACGCTAAAATTGAAACCGAACGATTAATTTATATTCGAACTAATCAAAGAAGTTTACGTGCGGAAAATTATGTTGATCTACAGGATGCTATACAACATGACACAGACGTGAATAATTTGGGTCGCTTAGTAATTTTGCCTTCAAGCTTTACCGGCGGTCCCCGTTACATGCACAAACGCATACAAGACGGCTTTTCTTACGTCAGAAAATACGGAAGACCCGACCTATTCTTAACATTTACCACAAATCCAAAATGGTTTGAGATCACATCTGAACTCCTACCTGGACAAGTATCACATGATCGCCATGATATTGTAGCAAGAGTTTTACACTTGAAACTGAAACTGTTGATCGAGTTACTAACAAACGAAAAAGTCCTTGGGCAAGCTTTATGCTTTATGTACAGCGTCGAGTGGCAGAAACGTGGTTTGCCACATGCCCACATTCTTCTGTGGTTGCAGGAAAAACTTCGTCCAAATGATGTTGATATTTTGATAAGTGCCGAAATTCCAAATCCCGAAGAAGATCCTGTCCTGTATGACATAATAAAAACGCACATGATACATGGTCCATGCGGCACTTTAAATATGAACTCTCCCTGCATGAAAAATGGTAATTGCACTAAGAGATATCCAAAAGCATTGACTGGAGTGACAATAACAGGTGAAGATGGATATCCAAAGTACCGGCATCGTGGACTACAGGAAGGAGGTCACACTACCAATATAATATGCCGAGGCCAGCAGATAACCCTGGACAATAGATGGGTCGTGCCATATTCACCTGTTTTATCTAAAACATTTCAAACGCACCTTAATATTGAAATGTGTAATAGTGTACAGAGTATCAAGTATATATTAAAATATATACATAAAGGGGACGATCAGGCCACAATTGGGGTAACCAATGAACGTGATGAAGTCACAAGATTTCAATCTGGTCGCTATATTAGTTCTTCCGAAGCCGTATGGCGGATTTTAAACTTCTCGATACATGAACATTATCCACCTGTAATGCACCTGGACGTACATCTCGAAGGAGGACAGCGAGTATATTTTGACGCTGATAATGTAAGACAACAGTTGGAAAATCCACGACAAACCACTTTGTTAGCGTTCTTTAACCTTTGTGCAATGGATCACTACGCTTAAACTCTCCTGTACGATGAAGTGCCGTCCTACTACACATACAACAGTCAGCGCGGAAGTTTCAATCGTCGGAGAAGAGGTCTTGCTGTGGAAGGTTCACCTGGTATATTTAAGGAGCACATTATCGGACGTGCATTTTTCAGAGAAGTACAGGGTAGCAATAATTGCGACACTATAAATGATGCGCTGCGAGATAACATAATAAATCGCTGTTTGAATGCTATCCAAGACATTGTGATATCTATCGGTGGTAAATGTTTAACGCATTACGGTTTATCTGAACCAACTTTACAAGGTAACCGCGATAATAGAGAATATTCTGCCGAGATTCGCTATGATCCTTTGGAATTAGCTGAAACTCTACGAGATGGAGTTCCAAAGCTTACAGCAGAACAAAGGGGAGTTTTCGAACGAGTTTGTCATAGTGTAAACAATGATTTGGGTCAAATATTTTTTTTTGGATGCCCCTGGTGGCACTGGGAAAACATTTCTCACCAAAATTATTTTAGCAAAACTTCGCAGTGAGGGAAAAATTGCAATAGCTGTAGCATCGTCTGGTATAGCAGCTACCTTACTACATGGAGGAAAGACCGCACATGCTATGTTTAAAATCCCAATACAATTAGATTTCAGTGACTTCCCGTTGTGTGATATTTCACGAAACAGTGATAAAGCACACGTGTTACGAAACTGCAATATAATTGTATGGGACGAGTGTACCATGGCACATCGCAAAGCGGTTGAAGCTGTCAGCAGGACATTACAAGATATCAGGCATTGTGAACAGCCAATGGGAGGTATAACAATACTGTTTTGTGGCGACTTTCGGCAGACTTTACCAGTTGTGCCACGTGGCACACGGGCCGACGAGGTAAACGCTTGCTTGAAGAGTTCAAATCTATGGGTCAATATTCTTCGAGTTAACTTGACCGTAAATATGAGAGTGCAGACAGGAGGCACCCTGTATGCTGAACGATTTTCCAGCCTGTTATTACAAATAGGTGAAGGCACATACCCTGCAGAAACAGGCAAAATTAAATTGTCAGATACATTATGTCACACAGTTATATCAATAGAGGAACTGATCTCTTCAGTGTATGGTGATCCAGCGTTGATAACGAGTTTTAGTAATAGTTGGCTATGCGAGCGAACTATTTTAACTCCTCGAAATGACCAAGCTGCTGGTATCAATATAACCATACTAGACCGCATACCTGGACTGAGTGTTGAATACACGTCCATAAATAGAGTCATTGACGAAGTGGAATCCACACATTACCCGGTCGAATTTTTAGATTCCTTAGATGCTCCAGGACTTCCATTGCATAAAATATTGGTAAAAGTTGGTGTTCCAATTATTTTACTCCGAAACTTAAGCCCACCAAAATTATGTAACGGTACACGCCTTAGAGTTACATCTCTGCAAAGGAACATAATAGAAGCGGAGGTGCTGACAGGGTGTGCTGTAGGTGAGCGCGTTTTCATTCCCCGCATACCACTGATCCCTAATAACTTCCCGTTCCGATTCAAACGCGTTCAATTTCCAATCAGTGTCTGTTTTGCGATGACAATTAACAAAGCGCAAGGACAAACTTTGCAAACAGCTGGCGTAGACCTTCGCACCTCTTGCTTCTCTCACGGTCAGCTCTATGTCGCTCTTTCCCGAGTGAGCGACGCAAACCATTTGTATGTGCATTCCCCGGGAAACGTTACTGACAATGTAGTTATAGAGAAGCTCTATAGGTACATGTATGTAGGTATTAGACGTTTTTTTCTTGTAAAATTTCAGTTTTCTCACAATTTTTGACCCCTTTAAGAGTTTTGTTTTACATAAAAGTGTTTGTTCCGTTATCGGTAACTGAGTCCTATAAACTATTTTTCATAAACATAGCTTTAAAACTGGAGTAAATCCCATGCAGATATTTATAAACCTTGCAGTATCTTTTTCAAAAATGTTGAAACATACCATTATTACTAGCTTCGTATCTATACTTTAGTAGGTATACGTTCACATATGAAAATATTTGATATCAATTGATATTATGTACCTACTAAGACTATTCTTTCAAGGAAAATAAAACATTATTATGATATTGAAATTGTATTAAACTACCTACCTTATCTTTTTCAAAAATGTCGAATTAAGCACGTGTTTTTTTAAAATTTACTATCGAAAGGAAAAAAACTCATATCTCTGAATTTAAGCCTGACTTTGCATGTAGGCTGTTTTCACCCACTTAAATGTTGTTTAAAAAAGATTTTTCTTAATACGTTCCGATGTTACAAAATTAAAAACTACTCTCCAAATTGATAGTTTCTATATTAAATAAAATGTCGTTCCTTAAGTCAGATGTTTTTATTATAGTAAGAACCGTAAGTAAACATTTGTGACATTATATTAATACTGAGCCCCTTCCCACAAATTTTCAGAGTTCTAATTTTTAATTAACGCGCTTTCCATAAAAAGCCGTAATCCTTATTTTGACCAAATTAGGGTTTGTTTTTCGAAAGGTTGCTTAAATCACTGTTTACCATATACCGAATTCAACGCGGACGGAGTCGCGGGCACAGCTAGTATAACATATAAGTAAGGTTGTTACGGAACCTCGCCTCCGCCTCCGTAAGTACGGAGCTTCCATAAAAAATCGTACCTCCGTCTCCGTTAAATTTTTGCGGAATTGTAGCAGAGGCTTATTAACGTTGACAAACAACGCGCGAGGAGCGATGCGGCTGCGTGGCTGAGTCTTGAGATCCAAATTTTTCCAATATATTATTTTACTCTCTGCGAAATGGTCAGGAATGTCAAGAATAGTTTTGTGCCTTGGGAATGCGGCCAGCAGGTAAAGAGGTGGGTTACACGACGTAGGTAGGTACGTAAAATCACATGAATCAACTTTTCGACTTGCTCGGTCGCACATAGTTGCGATTGAACCTTGTTTGTGTGGAGTGATTTTTTACGTAATAAATAGAAAATAATTCCTATTTAAATCGTATGATGATACCGAAAACCAGTGATATTCGCCAGTATTTTTTAGACTAACCCCAAAATGACTATTCGACCTATTTATTTAATTAATTACATATTAATCATTTTCCATTTCCGCCTCCGTTAAAAGAACTCCGTTACAACCCAAACAAATTAAACCAACGTTAAAGCTATTTTTAAATTTTTTGTCTGTCTATCTATCTATTTGTTGCTGCTAAACTCTCTAAACGGTTGGGCCGATTTTACCAGCCAGATAGCTGATGATATACGGAGTAACTTAAGCTACCTACTGTTATTTGAGAAAAAAATTGCCAGGGTTTTGCTCAAATAATATTAAAGTAGTAGTGTAAACTTCTGTAGTCATGAATAAAATACAAAAGGCAGGCCTTTGTAATCTGGATGATATTTCAATAACATCCTATGACGAAATTAGCTTTTATAAGATCTTAATCTTCACGTTTACATGTCTTAAGGCAACACTGGTGGAACAGACTTTGGCTGCTATAATGTAGTTTGGGTACCTTTAGTGTCCAAGGCAGTCGGATCTAACGAACCAAGAGTTAGCAGAACAGAATGAAATTATTTAAAAATATTCTGGTATACAATCTCTAAAATCCTATCGGTCAGGGTACCTGTTTAAAACAACTTAGGACATAGCTTCGAGACTCGGAATGGCCACACTTAAAACCTAAAGTTGTTCGAGGTAGGTTATTTTGTCTATAATAATACACACATAAAAGTAAAAACCAGTTACATAACGATACGTCATGAAGTACATTGCCTAGCTCTAGGTTTTCAAAAGAGACACTATTATTGATCTAAAAGAAAGAGAGGTCGGGCACAGAGAACTCTCTCTCTACTTAGGGCGGTCCGACTGGTGAAATACCTCCACCCTACAGAAGTACGATACGAACTAACAAGTAGTCAAATAGCTTTGTGTTCCTGCGGTTAGTAGTATTTCCAGAGCTCCTTTGGTTACATGGTCGGCGAAGCGCTAGTGATGACACGTGTGATATTACAAGCTTCCATAGCCCACGATAGCCGCTTACCATCAGGCGAGCCAAATGATTATTTGCCACCTTAGTTTTTTTTTATTCCGTGTATTGTTAATTCTTGCCCTTTTAAAATATATCGTAGTTATAAATTAATGTTCAACTCAAATAAAAATTAATGTTTTCGTTAACAAAATCATCATCATGCCATCTTTTGATACTAATCAAAATAGTAGTCACAGAGCCATTTAATAATAATACTTACTGTATATGCGAAGAGTTAATTTTCAGTTCTACCCCCCACATACCACATGGAGCGGCGGTTTTAAATTAAGTTGCCTGCCTCCTAGTCTGGTGCGGCCTTCGAAACATAACTCAGTGAGCAATGGACGACAGACAACCATTTCAATCGTTAGATACATCCAATTGATTGATTGGGGACAATCATCCCCCAACCTCGAACTTCCGAAACTGCTTCCTCTCCCAATTCAGCCCGGCGCTTGGATACGTCAGCATTCCTAACGCTGCGCACAAACGTGTTCAACCTCTTTTTCTTCACCACGTTAACGGGTGTTATATTATATTCAAACAAAAAGACGTAATGTAGTGTAGTCACACGCACTCGACCGCTTAGATTTCCATATTGTTGGTAAGGGGTGGCGGCGGTGTCCCACCAATGCGACGGTGACGTCGTATGACGCTAAGCCAATTGCCATTATAAAGTACACAGAACAGATGTCGGTGCGTCCGATTCATTCTGACCATATTCAAGAAAATAACTAATTGGCTCAACCCCTTACGAAAAAACCCGTATCTGAAATTATGTTATGAGACTTTTAGCTCCTAATGTTAGCTATATTAGTTGATAGTTAGTAAATCACCTATAAACAAACAAACAAACTAGTTGAGTTGGCAATACTGAGATCCTTAAATAATCCTCAAGTTTTCACATTGCTAAATGGAGTCATTTCTATAAAGCCCGAAACGACTTACCTCAGTGGGTGAAATATAATTTTTGTCTAAGGAAATAATGCTTATTTAATAATGAAATGAAAGAACAATTTTAGTGTAAAAGAATCACTATATTGTTTTGTAAAGTGAACAGTTGAACATCATCAAAACAATATCGCCCGCTTGTTACACCCGCCCTAATTATCTCAACTTTTATTTTCCACTATATTTTTAATACAATACATAACTAGATTTCCGTGGAAACGCTTACACAAATTACATAAGACGATTCCAGTAGAATCATAGGTAAATCAATTAACAAGTACGAAAGCAACATAAAACAATATTTCTAGCAATAATTCTAGATAGTACCTACTAGTAAGACTACATTTTAAGTACTATCACGGTTTGCAGACGGTTTATGTACACAGCTCATTATCTTATTGAAAACGATCGAAGCCCTCGAGTTTCGAATATCGTCTAATCATCCAACTAGAACGAACCATATCAACTTTTTTTTATATATATAAACCATTAAAATATTTAAAAAGAAAATAAAAAGAATATACTTTACATACTCTTCACACGAAAATAACAAAATCTCACTCTAAACGAGTTTTTCCAAACTTACATCTAAACTAACTTGAAATACTAACTTCGACTTAAATTTATTTCATCTACAATCCAATTTTGTTCTTGTTACATACTAAAACAGTTACAGACGAAACATTCATTGATAAATGAAGAAGAACTTACATTTTTACGAAATAACGGCCAAATTTATATTAACATTTTTATGATTGCCAAATATAAGGCCACTTTAACTGGATCCAAGTTTCGTTTATACCATCACTTACATCCAACTGTTCTTTTAATGTAGTGAGTGCATCTTTATACGAAATACATTAAAAAACAACAAAAACAATGTCGTAAAAAAATAGAATCAAAATGTTATGTTTCGTCTAAACAACAACAAAATATAAACTATTTTTATTGATAAAACATATATTTATTAAAACTGTAAATCAAATATCATTTTTCGCATATTTTTCATGGTTCAGTCTCAAGTGCATCATTTTTATTTTATACAATCATGGAAAAACTCCTTCACACGTAAACACTGTTAGTTCTTAATCTTAAACAAATCTCCTTAATTGTAGTAATCAAAAATTTGGAGTTTATAATAGATATTGGCAAAATATCAGGCGTCGACCTCAGCTGTATGTAAAAATAAGTAAAGGGTTCTTGGAACAAAATGGGCTCATCGACAATCAAAACTAATTTATTTTACAGTTAACAGCTCCTGTAACTCTATAAAACTGCAACTCTATAAAATATAATGGAGCAGCCTTATTAACAAGAAATGTAACAGAAAATCTATACGTTGCTTGTAAATGTATCGTAACATAAATCATTGCTTATAATAATTAAATCAGGAACTTTGTGTAATAAATAGCATTCAACATTAAAATCTTTCATTTCTATTTTACTCTATTTATTGTTATTGTTCTTTTTATTGTTATTAACCAGTTTATTGTTATCATTCAGTGTATTGTTATTTGGGCCGATTTTTTAATAAACAGAAACTTTAATTGAAAAATCTTGACCGGTTTTTCACACATTATCAAAACGTCAAAATTATTCTTCAAATAAAGGTATTTGACGATTGAAAAATCGGCCCATAATCACTTTATTGTTATTATTAAGTTTATTGTTATACTAATTGTTATTGTTATTACTGATGAGCCCTTTCTTTCCCCGTATCTTTCAATATTTAATGTACTATGGAACAGTTCCGAACTATCGCCAAGTGGCTCTGCAAAGCCGCGATCACAGTGCTACTGAACACCGTTGTGCTCAGTTGTACTCTTCCTCTCCTTCAAACTCCCCTCCTTCATCGTCTATTTCTGTGGGAGTTAGCTGCTGTTGCATATGATGTTGTGTTAACGCAAGGGGGCCTTTCTTGTATGCAGTCATTTCCTGAGAACAATTTGATGATTATCTATACAATTAACAAAATTGAAGTGTCTGTTTGTAATGTCAAAATAACAGTTTTTTACTAAATACATATGAAAAAAGTACATACGAAACCTATAACAAAAAGCCTAATTTTTTTTATTTTTGTCTGTCTGTCTGTTTGTTTGTTCCAGGTAATCTCCGAAACGGTTGGACAATTTTGACGGGACTTTCCCTGATAGATAGCTGATACTACTTAGGCTACTTTTATATTAGAAAAAGAATTAGGGTTCCGCACAAATAAAAAAACTAGTACTGGTGAATCAATTCGAGCTCTTAAATGGCTTATGCTGAGTAAACCATAAGAGATATAGCAATATAATGTACTACATAATCATAGGTATTAAAAAGATTTCCAAAAAAGTTCGGGAGGGTATATATCTATCTTCTAAGGAACACCCACAATAAGCATTTTTGTCTTTATAATAGCCGGGAGCGAGGAAGCAAGATTCGCGCGGGCCTTCTGTAGTCCACGTGAGCGAAGCCACGGGCATAGCTAGTATTATATAAATATATACAGAATGTATATGGGTATATATATATATAATAATATATATACATAAAATTGCTTACATAAATTTTAAATCATAACGTAATAAAAAAAAAAATCCCAAACGCCTTTCAAACGAGGACGAATTTAAAGAAACCTCGACTGATTGCAGGTGAGATTTTAATAGCCAAATGAACCCTGTAAAGTATTAAAAAAAACTCTCTTCCCAGTTTTGTAATAGAAAACAACGAAGCAAATTCAATACATGTGGATTCTATTTTTATTGTCAAAAGTAAAAGAAGAGTCTAAAAGACTTGTCAGGTATGCAACTACCCTTCTAGCAATGTGTTAAGCGTTCCCTCAGTGTTCCCCCAATGGGAAGAGTAACAGAAATCCGGGCTCTATGTGTTTGTTACGTATGTACGTCTATAGGATTTAGTCTACGAAAGAAGACAGCTACCAACACGCACATAGGTCACAGATTTTATGGGACAAATAATATACTCACCCTATCGTATCTCGCCTTATCCTTTTCAGAGAGCGCGTCATACTTGGCCTTGGTATCAGGGTCAGCAGCTGCCCAGCGCCTGCCGAGCTCCTTAGCAATGTCTCCCATTGTGTACTCTGGGTTATTTGCCTTTACATTTCCACGTTCATCATTACAGAATATGAAGAACGCTGACCTGTATATTAATATTGATATTTAGAATGCTAATCAGGATGACAGGTAAGGTGGCGCAGTCCTAAGCCCTACTATTAAGCTGTGAGGTCGCGGGTTCGATCCCCGCCCACGATTTTTGTGTGTTAAGCATAATTCTCATTTGTGTACCTGGGAGTACAATATCTAAGCTTTGCTTAGTATGGAATTAAATGGTTGTGTGTGAAATAGTGTCCCCGCATTAATATAGCTTATTCTTATTTTTATCTATGGTAGGTAATATTAAAGCTTAGAAGATTGCTTTTTTTTTTCTTTGTTTGAACACACTAATCTGTGAAAGTAACAGATAGGCCTATTTATTGAGGAAGATTTACAGGCTATATAACTTCAGACCTAAGGAATGGTGAAATAACCAAGAATGGGAAGAAATCTCGCAAACTGTAGGCAAGTATGGGAAGTGATAACATCGATAGGCCACACGGATGCGTTGGTAGCGGCGCAGCGCTGTGGAGAATTGGTCGAATAAATTTAACACACGTGAAACCGTGGGACACAAGCTAGTAAGGAAGACACTTAAAAAAATATAAATCTCAAAGAAATAATATAAGTACATTTCAAAATTTTATTATGTGTCATACATAGTCATACTGTATGTAATAAAAGCATTACATACTTGGAAATTTTTACCCAATTGTTTTTTTGTTTTTCGACGGTATATAAGCATGTATGTATGTCTATTTCTTTGTCACACTCTGTAGCCTAAACAGTTTGATGGATTTTTGTATACAAGGTGTAATTAGATTCACCTTAATTGTGGGATTGACATAGCCTATAAAATATTTAAGTACGACATCTGAGAATCAAATAAAAAGAAATAGAAAACTATATTTTTTTTAATCAGGAGTTTTTCTTTTTTCAGTCGGGTTGTTTGTTTCCTTTTTGATAGTTTAGCTTGTTTAAAATGTTAAATTTTTATAGAGTTCACACATGAGTAAAAAGTTATAAAAGATTTCATGACCATAACTCACAGCGATCGTTTTGGCGCGTTGGGATCCTTTGTCTGCTGTCGTTTTCGCCCGCGAACTTTGACATCCTTGGGTGGCACGTAATTCTGCATCTCTAGATCGAAACGGTGTTTGTCTTGTTCTGCCATCTCGTGAAATCTTTGTTTCTCCTTTTCTGACATAGTCTGTAAAATGCAAAACCATTTTATGCAAATCTGTCACTAAACACCTCTAAATTTTTGGAAAAGAAACAAATATATATTCCAAAAAAAAATACAACTATTCCTTGATATTATTTCATTTATATTTAATTCCAAGATCCATTCTTTATTGTGTATTAATAATAAATGATAATACTTAAAAAAACTACTACCTTGAACCCCTTTTCCCCAAAGAGCTTTGAAACCCCTACTCACCGCAAGAACATAATAAGGTCATTTGACTGCGATCTTCTGTAAGGTGAAGGGTAATCCACCAAACAAGCTGCCCCAAGTAGAGAGAAATCGCCTAAGAAATTTCTGTGCCCTACCACATCGCAGGAACACTACACAAGGTTATTTGGCTGTGATCTCCATGGTGATTGAGATAAATGAGTTTCGCATATATACAATAGTTACGATGATAAAACTTACATTCCACCTTTCTGCACATTTCTTTGAAAATGCAGCAAATATAACATTCTCATCTGGATGTTTCTTCTTGTGTTCTTCGCGACAAGTCTGAACGAAGAATGCGTAAGCAGTCATCCTGCCGCGCGGTTTATTATATGGTCTTGCTCTTGGCATCCTGGTTTTGGGGGCTGTCGCCTGTACTAACGCCTGTTGCTGAGCTTGTTGCTGTAGCTCCTGGTAAATGATTTATATTTATTTACTAGGCGTACTCGCGGCTGCGTTCGCTTGGACTACAAAATGCCAGATCGGGCTCGCGAAGGATTCGTGCTACCTCGAATAATGCTTATTCGGATAGACATAATATGCTCTCAGTGACCTTTTTGTAGGACTCTTTAAGATCTACAATTGGGTTTTTGAAAAAAAAAACTATTTTTTTATGTATTTTAACACTTTAACGTAAATTATATAAATACTTGATGCAATAAAACTCGTAAATTTATTGAAAAATTAATTATAAACAATTGAAAAAAGATAACATTTTAAATAGAATCACGTGACTGCGAACGCGCCACGATTTGTCACACTATATTTGTGACATCATAATGATAAAGGAATTTTACGATAGTACAGTGCAATGACTTCTACACTTGAATTGACTAAAAATATCCAAAATTTAACGAAAAAAAATTTTTTATAACAGCCTATTTTATTTAGTCATGTGTGATAAAGGATTTATAAAGGCTAATTCCAATAATATACCTGATGTGGATATATTTATGATAGCAAAGTTTAGTTGAAAAAAATGATTTATCGAATATATATAATCGATTACACAAATAATTATTAATTGCTATATAATTATAAAATACCTAAATCAAAATAATCTTCTTAGAAAAAAAAATTTGATGTTGTTTTGGGATTAGGTTAATGCAACCATTTATTTCGACATTTAACATCTTGTGGAACACTTAAAAACATTTTTTTGAGAGTTGTTTTTGTAGTATTCGAAGCAAGCATGATAACTTTTAAGGCTTGACATTTTTGATATTAAAATATAACTTTATAAATTTTGATTTTGAATCATTAGATCCATTTTCGAGAGACCAATTACATAGAATATATATACAAGCATAGCCTGCTGCCTGATATGTAATATGTGGTACAGCTAGGGTTGCCATCACCTAAATCAGGTATGGGCATTGGGCAACCTTTAACATGTTGAGGAGGGCCAAACTTAAGCGTGCAAATACGTTCGCGGGCCGCGTTTAAAAGTACTTAGTGCATTTTAAAGTAGTGATAATATTTTTTGCAATAGATATTAGACATGAAATAATACGACAATGTTATTATAGTACAATTTATTAAAATAACAAAATGAAATTTTAAAAATGAAAAGAACTGTTCGCATTTATAAGCACTGTCAAACGAACAAATCAATCTTCATGCGAATTTTCTAAGCTGCGGAAAATTGTCTTCTAGGTATTTTTTATAGAAATCGCACAACTCTACGTGTCCAAATTTGAATTTTAGGAGTGAGTTTTCTTGAATCTCGATGAACTCCATTTGTAAGTGTATTGGAGCATTTTGTACATTACATTTTGTAGGAGTAGCAAATAAACTGAAACAGTCTTCCATGTTTTTGAAGTTGCTAAATCTGTTCGAAAATTGTACCGACATTAACTTGAGTTCTTCAGCATATTGAGCATAAGCAATATTTTCATACGCAGAGAGCGTGTGGAAATGGTAACTGTTACCAAACAGCATCTGTGACTCCCACAAGCGTAGTTTGATCTGAAACGCTTTCAAATGGCTGTACAAATCATTTACTAACTGTCCTTGTTTTTGAAGTTTCAAATTTAAATCATTCAAATAGCCTGTAAGATCGACTAGAAATGCTAAGTCACATATCCATTTTGGGTCACTTAATTCAGATAGCGGTTTATGTTTTATTTTCATAAAGTCTGCTATCTCATTTATAAGCTCATAAAATCGTTTAAACATTTTTCTTTTGCTCAGCCATCTGACTTCAAAATAATATGTTACGTCGTTATATTCAGCTGATATTTCATTCAAAAACGCCTTGAACTGACGATGGTTAAGCCCTCGGGATCGAACAAAGTTGATGGTTTTTACTACCACTTTCGTAACATTCTGGAGTCATATGGACTTAGAACACAAGTTCTGTTGGTGGATAATGCAATGAAGGACTACCAAATCATCTTTTTGCACATTTAATTCTGTTGCTTTTTCACTCAAAGTTCCGATGAAACCTTTACGTAAGCAGACCATAGAAGGTGCACCATCAGTGCATACTCCAATTAATTTTGACCATGACAAGCCAAAACTTGTTAATACCTTTTGAACTTCAATAAAAATATCCTCTCCTGTAGTGGTTCCTTTTAGCGGCTGTAAAGCAAGCAATTTCTCAGTAACAGTGAACTCCTTATCAACACCTCGAAAAAATATAGCCAGTTGAGCTGTGTCAGGCAAATCAGTGCTCTCGTCTAATGCTATGGAAAATGATTCAAAACCAGCCATACGGTCAGTCAATGTTGTTTTTATATCATTAGCCATCATTTCTATACGTCGAACAACAGTTCATCTTGACAAACAAATTTTTTCAAATTAATTTTTTTTTTCAGGACACAAAATACTGCAAACATCTAACATACACTCCATGATAAATTCTCCTTTGGCAAACGGTTTTAATGCCTTTGCCAATTTTGAGCTAACTATAAAACTAGCTTTCACAATATCAAGTTGTGTTCTTTGTTTATGAAACATTTGTGGCTGTTTTTCCAAATTTGCGGTAAGCTTCTGGATTTTGTCTGTTCTTAATTGTCCTGTCAGTGAGTGCAACGTAGCATGCTTAGTTGAGTAATGCCTCTTTATATTGAATTCTTTCACTACTGAAATGGATTCATTACACAGCAAACAAATAGGCTTACCATTGTGCAAGATAAAAAGAATTCTTCAGTCCAATTTTCTTGAAACTGGTGACCCTCTGTATCTACTTTTCGTTTCTTTCCACCAGACATCATTTTTGTTTACTTTTCGTTGAATAAACTTAATAACAAACTATAGTTAGTAACCACTCAAGATGCACACAAAGTCACAAAGCAAGTTGACGGCTCGAGCAGTTCGCTAGGATATCGCTTGTCCAAGTTATATAGAACTGAACTAACGTTCGGGCCATCCACCCGCTTATATAGGCAAAATATAGAAATAATCTGGAATAAACTAGTTCAGAATAATTGTGAAGCAATAAATCTTTAGAAGTGTCGCCCATGAGGGGCAAACCTCAAAGAATTTGATGGAGCAAACCGAGTGGCGGCGATTATCAAAGAGATTATCTGTCACTCCCATGAGTATAAATACCTAATGTAATTTTTTTTTTTCAAAATGTCTCCTGTGCGGGATCATATTTTACAGCGGGCCACTTGTTGCCCATATATGACCTAAATAGTTGACAATAACTTGAAAATTCCCAGACATATGGGTAAAACAGATTCTTTCCCTAGCTTTTAAAACAAAAAATTTACACATAAATAGAATAAACATCTAAATTTCCTTATTTTTCAAGATCAGCCCCTACTACAGAAAACAAAAATGCCTATCTTTTTAAAACTCCATCGGAATACTGCCCAGACTCCTTAGAAGTTAGGACAAATCCAGGAAAACCTGGACATATGCCATCCCTAGATTTATCTAGTGGAAACTAATTTATAAAAATTATTAAGTATAATAATTTCATAGACATTTCTTTTGCTCAAACCTAGTTCTGATTCAAAATTGTCATGGTTGAATAATTGAATTGAAAAAGTTGTCATGAATGCTTAAGACCATAGAATATTGATGCTATTTCGGCTGGTTCATGTACATTTACTAATTTAATCAGTAACACTATCAGCTAATGATGGAAAAGACATCAAGAGGAAACTTAAACAGTTGAATAAATTTTCTCATAGTAAAACCATAAAATGAGTGAGTATAAAGACAGAAATGCCTTACTTACTACAAGAGGCAGTATCTAGGGCTGCCAACTTTTTTATATCAAATATGGTATTTTCGAGGCTATTATCTGAAAAAATATAAGTGATGGCGAAAAGAAACAAACAAAGAAAAATATATAATAGGTTTCAAATAGATATATTATTTTTAAGGAAATATTTTTTACTTCTTGAAAAATGGGTAATGAGGATTATGACAAATAATCACATTGACAATGACATATCAAGTCTCATTCAGAAAGAAATAAAAACTGCGGCCTGCATTCCATTATTCACTTAAACAGTTTGGAGTAAACAATGTTGCCTAGTTTTTTTATTCAATAATGATATAGTAGTTTTTTTTATATAGTAATCAGACTCCTAATATTTTAAGGCTGGTAACCCTAGCTGTAACATAGTGATTTAACTTGTAAAGGCAAGCTATTATTCACAAATTGACTATCATAACTTTTGTTTTTTATTATTATAAATTTTCTATGAGACATTTTTTAAATACCTGTAAAGATGCAGATTGTCGTTGCAAAGCTGCCTGAATCTGCTGTTGCTGGACAGCTTGGATATGATCATGCAGTGACTGCTGCTGTTGTTGCAAAGACTGAGCAACTTGGTGCTGTAACACTGCTTGAGCTTGCACAATCGCCTGAGCCTGAGCTTGGCTAACTTGCAATGTCTGCTGCAAACTTTGCTGCAGAGCTTGTTGTTGATGTTGCTGCTGTTGTTGATGCTGTTGTATCATCTGTTGCAGAGTTTGTTGTTGATCGTCCTGTTGGTGTTGTAAAGACTGTTGCATAGACTGACTTTGATGCTGTATGGCTTGTTGCAGATTTTGTTGCTGCAGCTGTTGTTGCAACTGACTTTGTTGCTGTATAGCCTGATTTTGATCTTGCTGCTGAAGATTTTGGTGGTTTTGTTGGTTACCGTTGGTCTGTTGATTATTCTGCTCACGATCTGGACTCGAATGATTCTGCGCCTGTAACAATAAAAAAATATAGTTTCACAAAAACCATGTATGTAGTTTTACCATGGTCACCAATTCATAAAATCCAAAAAAAAAAATTTTTTTCGTAAAATACCACATATCATATACATCCCGAAATAGTTCAGCTCTTTAAAAAACAGAACAGATATTGTTTGATAAGTAGTATATTTTTATAAGATCTACACATGTTTGAAATATATTAAATATAAGATAAAGAAGTTCTGTGAAAATAATTACTTGATATGGAAAGAAAACAAAACTTTATTTCTGTATTTTCAAGAGCAGTTTCATAATGTGACTAAAATAGGAAAATTTATAAATATAACAATAAATTCATAGATGTGATGAAGTTGTTTCTTCCTAAGAAATATTGAATAAAGGTACTAGGATTAGTTTCGCAGTTTGCATATAACAAAAAAAAAAACAATAATAAAATTACTTTATTATCTAGGTACTTGACCTTCACTTACGTGCAGTAAGTACCGTTTACCGTATCAAAAGTAAAAATTGAAAAATGCGTTTATTTATTACAGCTACGCTATAAAAGCTTTCAGAATTGAATGAAAGAATGACTTTTTGACAACGTAAACATAGACAATAAATTTTAGAGATGTCATAGTTATCATACAATTAATAAATACAATAGTAAAAGCTCACTGTAATAATCTCGAAATAGTAACTTTTTCTATTAATAAATAACTATTGCAGTCTAGCTACTGATGTATATTTGTAAGTTAATTTAACAAAGTAAAATAAAAAAAATTACAAGTAAACTTAATGGCGCGTGAACACAAATACTGATTAATTAAATTTATATGCGATTGCTTTTTGACACATTTATCTTTCTTGAGGTAGGTAAAAAAAATCGATTATTTACTTTTTTTATTTATTTATACTACTACTTTATTAATTAATAATTTTACTAATTAAAATGTTTACTTTTCATAAAACTATGGGTTCCTCCTTTTGTTACCAAATCTTTTGATACTTAGCTAAATAATATTAATGTTGTCTAAATTCTAAACATAATTTTACAATATGTTGGGTTATTTCATTGTCATTTATCTAAAGTTAGTCGTACCGTAGGTGAAGATGTGGATTGAGATTCAACAGATCCTGATGCATACCACCAAGGTTGCTGTGGAGATTCTTCTCTTGTGTTTGAGTTCGACATTAACCGATAATCATAACTGGGAGTGGTCGTGTCTCCACTATTTGAGAAGCCACCTGTCATTTTATAAGTATATAATTGATGAGTAGACGAAGCAGTACTGGTACCAATCTCTTCGTTTAATTGTTGTTGGTTCTGCATTTCACCTGCGCCACTGGGCCACCACGAGGCATCGTCGCGCGCACCCCAAGCGCCCCCCGTCGCTCCCCGTTCCCCCATGTTACAATCGCTGCTTGCGGCCAACCAGTTTCTTTATGCTTTTTCGTAAAATGTAGGTAATTTTTTATGTTTTGATTATTTTTGGACTCATGTCCCTTGCACTACAAGTAACTCGTGTATTAATGGTTAGTACAAACATTCACCACATTAGCTAACTGTTTTGACTCACAGTAGTGAAACTTATGAATCAATTCCGATATTATCACAAAGACTTAATCAATTTTTAGATGGCACATGATTATTCAAACGAATTTAATGAAACATAAATGAAAACGCACAATATCTCGCGTGTTGTTTAATCAAAAAAGCTACCGGCTGCAAGTTCCACTCCACGCGCGTACGTTTTGTCTTCGTTGGTACTTAAGTCAATAAAGCTGGCAACGCCGCACATGCAGACGCCAAACAAGTAACTAGTAGCGCCCCCAACGCGCAGCGGACATAATGGAAAAGTTGAAATTTATAAGAACAGAGAGCGAAGGTGTACGAACTGGCAACAAGCTGGTCTACAACCGGTCAATAAGACGATTAGCGCAGCCATACCATAGCTATCGAAGTTCACACTGAAATTCTTTTGTTTATGTTTGAACTCGTTTACCTACGGTTTTTTAATATGTTCTACAAATTTCACTTTCCGTAATGTATTGTAAGAAATGTAAACTTTTAAATACAATTTTCTTTACTTGTACTATTTTCGGTGTATAAAACTGGGTACTAATCACTACTTAGAAGTAATTATAATTTAAATAAAGTACATTGTTGAACATTCTTATTCATGTAAGAACGACAGTTCGATAAAGGATTTAATTTATTTTGCATCTATCTTTTTGTTTATAACTTATTTTATGAAATTTTTTAAACTAATGGCCCAGTGGTAGCTCGCAGTGGTGGTCATAAATGAATATCTGTTATATTACGTCCACGTTCATTAACCTCGACTGCTCCACACGAATTCATTTAGCTTACTATTTACTCAATTTTCGTGTCAGATTTATATAAAAATACATTCAATAAATATTGAAAGAAAGAACTTATTTTAAACAATTTGATCATTATGATCAAACTCAAATTATATTAATTTTAACCTAAATATAAATCCATCCAAAGATTCTAAAATTGCGCGCCGGGCTAACTAATGTATAAATACGAATTTAGGAAGGTACATTTTATATTATAAATTTGAAATAATATTTGAAAACAAAATTGAAACTTTCTATAAATTTTATCCCGAAGTGAATGAATTTATACCAATTTTTTGCCTTTATCCCGAAATTAAATATAATGTGGTTGTTACCAGAAACCACAGACTAAAAGTAAGAATTCAAAAACCATTTGTTAATTCTTTAGAGCAAAATTAATTGAATTAATAAATATTTGATGATGATAATTCGATTAAAAGATGATAATTTCGTCATAAGCAATTAAAAACAATAGAGACTAGATTTATTTGTTTTATACGTTTGGTTTAAATGTAGTATATGAATGCTGTGATGATAAAAATAAAGATAATAAGAACGAAATCAAAAAATTCTTTATTCAATTTTGTCCCTAAGAAGGCACTTATGAACGACAAAACACTACCTATTAATACTAACGGTTCAGAAAATATCCCAAGAAGAAAGGGCTAGAAACTCGAACGGGAATGATAGAATTCCGTTCCATATACCTATACATATATTATACACAATATAATAATACACATAGATACCTTATTTTATTTTTTAAACATTAGGTACGTTACATACATTATTCACAAAATTAAATAACATCTACAAGCTGTCACCTATACACTTTTATGCAGAGAGGAGAGTGGCAGAGTTTATTTTCACTTGTGAATAGATATGATTTATTCATTTTCATTCAACTAAAGGAATTTAAAATTCTTTCAGTGTAACTTTCTAACTTTTGTTTTATTAAAGTAAATCATTGATTGAAGAAAAACATTATTTTTATTTTATGAAATCTTAAATATAAAACACTTACATTTACAATATTTACAACTTTACAGCTCGAATGTATCTTAGTCGATTAATAATTTTATAATTATCTTCGTGACTAATTGATAAAACACCACTAATATTCTGATACTGCACACTATAAAGAAAACCGTAATTATTTAAAATAAAGAGATACACTTTACCTTTCTGTAATATATGAAGTCAATTAAATCAGATAATCAAAGCTAATTTAAAATAAAGAAGAAACAAACAGCAATCTTTACATAAAGTACTTATAATAAAATTACAAAACTTACCGTAGACATGATAGCGATGGTCGAATTTATAATTTCACATTTCACACTAGAAATTAGCATTGAGATCGCTCGTAAGTCGTCACATACCTATTTATACAAATAACCTACAACAATAATAAATACTTGGAACATTACATTAAATAAATATACACTAATAACTATTATACTTTATCATCTAAGGAAGAAAATTGCCTAAAAAATAAATATTATAATAAAACGTTATACGTCTATTTTAACGTATAAAGCAAATTACATCAAATATTTTATAAAATTTGAAATGCGTTACCTGCTACCAATATTATTCCTGCTTTATTCATCGCTTTGCAGTCCAATTGCGGCAAAACTAAAAATCAATGCTTTTAAAAATGTATTTTATGTTAATTGTTCATCAAACATAATATGTGCTATAATTCAGTAAACACTGAGTAGTTGTTAATGCCAAAACAATAATCTAATTCAATAATTATATTAGAGCTGTAACCTGTTCTATGGTGCCTAACAATAATGATAATTTATTATACTCATGCAAAACAAACAGCACAATAACCAATCATTCTTAAATAAGATTTTGTTCCTTGGCGAACATATCCGTAAGTAGCATATAAATGAAATATGTACATACGTAGACACGTATTATTAATGTGCATAGTTGTAAGTTGGTATGTACGTATGTATAGGATGTCACCTTACTTCGGGGCTCGGCTCGGCAGCCATTTGCTTATAAAATTAGAATGTAAAAACTATAAATAATCTATCGTTTTAATAACTATTACGATGCATTTAACATATATATTTAATGTACCTACATTTCATAGAATTACACATAGGACAACGATCATATTAATAGGAAATAATATAACTCACCAAGTATTATTATGTTTATAACAAACGAGCACACGATTTCAGCGCTTATTACGTAGGGAACTTCGTGTTCAGCGTAATGAATATACAAGCAGCGATGTCACTGACGGACTTTCTGATTGGTCTACGTTAAATATCCCGCCATAATGCAGCCAACCAGAACGCTAATGTTAGCTTTATTTTTTGTTTATACTATAATACACAGCTACGAATGGCATATCGCATGCACACACACCTACATAAAAAGAACTGTTTTTATTTTTCAACTACCCCTACGCTGTGCAAAATTGAACCCTATGGCCTATAATCATACTGCTAGAGATTATCAAACATTTTCTGTTATAGTTTTGAATGATCGAATGAAACATGGGCAAGTGAGTGAATGATTCGGTCAGTCATTTTTCATTTCATTTGTATTGTAATGGCGTAGTGATCGGTCGGTTCAGATGAGAAAGTAATGTATTTTATAAAACCAGAAATAAAAATCGCCTCACTTTACAATTTTGACTAGAACATACAAAGCCTATTATTTTTTTAGTTATTGGTGTCTTGTGGTAGTGTACATACAAAAAAATCAACTGTTGAGAACTTACTGACTGTTGTTGTGATTAGAACAATGAACATTTTCTTGCATATATGCAGGGAATAATTTTTTAACTTATAGCTCGTTTGATGTGTGGTTAACTAGACTGGTCAGCTGTCATGTTTTTATGTGATTTATTTAGGGCTAACGCTATGTGTTCTCCCAAATCATAACCTCAATCGGTTGGACTTTGTGAATACGTCGTCCAGTTTTGCGTCGCCTGGTGCGAGGTTTAATACGCAAGTTTAATTCATTAGTCATATATGATTCAACGGGAGTATCAAATGAACAACGGGTTTAGTACAGGAGAAGAAGATTCCAGAGGTAATTCCGACCAAATATGTTGCCTTGTGGATGACAGCGATCGGTGCCGACGGCCAGCGGGCAACGCTTCCTACAGTAAGCGTATACAAAAAACTGTTGCGTTAAGGAGGCTCAAACTTAATATAGATGGTCAGGTATGTTTTAAATAAATTTTTTCTGGTAATTATATTCATAAAACACGACTTTTAAACCTACAAGTCTATTATAAGAAAACTAGTTACTTTTTACTTATTATTTGTCTGAATAATACATCCACACAATAACACTTTCTATTTTTACATTACTTTTAATAGTTATGCTAATTTCAGGCCAGGCACACCTATATCTGTGACCATCACAAAACTATGATACAGTGTGCAAGAACAAAACAAAGAAGGCCCAAAGACTCTGAGGATGATAGTAATGAAGCAGAGATGGATGTACCAGAAGTGGACTTGATACAGTTACAAGTGAACACTTTAAGAAGATATAAGAGACACTACAAAGTACCAACAAGGCCAGGCTTAAATAAGGCACAATTAGCTGATGTAAGCAATGTTACTTAACATACATGGATATATGAATAGTTTTTTATTAAGCATACATATATACACCTAGTACATATATACAAATATACTAACATTAAGTTTTCATTCATACTGTAAAATGTTTGTGTGTATATTTACAAAACAATATATTTCAATCTTTGCATATTCTTGAATTTAAAGAAAATTTAAACAAATATGCATCATGCTAATAAAATAATTCATAACATACACCAATTATTAATAATTACTAGACATAATAAATATACTTGATTATAATAATATCATTTTTCCAGGCTATCCAAAAACACTTCAAGTCATTGCCAGTGAATGAAAAAGAAATTATGACTTATTTTATTTATATGGTCAAAACCAATGGGAATAAATTAGACCAGAAAAATGGAATGAATTCAGACTCAGTGTAGAAAAATGTGTTTTGTGATTGTTATTTATCAAGTGTGTAGTTTTAATGTAATATAAGTGTACAACTAAGCTTTCTGCTTGATATCTTATGTTTTCAATCTAGATTCTATTATGATGAAATTGTAGAAAAATAGATTGAGAATCTTTTACTGATTTGAAGTATATTACTTCATGCCAATATATGTCTACAGAATGTTTAAAAAATTTTAAATATGAAATTAAGAAGATAACAATTAAAATGTACTAAATTAAACAAATTTTCTTTTTTACAATTTATTTTCATTTATTTGTCATTTCAAATGCAAAAACATAACTCCATGTCTGTGAATTGCGGCTGCAGAAAAGTCACAAAGTAAAATAGTAAAGCCTGCATCTTCAAAAATAATGTTAAAAACTGCAAAGAAAAGTGAAAATTTGTTTAATTAAAAATGTGTAAGTATTGTAAAAATATTAAAATTTATGACTATTTTTATTTAGTAATCACATTTACTCATGCCACTATTAACTCAGATGAAATATTATTTATTATCTATTAATTAAGCTTATTTGTATAAAATACTGTGTCAAATTCGATTGTTATTTAATGAAGGGAAATGCAATTGCTAGTATAATACTGTTAAAAGATTTTAAAACAGTAAATTGTAAAATGTAAATTTATTACATCCTATTTTACAAAATTATGTTTTTATTTAATTTATAGTATAGAATCTTCTGAATCTGATGATATTTCTATCCATTTGGATGCACCTTTCTGTGTGACAATTTCAGCTGTTTTTGGAACTGATGATATAACTGAAAAGGAAATTATTATTATTGTTTATACATCAATATAAAATTTTGAACACCTGATCATATCATATGATCATATGACAAATGTGTTTATTTCATTATTTATTATTACCTTTTTAACACTAAAAAATAAATCAATTGCTTTTGATTGAGGCGGTCTAATATTAATTCACTAGTCCTAATCAGAATATTTTTACTAGTTAACACAATATATTATCATAGAAAAAAAACTAATATAGATTAAAAAAATGTCAGAAAAGAACTGCCTTTTTTCTCTTTTCCTTTTAAATGTTGCATCTTTCAGCTACCACTCAGCATGTGTGTTTGCATGAAAGTTTAAAGAGGATTAAAGGTCTTACAATGGTCTAGAGAACAATTTACAGACTTGTAAAATGCATAAAAATTCTCTTCACTTGCAGCACTCCTTAAGACTTCTTCTTTTTATTAGGTTTACACAAAACAATGGTTTTTTTGTAGGATAAATAAGAAAAAAATATTAAACTAACCATCATATTTACTAGGTTCTGGTTTAACAACTGTGACTTCATCCTCAGACATTTCTTCATCTTTTATTGTCAAATCTTGAAACTCATAATTATTAAGACGAATGTTAAGATCTTTTCTATTAAGTGATAGCTTATGATCTGTTGTTATAATATCCGAAAAATTGATCTTTGTTCTTTTCTGACTGGAAAAGTAAATAAATCCATAAAACCTTTTTATATTGATATGCTGTCAATCAATTGACTTACTATCACTGTGTTATGGAGCCCAGTCAAAATTAATAATAATACTTGCCGAAGATTGTCATCAGTGCAAATTGCTTTCTTCACAACATCAACATAACTCTTACATTTGTCAGCAGCACTCAAAACAGCTTTATGTACAGTCTTAGGATTAAATATTGCTGCACCCGTTAAGTCTAACAAACACAATTCTTTGTACTGGTTCATACCCACAACTAACATGCCTCCAGCAGTGCTCATTTCTTCCTCTGAGTAACTGGTACACACAGACTCTTCTGTAAAATTTGGATCCGATAATAGAATGCTAAAAAAGATTAATTTAAAATTATTTTCTTAAAGAAGGGACTACAATATATTAGTCACTACTTAATAACATTTTTTTATTTTAGGCTCATAGTGCCTCATTAGCCTAGTATTCCTAAGCGTGACTGCTATGGTCGAGGTCCCAGGTCAAGCAAAGTGTTACTGGGTTTTTTTATGAAATTCTCAGTAACAGCTCAGAATTTGACTTTATGTCCTATTAATGGCATTAGGCTCACACCCCCTACATGGGACCTAAAAAAATACCCAGCAAACTGTGGGTGTACATTAGTACACCTATGCTTAACACTTCAGGAAGAAAAGTGTGATGGTATGTTATATTTAAAATTACTTTAAATGTTACTTCAGCCTAGTTTTTTTACACTGGCTTTATTTAAAATTTACGCAACTGGTTTATTCAGCACTCTAAGGTTCTGATTAGATAACGGATCCCATATTATATTACGGCAAAAGTGCCATAAAAGATTTTCATTCTTTAATTTGACTCATTTTATCAATACATGCTTTATATCTTCAACACTGTTGCATATATTGTGAATAGGCCTTTCTCATTTGATAGCAAAACTTGACATAATCTGATTAAGTGATTTGATATCTATGATTTCAAGTTCAAAGAAGCATAGTAATATGTATGTGTGGTTGCTCACTTTATAATTACTACCAAATTCCTTCATACTTCAAACTAAGGTCCAATCACTCTCTAAATTGCGAGAGATTACCTATTTATATTCTGGTAAAATTTCTGTATAAAAATATCACTATTCTTACATTTACAACAGCTAACTTAAACTGAGCAGTGAAGTGCTTTAGTTCTGTTGGAGAACACAACTTAAATATTAATAATAATAATATTAATCTAAGAACATTTTTTATTAATTAAACTTTGTCATTTTTGTAATATTACTAAACCCTGGATAACATAAGTTTAGAAAATTGTAGATGCAATAAGTTTACATACTTACTCGCCATTAAATATTGCAAATGTTGAACAAACTGGGTAGTGATATAAAACAGTAGGTATAGGATCCTTTTCAGACATTGTATGAATGGTGACAGTGTCGCCACTACGAGTGAAGTCTGGCCTTCTGAAGTGAGCCAAGGAACACAGTGTTGCAATGCTGGCACATTCTGTGACATTTCCATCATGGTTTAATACTTTGATGTCGACTCGCAGAGACCATACCTGAAATCAGTATCATATACTTGTAATAAATGTTAATATCTCCTTTATTATACATTTTATACAATACTCTAAGGTATAAAAAATAACTCCAACACAAGAAATAAATGCTCTAGACAGTTTTACTCACATTATCATCACTTTCTTTTCCAAATTTGACAGAATCATCTTCAAAGCAAATGATAAAAGTTAAGTAAATATTTAGATATATATTAACACTAGCTGTGCCCATGGCTTCGCTCACGTGGACTACAGAATGTCCGCGCGAATATTGCTCCCCTGCTCCCGGCTATTTTAAAGACAAATGCTTATTGTGGATGTACCTTAGAAGATAGATATTATTATTATATTCTTTATTGCACAAAAAAAAAAGTACAAATGGAGGACTTAATGCTAACAAGCATTCTCTGCCAGTCTTCCAAGGGAGCAAGGGAAAGGTATATGCAAGGTGTGCATAATGTTAAGTAAAAAAAAAGACTATAACGATTATTAAGATTATATATACTCTCCCTGACTTTTTTGTAGGTCTTTTTAATGCCTATAATTATGTAGTGCATTAATTTGCTATGTATCTTATGGTTTACTCAGCATAAGCCATTTATGTGCCCGAATTGATTCACCATGACCAGATTTTTTTATTTGTGCGGAACCCTAATTCATTTTCCAAAATAAATGTAGCCTAAGTAGTATCAGCTATCTATCAGGGAAAGTCCCGTCAAAATTGGTCCAACCGTTTCGGAGATTACCCTGAATAAGCAGACAGACATACAAAAATTTTAAAAGTAGGCTTTTTGTTATAGGTATTGTATATACTTTCATATGCATTTAGTAAAAAACTGTTATTTTGACATTACAAATGGACACTTCAATTTTATTAATTGTATAGATTACCTTTTCTTCCACCACAATGCATAAGGACTCCAGATCAATACATTTTGATACTTTGTAACATTTCTCTAGCAGCCTTACTAAATAAACAGAAAAATCAGTCTGTCTGTTGGCCTCAAACTGTGGTGCAGCCATGGGGGTAATCTCTACATTTATATACAATATACCCTCATTAGGTCTTATTTGTTTCGGCTGAACTACTTCACAGGAGACTCGTGACAGTACTCTGAAAATATATGTTAAAACAATTTATTGATTATTATCTATTTATACTAATATTATTTTATATTTTTTTAAAGTTTTGTAGTTAAATATAAGATGAGATAAGATGTAGTTAAGAAGCTTAGATAATTTAATAAGTACAAGAAATTACAATAATGGTCAGTTCAAAACTAGTGTATTAATAATTGTTTAATCAAAATGGTATACATAATATTTAATATTAAAAATTAGCATTTCTGAGTCTACAAACAAGTGGTAAATTTAACATGAGAATTTGTTTAAGAGTACAGCTGTAATGATAAAAACTGTTTATGGCTATAATGTTAACTTGTTGGCACTTCTTTATAGATCCTAAATATCACATAAATGTACTTAGAGTTTTTGGCGGGATGTTGAAGTGACATGTTGTGGTTTTTATTTTTAATTCATTTACATAGGTTTTTGACTCTATATTATGTAACATTGGTGGCGTTTTGAGTGACATACTTTGGTTTTTGAGCACCAGTGAAGTGCATTGTAAATATAAACTAATAGCATGCATTCTGGGATCCCACAAAAACTCCCTAGAGAGTTCTAACAAGGGAGACACCATCTTTTAGAATAGTGAAATAGTCATAACACAAAACACTTTATTTACTTAATAATGGCAGTAATGGTCTTCATTAAAAAGGACTAGTCGCCAAGTTAGGAAGAAGAAGAATGTACTTAAAAGTGGCATACTTTGAATGTATTTTTGATAACCATAAACAAATATTTCTAGTAACTATAGCTTGCAGGTTTTGGTTTTAAATTAACATTTTTTCATTCAAAATATTTATATCAACCTTTTAAACCAATAACAGAACTAAAACATAAAACTCTGTAATTTTAGGTCATCGACCTGGGATAAGTTTTTGTTTTCGTTGTCGACCGCAATATTGAATTCATATATCAGATCTGTGGTTTAAAAAAAGTGGTTTGTTTGATATTTTGTATTTCTCACACTTCTCACATACTTGGTTTCTCCTAAGGACACAATGCAGCTCCCGTAATCCGATCCAAAAGATATTTCAAGTTTTCTACTTTCATTATAACTTCTTCCATCCAAGCGCTGAAAATATTCATATCAAAGTAAATTAGGTACTTAAATAAAAAACTTCAAAATTATAAATAATATTATATTATCTTACATGGCCTCCAGAAACTATTTTTTGTATGAAATTTTTTTCACAATTTGATATAATTACTTCCCTCATGTTACTGTTTAATATTTTTTACTTTCGTGAATTTCTATGACGATTTAGGTTATAATTTATATTTTGGCAGTTGAAAGTTGAAACTAGAGGTGTAACGAATATATTCGTAATAGGTACAGGGATTATTATACGCGCCACGGACTAGTATATTATGATAATCGAATACATAATAATAGGTTACCAAATATTAGTCAAATAATAGGTACGCGATTCACGATCCGCGCGGCGAGTCAAGACATCAATATACCGTCGGGCTTCATATGAAAACTGCATGGGTTGGTAGCACAGTAAGCAAGCAATTAGAAGAGAATCACTATATTAGGCACAGTTCTTAACGAATATCAGTGTATTAGTACTGGGCGTTTTGTTCTGAAACGGTTTTAATAATCAGTTCTTCAATGAAAAACGAACGAACTGTTTCTCTATTTAACAAAAACAAATTTCAAAACGAACGAGACCATTGTATGATAGAACAGATCTATAGTTATTGTTATAAGGACTATAAGTGAATGAACCGTAAACGTTACAAAAAACTACTTTAAATTTGAATTAACGAATAAGCTACAATGAATCTTATGGCTAACTATATACAATACAAATTTGGTTATAAAAGAAAAACGAAAACGAAGGAACGAATAAAAACTGGTTTTTGGTTAAACGTCAAATGTTCATTGTCTTTAGTAGGTACAGTTTGTTCTCGAACTTAAGAAAAAAGCGTTTTTTTTATAACCTGTCTAAGAACGGTTTCTTGAGTGTAAAAAAGCGTTTCGTTTCGTTTTACGAAAAAACAGAAACGACCCAGCACTACAGTGTATTTGCTAATACAGATATTAGTTAGATTCACAGATTAGTTTGCAATTTTTGTATTAGGTATCTGTTGGTATTTCTTAATATGGAATCACTATATTAGTAACCGTTTTTAACGAATATCAGTGTATTAGCTAATACGGATATTAGTTAGATTAACAGATTAGTTTGTAATTTTTGTATTAGGTATCTGTTGGAATTTGGTATTAAGAATCACTATATTAGGCACCGTTTTTAACGAATATCAGTGTATTAGCTAATACGGACATTAGTTATATTTATAGATTAGTTTGCAATTTTTGTATTAGATATCTATTGATATTTCGTATTATATTATCGGATCCTTCAGTTCCTTGTTACTAGCTGCGATTGCATACATTTTATCTTATCTATATATTTTTGAGAATTTCTAATGTAAATATTTATTATTTTGTGTTTAAAATCAACAAAAAAATCAATCGATTCACGTTTTTAATGGACATATATAAAAATCTATAATTGTAGTGCATGACATAGTGATATTTTTTAACATAATATATTTTAATATACCAAAGATTTTGAAGTAAACGACGGTCCATAATCTATACAAATAATAAAATTCAAGTGTCTGTTTGTAATGTCAAAAATCAGTTTTTTTTTACTAAATGCATATATAATTTTTGTCTGTCTGTTTGTTCTGGGTAATCTCCGAAACGGTTAGAACGATTTCGACGGGATTTTCACTGGTAGATAGCTAATTTTATAGGAAGTGACTTAAGCTACCTTTATTTTAAAAAAATAATTAGGGTTCCGCATAAATAAAAAAACAACTGGTCATGGTGAATCAATTCCTGCGTTTAAAATGGCTTACGCTGAGTAAAATATAAGAAATATAGCAAATTAACGTGCTAAATAATTGTAAGCATTAAAAAGACCTATAAAAAAGTCAGGGAGGGTATACTTCTATCTTGTAAAGAACACCTACAATAAGCATTATTGTCTTTAAAATAGCCGGGAGCAGAAGAGCAAGATTCGCGCGGGCATTCTCTAGTACACGTGAGCGAAGCCGCAGGCACAGCTAGTTTATTTGTACGAAAGAAAATTTAATCACTTTTTCATTTACGTTACATAATAAACATACGGATAATAATAATAAATATTCACAACAATATTTTATTTCATACTCACATTCTTTAAGAATAGATACGCTTAAGGTCAGTATTAGATTTAAGTAGGTAGCGAATATTGAATTGGTGACTATTATTTGACTAATACCAAACAATAGGTACGGGAACCATATATGAGTTAACTAATATATTCCATATTAGGAATACCAAAATATCATCCTAATATAACACCTCTAGTTAAAACTAGATCTAAGTAACACTGCGCTACGCCCGCCAACTGCCGCCAACTTAGTTCAGTGCGCCGGATGTGTCACTGTCAACTCACTTATTCTAAATGTATTAGTGCTTTGGTGCTTAACGCATTTCAGTGCAGCGTTTTAATTATTTCATGGTGTGTTTCAAATTTCCATGGTGTGGCAGTTGCACGAATTTTAAAGAATATTTTAATTTTCTACATACCCCTTTACGTTACATTATCTACCATACAGAGTGGAAAAAACGAACGGGACACGGAGGATAATTATATTAAACATGAAAGTTGAAACATGACTTCACTTATGCACAAAAACCAAACTATATCACGCAAAACGCCACCAATGTTACATAATATAGAGTCAAAAACCTAAATAAAGGAATTAAAAAATAAAAACCACAACATGTCACTATAAGATCCCGTTAAAAACTCGCGTACCATTTTGTTGCGCCGTGACACATATTTGCCTGCGCAGTAAGCTGCGTTTGAGTTATTGAGTTGACGCAAGGAATTTTGCTGAGCTACCTATGGTTAGTTGAAACTGACGTAGTTTTAAAAACTCATAAACTGATACTAGTGATGTCGAAAGTAATATTCGAATGTAATCAATGTGAAAACCGTAAACGATTAAAT
This sequence comes from Saturnia japonica, assembly GCA_033032175.1. Taxonomy (NCBI): domain Eukaryota; kingdom Metazoa; phylum Arthropoda; class Insecta; order Lepidoptera; family Saturniidae; genus Saturnia; species Saturnia japonica. Next base: position 153,180 of record CM065320.1, on the reverse strand, counting down.
AACCTATTAAGAAATATAGTTACCAACAGGTAACTGGAAATAATCATAATTTTTTTAAAGTTATTTTTATTTCTAAATTATTATTATTTTCTTTTACTCCTTATAATAGATATGTATTTATATTAGATTTAAAAAATATTACGATATTTTCATTCAATAAGTAGTTATTAAAGTTTTAGGAAACTAAAACTCTTTTAAGTACTACGCGTTCAGCGGTGTGTTCTTGCCTTGAAAGAAGTGGGGATTATATTAGTAAAGATTAACGCGAACGCAGTCCCGGGCGGTTGCTAGTCTTTTATATAAATAAAATGATAGAGGTTTGCCATTATACGCGCATTACATTTTTTTTAAATCATGACAGTTTTTGATCATTTTTTTGTAAACAATAATTCTGTGGTCCACGCGACCGGAGCCACAAGCATAGTTAATTATCAATACATCATAGTTTCTGCTACAACGTCAAAGATTTTTACTATAACCGCGCGTTACACAATACTCTTTTTAGTCGAACCTGCCGTCTATAGACATCTTTTTTCACGTGATTCGAAACGACGCGACGCGGTCCACGTATTATATTTCGAACATTCAACTTTGACTTTCCATTACGATCTCTTACGCGACCATTTGTATGCCTACAAATATTTATTGCACACATTATTACGCTAATGTCATGTAATAGAATATTCTTATAAAATCTTCAAAGTTCAAACAACGCTTTAAAACATGGTGGATCTATTGTTAAAACTTCCCAGGGAGTTTTTGTGGTAACTTGAAATTCATACTTGTAGTTAGTATTTGTAATTCAAGTCACTATATAGTGCACAATAATCAAACACTATATTACGCCAAATGCCACCAATATTATCGAACAAAGGGCTAAATAACGTAAATTCATCAAAAAATAAAAGTTACAACATGAAAAATCCAGATCCCACCAAAACTCGAAGTAGGTAGGCATTAGATTTACTAGTAGTCGGCATTAGCATGAAAATTACACGATTTCAAATTTCAGCATTGGTTAGCTACTATTTAAAGCCTAATAAGGGTACAGTCTAATTAAAAAAAAAGATTGACGGTGCGGTCCTGTTTTTCTATTATAAAATATACCTAAGTAATGCCGCATTATCCAACATTACATTAAAATAAACTGGGATATAAATTAGCCTTAATTACCTTGAAATTATAACAACTTTAAAAAGAGGTTATCAATTCGACACGGTATGTATGTAATACTAGCTGCACCTGCGGTTTCACTCGCTTTTAATTTTTTAATTCCAACTTTGTCTTTGTATGGTTGTTGCTACACTTCCTAACGGTTGTAACGTGATGTAAAGCCTATTTCACCCGTGTTAATTTTGTGCGACAAACAGCGCGTCGCGCCGCCCGCCGCTGCTTCGCCAAGGCCCCCGTGTTGCCCGTCATAATTATTGTTCTCAATTCCCGCAAATATAAATTATTTTAATTTTTAATTACCACCTAAACTATGTGTCGAAATAACATGTTATAAAGAGCAAAGTTTAACTTCATAAAATTGTCTTTATGATGAAGTAACTTTTGTTCGTAAGGATTAATATGGCATTCTAAAGTGCTAATAATAATGCTCATACTTAAATCAGTTTTTAATATTCAACAACTTCTTGTCATAAAACACCTTATTGTGGCATATGTATAAAAGATAGGCATATGTTATCCTGGACTTTTTTTAGATATGCTTAGGACCAATATTTTTGTACAACATTGTACATATTTATAATTTACGTATCATTAACTAATAGGTACGCCAGTTCACGCGGATAAAGCTGTTCGGGAACACTTCCTCTTCCGAATCACCTAACAAAAACCAATAGGTATTTAAGGGTAGCTGAGAGTTAGAGCCTCATGTTAGATATCTTATACTATTCCTCGTGAATCGGGCTATCATACACAAAAAAACTTTTTCAAATCCGACTGATAGTTCCAGAGATAGAAAGTTTTCGTGTTTAAACAATCAAACAAACAAAAAAACTGTTCGGATTTATTATAATAAATATTAATATTACGAACATGTAGACAGCAAATGTGGCCACGCGTTGCTGTGGCTCAGAAAAAAAATTTTTGGACCCGATCGCTACCAAACTTTACAGTATCACCCGCTGGGCTAATATGAAGATTGTCTGCAAATTTAATCAAAATCACTGGAGTGTCTTAGCGTAGTCATGGAACATACATACTTGAAACGGCAATATATTCACATATGATAGTTCATTGGCTTCCAAAAAAAATGTTTATCCACAAATTTCTCCGAAAATATGAATCGAATTGGAACCATTTTATATTGGATTACATTTACTTCAACTTAGGGAACAGTGCAAGTTTCAACAAAAACCAGTTCAGTAGTTTTCGAGACATTGGTCTGGCTTATTGATACGATCTACGCATGTGACATCAAAAGGAAAACATCTCAAAAGCTTGGTCAACTTGTAGTGCATGTAAGAATACTAAAAATTAAGATAAAAAGGAAATAAAAAAATTTAATCGTCTTAAAGAAATTTACTGAAAATAATGAAATACATAACTAATTTTTTTTTAACACCAAATTAACGAACTAGACGAAATAAATAGTTACAAAACAGATTAAAGGCCTACAAATTTTTTGAGGTCAGTGTCAGCAAAGAAACCATATGCTTAATATACCTAAGTATATCGTTTCTATTTTGATTAAGTTTTATATTCGACAGCTTATGCCGAGTTTCCCCTTAAACTTATTTATTACCTTTACATATGAAATTGGCGTTTTGTTGAACTGGCCACTTTGTTCTCAAATATCTGGCGTTCGCTTAGGAATTCCAAATTCAAATTTATTTCTAACTAGCTGTGCCCGCGGCTTCGCTCACGTGGACTACAGAATGCCCGCGCGAATCTTGCTCTTCCGCTCCTGGCTATTTTAAAGACAAAAATGTTTACCTAGATAAGCGTTTTCTCTGTAAGAAACCGAGCTAAGCTCGGTCGCCCAGATATTGTTTCAATGTTAGGTAATAGCTAGGTAGCTATGTTTATTTATGTATAATGTACTGTAATGTATGAGTAAGGTAGATAATAAGGTCAACAGTTATTACCAACCTTTTTGTAATACAGAGTGATCACACATGACAATTTTCTTCTGTAATCTGTTGTACCAACACACCATTAGCATATTAAATGAGCCATCTGATGTTTGCTTAATATAGATAAGCCACGTAATAATATTTTCAAATAACGAAAAACAAATCGTGATTAACTCTTATTGATATAATTTTATTATTACTTACAAACCAGATTTTGATTCAGAAAGGACATTTTGTGACATAATTAAACATAAAAGTGCGTGATTCTGCTTATTTTAATTTTATAAAATATCTTTAAACAAAATCTTTTATATCGCTTATTACGTTATCAGCATGCTAAAATTAGATCTACTTACATGATGTACATTGTAAATTTTGATAATATAGTTGTTTTTAGTCCCTGTACCTCTAACTCAAATCAGAATAGTAGTGGTATGTTATTATTATTTACTAATAATTTAGTCCCCGATTTTATATTATGCTTTCCTATTTTTTATAATCTCTCCTTCATCATTTTCAAACAGCTTCCTTGATATTTTAAGTATTCCCCATTTTTAATAATTCTCATTCTAATATATTCCGTTATACTAATACATGTTATTCCGTTTCCTTTTATAGTTATAGAATGGAAAGTATAATATAGTTATATATTGGATCTAATATATCATATGGGATCAAGTTAACCGATTCTATTAGATTTTGTTAATGACGATTACTCTTGAAGAGTAGTCATTACATCAATCTAAACATAATAGGAACTACACCCATCTGACCGGAACAACAGCAAGAGTATTGCTGTTTTACATTCAAAAAGGTGTTGTGCGGTTTATTTAAAGTGGTGAAAAATTGAATAGCATAAAGTAAAATGACTTTTTAACGAGTCTTATCAACTATAACCTTACGTCCATTATAATAGAATGAGTAGACTACTGGTTGACGTGTCATAGCCGTCAATGGTAGCAGCGAGCTAACGGCATTCGAGCATCGACCAACAAATAACTTGGACTACGACGGACGGCGACCAACTGGACTGACAGTCCCGATCATGGCCGGCCTAGAACTCATTATATCGTCGATATGTAATGCGACATTTTGTAGCGCTGTCTACGACAACCCGTTTCTAGGTATGCTGTTAAATAAAAATAATTTTACATAGGTATCGGAATTTATGATGTGATTTTTACTGTATCTATTTTTTTTGTAAAATCAAAATCGTTCATTACATTACAGGTGCCGAGATATTAATTACCTACTTATTAGGTACTAGCTATGCCCCACAGATTTACCCGTGTAAAAAAACTATATACAAATTTTGAATTGTTTGGTAAAGTTTGTAACAATATGAAAACTCTTTCATTAGTAGGAAACTATGCTAAAAACAAGTAGGTCACAGAGAAATTTCTTTGAATATTTATATCTACTCGGGGCAGTTCTACTAGTGGAATACTTCCACCCTACAGAAGATTCCAGCCAAATAACCTTGTGTTGTGTTCCTGCGGTGAGTAGGGTTTCCCGAGCTCCTTGTTTCCAAGGTCGGCAACGCGTTTGTGGTATCAAAGCGGACCGTATGCTTGTTTTCCTCCTCACTTGTATAAAAAAGCTACATCATCATCCCTGAGTACTTTAAAATATGTTTTGTTCATATTATGTTTGGATTTTAATTAACGTGTAAGAAGTCACGGGCGGTTGCTTACTAGCTTACTTAATACTTTAAATAAACTTATTTTTCCACCAGACACACAGCTGTCACGGAAGCAAAAGGAAACATTACATTTAACCGAAAATATCAACGGGAAACATCTCAGAATAGCAACGTATAATGTAAGTTCATCTTTACCTTGAAAACATTGAATAGACAAGACAAGACCATGAATAATTATAGACAGAAAAAATATAAACGGGTCATATACCAGCAAACTTCCTTATAACCGCCGATGCATTGCCACTCTCTCTTGGTCGCCGTTGTGTTAGGATTGTACTGTGCTTAGCATCAGGACAAGCTACTAAAATATAAACTATATAACTGAATTTATGCATCGCTATCCTGATGATGAAATATCCTAACGACTTACAAACGTGAATCTGGTTTAATACAATAAAATAATACGAGTATTATTAATTCATTATGCTTTTGGTCGAAATGTCTAGCCAAAGTTTTCGCTTAAAGGTAGAATTTTAAATTGTACAGTGTGTGTTGTCCCTTTTTGTTTATGCATTATCCTATTCCAGAATTTTCCATTGAGCTGGATGGAAAGGGACACGAACGGTACGCTGATAGGTAAAGGTGTTGCTTTCGTATTGTTAGACATACTGCAAAATAAGTTTAATTTTACCTTTGAAGTTATAGCCCCGGCGAAGAATTTTGAAATGGGAGGCAGTAAGCCTGAAGACTCCATCATCGGTTTAGCTAATACAAGCGTAAGTAATTTTTTTTTTTATGATTGAAATTCCTTTTTACCCGTATTAATTGACACATGTAATTGTAACTTCTGTTGTGATCTGTATGCATCTCCAACTATGCGCATGTTAAAAGGCACCGATCAGAAAATATTAAGTAGGTACTGTTAAATTTACTTAGTACGGGAATAATATATAAAAATCTCTTATGGAAGATACAATTCTGTTATTATCCAATACTATTTATTTTTGTGTATCTAGACATATATGTAGACATCCCTGATTTATTTTTATGTTACTGAAAGACTTCAAATATTCTAATATTACTTTTCTGTTTTTTTCTTCTCTTTATATAAAGAGGCTTTTACAGCTGGTGTATGCCAAACTACTTTTCTATTGTGATCGAATCTGCAAAGGTAATGAATTTTAGATTACCAGAATTCACCAAAACTTTCAAATGTATTTGGCTTATATGATACAGCAGGTAACTATAACCAATTTTAGTTCAAATTTAATGAATACCAAACCGCGAGTTATAAGAAAAATAATACTACTTATATTCCAAATCCTCCCAAAACGTTTATTATATTATACTTACTTAATCTATATATCTATCTATATATCTCTATTAATGAAATCTTTTTCTTCTTTAATTACTTACCATAATTTTTACATTCTTAGCAAGTAGATATGGTGGCTGCATTTCTGCCAAAATTGGGAATCATACAAAAAAAGGTGTCATTCTCACATGATCTGGATATTGGGACGTGGATGATGATGTTGAAGAGACCCAAGGAGTCAGCTGCCGGTTCAGGGCTTTTAGCTCCGTTTAACAACTTTGTTTGGTATGCATAGTGATTATATAAAATATGCTTCTGTTTTTACATTAGTTTTATAAGACAGCGTCTGGCCAGTCGTACCTAATGTTAAACTACTAAATGGTGAAGGATGGCATACTGTCTACTGATCCTAGATAAAGTTCTATAACTCGAATGCCAACTTGAGGATTATTGTATCTAAGTAAGCGAGCATTAGACGACATCCTACGACCATGCTATTGTTTTATTACGTGTTCCTTTCCTGAAACCACATGTTCATTGTGCCTTTATTTTCATCTCGTTAATTGTCTTATTTAACATTCTAGGTATTTAATACTGGTGTCAGTACTTACTTTTGGTCCTTGCATAACGCTCCTTACTCGTCTGCGATCAAAATTAATGCGTGATAATGAGAAAACACTGCCGCTGTCACCTAGCTTCTGGTTTGTCTACAGTGCTTTTATTAAACAAGGAACTAATTTGGCTCCTGAAGCAAGTAAGTATTCTAATCTGTTGTTATTACTAGGTGCTGCAAGCGACTTTAGTTAGTTGTTGTGTGTACGCACGCGATGGTTTCTGTATTAGTAAAACTTATTTACAACTAGCTATGCCCGTGGTTTTGCTCACGTAGACTACAGAATGCCCGCGCGAATCTTGCTCCCTCGCTCCCGCCTATATTAAAGACAAAAATGCTTATTGTGGGTGTTCCTTAGAAGATAGACGTATACTCTCCCTGATTTATTTGTAGGTCTTTTTAATGTCTACAATTATTTAGTACATTAATTTGGTATATCTCTTATGGTTTACTCAGCGCAAGCCATTTACGTGCTCGAATCGATTCACTATGACTAGTATTTTTTTAAACCCTAATTACTTTTCTAAAATAACAGTTGCCTACGTTACTCTTTATAACATCAGTTATCCACCAATGAAAGTCCTGTTAAAATTGGTCTAACCGTTTCGGGGATTACCCGGAACAAATAGACAGACAGATAAACAAAAATTAAAAATAAATGGTTTTTTTTTGCTATAGATGTCGTATATACTTTCACATGCGTTTAGTAAAAAACTGTTATATTTACATTACAAACAAACATTTCAATTTTATTAATTATATAGATAGGTGGCGTGCAAGTCCTTTCATTTTCAGGGCAACGGAAACGAAGTCGAGGTCAAAAGCTCGTTTCATATAAATTATCCTTTGATGTGATATATTTATACTTAGTGGTAAGCAATCAGGGTCGTGTTCGTGGTCAATCCGGACACCCCGACCGACGGGTGATGGTATCGCCTCTAATAGTTTACGTCATCTATCACTTTCGTTCACACCCATCCATCAAACTATTTTCATGTCAACAATCATTATAATTTAGTCTATGTTAGTGCGATAAATCGAAATATTTTAAACGAATGTGGCTTTTAATATCATACTAGACACATAATTTGACTTAACTAAGCATCAAATGTTACCTAACGTATATTATTTATTATGTTGCTGTTGAAGTAGGTATAGATGATGAACTTCAACGATCTATCAGCGAACAAAACACGATTGGATTAACGATCTTAAAATTTTGCGGTTGACTGAAATGACTGGATATTTGCTAATAAATTATTACCTTTTTTTTTTTTTTTTTTAACGTGGAGAAACCCGTCACGGGTACACACTCGCCCGGGGGGACGAGTGGTTATGTGAGACTCCTACTCACTAAAACTCCACGGTGTACCATCGGCCGCCATAGTGGGACGCGCGGGCACTGCGGTTGCAATCGGCCGCGACGCCCCGGCGGCCGGCCCCAGTCGGGACCCGGCGCTAAAGAGAGACAGTCTGGTACACCCCAACTGTCTCCCAGACGGCTGAACCAGTGCAATGGGAAGACGGGCCCCCCAACCCGTCTCCCCTTGGTCCAGCAAGGACAGAAGAAGGAGGCGAGTGAACCGCCCCCTCCTACCACCTACCGTCTACGCAACCCCCCTACAGAGGTCTCGGTACTGGTGCAGCTCACTTCGCTGGGTCTGGCGGCCTGCAGGCCGCTCCCCCCATATAATGCCCCGACGGCCTACCGGCGTCGGCACACAAGGTGCAGTGCAGCTTTTCAGCTGTACACTGTTGCGCCTTGTGGCCAGGCTCTCCGCAGCGGAAGCACAAGGCTCCTCTATCCACCGCCGTCGATGGGCAGAGTGGGCGCGTGTGGCCCACCTCCATACAGCGGAAACACCGCATGGGTCCACCCTCCAGGAGGCGCACACGAGCCGCACTCCACCCGACCAGGAGGCGACCCGCCTCCACTAACACCTTGGTGGCAGCTACGGGAAGCGCCAGATGGACCGAGCCACTACCCCTACTGTAGGTGTTAATAGAGCCAGCCCTGATAAGAGCCGGCTCACAACCCTCCTTAGCCGCTGCACGACAACGACTTCCTCCACCGAGACGGAGTCATCGAGTCCTACGATTCGGATATGGGCCCTTTTAACGGGCCGGCCAACCATAACCACACCCGTCAGCTCCTCCTGGAGGCGCTCCGCCAACCTATCTGCCTGCTCTGAACTCTGGTCACCATGAATCTCTAAGATCCGCGATCCCGTTGCAGACAGGCGCAGCGAGAAATCGGCTATCCCGAGCTCAGTCATGCTTACCCGGTCTCGGGCTTCTATAAGGACGTCCTTATAGCTTACTCCCTCCGCCACAGCTCCCGGCTGCAGCGTGATGACGACCGCAGCCGAGCGCGGTGCCGAAGGGAGTTTCGCTTTGGGCTTAGGCTTAGACCTAGGCCCACCTCCAGTCAGGGCAGTAGCTGCAATCCTCGGAGCCTTAGCGGGCTTCTTGGCGGGCTTCTTATGCCGACGTCGACGACGAACCACAGTGGTCCACTGCTCTTCAGGCGCCACCACAGGAGCAGAACCAGGGGTGGAAGCAGGCAGTGGGGCCCAGTCCACTCCCATAGTACTGCCAGACTCAGCAGAGATAGGCCTGGCCGTCTTGGTTCCCGCAGTTTTAGCCTTAGCAGGCTTAGACTTTGTAGGCCCGGTAGTCACCTTACGGTCTGCTGCCAAAGGCGGGCGGACTACCCTGGCGGGCAGAAGCCGATCTTCTATCGCCTCTATCTGGGCAGACATAGCCTTACCCAACGACACCCGGAGGGACCGCTCCATTTGCGTCATGTTTTCCGCCAACACTTTGACCAAGCCCTGCGGTAGGGCTTGCTCCTCCTGACTAGGAGTCTCTGGAAGTAGCACTACTGGTGGAGGCGGTGTCTTCGCGATGGTACGTAGAGCAGCGAGCTCCGCCTTCAGCTCAGCCACCTCATCGCGCAGCTTCCGCGTCTCCCGACGCAAAAGCAGAGTTTCCTCCGCCACTGTGCGCGTGAGCGCTGTCGCAGTAATCTCCTGGAGGGTCCTAGCTGCCTCCTTAAGTGCTTTAACGTACGTACCCTTGAGGTTACCAGAAACTTTACATACCCCAAGGATTGTGTCCACTTTACTATCCGCCAGAGCCCTCAGGCTCTCAGGATCAAGAGCCTCAATGTCAAGAGGCATCTCTGCTGATATCTTCTGCAGATCGTCACTGCGAACAGTGGAGCTACGGTCCCTCTAAACCACCAGCCTCTCCAGGGACGCTCGTTGACCTAGATGGGCCACCTCGATCACGTGCTCTTCCTCGTTGGGCCGTTGTAATTTTACTGGGAGTAGCCTCCACCACATTATCTCCAGGTGTGTCACCATATGACCGCTTCCTCTTGGCCACATCATCAAAGGTTACGCTACCTGTCTCGTTATCCGCTCTCTCTGTCCAGTGTCTGATCGCGAACCGGTCCAGCGAGGGATTCCTCTGAAGCCGCACAATAGCCTTATCAGTGTCCAGTCTTTTGTCCAAAGTCGTCATTTTAGTATCAGGATCGGTTGTCCGTGTACTTGCCGAGGTCGTGGGTTTTCCAGAATCGCGCAAAATTTTGCCCCCCCCCAGAGAACGTGGGGCAGCCCGAGCTATGCTCGGGGAGGGATTCTCCCCTCCTGGGGTAGTTTAATTTTTAACCTTGCGGAATCCATCATCAATACCATTATCGTCAGTTTGCGGTACGCCTGCCGGGACCGGTATAAAAGCAACCGATCCCGCCAGCCAAATTGAGCCCTCATCGGCCCCAGCCCGGTACTGGGTGCGCCGCGCACATGCCACACCCAGAAGCTTTTAATGGCCCTCCAGCCAATACCCCTCCACAGTCCCCTCTGATAACCAGAGGGATACCGGGAGGAGTTTGTCAGGTATCAGCCGCCGACCAGACTGGTCGACGTTGCCCGGGGTGCACCACGAGGAGGTTCCTGACACGCACCCCAATAATAAATTATTACCTAACGTTTAAAAGGCATTATTTAAACGGTCAGCTAATTAAAGAGGATTAGGTAGGAGAAATGTAATTTGTCAGGAAACAAAGCGATTTGAGCGGCTTCTAATGGTCGGTAAAAATAACTAATCTGACCAGCAAGTAATATGATATTGAGCAGCCTTAATTAGCCTTAATTGATGTCATAGGAAATTAAATATATCAACATCACTGCAGCAATATTAGTAATAGAGCAACAATTTGTGATTCGGATTTTATCAAATATTGGCAAGCTGTAAAATATGAAGATTATTATAATAATGTAGCGTGCGTGCATGCATACATGCGACTGTGACACTCGTTAATTACTCCTTGTTCGCAAGTCCAACCTAACCTAACCCAGCATTGTCGGTAACTAAAATGAGCGCGGACCCGAAGCGGAGCCGGCCGCCTATTATACAATGTGCTACGTCAATCTATACAGAGCGGGACCGCGCACCGAGGGCGCGAACGCGACGGAAACGATTCCCTCGTACTCTGTATATAACCGACGGCGGATAACACGCTACGGTAACCAGCTGTCTGGAAACCAGTGCGTGCGAGCCCCTCTCACTACGTGCGACTAACCCTGTTCACACCCGAAACTACTAGGCGTGAAGAGGGCGAAACATCAAGGTACACACACGCAGTGAGGTGCCTGCTGGTAGGCGCGGCGATGACGTAGCACGGAGCGGAATGGACTGGGTCGCTGGCGGGTTGAACTTAGTGAAGATGCGAAGAAATGACACACAGGCACCACAATAAAATTTGCTGTATTCTTCAAGACAATACACTTTGTTAATACTATATCTTCTGGGTACGGTTACTTCCAGTTTCTTGAGTCTTGAGTCTTGAGTCTTGATTCTTCAATTTGTGGTACCCGTGTGCGCTCGTTTGCCCCGGCAGAACGCCTTTTATATGGTTTGCCGGAGAGCGAGACGGACGATGGCGTCTCTATCCGTACTGCTCATTACCAAACTTGGGTGTGGTCCGTTAACCGCGGTAATGCGCAGTGGTTGCAATATTGCTGTCTCTGTCTATTATTATTATTACTTGTATACAGAATACAATAAATTGTTAATATCTCTAATTACAGTTATTCAATTACAATAAAAACTATTTCCCATCAATGTAGACACAAATACCTATTCAAAAACACTAACTTTAACATTATAGGTTAATAAACACGGGAGATATAAAGCATTAAACATTGCAATCTTAAAACGTCTTGCGACTCGTTACATATGCACTATTTGAGCTTACAAACATTATAAAACACATACAGAAGGCTATTTTACTTATATAACACAAAACATTACGTATAACTTCTACAAAATATGAATTATTGACAATATATGATTTTAGTACTTTGAGTGATTATTTTTATTAGATTACGCACATTTTCATGACTTATATATTGTTCTTACATACCTACACGCTATAGTAACATATTCAAAACATTAGAAACATTTAATTATTGATCGTTTGTGCAAATTATTCATCCTTACAACTTATATTTACAAATGTTATTCTTATATCATTACGCTTAGGCTTATGCGTCGCTAACAGTAACGGTGATATTATTATAAGATATTGAGCTTATAAATATTATTGTTGTTAACAGATTGTATAATCCTGCTAATTAGGACTATTTATTTTGCTAATATTTACCTACATTATTCAATTGACCAAATATCTACATATTTTCCAACCATTCTTAGTTTATTTGCTGACCCAGTACATAACTGCTGGTTAATTTTTTTGGCCCATACAACCATAATATTATGCTGTCAAAATAACTTTTTAGTTAATTTTCCTTGCTGACCATTTAATTGTTTCCTTTATTTAACTAAGTAATTATGTAGGTACATAAAAGTACATAGCTAAGAAAATTAACAACTTGTTTAAATACGTGTAGGTTTTTAAAATTCAATGTATGTAAGCAGTAAGAATATTTAAAACTATTTAAATGTTTCATCTCTTAGTAAAACACAACTAAACTAAATACTTACCTACTTTAAGATACAACTCGAGTCCTATTTGCAACATGGTGGTTGTTCATAATTCTACTGTCGGCGTTCTACACGGCTAACCTAACTGCTTTCCTAACTCTGTCAAAATTTACACTGGATATAGAGGATGCTGTAGATCTTTATAAGAAGAATTATAAATGGGTGGCCCCTGAAGGCGGTTCGGTGCAACATATAATAAAAACGGTAAGTGGAAACATGTCTTAGGTAAGTTGTAATCATTATGTAAAACCTTATTGATAATGATAATTTATATTGATAATTTTGCAGCTTCGGGGTCATACATTCATTTTTTTCCTTTGGTATCCTATTGGTAATTAGTTTCGTCTCGTAATTTCATTTTTACTCCTATTATTGACAATTCTCATATCCTATTCATTATGTACGCATTAATTATATTGAGATAATGACGTATGATTATTAATTTCATCATAATCGATTGAGAAATAATGAAAATTTCATCAAAATCGATTAAGAAATAATGAAAATTTCATTTTCATAAAATTTTCCGATTTCTAATTGTTTGAGTGATTTTGTATGGTTCCTGTGTACGAAATTCCATAAGAATCGGTTAAGCCGTTTTATTTAGATATACAAAAAGACATACGGACAACAATTTTTAATGTCACATTCGTGATAAATGTCTTAAATAAAAGATTCCTATCGGGAATTTTGAAGTAGATTATTAATCACGTTATTAATATGAATTAATATTTTTCATACAGCCAAACGAAGATCTCTATTATCTAAACAAAATGATAGTTAGCGGCCGTGCTGAGTTCCGATCCTTGCCAACAGACAGAGATTATTTACCTATAGTGAACAATGGAGCAGTTCTAGTTAAGGAACAAACTGGAATTGATCAACTCATGTACAAGGATTATCTTCTAAAAGCTAGAGAAGGCGTAGAAGAGTCGAAGAGATGCACTTATGTTGTTGCACCGAATGCATTCATGAAGAGACAGAGAGCATTTGCGTATCCAGTCGGCAGTCGTCTGAAGATTTTATTTGATCCTGTGTTGGTATATTTTTATTTAAATTTCTATTTAACTTTCATCAATTAAAATAATTTTAAAGCAGGCAGAGCAATAATAAATAACTATATCTTTTACCTTCATTATATATTCCCAGCCTTTATATTCCTTGAAAGTCATGGCAGTGATTTCCTTAACTGAGCAGAATCTGTATGTACATATCTTTGTGGTTAGTACATTCTGCCCATTGCGTAAATATGTTGTAAAGTTTTATTTAACTTGTACTATTTATTTATAGACTAAAAGATATGACTGACAGCGTTTTAACCTGTTTACGAAAAGTAAACTTTTAAAATAAAGTTTTGCTGTTTTCTAAGTCCAAAAAAATATTTGATATTGTTTTTCCTCTAATCGGTCAATAATTTATTTTTCAAGACCTACTTTAAAAGAGAGATAATTAGGTATCTACCTACATACAAAGCAGATAAGATGTAGTTAATAATTTATTCTCAGTTCAATCCATTAGAGTTAGACGACAGAAATACTAATTCTCTTCATGTATTTATCCCACCTACGTAGTTGGTACAACATGTTTCCTATTCCTTAATAACTTCTATATTACTGGTGCTATTTTTAACCCCCGACACATAAAGAAGGGTGTATTATAAGTTTAACGTGTGTATCTGCTGGGGCATCGTAGCTTACAAACGCCCGAACCGCTTTTGATCTTTTTTTTTTGTTTGTTTGAAAAGGGACTGTTAGAGTATTCGTACCTAGCTATGATTCAAGAGAATCTTTTCAGCAATTTGAAGATTATCAGCTCTTTTATAGTTGATAAATAGATGTGAGCACCTTCCACATTTCTGATTGAATCGAGATTTGGCATTCTATTACTTTAATCATTTTAGAAAAACGTGGGCCTGATGCTGCAGCGCCATCTGGAATCCCTAAAGACACCTAACTCCTTACCAACTTCAGCTCAGTTATAGGTAGTATTTGGACTCATTGGAATAGTCTTTTGTCAGGGGTTTATTAAATTTTCACTTTACCTTCTCACTGTAGATTTAGTACCTAAGTATATGGTAATTTTTACACTTCCTCTGATATACTCATTCCTTATCTTATCCATTCTAGTTACGTTATACATCCAACATAACATTCGCATCTCTACCACATGTAATCTTTCATCCGTCTCTTTCGTTACCCAGCACTCACGGCGATAATTTAATATGTATCTACCTATCTATATATAATAGGCATAGTAGGTAAGATTGGCAGACCACAAAGAAATTTCTTTGTATATTTCTCTCTACTTGGGGCAGTCAGACTGGTGGAATATCACCACCCTACAGAAGATCGCTGCCAAATGATCTTGTATTGTCAGTATTGTGCTCCTGCGGTGATTAGGGTTCCCATAAATCTTTAAGGTAAGGGGGTTAAATGTCCGCAAGCCGTTAGTGATACCTATGGTAAGTATTACAAGCGTCCATAGGCTACAGTAGTCGCTTATCATCAGGCGCGACGTATGCCTTTAGTCACCTTTGTTGTATATTTATAAAAGTAGTCATTCAATGAATAATTATATGCTTTATACCTTACTGTTCTAAGCTTAGCTTTGACATTTTCAAATAATTATATATTTACTGAAACAGTTTACCTACACTATGTACCTACATAATGGTTGTTTAAATTATGTTGCAGTCTCGCATACATTATCCAAGCTGGTATTATTGATTTTTTAAAACACCGTGATCTTCCAACTACAAGAATATGCCCGCTCGACTTACAATCAAAAGATCGACAGCTGAGGAACGGTGACCTTTTAATGACTTACTTGATCATGCTTGTAGGCCTGACTGCGGCTATAGCGGTATTTATCGGAGAGGTTAGTATTTACGTTTCGACCTCGCTAGGGCTCCACAGGAAATAAGCAGGGCCGCCACAAGGCGTCACTTAGTTTCCGGAAAATAGACAACACGAGTTTGTAAAATCCAAACAAATTCTAAAATGATATTAGGTGAGCCTCAAATTGTAAGGTTTATTCTAAAAAGTGATTATTATTTCTGAACCGGATTCACTGATCAGACATTTCATCGCAGACATATTTTGACTAGGATGCCGTGAAAAAATATTAGCCTTGTACGTGAGCGAACTGAAATAGTTTGGAAATCTCTGCTGTAAAGGATTCCTCGAGAAATGGCAAAGATTTAATAACCACGGCAGTTTAGTGATTTGTCAGTGTTCCAAATATCGAAATATCTTAATACTTACATAATGTAGCGACTTAGCGAGGACATCAATAAAACGTCTCGATTTCCATTTAAATTTTTCCTTCACTACCAATTGATAGTGTTACTAATTAACTTCAAATAAGTAAAATTATATATAAGTATTTCTAGAACTTCGTTAGTAATTATAATGCGGACATCGGAAACACATTAATGTTTAGGTATTTGTTCTACTTTAGCTGTTTTATAAGTTATCATCTACCACACCTATCTATCTATCATTTAATGTTTAGTAAAAACAATGTAATTATTTTGGTAAATCTTAATTTTATATTGCAGTTACTATTAAAGCGACAATTCTGCATCAAAATAACGAAGGACGACAAAACAAAATTCAAAAAGATCAAGTCAAATAAAAATATCACTTCAGGAAATTATGATGACAGTCTACCGCCGCCATACGAATCACTATTCGCAAAACCAAGATACAAAAATAAAGAGTCTCAAAGAAGGATTGTTAACGGTCGAGAATATTATGTTTTTGATAATGGACAGGGCGGAATTAGGCTTATACCCGTTAGAGCACCATCTGCTTTTCTCTACCGTTAGAAGAATAAACAAAATGGGTATTTTGCTGTCTAACTATTTATACCGAAGATAAAAAACAATGTACCTACTTAAAAGTCGCTTATGTCCGTGACCTCTTTCACTTGAGGTTCAAGAAAAGTTTTGTATTTAAAGAATAAACTTTTTTAAAGGCTATATACGTTAAGCGTTTCGACCACAATCTCGTCAAGTAAAGATGTGGCCCAAGATGGTAGCACGCTAAGTCTAGTGGAAAGCTGGCTCTCAAGTGCAGCTATTGGTGTTTGGCGACAGATTTTCATCTTGAGGGTGGCAGCTAGCCATATTTAGCCATGATATGGGTTCATCACGATGTTTTCCTTCACCGAAAGCTCAGACTCATTGCAGGGATTCGAACTCATGTCGATCGAGACGGAGTCCGTACACGCTACCAACTGAGCTGTCATTGTAACGGAGCATAACTAAATAAATATTTGAAATGAATCAACCACTTTCAATACATATTTTTATTTACCGTGAAAATACATTTTCACAATCGCTGTAATATATATCAATCGCATGCTTAATATCTTTGTATTATAAAAACAAACGTTCTCAATATTATACAGACCAGTTTCACTAAATAGTAACATCGATCGTGTGGGCTCCTAAGAAATCGATTTCCATCGTATGACTGAGGAATCCATGGCCAACATTTTAAGGTGTTTTTATCTTTTTGAAAATACAAAATCATCTCATTCGCTTAATCACGTATTTATGTAATAATAATTATTTGTAAAATGTAGTGTAACAGGTCCTTCACATAACCGCTTAAAGGCTTAGCCCATATAAACGACTATATTTTGTACCTTTATAATATTGAGCAGTTGTACTATTGTATTTCACCAATCACAATATATTACCGCTAATAACAAACATCGTAATAACATTATTATCCACATTCAATTTCAATATGTGTAGATGTTTTTAGGTCCCATGTAATAGGGGACGAACCTATTGCCATTATTCGGGCACAATGCGAAACTCCGAGCTGCTACTGTGAATTTCTTTAAAAAAAAAAATTCCTTGCTCGACCTGGGAATCGAACCCAGGACCTCAAGCATAGCAGTCGCGCTTATGACCACTAGGTTAACTTTTTTTATATTTTAAAGTAACATAGGATTAAAATGCGGGTGCCTGGGGTCATTATAAAATAGCGTTGCCACTCATACTATATTATATAGCATCATACCATATTTTAGACAATTTTACAGAAAAATAGCACGAAAAATACTATATTTTCATAGATAATTAACTGCCGCGCTTTTTTATATTAACTGTGACTGGAACGCACCCGAAGCGAAGCATGGGGAATTTCAGAACGAAACGCATTCACGTCGCTCAGTCACTCACCGAATACATGGAAACAAATAAATGTGTACTTTTTAATCTGAATTCCCCAAAAGTACTTATATTTTATTTTTTCATAAGAATGTGGCAACCCTTTTACAAACGATCTGCTTTGCAGTTTGGATGTGGTTTGGTGCTGTTGACATAACTGGTATGAAACTGTCAACAGACTACTGCGCAGTCAGCACGGCGGCGTGCAGTTCTAGCTACGTGTAGTCGTTAGAACTACACGCTGGCTGTTTATAATGACCCTTAAATACAATACATATTGGTTACAAGCGGTGTATAAATAAAAAATAAACACAAGTTTTCGGATTTTATTGCGATTTTTATATACCTACTACTTTTACAGATTCTTTGGACAGTTTCCAACAACCTTGGTCACATCTGACCACGGGCGTTGCTAAGTTATTTTATTGCTTTGTTTTAATATACCTAACAGCAAAAACATTAGATATACTTTATAATACAAATATTATATAACAATTGAATTATTATTTCTGATAATATTACATTATTATAGTCAGAAGTCATTAAAAGTTCACTAACTACAATTTTAATAGTACTCTGTCTATCGCAGGGATGCTCAAACACTCCATCAGAAAAACATTCCAAGTCAATCGCTGGAACTAACAAAAAGTATAAAATACCTTGAAAAATAAAACAAAAAACCATCTATCTATTCATATTCAACTCTAAGGGCGGCTTGAACCAAACCCTTCTTCAATCATATTTAAATCGTTAAATCAGATTTAAGCAACAGCTGCATACATTTTGACACAACTAAACTGAATTAAACTTTTTTGGTGCAAGTTGCCCTTAAAATATTAGGTATATAGTAAAAACCATGTCATAAGCACTATGTATTTTTATTTTGTAATAGTAATTTGGGAGTCGATCACTTGCTACCTAAATATAATAAATTTGACCGCAGACTAAAGCCGACATTATAAGTTTGAGCACCCCTAAGGGTCTAGCCGAGTTGCATGTCTACAATCGTTTTTTCGTTTTCAATAGCGTTAACGTTTGTAGAAATGAAACTAGACTAGGACCCCTGGTATACTCTATTCCAAAATCTACGAAGGACTAACCATTTCAATGTGATGCTTAGGCAAATAAGCTATTACAAAATAATCAAAATGTATTCCAGCCTTCCTAGTTGTCTATAAGTCATGTCCAATGAATCCAAATTCAGTCCGATATGAATTTTGAAGACAAATTTTGTCCGTGTATAATTTACCAAGATGAACACAAGCCTTCGCAGGCCGAATTACAATAGGTATTATTAAATATGTTATTCTAATATCTTATCTAAAGAAACAGTGCAATAAAATTTTTGGAGACATAGAGTGTATTTATTTTATTATATAATATTTTAAGCAAATTTAACTATCTTAGAAACATTACTGTAACGTTACCCGTTCAGTTTTCCCGTAAACAACTCAAATGCTCTTCTTTACCATTAAAAACAACGTGAATTGTAAATAAGTATTTACATACACACTCTCCCAAACAGGTACGAAATACAGGCCGCAATTTACACATTACTTTATTGCAATATATGTTTTTGCTATATTTTTATAGATACATACACAAAAAAGGAGCCCTTTTGCTAGCTAATTCTAAGTTGTCCACTAAATATTAACTTCAAAATGGCAAATTCAGATTATGTTTGGTGCATTATAAGAATTTGCAATTTTGAAGCCGATTTTAACAATTTTAACTATTGATTTGCTTTTGCGAAAAGGTTAATTAGGAGCCCATGTTGAAATTTTAACAGAATATTATGTGTTATCATGGAAATATATTTTTAATGTCAATTTTTGCTATATAGTAAAAACAGCAATAATAAATAATAATTCAAGCATCAAACTTGCAAAGTTCTAAAGTAAAATAAATTTTAGTTGCAAAGTTACACTTGAAAAATTCGTCAAATTACTGTATTAACTTATCGCACACAACAAGCGTTATAATTAAATGTATTGTATGATTAGTTGCTGAATTTCAAAAACAAAAATACTTAAAAAAATTGCGTGCCTATTATACTGTGTAATGAATTATTATAATACGACTTTTAATATTTAAAACTTGTAAGCCGATCCACACAGACCGGCAGAAAACAATTTTAACTAAGACCTGCACCTAATTAAATATTTTGTAAGAGTCAAGCATTTGTTGAAACCTCTCAATATATGCTTCAAAATGGGAACTTTAGATTACATTCAGTACATAATAGGAATTAGCCATTTTGGAAACGATATTTAGGTTATTTCTGCCATGGCTTTGCTTTTACGGAATACGTAAATAATCAGGGGTCGGATTTAATGTGTTTGTTACAGTTTACACTCGTTTATAGTGAGTAATAAATAATGTAATAATTATTATTACACTTTAAAAAAGATATATAACTTATAAATACCGATTTATTATAAAACTGTATATTTAAGTGGGTACTTTACAGCGAATGTGCTAGAGTTATCAGATGTGTAGATAAAATTATTAACACGCATTGCGTCATACTCGTGTCGACTTATTTAAGTTCATTGACCTCATTTCGCCGGCAATTTCCAATTCTTATATCTACAAAAGCTCTGATATATATGTACTTATAACTTTAATACTCACGCTTTATCTTTCTTTTGTAGATCGAAGAGTTGATTTAAAGCACCTCTGTAGACTAGTTTAGATCTACTTAAATAGAGGATTGTGCGGTGCGGTTTGAAATTTTTTTCTTGTATTAGTTGCGAAAATTGCAAAATGCCACTCGAATGGCAGAAAAGGCATCAGCTATATTAAAATACTATCGATATAAACAATCGATAAGTAAACAAAACGATGTCCGATATATTATATCGAAATAACATCACTTTTTTGGTGCTGGGCAACCTCTTTTTTACTTTTTTGGGTACTACTTCTAGCATTTGTTCTACCCTAACTAACAGAAATATTACTACAAAAAATTGCCGTATTCGCCATAGAAAGGAGCTGAGGCGTTAAGAAAATTTTCCCTAAACCATCGATATCAAAAAATCTATGAATATGATATCCCTAGGCAGAATAAACGTAATACACGAAGACCTATGGTTTATTTTTAAAACAAAGAGTAAATGTTCTCAATGAATGAATGAATGTCTAGAATCTGATGTCGTAAAAAAAAAGTAAACTTATTTATTGAACGACTTTGTTTTGGTAGAAAATACGAAACTTTCCCGTACATATTAGTTGTGAAATATCCCTTATACTTAATAATTATAGACTTATATTATGGACTTCACTTAAGTCTAAATTTAGACATCGTCACGAACATATTTGTGGATTAAACATAAATGCGTCAAAATATTTAACTATATTCTGATAGATGTCAATACATTGAAATAAAATTAAAAATTGCAAAAATTTGCACTGCAACGTAAAAAAATACTTAGCCATTTGCGTGAATAGAATATGAATATTCGGAAACACTTCGTTTCATTTCCCATATTTAGTAACTCATCGAAATTTGAATTTATACGTTAAACGCTATTTCCACATAAAAAACGTAACTACGCATTCACAAACAAATTTTTAATAAGTAAAAAAGTAAAAACGAATAAATCATAATTCATTTCCAATAATTAGCACTATAAAGTGATTTGAAATTCTAGCACATATTTACGAATAAGATCTTACTTATTTCAATACAAATCAAAATTGGTTATGATGAGACAATATCACACCAATAACGTACACTATTCTTTTTTAAACACTGTACCTTGTATTTACTCTAGGCTTAATAACATCTTGACTTATAACAAATAGTTTTTTTTAAATGTTATTATATAAAAGATGAATTAGCTGCCATGATAGTCGAACAAATTTGTTATTTACAGTGTATCATTACATAGTTTTTACAGCTAATGTGTATTATTTGGTAAGTTTGATAATACATAGTTAATCGGTGACAGCGTGAGCTGCGCATTCAGTGTGTCAAACGACCGGCCTACCGTCCAGCATAGGTGACGGGAGCAGGGAACTAAAAGAAATATTCATATTTAGAAGATCTCATTTCTATTTAAGAATTTTATTATTTGTTTTTTTTTTCACATTCTTAAATAATTTTTTTTTATTATTTCTAAATATTTAGTATGATTAATTAAAAAATATATTAAAACAACTGTCTATTAAATAAATAGATATCAATAATAATTTAATTAATGTTATCTTTTATTGTAAAAGTAATAAATATTTATGTAACGAGCGACAAGGCGACCATTTTGTTTTTTTTTTTTTTATTTCCGACACGACTACTGATTGCTGAGTATTTAAATGCAATTAATATTGAAAATTAACAACGACAGATAAATGAAATATGAACAACAATAAAACAAAATTGCAAGCAACTGAAACGACTCAAAGCCAATTACACAGTTAAATTTCACATATAATGATAAAAATATTACAAAATTAACAAACAAAATATCTTGACAAAAAAACTATTAATTAGCTCAACCTTTTTAATGGATATGTTTTCCATTTAATTCAAATAAATAGTCATTCAAATAATACATTGAATTGAAATATCGATTCTACATAATAATATAAACTTACGAAGTAGTATGATTTAAATAATTTATTAAAATATACAAGTGTAACCTTTACATGGATCAGTGAGGGGAACTCTGAAAGTACAGGAGGTAGAGAAATATATTCTAAAGAACCATGACATTGATTATAAAGATAAGAAAAACTGCCTCCGAATATTTAAGAAAACTTATACACGAGTCGGGAATCGAACCTAATAATTTTCAGAAAACACCATACTTACAAAACTGTTACCTTAAAGCATTGATTATTGTTGTATCCAAGAAAGTGGCTGTTATTGTTAACATTTTAAAAGAATGAAATTCTGCATTTTCTTTAAACTTCAAACACAGGATTTCCTGGCAACGTTAATTCCCTACAACCTACACTATCAATTATGGTAATACAATAACAACCTTTTTTTAAAGTTTAGGTTCGATTCCCGTCTCGCGTATAAGTGTTTTTGAAAATATATGGATCCAGTTTTTCTTATCTTTAAAATCGATGCCATGATTCTTTAGCACATATTACTCTATCTCTTATAGTTTCAGAGTTCCTTCCACTGACCCATTTAAATGTATAAAATATATTTTATGAAATGTGATGATATTAATAATTAAAACAATAATAACATCAAGAAGATGAAAACATTGCACTATTCTAATTTCAGGGTCATGAACCGCGGGCTCCTAGCGAATTCGCTTTATGCTGCCAGTGTCAGCGCTCTAAGTCGCAGCGAAATTCGCTTTCACGAATTTTCACATGAGTCAGAGCGATCACTTCGCGCGCCTGCATTTGAAACATTTAAAATAAATGTCCTGCTTTATGGATGAGTTTAGAAACATTGTAAAAAATTATATCAACATAACATAAATGTGAAAAGGGGGCCAAGTTCGGTTGAATCAACATTCGGGGTACTTAGTCGTCACCGATAAAAAAGTTGACATCTAAAGGGTGCCGAGTTCCATAGTTCCTTTAATTATAGCTGTAGGAATTCATTTACAAAACGATTGATTACTTTCTTTGATATGGAATTTCTAATTTGGCAAGGCAACACTGATAGGAAGAAATCAAAATTCTATTTCCAGATTGTCTGTTCGATGTATTGGTAAACGAAACGTGATCTCACTGAAATTACTAACTAGGAATTGATTATATCGTCCTCAAACATAGACGCTTAGACGCCGTAAGGGAATTATGTACAAGAATTCGTGGCTTTAAAACCGCTCTACGGTGACGCTTGCAACATACAACGAATTCATTAGGAGCGTCGCGGCTCGTAGCCCTCACATAAGGATGTATAAACAATTGTTGTACTTAAAAATATAAGTATGCAGCCTGAGATAAAATGCAATGTAAGTAGCAGTTTTACACGAAGCAATTTATATAGTATTTATCTGATAATACCAGAATGTTATCTTTTGCTATTTGATAGGGATGCTATCGTATCGATTGGTTCATTATAAGTCATGTGGCGGAGTCAGTTGGTTACATCTACATTGTTGCACACAAGGTGACTGTAAAAACATTTTATTAATCTAATACAGACATAGATAAAATGTGATTACTGCATTTTTAAATTTTTTCTATAATTATACTTTATTTATTGTTAAAATTAGGTACATAACTACTATTATTATATTAAGTACCACACTGTAGTCAAGAGTGGCAGAAACTATGCAAGATTTGACTGCGGAAGAAATAGGTGTCTATTATATCTTTTATTCTATTTCACATACATCTGATCAGTATATACAATTAATGGTTATAACTAGATTTTTTTGCTTAACATTTTATAATCATTTTTCTCCAGTACCTATATGTGCATTTTAAGTGCATATGCATATTAATATGATTGAGACATTTAAATTTTTGAAACAACTCCTAGCCATTCAATATTTTGTCAAGGTGATACTTTTAATCGATAATAATTATATTTATTCGTATGTTTAATATACTTGCTTCTTGTATAACTGTTTAACACCAATATGATTTGTGAGAGGAGTAAAACACACCTACGGTTTCGTACGACATTCATGGAGTATCATGCAACACGGCTCTTCGGGTTTTGCGATGATTACTCTACTAACCCGCATTCTAAAGCTTCTAGGTTCCACGTTGCAGATCGGGCTTGTGCGACCGTACCGGGATTGGAACACAGCGACTCTGTTCTCGAGCCAGTGTTCCGTTGTCTACACATGTACGGTGTGACTGTCGGCGATGTGCTGTGTTCCTGTAAATGAGACAACTAATTGAAAAGCAGATTTTTATTTTATACACGTGCCCTATAGTTCCATCCGTCTACTGATTCGACCAATTCTCCACCGCGCCGTTAACGCACCTATGTAGCCAATCGTTGTTCACATCTACAACTAGCCTGATTACTTGATTTTCATGGTTACTGCTCAGCTCCGTAAAGTGGAAGAGTAAACTTATATAATTTATCTTTCCCCAATAAATAGGCTATAAACTGCAGAAATAATTTTTCAAATATGACTTGTAGTACCATAGATTAACGCGTTAAAACAAACAATCTTTTAAGATTTATTATAAAACTAATATATTATAATAGTATAGATTAGACGAATTTGTTTTACATTATCTATAATAAAATTGACAAAACTACTACCTTCTACGTTAACAAATACTTCATTAAAATTAGTTTGGTGAATACTGCAAAATGTTTTAAATAATATATTTGTGTCGGTGTTTTCAAAACCGGTTCATATTATTTTATCATGCTTCGGTTTACAAAAAGTACGTCACTGTGTCTGTAGTACTTTAAAAAGTAATAGATTCAAGTGACTTTATAGAGGTTTCATGCTTCGCATTTCTTTTTATTTTTTACTCTTGTTGGTATTCGATAATAAACTTTGTACACTATTTAACTCAACAAAAATCTATAAATGAACTAACAAGCAGAAATAATAACCATATAATATCTAAATAACTACTTATAAAGCTTGATTTACATTACCTAAGTTATTGCTTATCGAATACAAATTACTACCTAACAATAACTAATGCAGTTTAATGACGCAAGAATATGATTTATTCAACATAATTACTGAAACAATATGCAATTACTTAGAAATCACATATGTACTGACTTTTTAGTTTTACCTATTATTCGCATTTTCAATCGACTCGCAATTTGTTTTAATAAAATATAAATGTCAGAGCGATTTTCATGACCTTGATGGAAAGTAACATATTCAGCGGGCAGAAAGCAAACATCTGTGAAAATTATATCTATACAATACATCAATAGTTTTTTTAATCACAATCATTTTTTTGTTTTGTTGTAAAAGCTCAGCGGTTTTGTTCATGATAGATTTGTATATCATTATCACATAACTTGAGACAACATAATACACACTTACTTTTATTTATATTATAATCTATTTTTTTATTGTATTTAGGTTTTCTGCCTATGTAGGCAATTTTGCCAATGTCAAGTGTGAATGTAATGGTAATAAAATATAACTTTATATTAGTCTTGTCATGTAAGTCTTAGTAAAAATTTAACTATTGACGAACAGAAGAACTACAAATGTACTTATTTATTTTACGTCGAGTATCTTTACTTAAATTTTGTAATTAAAAGTAAACCAAATAAAAGTGCTTGCTATAAGTTATTTGTAAAACTGTCTGTATGTTTTACTGTTAAGAATATTGCAAAGAAGACCAGATAAAAATATTCTTAAAATTGGCCAATTTAACAACGCTTAATTAAATAAAGAAATTATGGACATGTAATAAAATTAAACTCAATAATATTCTTATAAAACTTTTACTATTTTTATATTTAATACATAAAGTTTTACACAGCACAGCCTCGGTTACAAATATTGGCGTCTAAAATAAATCACTGGCAGATTTACTGTATTAGGTATATAAAAACATTTAATAAACTCGATTTATACATTACAAACAAAAAAAAAAAACTAAATAAAAAAAGCTGTATAGTATGTTTATATATTTGGTTCCGTATAGTCTTCTAAATAAGGCTCCCGTCCATTGCGCTATCAGGTACCATGTCCACTCGCAGCGATTGGAACTCCTTGAAAAAGATTTATCGAACCCTTATTGTTTCTAAACTGTAAAACTGCAATGGGAAATAAAGAAAATATTCCGGCTAAACTATCAAATAAAATTGAAAAGATGTACGAAAAACCTATTACATTATATTATTAAAAAAGGACTCTACACATGAATAAAAAAAAATGTAATTCGTGAATTTCTATCTACCATAAGATGTATAAATTTTTCCAAATATTAACAACACTCAATTTTCTAAACCTTAACCAGATCTGACCAGATTTAATCGTCCACAGAGAGTACAGAAGAACCAGCGACTTTTTTGACCAACATGCTAGGACATTACTAAAATTATCAACTGAATTTTATACGAAGGACACCTTATGACTAACCTTTACAATATATTATTTCTTTTTTTTTAACAGACTGTAAAACATGTTTTATATTTAATCAATGAAACCTGTAGTTTGCAGAATTCTACTGTAAATTGGTATATAAATCTTACTTCACCACTTCCATCTGGAAAATATTTAAAGCTGTTTGTTACTAATAGCTTTAAAAGAACGCGTTGGTTTTTTTTTTTGCTGGAATTATTGTTATTATTAATTCTTATCATCAGATTAATTTCTCGTAATCACCATTAAATAAAAAATACACCTATTATATTATTATTACATAAATACACTAAAATTATATTATTATTAGGTAACTGTAAACATTATTTACACAGATAAAAATATTATTGATAAACCCGACCGAGTTTTTTTGCGGACTCTTCTCGATGACTGGATGTTGTTTTCCGAACCGGTAGTAGTTTTTAACGTTCAATAACGCCTGTTTAAAACCTAAATCAAATAAATTATTTTCAAATGTTGATTTTATGCACAAGCGTAAACGTTGAACTTTGATTTAGGTGACGATTATTTATTTACACGAAATACATCCTTCATAGTATACTATCTTTGCGCAGCAGTAGACTATATTATTGCAAGCCGATCGTTCACAAGCACATCTACAAAATAACGTTAATAGCCTGTTATCGATCTGTGATACGCTATCATTCATTGTGCTTCTCGATAACTTACAATCTTTTTCAAACTAATAACTTTTATTATCTGCGGATTAGTGTATACCTCTATCCAATATGCGGACTCTTTGAATACTATGCAGCCTGAGCTTTCGGTGAAAGAAAACACCGCGATGAAACCATAGCATGGTGGTAGGTCTTTTTCTAATGCCAAATACTAATAAGTATATTCCGGCAGCTGCTCATCAGAGCGAGGCCGCCACTAGGCTTAAAGTGCTACCACCTGGACCACATCATCACTTAGGATCAGGGAGATTAACTATATATATATAATAAAAAATATATATAAATATATATATAATCTAGTAATTTTTGAAGTTAAGTCAAATCTAATTAATAACTATTAATGTATAATAAAACCATAATTATTCAATAGCTACCTACGCTTAGACGACGCGTCGATAGTCTTGATTTCGAAATGTCTAGTGAGCTTGAATTTTAGGTATAGGAAAGGATTGGTACCAATGCTCGTCTAGCTTTTTTTGCCGGCCTGCACAAGCCTCTCGGCTACTGAATATAACCCCGACTGATCCCGAAACGCGATAAACTAAAAGTCACATTGACGGATTTATCACCACACGTGTATGGTAGTCGTTGAAAAAGTTATATTTTTTAACAATAAAAAGATTTAAAATAAATTGGGTAGTCAATCAGATATATGTATTTCTAACTTTACAATTATTGTAATTTTATATATTTTTATAACCACAACATTGTAAATAACCTATATTTACAGTTATAGAAACAATTTTATTGAATATTGTTGGCATTGTGCCAATCTTTGCATTGAATTTCCGCATATAACTCATGTTTGTTTTATTAAAACTGCAACGTTTACAACTTGTCATTAGCACCGGAAAAGGCCGATGGGTGTCAAGCAACCACATCTACGCGTCATCAATAAATATAGACTCAATAATGTCAAATCAAAAGGAAAACATAATACATGTTACACGTTATGAAGTGTTTCGTATAGTTTAATTTTAACACGTGTTATGTGATCATGTGATAGTACGTGACAGATAGCAACAATCCAGTTTACACCACATCAATACGAATGTAGAAGTTTTCGTCACTCTTGTGGTTTCGTAATGCAATAAATAGTACTTATCATTATAAATAAGGATATTACGGATATGACGTTTTGGATATCCAGTATCATAATAGTATCTAACCGGTTTCGCTTATGGATACGAATATGAAACTATTTCAGATGTCCCATATAGTTTCGGATAATATCAGTAATGAATATTACATTTTTGAAATAATTGTGTTTATACGTAAAATACGTATTATTTCAAAATTTGTAGGTGAACGATATTAGATATTAACTTTATTTTAGATCATTCCATAACATAACATATACATGTTATAATCCTTACATATTTTCATTGAAATTATTGTAATAAATATTTTAATAATCCCTGTGATATACAATTCCATCCTTCAACATGAATAGTCTAAATTCTCAAAGTGGTTTTTATGGTTTGGTTTTAACGTAAGTCAACCTTATGTTGCTTACGAAAAAGGGGATATAGGAGATGTAATAATATACTAATGATCGCAATAAATGAATGAACGCGTTTAGTACATACACTAACCTGTTGGTTGGGTCCACAGCATGTAGCATTGTGACATAAGTCGTTCGGCGGACAGTGCAACGCGCATGGAGCCTCTGCTGACGCGCCACTGATTATCTGAATATTAAAATATACTCAGTAAAGCATACGTTATCTGGTATAGGAGATTTTTTATATTAATTACAGAAATAGTTTAGGATGAATGTTTTTTTATTACAAAATCAATTAAAAAAACTTTTTTATTATGAATGCTATTTGTTGATGACTTAGCAATTAAAGTAATTGAGAACAAGATCGCAGAGAACTGTGCCCAGAGATTAAATATGAATACTGGCAAACGTTTCTGACACGTCTATCGTAGAGTAAGAAGAAAGACCTGTGACTCGCAACTGTGATATTAAAGAAATAATAAAAGGATCAAAATTACGGCGAAGAAAAACATCGTGAAAGAACCGTAGCATGGTGGCAGTTCATTTTCAACTACTCATCTGCTTAACACCAAACACCTATAATAGTGTTCGCCAGATGAATTTGATAGCAAGTACCTTAGACTAGACTTAGCATCTTCAGCTGTATCGTCACCTGAATCTCCGCTGTGATTATGATTAATTAAACACGCCCACAAATACCACAAAATACTTTTCAATTTACGCATTGTATTATACAATATTATATTATATATAAAACGTTCTTATGATAACTATCGAAAACTTAGTATTTAGATCAAGTATACGTATACAATGTCTATAATCTTTATGATTTCATGAATACTATATAACTATAAATTGTTTAATGCTAAGCATGTTATTAATTTGTTAAGATTAGACAAGAGGTATATATATGAACAGCTGTTACCTATTACTGAGTAATATTTTTCCATCAACTTGTAAATACTAAAACCAAATTTTTTTTTGGAAATCACATCAGTGCACATTCTAGAAAAATTTAAACTCCAGAAGTTGAAAGGACGTCGCCATCGACGAATACATCTAGGAGGTCTTCATTCATTCATTCGAACACGAACAAAAGTGAAAAAATAATAATTTCGAACATGCATAAATTAGTAAAGAATATAGTTTATCATTTAATTGCTAAAGTCAGAATGCTCAAAATGTAAAATAAACTAAAGGAAACCCCTGTGTTGGGTTTGTCAACCAAAGCGTTCTTTCTGGTCACGAGGAATTACAACTGAGTCACTAAGAATAACCTTCTGAGTCTGATCTCAGGAATACAGTCCTGTTCTAGGTTAATTATAACTAAGTATAAGCTACCGTATGTCTGCATATCACTTTTTAAATAAGGTAAATAAAATTAAAAATTATTTTTAACAACAACGCAGGGTTTTTTAATAGACCCTATGTTTCTAAAACGCCTTCTTTAAAACATCCTGATCGTGGACATAGTAAAAAACATGTCGCAAAAATAACTCAAAAATGTTGCTTGAAGATATTTTTTTATTTATTAAATAAAATATAGAATTATATTGCAAGCTCACCTCGTTACCTCCTAGAGGTAATTCAACGAACTCTGGTTGTATCGTGGTGGAGTGGATACCCTCGTTGTGGAAAAACTCTTTGACCTTTTCCGCTATCTTCATGTACTCTGACAGATTTCTACACCTATAAAATAAAAAAAATTAACTGTTTATTTAAATCATAAATTCAAAACTTCGCATTCACTCTTAAAAAGTGAAATTTCTTAGGCGGTGATTGCATAATTAGACGAGAGTTGAGAATGAAATTTCAATCATGAGTCATATTTCGTTACACGAAAGAGAAGAAAGATATAAAGTAGAGAGGAGGACAAAGAGAGCTAAGGGTGTAAGGGGTGTCGAATTATATCTATAGATCCGAGACGCCCAAGCCAACCACACTAGCATCACTAGGTCGCGACCACCATTCCTGTGGTGAAAAGTCCGTCATAGTGACTCGATTTTCCGTGTCGCGATCCGCTATCAGCAAGTGAATATTCAGTTAAATTTATGTAGGCCGGTATGACAGCGGCGACCGCCGAAGGATTGCCGATCTCCCCGTGGTCACCGTTGTGTTTGGATTGTACTGTGCTTACCATCAGGGACATTACAATCAAATTGCCGTTCTGCTATAAAAAAAAATACATTGTAGGCCTAAAAAACAGTTTAGACTATTCGCGTCTCCCTTTTCAAGAAGTTTCACTTGTATCATCTTCGTGTACGGTTCACAATTTTTTTTGCAAGTGCAGATACGCCATTTTGTAGTAAAGTTTTTTATTCTAATCGTAATATTTTTCTATATATATATATATAGTCCCAAAATAAATATCTAGTTACGTAATAAACCTACATATTAATGACACGATATATCGATACGGAAATATGAAGTTTAACAGGAAAACTTTGTCTTATGTCATCAGCATCCGCATGGCTATGGAATCTTGTAATACTATAGGTATCACTACCCCCCTACCCCAAGGAGTCCTGGAAATTCTACTAACCGCAGGAACACAACACAAGCTCATTTGGCTGCGATCTTCTGTAGAGTGGAGGTATTCCACCAGTAGAACTGCCCCAAGTAGATATAAATTTCTCTGGGCCCTGCCTCTTTTACTGTTTATTAGTTTCTAAGCTACATTAGATAAATAAAAATAATATAGTGAACTATTTATCAATTTTCTATTTATCCAAGTATAAAGACAATAACACCGATGATATTTTAATACTGTGATAATTGTAGTCTTTTGTATAAGATAATTCTTTAAAGAAATTTTAATTATTATATTTGGATCTTTATTTACCATAAAAATACCTAAAATAAACTATATGACACAACGAAAACACGTATAATACAAAGAAGTTTTACAAATTTGCCGTACAGAGAGCTGTATTACACATATAAAATAATTTCTGTAACTATTTCTCAAATCATCATATAATACATGTATTGTTTTACTTTAATTACAGTCAAAGTGTAGGGTTGTTATATGCTTTTATATTAATAATAATATCAGCTTGTATATGTGTCATTGCTAGCTAAATGCAAGGAAAGGGCTTTTACGTCACGACGCGACGTATTGGCGACTTCAAACGACTAGATTCTATTCTTCTGTATATTTGCGACTACAGTTATGGTCTATAAGATTATTTTCAAGGCGTTCCGGTTTCCTCACAATGTTTCCTTTCACCTGACGGTGTTACTAATTAAATTTAAATTATTATATGTACGCGACATCCGAAAATTCGTTGCTACGAGGATCGTACCTGCCGACATCGAATCGATAAATGCTGTAGTCGTAACTATTCAGCCACCACGTCACGGAATATTTTAAGCTATATGTACATAATATATACTTTTTTCTTCTTGCCTTTATCCCATCTAAGTAAGGTCGGCACACCATTTTTTTAAAACGTTTTTAGGTTTAGCCATAATCTCACCAGATGTTGAGTAACGATGTGGCCAAAGATGGTGACACGTTAAGCCTAGTGGGGAAACTGGCTTTCAAATGTAGCTGCTGAAACACACCTATAGATGCTTAAGGGGCAGATTTTCAACTTGAGAGTGGTTGCTAGCCAGAGGGGCATTAGAAAAAACCCTACTACCATGCTATGGTGTTATCACGATGATTTCCTTCACCGAAAGCTCGGGCTCATTGTAGGGGTTCGAATTCAAGTCGATCAATACGATGTCCGTACGCCACCACTGAACCGTCGTACTATACAACTGTGACTATACCTATACTCGGTCAAAAATAATCGGCGTATCACGAACATAAAAATATTGTATTCTTAAAATGCCTGTTAGAAGTGCAATGTTCAAAATAGGGTATTGTTGTCAATATTCACAAAAGAATTTCCGCGTGCGCACTAGGTAAATATAAACCGTATTGAAATATCTATTTATATTCAGATGGCATACAACTGGTACCTCTATAAGCTTTGTCCAAGAAACTAAAATGTATAATTAAAATGCGCTATGACGTACGATAATACGGGAATGATTTTCACACGCTAGCGTTAAACAAAGAAATGTTATCGTGTATTTTCTTATCAACAGGCTTTTGATTTCAAATACAGGTACATTGTACTATTGTAAATACTTTCGACGAAGAATGATATTTACATTATCTATCGAACAAATTTCTGATCAGTGTTGAAATTGTGATTCGGCGTTTATCGGAACCAAATTTTTGGTCTAACGTTCCAGTGGGCAATTAAAATTCTGATCATGGCAAGAGTTTATTTCCACAAAAGAGCAATGAGCACAAACACACAATGAATGTAATTTTCAAAAGGTCCAAATGCGTTTTGTATTATTAGAAAAATGTTCTCTTACTCGCTGAAGTCTATTTTCATATTGTTATGACCTAGAAGGTTCCATAACACGCCGTTTGTTGATATTCTGTTTATTAATAAGAATGTTCTCAAATTGAGGACAATGGGCAGCGCAATGAACGGAGAAATAAAATCATAAAAGTAGATTCATATAACTATTAAGAAAATATGGTAAACAAAGCCATTAAACTATTCTTGAATCACACTTGGACTGTCGAGCTCCTTCTTTTAAACAGATTTATAAGCGAGCCGTGGATCGGCAATCGACATTTCAGTTCTAATTGAAACATCGTAGCGAATAAGAAGTGACACACGATCTACAAGATGACTGCGGCTATGTGAATAGTGTGATTAGGGAATAATGTCAACAGTACACAGTGTGATCTATGAATAGTACGATTAAGTACTATAGTACTTACATAGACTATTATAGACTAATAGCAAAATGTGTATGTGTGTGTTATAAATGTATACTGTGATTGGCTGTGACAATAAATACATTCAACATTATTACCAGACTTTTTCGTTACTCACAAGGAGTAACAATAAAAAAACTCGCACTCAACTAAATTCCAAATTCTCTCATTTATACACTTACTCTATCAAAATCAATTAAAAAAAAATATTTTAGTCATTTTAGGCCCTAAAAAGGCACACGGAAAATTTCTGGTAAAAGAAGGGTGGAACATTCTTGATCCTTATCAAAGCAAGCCTCGTAGAACGTTAGTGATTCACACGCGATTATGGAAATTAATAATTAAAAGACGAAACTCGGGCATTGGTCTTTTCTACAAATTGATGTCGACCTTTTAACGCTGGTTCTATTTTTTTATTTACAATTTGATAGTAGACTCTTATATTGTTTATGCATTTTTTATCATCATTATCTGACGTCAAAATACGGGAGTTCATAATGTTTATTTTATAAATAGTAACAATATAATCTCCTTGCTCTGGTAAAACATTACCAATGTCGATACCTCCAATACGATGTACAATAACAATAAATACTCGAACGTTCCTACTCAAAATTTGGATTCGTATACAAGGCATGACATTTCCATGTTGAATCTTGTTTTTCAGAATTTTTATGTTATTTCACCTAAACGATATAAACAGCTCTCTCTGTACGAAGAAATATTCTAGTATCCAACGGGCATTACACGGAAAATGAAGCAAGCGCCACTGGTTCATTGACATTGATACTGGGACAAAGATTAGTTCAGATTGGGTGGATGCCAACGTATATTTATTTGTGAAACATTTTTCGAAAACAAACAAACGTGTGTACGGTATTCCTGTACACTTGAGTCGTTTTGTATGCAATGAATATTCTTGCAAGATCTTTACAACAGAACCTTATGATTGTTAGTGCAGTTATAATAATAACTTCAAATACCAATGTTTTGAGTTATAACAAACTTTGTAGGTATTTCAGTGTAGCTTCGCAAGCAATATATCAATCAATACTACTATTATAAAAAAGTAAAGTTTATAGGAGATTATCTCTAGAACTATAATTAAAGTTAAGTTTCCAATGCTAAGTTTCATTATCCCCGAGTGATATAGGCTATTATTTACCCTTTCTCATTTTTATATTGTAACTAACGCCAACGAAGTCACGTGCGGTTGTTAGTTAATTACAAACTAAAACGATAAAGATTACTTTTATAGATACTTCTACGGCGTCGACGGCGGTGACGATAAATTCTACGTTTCATATTATTTGTAAAAACACACTAGGTATTTCCATCTATTAATGCCCAGTAATAAATTGATTAAAATGTAGGTCAAGCACCAATAAGCTTGTAAATTTTATATATAATTAATAATATTGACAACGCTATATAAATGATTTTATAATGTATGTATTGACAAGTAGCAGAGCATCTCAACGATGTGTTGTGTCATTGTTGTAACGAAAATCTTTTCATGTTATTACTCACCTTTCCTCGCGTGAAGACATTAAATTACTAAGAGTACATTTCCGCCAATAAACTCAATAACAATCTTTAATTCAGTTCCTTCTCAAGATAACAAATTAAAATTTATCTTTGAAAACTTATAACCAATTAACTTTAAAAAAAAATGTACTTCGCTTAATTTGGACAAGTACGAAAACTACATTGTTGCATATGATTTAAATAAACATAAATAATATTTCAATTCTGAATTAGATATAAACTGAAGGATCTGGTAAACTATTAAGCTCCACAGATTTGACAATGGCATGATACGAATCGAGAAATACCATGGGATCAGTTCCGAATGTTATAATGCACTGCATGAGCTGGCTGTAACTGTGTGTTCGTTCTTAGTGCAGACCAGGTAAAGAAGTACCGGTGGAATAAGTCATCATGACCAATAATTTCAAATGCTGTCCACTAAATGACGTCTCATGCTTAGAGCTAGCCAGCCTAATTTAAGTGCCTATCGTATTATTTTAGCCGCATATTAAACAAACACACGTATATGTTTATCAGAATTTGTTTTGTTATATAGGTAATTGTGGTTTTAGTTCATTAGATACGTAAATATATATATATATATATATTCTATGTACTGCGATTTATCTGTGGTTTAATTTCCTCCTGTAATGGAATTTCCTCTATTGCTTTATTGAATTTGGTAAAAATTTCAAGATAATAAATTGCAAGCTATGTAACTATTACTACTTACTTTCAGTAGTGTTCAAAAATGTTATAAAAAAATCTTTTTGACTAACTACCACACACTGATATACTATTTTGAATTATAAAAATTTTACCGTAGTTTGTTGCTAAGGTTTTATTTTTATTACTATCGGTACAAATCTGTGCCGTTTGGAATCGAAACTCTAGGATCCGAATGCTCGCAGCCTCTTCGAGGACTTCGAGTCGATTGGTCGACGCGTCTTGCGACCAGAGGGTTGGTCAATAATATATCATTCAGCGGATAGGCATTACCATACACTAAGCTATGCAGCCAGCATTCTGGGTACGTTTCCTTCTGGTGGCGAGTTGGATAGCATCCACTACTTTGTAGTGTTTAAATTTTATTTCCTTTTTAATTATTGTTCATTTATATATGGAACATAATTCAGGCATATCTTTTATTGCAATAATTACTTTTCATCTTCTTATTTTTAACTCACCTAAGTAGGGTTGGCACAACATGTATTCTTCTTACATTCTCCTTTGTCAACTGTCATCATTCCTCACACAATTCATCCATACCTTCTTCAGTCGTATATATAGATTTCTACATGTTCTTAAATTTTAGAATAATCATTTACAAATCACTGCTGGTTTTGATATCACTTTGATTTTTGGTAGAAACATATTGAAATGCCACATTGCGTATTCCATGTGTTTTGTGCGTATTTAAATATGTGAACAAACAAACTTTTTTCATAAATATTTATATATTAAGGGCAGGGTTAAAATGCTTGCTATTTAAATTTATTGATGTTAATAATATGTCAATCAACTGATAATAAAAAAATCAATATACAATATAATATTTAGGTTTGATTACATGACTTAAAATAAACCAAAATCAGGTTAACTTAAGGTTTCCCTTCATTAAGGTCTTTCCAGATTTCAAACTAGGATAAGGTCATAATAAGAATAATTTTATAGCGTTTATGAGGTCAAAGTATCAATAGCACGGATGATTTGTGTTCCCATGTAGAAATATATAGTTTGACCTTTTTGTAGTGTGAGTGGTTACCTGAAGATATGTCTAAGTAAATTGTAAATTATTATTTTTAGGTTACTAATTGTTATTATGAGAACGTTGTGCGTTGCTTTAATCGGAGTGCAAATTCTATTGTGTTACATTTATAGTTATGTTTTATAGTATAAGTTTAGTTTGTTCTCTGTAGCAGTGCCTTTTATAAATAAATAAATAAATAAACCGAATCAAGTTAAAAGAAAAACCACTTTACACTACCACAGATATCTCGGATTTTTAAATCAATACTTTGTATGTATAACTAACTTTTCGTTCAGTGGTAGTGAGCCCTACTATTGAACCAAGAAATCGCGGGTTCGAACCCTGCACATGACTGACATTTGTGCAATGAGCATAATTGTCAGTTGCGTGTCTTTAATATCTTGGTACAGTATTTCATTCAATGACGCGTGACCATGGTTTTACATCACATTTACGTAATATGCGTCATATTTACATACATTTTACACATATGATGTATAGGTGATGTCATATATAGGTTTTGTTTTCCTGGACATCTATTTAGTTACCATAATTATTACAAGCTTTGGTTAGATTGCAATTAAATGGCCGTATGTGAAAATGTATCCACTTATTCAATTATTGTTATTCTTCTTCTTTTTAATGAATGGCAACTGTGTTCTTACACAATTCTGCAATTATAGTTCCAGTTAACCAATTAATTCTGCCAAAGTCACATGAATATATCTAATATTTTTATTATCTTGCAATATTCAAACATAGCTTCAACAATATAGCGGATCCCTTGTTAAACTTTCCAGGGAGTTTTTGTGGCAACTTAAAATACATGTTCCCAGTTATTATTTATAATTCACTTCACTTATGCACAAAAACCAAACCACATCACGTAACATTACGCCAATATTACATAATATAGGACCAAATGACATACGTCTATGAATTAAAACAAAAGTTAACACACAGAACTTCAAGATACCGCCAAAAACTGAATTATTGTTATAATCTGCGTCCAAACGAGTGTTATTAATATGGTAATAAAGATCCTAATAATGATTTTAGGCAAACACAATTTATTGTACTTACCTAATGTGTGCACTAGCTATTATCCTATCTCCAGCGAGTTGCCACACGTGAAATTCGTGTACTGCAAGCACACCGTCTACTTTTTCTAGAAGTCGCCTTTGTATCGCGTCCACCTGGGTAAACATAAAAACAAACAATCAATGCTTTCTAAAAATATTGTTAGAGTGAAGACGTAACGTTGAGGCTGGTTTCCTAAGGACGGCAGAAACTGCAAATTCGTTTTATGTTTGTCATTTTAAAGCCAATAATTAGCTATTTCTGCCATCGTTTTGCTCTTGCGAAATACCTAATCTCCAGGAGCCGGAAGTTATATCAAGCCGGTACAGCTGTTGAATGGATATTGCAAGATTTTCAAATCATTTATTTCTATATAAATTATTTTCAATTCTCTTATCCTTAAAAGCCTTGTATATAGCAACAATAAATAAATTTAGATATTAGCCGCTGAAAATTCTTATCGTTTTTGATTGGGCGCCGTAAAAAAAATCCAAAAAATTAAGTTATCTTATACTTTTTTCAAATAATAAGAAAAAATTAAATTGCTGTATAGCTATTGAACACAATAATTTAAAGAAATTACCTCTGAATATTACATACAACCCTAAATTAAAATCCCGCAAGAAGGTCCATTGTGGCCCTAGTGATTACGTCTTAATAAGTATATTTAAAAAAGTATGATATAACTAAATACTAAATACATTACTATATAATAATTAACTACAAAACGATTGATTTTAATACGACAAGGTCAAAGAACTATTTAAAATAGATAGATATTTACATCATATGATAATTAAATATTTTATTCATACAAACCGATGACATCATGTGGTACATTTCCGTAAAAAAAATTGTTATCTCTCCGCAGTGACATTTTTCACATACAGTAAGTCAATATTGACAATTTCTTACAGTGTAAATGTGTATAATTAACAAAAAAATATT
Organism: Saturnia japonica; assembly: GCA_033032175.1. Taxonomy (NCBI): domain Eukaryota; kingdom Metazoa; phylum Arthropoda; class Insecta; order Lepidoptera; family Saturniidae; genus Saturnia; species Saturnia japonica. The sequence goes on along the minus strand of CM065320.1, from coordinate 114,020 downwards.
TCAAACAAAGACTACCTACCGTGTTACAAAATTTTAAGTGTGTTTATCTAACTATTGTTATCGTATTTGGAGTTTTCACTTCACGATAATTATTATGAAAGAGATATTACAAACTGCCACAATAAACTTATGGTAAGTTATTATAAACTTATATTGTTTTGATCATGTTGAAATAGTCCCGTTTTCAAACCCTAAGGCGTCCCAATGACTAAAAGTTACCGGCAGACTTTCGCATGATCAGTCGGCCTTCCGTCGAAAGTCAGTATAGTCCCGTCATTAAGCGATTCTTGCCTGCAGGCAATGGTTGAATATCAGCTCTGTTAACTGTCCATGTCCACGCACTAGCAGGCGGCTGCCGGAAAGCGATAGTCTGCAGTCGGCAATTCAACACTACAGCAGACCGTCAGTTCACAAAGTATAACGGTAACTGCAAGTATGTGTTTGATTTGGCCTTGCGGTTACGAACTGTCCCAATACCTGTCGACTGGGACTCTCGTCGCCCAAGGCCACACACTCACAGTCTAAAGAACTAGTCGATCAACGGATGTGTCTAGACAGAAAAATCGTAAAGGGCGAGAGAAGGATAGGTGCGAACCTAAGCTGCCATACATTCGTTTGGAACAAATCATTCCGGGTTCACGCATTTTATTAATGTAACATTCGCAATTGCTGGGAGCCCACTTGCATTCAATCTACACGAGCGTTTCGAAAAACGTTTTTATAGGAACTATGGCTAAAATTTGTAGCGAAGATTTTGTTAATATTAAAGTATTGTCACTGGTTTGTTTGGTATGTATTTTAATATTTTTCCCGATCAGATGTGACGCGCGTTAAAATTTTTAAAGTGTTTAGATGACAAATGCTTGTACTCGAGAAAGCATTTTCGGTTACTGTGTCTAAAATATTGTTTCCAAGTGCAGCGGTATCGCGCGTTCATGTGAACGGATTGTGTTAATTTATATATATCTGTAAGATACGGGTAACCTTCTTTCAAACAATAAATAAAATGTTACTTAGAATTTCACACAATTTTGCACTCCAGTGATTACAATTGAAGAGTTTCTTTTTATTCCAAAAATATATTATTAATAGTATGTATTGTAATTAATTAAATAATGGACTTAGAATAGTATACCTTCGTATACAGATATGGAAAGTGTAGACTTGCGTTTTCAAAACGCACGTTCATCTGAACAAAGCCATAATCTCGTCAGACATTTCGATAAAACAACGTATTATACTTTTTACAAATATTCACTTCTTAAATGTTCGTTGTTTTAAGTCATATAATATACGAGACTTTTGACAATATTGTATAAAGCAAATATTTAATAACACTAAACGGAGATAAGATACCACACATAGTAAGTTAGATCAGTAACACTGCACAAACGAGTATTAATACACAAAAAGGACATACCTGTATATGTGTCGGTACAGTCTGCAACAAAATTAATGAGGACTCCCTCAGTAGTGGCCACACGGACGCCAGAATCAACACAACAAGCACTATACTTAACGCGGGGTCGATATAGTATTTGTATTCCCAATCCGTAAGCCAAACCACCAGAGCTGATGCGACCACTATTAATGAACCTGGAGCAATACAATACATAATTAAATAAAAACAATAAATAAAAATAAAAACAATACATAAAATTATTAAAATCGAAGTGTATGTTTGTAATGTCAAAATAAAAGCTTTTTACTAAATGCATATGAAAGTATACACGATACCTATAACAAAAGACCTATTTCTTTTATATTTGTTTGTCTGTTTGTTCAGGGTAATCTCCAAAACGGTTGTACCGATTTTGAGGGGACTTTCACTGGTGTATATATAAGTAGTAAAAGGCTAATTTTATTGTAGAAAAGAATTAGGGTTCCACGAAAATTAAAATAAATTAATTATGGTGAATCGATTCGAGCGCTTTAATGGGTTAAACTGCATAAACCATAAGAGATAAATAAAATTAATGTACTACATAATTGTAGATATTAAAAGGACCTAAAAAAAGTCAGCTAGCATATGTCTATCTTCTAAGGATTACCCACAATAAGAATTTTTGTAACCGGGAATGGGGTAGTAAGATTTGCATGGGTGCCCGGTCGACGGTATGCTGTAGTCCAAGCGAGCGCAACCGCGGACACAGCTAGTTTACCATAAAAGCACAAGAGATTGTTTTCGTTTGTTTGTTTGAACGCGCTAATCTCTTGTACTACCAGACAGATTTGAAAAAATACTTTTACTTTTATAGCTTATTTATTGAGGATGGTTATAGGCGTTATAACTTCAAGCTTCAACTGTTAGGAGCGGAGCAGTAACCATGAACGTCGAAAAATCAGGTAAGCTGTAAGCAAATACGGGAACTGAGAACAACAATCGGTTAAACGGGTGCGCTGATAAGGACGCGGCGGAGCCGAGTATTGTTCGAATACATTTAAACATTGGTGAAATCGTGGGGCACTAGTTTATATATTTATATACCGCTTGTCTCATTAAGATAAGTATAATACTCCACAATTAACGATTCTTGATACCAATATTTGCAGAATTAGTGATGGATAACCTGCTTGTTTTCATTGCCGGGCGGTTCGATCCTAATCTGTGAGGATTATTATAGATATCCTTAGCCTTCTCAGAATTAGAATACAAATTATATGTACATATAGGTAATATTAATTTATAATATAAATCTTAGTGCGATAAAAAATGAAAAAAAAATTACATAATATAATCCGAGAACTACGTTTATTTCCATTTTCGGAATAATTTCTGTCTGATACAAGACAATACTGAGTCCGATTATCAATGTTTTGCAATATACTCAGTTATTAAGAGCCTACTACAGTGATTACTAATTATTGATAATAATTGAATAATCCTTAGTGAAGGTTTTTTTAATCAGCCAAATTATTATGACAAATAAAAAAGTAAAAATAACGTAATTTCATAATATTCAGAATGTCATTGTTTTAGTATGTTAACCATTCCAAAATAAAGGAATAAATATAAATAAAAAATTGTAAGCAACTATGCAGCTGTTTTATACGACAAAACGCTCGAATATCCGTAAACAAGACTAAAAAAACTGGTACAAACAATAAAAATATATTTTTTGGGTTAATATATAAATAACAACAGTTTTGCAATCAAATAGAACACAATAATACAAAAATATCATTTAGCCTTGTAATGGAAACATGATAAATTTTCATCAATGCAAGCGATTAAACCAATAACCAACTATATAGTACATTACACTGTACGATTTTGATAAGATTTACTTATAAGTAGTACAAGGTTACAAATAGTTCGCATGTTTATTTTGTATCCAAAATAATGTCAATGACATACAAATGAACTGTGCGAGTTGAAAAAATTTTGAACGATTTACTAACGAGGAACAACCGCGCGACGCGCTTTATTTAGGCAGGTCATTATGAATTTAGTGTTTATGTGAATTGAAACTGTTTTTGTTGGATGCTTTATAATTTCTCAACCGCTTACAAATCACAGTGGGAAAAGTACGGGAAGAGAACAACAAATTAAGTCACACGAGTGAGTTGAGGTGCGGTCGAGTTTCGGTCTGATAAATTGAACACGAATAAAACCGCACGATACAGTTAGTATAAAATATAGTACATATATTCTTTTAGTAGGTATACGGTAGATAGAAAGGATGAGAGAAAAGAAAAGCAGGTAGCAAAGAAAGTTGTTCAATAAATACCGAACTCATAAATCACAGTCGTTCAAAAACAAAGTCTAAAAATATTCCATTTAACGGTATTACAATACATTTAGAGCACAATGAGAATTTAAGAACAAACAAAAAAGAAGCAATAGCTTCACAAAAATAAAAAATATCAATTTATCAAAGACGTTCAAAAACAAAGACTTAAATTTTTCATTCTAAACTATAATGTACGATGATGCATGTAGTTTCTTATATGTTTATTTCCAAGAAGTGTTTATTGGTACTCAGAAATCTTGTACAAAATGATTGTACTCTTTTTCAAATATCCTACACATAGATATCGTTTTCTTAAATTTTGCCTCACGATAGTTTAAGTATTGATTTTTTAAAATATATACATACTTCAATATAATGTTCGCATTAGTCACAGTACGCGCTGAATCAGCAATTTCCTTATCGAAAGTATAGTCAATGTCAAGGTGAACTGGCTAATTAAATACAAAGTTTAGAGGTCATTCTTGTACGACTTTACTATATCTATTATAATGTATGGCCTTTCAACACTGTTAATTTATGCAAACTCCTTGACGCTGCGATCGGTACGGTTATATTTATATTTTGATTTCCGACACTTTTAAGACAAGTTTTGCAACACCAGTTCGGGATTAAAGCTTTTTATGTTCTGTATTCATGGTACCAGTACCATAGATTATCCTACTTTAAAGACCAACATCTGGACGAACGAGCGAGCCTCGCTCGGTGTCAAAAGAAATAGACCCCTACTGACGCAACATGGAAAGTAAAACATTATGTGAATACAAAATTGGAACGAAATTGTTATAGCCCATTCACGTACTTGTATTAGATATTGCTATATTTGTCTCTTCGAATATATTCGTATGGAATTTATCGTTCCGGTGAAATATTTAGAATCTAGATGTTTCACATGGTGCACTACAATGTGATATCTATTGAAATAATATAAAATGGATATCTAAAAAAAAATTATCTATACAAATAAATAAAATGGAAGTGTCTGTGTGTAATGTGTAAATAACACCTTTTTACTAAATGCATATGAAAGTATATACGGTACCTATAACAATTTTTTTTTTATCTTTCTACTACTACTGATCCAATTCCAAAAAATCTTTCGATAATAGAAAACTACGTTATCCCTAAGTTTTGTAGTCTATTTTCTTTCTTATTAAATTTTATATTGTAATTAACGCGACCGAATTCGCCGGCGATAGACAGTTGAAGATAATTGTAAAACCTGCAAAGCTACTTTAAATTAATTATGGACTTGCATTAAAGTCTCCTTATGAGAAGAAAATGTATAACTCTTTACATTTTAGACATGCTCATTATGTGAACGGTCATATTTATCACCTTATTACGTCATAGTTTACATATATCAAAACAATTTATACCTATAGGCGAAAATAACGTGAGCGATTCAAAAATCATTAATATTAATGAACCTTTCGTGAAGAAAAATGACGTCAGAAATTACTAATCATTTCCTTGAAACTTATTCAACATTTAAAGTATAATCGTTTGGGCCGTTTAAATTTTGATACGATCTGGCAATCGTAAGACATATTAACTTACTATCTTATTTTCAAGAAATTTAACCAATTAAACATCTTAACATTTTCCTCTATAACTAAGTGCTAGAAATAAAATTATACTTCGCGTAGAATAATAAACATTCCAACTCACCCAACGCGTCGGAAAGCACGTGGAGGAACACTCCCTTCATATTCATATGACCGGGGTCGTGACCCGCTCGACACGGCGTTTGTTTATTATTATTCTGTATTTGTTTCGCTTTAGGCGGAACCATTTCGTCAGTTTCTTCTGTGTCAGTTGCATTGTGTCCAAGAGCCATGTCAGCATTGCTATTCACTATCTCCGTTAGATGTCTTACGTTAGATGGCGGAGGAACTCCACCGTGCGAATGTCCATGTCCACCGTGGTCTACACAAACAGATACACAAATAGGTCTACATAAATATATACTAGAACTAAATACACAATTTATTTTTGGCGCTACCAAACTTGATCGCTTTAAAATCAAAAATATTTCATTCAATGTAGACCCTACGAAAACACTTATGAATGTGAACACTACCACCGGATTGAAAAATATATTAGCCATAGAGAACAATCAGTAAGAAACTTAATCGAGCTTATCTAATTTAACGGTCAATGTCAGCGATAAAAATTGTGTAGGTATGCTTGCCATGATTCAGATGTTTCTTTAAAGAATAACCAAGTTGTTCGCTGCTTGCCTGGCAAGAGTAAATCATCCTTTATCTATTATTAGCACTGGAATAAACATAGCTAAACCTAACTTGCGGACCACTAGCTCAGAAAAAAGAAAAGTTTAAACGCCACTACATTATGTTTCCACATGGACGGTTAATATAAAATCTATCTTAAATTTAAAGAAGAAGTATTATCATTTGCAGTATTTTTGGATGTTAATGAACATTTCATATATACAAGAATTGAAGAAATTGTAACTTTATACTTATTACAATAAATTTATTGCACTTGAGAACCAGTCTTCCGCTACACTTACCGTGTTGACATCTTGGGCAACACATAGTTTGTTCAAGCACTAAACGTATAAAGAAATATTTAAAAAAATAAGTCGTACCATGAAACAAAAAGAGGCCAACAATATTAAGCAGTAGACCCATAGTACCAACAGCCACGAGCAACTGAGCGTCATGTATCAGCTCTATCTCTATGAACCTTTTCACAGCTTCTACTGTGATGCTGAAGCATAACGCGACGAGGAACACTGCATTAACTAGAGCTCCTAATACCTCGGCTCGAGCCCATCCGAATGTGTTTTTTGACCATTTCTTTGGTGACATCTGAAACATATTTGTGTAAATTAGGCGTGAAAATACTCATGATACTAAAATAAAGGAATTTTTGTATTACCGTCAGAAAGAAAAAGAGGACCTACTCCCAAATATTGGACGCGCGTATGCGAGTCGGTAAACCATACAAATTAAAGTTACTTATACGAAGTAATAAATTAACTCCTCGTATTAAATTTTTGTCCAGATTGCATGTCTCGCTTGTACTTGAAATTAAACGTAAACATAGGAAATCGCAAATCTAATACGAACATTTATATTTAAACAAGTATAGTTAGTCACATGTGAGATAAATACAATACAAGTGTGAAGTGCAAGCGTACAATAACATTTTGATCTTAACTCTTGTTATAAATACCGCCTTACAACATTGTTTAATAGTAGAATGGCTATTTATAATGTATTGAAAATCCAGGGAACATTCCTATGTATTTTTGGTATTCCTATACCAAAGAATATAATTCCTATCTGCCTGTGACCAACGATAATTGGCGCGTATAAAACAAATATTTCCATGATAATTGAGTATAAACACTATTATTATTTTTTATCGTATGATCCCGAGAACAACGATGCATGTAAACGGATTGTTCAGGCAGGAATCATAATATCGACTATCCGATATGCAACGAGCGCTATTGTTTGGACTTAAATTGTTAAATGAAACAAACACGTTTCCAAGAATTTATAGTCTAGTCATGAGTGAGTTCAGTGCCATGAAAATAGTAATTATAATATTTGAAAAGTATAATGTTGTCGAGACACGTTCTAATTATATTTTACAAACAAATAAATAAAAAGTTGATTTATAAATGCCAACATAAATAAATTAAAGTGAATGAAGTTAAATTAATGCTTTAATGGACACAAGTACAATTAATAACAAACAAACTATGAGGCAAATTGCAGTTATTGTTTTAACAAATCATAATCATTAAACACAACTTTTATGTAAACTCTGTACATAATAATTATAATTAATGATACCTTAATTTTTTATACACTAAAATCTATATGAATAAATTGGTAGTTCTGCCTGTACATGATAGTCTATTATAAAAGGTCACTAATCACGAATATGGCATTAAAAATATAATCTTTCAGTTGGTTTGTCTATCCAGATTAAACTTAAAAAGGACTTGACCGATTTATATTCGTACAAGTTATTGTATACGGGAAGTGTATGTTATCTCATAATTGACAAGCTATAAGAATCATCAATAAGTAATACATAGCTACTATTAGAAATCGTAAAAAAATAATTATATTATTTATTATTTTTACACCGATTTTGGTGAAATTTTGTACCTATATGTCATTTCTCTGTTGATATGGTATAAGAATGTCCAATAATACGGAAAAAAAATTACAAGCCGAAAATAATTACTGCGTTATAAACGGGGGGCATCGCTGGTCTTTCTAAAAATTACCCCAGTAAAAGAAGCAAAAAGTTAGTTGTGTATTTACTGAGAGAATTGCGCACATACGAACGTACTAGAAAAAAGTAGGCCCTTATTTTTTAAATTCAGTTTGAAAAACTGAAAAATACTCCCTATGACGTTTAAGTGGTCTTTAGCCTATAATTATTAACTTGTACCAAAGGAGGCTCCACAAAAAATGTTAATGCAATGTTGATGAAGAGCATTGCTGTCATTATTAACTGATTTGAAATTTTATGAATTAAAATAACCAGACGCTTTCAGAATTCATAACAGGTACTAGTATAGTACTTTCAGAATACATAATGTTATATGAAGCCCAAAATATTTGTTTGAATTTGCTAATCTCTGGAACTAATAGTCAGATTTGAAAAATTATTTTTGTATTTTATAGCCTATTTATTGGGGAAGGCTATAGACTATACAACTTCACGGTACGACATTATGAAGCTGAGCAGAAAGCATGAACGTAAAGCGACTTTTACTGGCAGAAAGTTGATGTTACATGGAGTAACTTAAGCTACTTTTATTTTAGTAAAAGAATTAGGGTTCCGCGCAAAAAAAACATCTTTATCTATCAAATAACCGGCGGGCTACCTCCGCTTCCGCGCAATATTATGTATTCCACGCTAACGGAGCCGCGTGCATAGCTAGTGTACAAATAAAACTGGGTAAACTATTTGCACAGTTTAGCTTTGGAAACCGATTCTCATAATATATTCTATGGGGAAAACCATGTAGTAATTAGTAACCATGGAAGACGTAAATATTTCGTTGCGTATAAAAATATCTAAAAAGTCCACTGCAATGATTCAACAAACCGGGGTAAAACCGATATCTCGTATAGTATTTAAATTTCATTGTATTATGTAACCTGTATCTCCGACACATTTGTTCATTCACAGTGACTAAACTCATCGGCATGGAAAGCTTACCCGACTGGGTAACATTATAGTACTAGCTGAGGTATACACTTCATTTTATGCTGTCGTTTAAGAGTAATATTTAATTTATTTAAACTATACCAAGCATCTTTTAATGATCTTAGTAATTCCGGAATTCTTTAAGAACGGATAGAAACCGGGAATAATGTATGTGTACACTGGTTTTAAATACGATGAGCATTTGGAGTAGAGTTGTACTTAACATACATACGCAAATCACGCTTCTCTCCCAGCTGAGTAGGCAGAGACCACGTCCTTCCATTTGCTACGATCCTGGCATACATCTTTCATTTCTTCAACATTCATCAATTTTTTCACGCACGCTCGTCAGTTTATGGTTTTCAGGCTTGACCTAACCTTTTTTCAAAACGCCCCCGATTTGATCGAGGAACGTTCGTCTAAACTTTTCTCTTCCAACGTTCCCATTTACACTCGATTTATAAATTTGTTTAGTCATTCTTTTTTCATTCATCCTCTCTACATGCCCAAACCATCTAAGCATTCCTTTCTCAATACGTGTGTGACTATAACTTGTTTCACATCACAAAGTTCTATTATCAATTTCACTCCTAACATACCTCTTAGTACTCTCATTTCTACTGCGCTTATTTCATTTCTGCGCTCTCGTGGACTACAGAATTACATGCTCAAATCGTGCTATGCCCGCTTCCGGAAAAATGCTGCTTATTGTGAGTGATCCCTAGACGATAGACATAATATGGTCTCGCTGATTTTTTTAGGTCTTTTTAATGGCTACAGTTATGTAGTACATTAATTTGATATATTTTTAATGGTTTGCTCAGCGTAAGCCATTTAGGCGCCGGAATTGGTTCACCATGATTAGTTTTTTCGCGGAACCCTAATTCTTTTACTAAAATAATGGTAGACCAAATTACTCTTTATAAAATAAATTATCTGCCAGTGAAAGTTTTGTCAAAATCGGTCCAACCGTTTCGGAGATTACCCGGAACAAACAGACAAGAATTAAAAAAATAGTTTTTTTGTTATAGTTATCGTATATACTTTTACATTCAGTAAAAAGCTGTTATTTTGACATTATAAACAAAAACTTCAATGTTGTTATTAGCGCATTCGAACAAGCAAACAAACAATCTCTTTTGCTTTGTATTATTACTATAGAATTAATCAGCGATAGATTCAAGGCATTTTACGTTAAAATATGGAAGGCTTGGCCGCGGAATCGAGCCAATAGCGACGCTCGATCCCCCCCAGAAATCGGGTACGGTAGATTGGATTGTGAAATAACCCCTTAACAGTATAGACAGTCAGAAAAATAATAGAAAAATAATTCTAATATTAGATTTGAATGTATGGAAAAATTGTTACATTTTTATATGTCCCATACCACAAATCTATTGCGCGAAGTTTAATAACAATAATACAAGCTAGATAATGTGTTAATTTTAATGGCTTAGATAATCTAGAATAGATAATAAATAAGGGGATGAAAAAATCAGTGTAATATAATTATTAATCTAATCACAGTAAATATTTTTCATTAATGGCGGATATTTTAAATTTCAACTAATCCAAATGCTTTGTTGATGTTATTATGAAACATTGAATAATGTGATAAGTAATCAACAAAGTCGATATAAGTTTAATACTTAATTAAAATTCAGTGTCCTTTGTCAAATAAACAATAAGTGAGTGTTACACAATTTAAAATTTAAATAAAACAGAAATACATTTTTTAAATTAAAGTTACATACTGTTTTGATTGTATTACTATTAAAGTAAATTGATTTAAGTTTTTTTTTATACTACAAAATTGGCAAACAAGCATACGACCCGCCTGATGGTAAGCGGCTACCGCAGCCTATGGACTCTTGATATGCGATAGATATTACTAGCGCGTTGCCGACCTTGGACCCCCCTACCCCAAGGATCTCTGGAACCTCTACTCACTGTAGGAACACAACAAAGGTTATTTGGCTGCAATCATCTGTAGAGTGGAAGTATTCCACCAGTCGGAATGCTTCAAGTAGAGAAATCTCCAAAGACGTTTTTCTGTGCCCTATAATGATGCTTAATAAGTAGATACAGCATTGAAGCTCTTTACATGCAATCGTGAATGATGGGCAATTGCATACAGATCACTTTCAACTTGATACGGGCGTGAGCGAGAAGAAACATTTGTCCTTTTTTAACAACAGAGTTTCCGCCTTACGCTGTTATTTCCTAGCCCTTTTGTTTCAACATTCTGATAACAAAATTTGTACCGTGTTCAAATTACTTTTAGTGAGAATATAACGCGTCTATTTATAAAACGTTATTGGTGCCCAACCTCTGATACAAATGTACATTGTCTAACAATGGAAATTTTATTCGTTTTGTTACCTATAATGCCATTAATGTATTACTATTTAATTATCATATAAATGCAATACTAGAACATTTTTTATTCTACATGGAATAGTATGGTGGTAAGTCATAAATTTGTCAAGATTCTCTCTACTTCATGGTTAAGAACCTTTTATGCTGCAGTTTTAATTATTTATCTTTTCATTCCTTAAAAAAGTTAATTAAAAAAATCAAAAACCCGACTGCGCAAAAAGTGAACTTTAAATAAAGATAAATATTTTTTTTCCAAAAAACTAACTAAAAAGAAAAAAAAACAAGTATATACAAGGCGAAAGTTCATGAATTTACTCGCTGACTAAACAGATAAATAAAGTTGTCATTGCTGTCGGGGAACTATTCTGTGGTACAACTATTAATCTAAAGCCCTGTGGAACACTCTTTAATCTAAGAGGTCCCCCGACTGCAATGATAATTTTATTTATTTGATTAGTTAGCGAGTAAATCAATGAAGGTTAAAAACAATTATACACCTATATATTTTATTAAATTTAATAGCCACAACGTCAACATTAGCAGGATTTACCATGTTATTGTCTAAAAACTTGCAATGAAACTAATATGTCATGCAAACCTTTAATAGGAAGTATTAGTGATTCACTAAGGATGAGAGACACAGTATAGTATAGGATGTGTAATAGCAGATTTATTATTTTATTTATTTAATACAATTCAGAGCTTTAATAATATAAAAAAAATCGGCCTAGTGCGAGTCGGACTCGCACACGGAAGGTTCCGTAATTGTACAACTACATTTACTAAAATTATTAGGCAACATTATACTGGAAAGCACCGAAAAATTCTAACGTGAAAATAATTTATATTGGGGAACAAACTTAACTTTGCCGTTGAAAATCTGTTGTCCCCATACTTTTTTTTTACCGTGGAGGGACCAGTCATGGGTACATACCCGCCCGGGGGGACGTTATGTGAGACTCTTACTCACTAAAACTTCACGGTGTACCATCCGCCGCGCCGCGCCGCCTCGATGGGGCGACGCGGGACCTGCAGATAACATACTACCGCGTCGCCCCGAATGGTGAATCAATTCGAGCACGTAAATGGCTTATGCTGAGTACGTTTGCGACACTGAAAGTTTTTAGAACTGGCCACTTGTAAAAGATATAATAAAAAAATAAGTTCAGATTTTGAAAATGGCGCTCTTTGCCAATATTATTCTGTATGTATTTTATTCATTTGTCATTTGTTTAAGATTTGGCGGCATATTGAAAATTGTCTGTGTCACGTCAGCATGAATTTAACGCGAGAAAATTTTCATACAATGATTTTTTATGACTTTACATGTCATTTAAGTCAACAAGAAAGTTATGATAGACTTCAATTGGCCTTTCACGATGATGCCCCATCCCGTGCCACTGTTTAAAACTGGTTTAATGAGTTTAAACGTGGTCGCACTGATCTCACCGATGTTATGCGTGAGGGACGGCCTTCTACGGCAGCGACTGAAGATAACATCAGTGTTGTGCGGCGTATGATAGAGACTGACAAAAGAGTGACTTATCAGCAGATTCGGACATGCTTAGGCACAAAATCCTCCATGAACATTTAGCGGTCAGGAAGCTTTGAAACCTGACCTCATAATTTAACAAAGGCCCAAAAACTCCGTCGTGTTGATTGGTGTCGTGAAATGGTTCAAAGATTTAACGGAGGTGACTCAAATTCTGTGTTCGACATACTTACGAGTGATGAAAGCTGGATTTATTGTTATGATCCCGAAACTAAGAGACAGTCTGCTGTCTGGGTGTTTCCTTTCGAGGAGTTGCCAACTAAAGTAAAGAGAGGTCGAAGCGTAGGAAAAAAGATGGTGACCACGTCCTTCGGAAGGACAGGTTATTACGCTACAATTGTTTTTGAGGAACTAAAAACAGTTACTGCAGAGTGGTACACTAACAATTGTTTGCCACTTGACTTGGAAAATGTTCGGGAGAAACTACCTCGCAGTAGGATCCTCTTTCACCACAACGCCTACTTGCACACCGGCAAACAAAAAATCGACTACTTGGGGACGTGAGACGTGGAATTACTGGGTCACCCGCCCTATAGCCCCGACATCGCACCTTGCGATTTTTATTTATTTCCGAAATTAAAAGAAAAACTTCGAGGAAAACGTTTTAAAGACGCCGAGGAAGCAGTGGCTGCGTTTCAAAATGCCGTCGAAGAGACCCCTAAGGACGAGTGGGCAAACTGCTTTTCTCAGCGGTTCCATCGGATACAGTGATGTATTGATGTAAATGGACACCTATTTTGAAAAGATATAATAAAACTAATACATTGCTAGTTTGTTTTGTTTTTGATTTTCTAAGAACTTTCAGTGTCACCTAACGTAAACCATAAGAGATATAGCAAATTAATGTATGTTCTACATATTTGTAGACATTAAAAGACCTACAAAGAAATCAGCGAGATAATATGTCTATTTTCTAAGGAACTCCCACAATAAGCATTTTTGTCTTTAAAATACCCAGGAGCGGTGGAGCAAGATTCACGCCTGTGCCCGATCGATGGCATTCTGTAGTCCACGTGAGCGGAGCCGCGGGCACAGCTAGTAGGTTCATAAAAATATTTTTGTGATGTAACTACAAATTTATGGTTTTCAGATTTTTCCTTTACTCGTTTCTTCATAATTCTAGGTCAAATGCAAGTACCCTTTGACCTAGAATTATAGTTTTATTCCCTTTAGTAGTATTCCTTTTTCCTAGTAGGTTTTTATTCCCTTTGCGAGTGTTAAAATATGCAGCATAAACGGCCGTATCTTTTGATTGCGTTAACTTTTTACAAACAAACAGACAGACAAAAAAGTGATCCTATAAGGGTTCAGCCATTTATGAATTTTTATTTTTTATTCTCTAAATCATATACAATAATATAATTTATAATATAAATATGAAAAAGTAGTGGTGGTGGAGTTGTTTAGACCAGTGTGGCGGAATAATAATGACTCAATATACACAGGTCCGAACCCACAAATACCACCATTTGTGTACCAAAAAATTTTTTGTTCATCTGGCAGACTGTGAAGGAAAAAACCATGACGAAATATAAACACTTGAGCAATGTTCTTTTAGTACCACTGTATGTGGGAAAACCACATAGAACTGTTGATTTCTCGGCACTTGAATTCCCCAATACGTCGTGATACACTGTGATTAAACCCCTGCCTGAAGAGGCTTCATTGTCCAACAGCTGGACCCTTACAGGCTGGTATTATTATTATATTTATATTATAAACTAGCAGTGTGCCCACAGCTCTGCACGCGTCTGTTACTACACAGTAGTTATTTAAATCCAGTAATTTTCTTTTTACTCATATAGATAACAATTCATATGGCATATCAATAGAGGAATGGCATGTATTCCCTGTGTATAATTTTGATAAAAATTATTTGATAATTTTTATTTATTCTACGATTTTTAGAAGTAATATTAACAATTGTGGTAGCCCATGAATTATGTAATTACTTATACTTACTTCCCTTGCACAAAATTTCTTTAAAATCCATTAAGAATTAATAAAATTATAAATTTTTCCCTTCCCAATAATGTTATTGAACATTCTCATAGCCCATTATTCATGGAATGACTTATACTTCCTGTGTACAAAATTTCATCATAAATGGTAAAGAACTAAAGGTTTTTTTTTGTTTGGGAATTATTTATTTTATGATTTCTAAAAGTAATATTGTGATTTCTTCTACCCTATCAAATCACCAATGACATAAGCATTCCATATACATAATTTCATAAGAATCAGTCAAATCGTTTCAGAGTTAAATCAGCACATACAAACAGACAGATAAACAAAAAAAAATTAATAGTATATTTGTGATCAGTATCTTTCATATAGTATGCCTATCAGGAAATTTTGGACAAATACTAAATGTATAGACAGAACTACAGATTTATTAATATAGATAGAGACAATTTACACTTACATGAGTGTGAGTGCACTTTTGTACCTTAATGTGTGTGTGTCTGTTTCAGTTTTTGTGCACATGTGCATAAATATTCAAAGACAAAATATGATTTAACATTGTTTAAAGCGCACACTCACTTTGACTGATAAGAAGGCGATCACAAGTGCAGCGACATCACTGAGCATATGAAATGAGTCGGCAACTAGAGCCATTGAGTTGGTGATATACCCAACTATTAACTCCACAAAGAAGAAGATTCCTGTGAGCCACAACATAGACAAAAGGCGACATTTCTTCCCTGTAAATCGCCCCATTTTCTCTGCAGACAAAGAAAAATAATTATAATGATATGTATTAATTAAACTTAAGTAATTCATGTTTTTTTAATCAATTCATTTTACACCATGTGGGACCACAACCTTAGTAGTTGATCCATTGATAGTCAATGTGTTAAACACAAAACACATTAAACTATTTAGTTCTAAACGAAATTGAACCTCTTGACAATTTTGCCGACAATACTATAAAGATAGTTAATTTCATCTTGAGATCAGGGATATTTTAAGCTCAAAGTATTTTTTTACATTTACAAATGCTTACTTGGGACTTAAATTTAATATTACTTTATTTTATTCAAATCAAAACATAAAATTTATTAGAGAAAATACTGTTACAATTAGATTCCAGGTAACAAAAATAAAAGTGCAAACAAAAGTGCTATAAACAAACTTCTTTAATTATTATGTTGAAACGGAAGAAAAAGTTTTAGTTTGTCAGATTTTGAAGTTTTGTGTTCTCTATATTAATATGTAAAAATAATGATGCATATTATAAAAAGAATTTCATTATTTTAATCAGCGTTTTATTCGTAACAAAAAGCTTTTCAGGAGAGGAGGTTAATGAGGGCATTATTTATTTATTCTTGAAAATATGTAAAGATTAATCACTGTATTTTATGAATAACTCAAATGTAAAATATTTAGACAATGAACATTGCTGACCCCTTCAAATTTGGCTAAATGCTTAGTTAGCTTAAACAACTCAATTATTTTTGCAGGAAACAAAATATAAAATCTTATATAAACTAATAAGTACTAAATTTATACACATTACATTCACACACACAAAATCTACTTCTGCAATTATATTTTTGTTATTTTTATCTATTCCATTTCTTCTTCTCTAATCTAAAATATGGATACCATTTAGTATAGAAATAGTTGACAACTGTAGCACATTTAATACTGTTACTGTTATCAACATAATGATTAACAAATGAATATGTTATATTAAGATAGGAAATGAGTATTCTATACTACTCTATTTTTACTGAATATTATTTATTCTTGAAACATTTAGATTTTTATTACTATAATTACATAGCGGACAAGATATAATTTATAAAGAATACTAATTTAGAACTAATTATCAGTCAGTATTTTACAAAAACTGAAGCTACAAAAATACTTCAATATGAAATATTTTTATTGGTAAGTTTATTTACCCATTTCCAAATTTATTTGTTATTATTAATGATTAAGTAATTTAAAAAAAAGCCTACAGATTATAAAAAAGCAAATAAAATTATTGACATATGAATGACTGATTGAATATATTGGTACAGAAGAAGGTACATTTTATTTCACAAATATGTAGTTTTGAGACAGAAATATTTTCCTTAATAGATTAATTATAATACTATTACATTACTACAACATTATACGAACATGACCTGTGTTTGTATTAAAAAACAAATGTTGTTGAGTCACAATGCAATGTTTAGGGATATAATTAATATGAACAAAGTTTTTTAACATATTGTGTAAAATTAAAATTATAAATATTATACTAAAAATATGACTTACACGTTTGTACTTCCCAACTTGATTGATTAATTGTCAGCAAACAGTACCCATTAGGACCCTGAGAGTCAAGGGATATGCTAAATAAGCACACTGAATTCACAACTAAACAATAAGACTATATCGATTTAATCTACGCCCAGGCACAAACATAGAACATCACGTTATTTGATAAAGTAAACATCTAACACTGTCAAGTTTCAAAACAATTTTTTACGTAGAATTGTACCAAAAACAAACTCGATGAAATAAATTTCGCATGAAACGAAAGCTGGCGAATTGGTGGGTTTGTAAACTTTAACTACTAATAACTTTTTTGAATTATCTTGAAATGATAAAATTCACTTAATGTTATTTGAGCCGCGAATAATTACTATATCACTTTATTATAAAACAATTTGTGACGAATTTAGGTCCCGATATTTTGTCCAAACAACCACCGCAACCTCAACCAAACCTATCAATGAAATGAATATGTCATTATGTCAAATTCATTGATGTAGTGAGTTGAATGGACAACAAATAGTCGATAACTGAATTAAATACCCAAGTCGATTAATTTGGACTAGAATCAATTTTGAAAGAAATTACGTATGATACGTATCCACACAGATTCTTCTTGGCATTAATCGATGTTATTAATAAAGCGATTAATAAACATTGGTCGTAATATTAGAAATTTTTATTAAAGTAGGCACAAAAGATATATCATGCAACTTTCCCAAAACTTAAAACATACACCTTGTTTAAATGGTTATTAATTTTTTCATTTTTTGAATTTATTATACTTTAAGTTAATGTTGTTATTTAAAATATATAATTTAAATTTATTAATATTAATTAATTAAAATCGTACCTACGTACAGCGGGTAATCATAATATATATATATACATCTTTTTTATATTTTATTAAGATAACAATAAACCTTAATTGAATAATTCGTTAGGTAATTACCTACATAAATATGTACAATAAATTAAGAAATTATCTTATTATGAATTATTTGTTTTAATAGTAATGTTGTTCTATTATTTGAGCAATTCTTGTATATATATATATATAGAAACGGATCCAACGATTTCGATGAAACTTTGCATTTAGATAATGTTTTACATTCCAAGTTTACCTAGATAGATGTTTTCTTTTCTTGTTTATAACTTTTATAAGACACCGAGCACAGCTCGTTCGCCCAGATATTAATAATTTATTAGTGACCATAGTATTTCACAAAAATAAACAAATCATGTTTATCATTACATATATTAATCACCAATACTGGTGCCGTAAATATAAATTAAAGAGCCGTTAGCAGAGATAAATTTATGGGTTTGTATTTTAAATTTGTGATTTAAAATATTGAACTTTGTAGAGTTTTATTAGTTTATTGTATCCTAAATCCTTATTTATCAGTAATTAATATAAAATAATTACCTTATTATATTAAATGAGCAATTCTTGTATAAATATATGTAATTGGTTTCTCAAAAACGGCTCCAACCATTTGGATGAAACTTTGTATTTAGATAATGTTTTACATTCCAAGTGTACCTAGATAGAAGTTTTTTGTTTTTTTTTTATTAAGACTGCGAGCTTAGCTCGGTCACCCAGATATTTTACTGTAATAGGCGGCATACACGTAGCGACTTTGATTGCTGACAGCGCGGCGCGGGCGCGGCGCGGCGACTCGCTGGCGACTTTATGTTTTTTGTGTCCACACGATAGCGAACAGCGATCGATCAATATTCATTTGATAGCAGACCTGTGCGTGCTAATGATAAAATTTTGCCTGTTCTCGGTTCTGAGCTGATTGCACTAGCACATATTTGCACAAATGGCACAGAAAAATTAAATTAAGAAGAAATTGATACTTTAAAAATCAGGATATTCTGATTTAATAGCGTATATAGGTAACGTAGGAATATTTTCTATAGTGATTCCTGATTTTAAACATTTTTAAATTTAATTTTATGACATTAATAATAATAATAATTTATTTGAACTAAAAATTATGTCACAACAAAAACAAAATGCACGATATTAGCCGCTATAGTGAAGACTACGTTCCACAATACAATGAAAAAGACAACAAAATTAGAACAATTTTTTTTACACTTTAGAGTTATAGAGCATTGCGCGTGTGTGTTCGTGTGTGTGTGTTATGATAAGTAAGTGTAAGTGTAAGTTATGCTTTTAGCACTTTAAGAGATAGCATACATAGATCCTTAATATAAATGAAAAATATGATAGGACCTAGTATACTACCTTGAGGTACCCCGTAGGTAAAAAATGCATCTTCACTCATTAAGTTATTAATTTTGACGATCTGTAAGCGATCACTTAAACAGCTTTTACATTTATCAAGAACTTGACCTCTTACGCCAATCCTTTTAAGTTTATTTAGTAGAATAGGGATGGATACAGTGTCGAAAGCCTTAGACAAGTCCAAAAATATGGCTAAAGTTTTAAGTCTATTACTAAGATTTTTAGTCACAACTTCGGTTAATAATAAAACGGCATTTTCTGTACTTTTGCGAGCACGAAAACCATATTGGCTTTCAGCAATAATAACATTCCCGGTAAAATTTGGCTCCACCTTAAATCTTTCGACTTAAATCTTCATAACTTCATCTCTTCATATCTCTGTTTGAGTAATCTTTACCGTTTAACCATAAAGTAGGTAAACCTCTATATGTAGGCGACAGTGGCGTCGCCTCATAGAAATAGATAAATCGTAATAGATTTATAGAACTACGGAAAATACAGAATTATAGAATAGAGTTGTAATGTAACAAATATATAAATAAAGTGCATGGAGATATAGACATAGGATATTGATATCGTATATTGAAATAAATAGTATACATTTTCGCCTTGTTATTTCCCGATAGATTTAAGATTAAAATAATAACTTATATGAATACGCGTTCGGACCGCGACCTGAATCTATGTAACAACAGTATTGATCTGTGTTCGGGACCGGGTATTTTGCTTATACGGGTGCGTAATATAGATTAAGCATAGAGTAAGTTATATGTATTGATAGGGAATAACACATAGAATAGTTAAGTATAAGGCATTTGTATATAGATTTATTAAATAAATAAATATAACGTCAAAACCGAGCCGACCGTTGAGAAAATAATCTTGACGAGAGCCATATTTTGCCCGAGCGCAAGCGGCTCTCTTTACGGTAACGTCGCAATCTACCTAATCAACCCTGCAACGTTGTCGAGTACCTACCGCCGACCGCCGATCCACCGAATGTCACCGAAGAAATGCAACGTATAGATATAAGCGCCACGACGGAATTTTATTGAATAAACCATTGAAAAGATCATCGGTTATATAGTTATATTAAACATAGAAGAATTCGGTTGTATTGACAAGATCGGTCTGCGCGGTTTATGTTTAGTAGCGAAAAAGTATGAGTTTAATTTCGAGTGAGCCTGTGCGATATCGTACACCTTAGGACCCTGCATTGAGTACTTCGGATCGGCACGACTGCACGAGTAATCGTCACGAGACGGGCATCCGGCGTCTTATAAGATTGTCAAGAAATCTTATAAAATTAACGAAGCCGTCCAACCTGGGTAGACGTCACTCGCATTATCGACGCGTGTGACGTGCTGCGTACCCAACACTATATTATATTTTTATGAATTTCGTCACAAAATTACGTAAAAGTTTTCGTATGTTCACCATGCTAAAAGTCGCGGCGTGCGCTGAACTTCGTCCACACAGCAGAGATATCACTAGCTACTAGCGACTTTTCAGATTAGCAGCGATGCAATCACCGCATCGCTAGCGAAATTAAATCGCTGCTATGTAATATTCACGTCCACATACTAACATCGATAGCGAGTTGCTATCGACCAAAGTCGCTGCCGTGTGTACCGAGCATTAAATGGGTTGTTTAAATGAAAATATATGGATCTGGAGTTTGTTTTGAAATTTGACATCCTTTGGCAGCTATTGCCTATGGTCCTATAAATATTTGTCACACTTGACGTTGGTAAAAATGCCTATAAAGGCAGAAAGTCAAATTAAAAAAAAGTTCCAAGTGTCATTAACTAACCACGCTAAAATAGCTCTAACCACGCTAAAATAGCTCTAACTGAGCTCTAACCACTCTAAATTAACCTGGTAATTACTTAAAATACTCTGTGGTAATTACCAGGTTTTTCATTGTTTTCAAATAATTGTCCAAAAACAAAAGTTATGAGGTTAAAATTCAAAACTTGTTTTAATGCATTCTATTGTGTTAAAGGTTATGCAAGACAACAAATATGAGTTTTATAAAATTATTGGGCAAAACTTGCGGATTTTTAGGATATGCTTTTCAATATGCTTGTATTACACATTGTACATTTGAGTATGTCGGAGATTTCGTTATAGTAAGTGATATTCATTGAGTAATATAATTTGACATTGGTTTTGTAAACATTACAACAATTTTTTCGTTCTTTCAGTGTTCAGGGCCGTCTATGGAGCCCACACTGGAGTCCAACAACATACTGTTTACAGAACACGTTACACCTAGACTGCAGAGACTACGCCGTGGAGATATTGTCATAGCTAAGAGCCCTTCAAATCCAAACCAGAATATTTGTAAAAGGATAACTGGTTTACCAGGAGATAAAGTCAGAGGCACCTTCCTGAAGCATGGCCAAGTAGTACCAAGAGGCCATGTATGGTTGGAAGGAGACAATTCAAGCAATTCAGCTGATTCTAGAGTTTATGGCCCAGTTCCTGTAGGTTTGATAAGAAGCAGAGTTGTATGCAGAGTGTGGCCTCTAGATAAAATTACTTCATTGACAGAATATTAGTACCTACTTTACTATTTACTTTAAAAGTTAATGAAACAGTAGATTGGAATGTTGTAAATATAGATATGCAAGACATTAAGACAACTTCTAGGCATTGTGTACTATGTGAGCCGATTGTCAACAGGTTTGATTAAATAAATTTAAAAAATCTGGCAATTGTGGGATGTTGTGTTAACATTTGTTACTTAAATAAGATAAGTATTAAGGAGGTATAATTATCTGTACAATGTATGAATAGGTTGACAAGACAACTTGCATCATATTTCAAAATTATTTCAAATTGGTAATTTGGTGTTGTGTTGCCTAATTATTTGGTGAATAAATGAGTAAGTCTTAATTATTTATCTTACAATGCACTTTTGAATTTTTAAATAATACTTAGGACTTACCATAGGAGTGTAAACTTTAAAATGGACATTCTAAAAAGTATGCATTTCTGAATTGTCAATATATTCATACTACATAATGTATAGAAACTTGTTATTTATTGTATGTAACAGTTTATTTTACATAACCAAATGTAATAAAACAATTTTTTGTATGGTAATACACTATTCCAAGAAAGGGCAGCTCACAAGTGCTAAGCCAGTTAAGCAGCTATTAAAAGAAGGATTTTTTATTGAAAATTTTATTATTCTAAATTTATTTAATTATTTGTCACAGTTTTATTTAAGTGTTGACAATGGAAAGATTATATTTCTTATTATTTTGTTTTATAAGTACTCAATTTCTTAAGTGGCATGTGAAAAAACTATTTTTATTGTGATATTGTAAATAATACTTAAACATGCTTTTAAGGAATAAAGTTAATTTGGGTTAACTTCAATAGTTTTGATTGATCGTGGTTCCATCCTAAGTTCTATAAATTGTCGGGCGCTGAGCCATATCCTCAGGTCTACGACTCGAGTTCTCCTGAAATATAAAATACAATTAACAAAAACATTGAAAAACAAAATATTACCCAAAATTTGTCTTTTATTACATATGGGCAGAAAGTTATCTCATGTTGTATTGCATATATCAGGTAGAAGTTTTTCATAGGCTTAGTTTCTGCAACTTTACATCTATGTAATGGCTGCCTTTAGTCCTGCTAGCCCAGTTTCTCCAGGAAGCCCACCTGCTGCCTGATTCTATTGAATACCTGCAGAAGAATCATTGTCCCTGTGTGGATAACTCCTTACACTCCAAAAGTATGGTCTCTGGCTGTATGTATTTCTAATATATTAATGTTATGTAAAAATGTTAAAAAGATATAACAAAAATACAAATAACTTTTATAACTTTTACGTTAAATATTTAAAACCTTAAAAAAATAACTTTAAATTAATCACTTTAAACATAATATGTAAGCCATTTTAATATTCATTGCAGTAAACCCAAAATATCATTTCACGACTCGTATTTAAAAAAAAACTTAATTTAATGGCTTCATCAAAAGTAGATACAGATGTGTATTATTATTTTTTCACAGTCATGAAAGGCATTATTAAATAAAGCTCAAAATCAAAACTACTTTATTATATTTAGGCCCTAAGAAGGCACTCATCCAGTCATCAGGTCTAAACACTACTACCAGTTCAGAAAACATCCCAGTCATTGTGAAGAGCCGGCATGAAACTCTTATAAGAGTTTATTAATTATAATTTATTTTTTCTGTGAAAATATTATTTACCTATTTTGAAGTACAATAACAATATTTCCCGAAGACTTTATAAAGGCAACATTTTCAACGCTAATAATGCTTCTCCTCGAAACTTGAACACGTTGAGATCCTCTAGGGATGAACTTTGAGAAATGTCCCATAGCATAGTACATTGGTTGTTTTATAAATTCGTCTCGTTCTGCATATACTAGAACGGGGGCATCAACGAAATTGTCGGCCCAGTTCGGTCCGCCGTCAGGATCCAAGCAGAGGTTCCAGTCGATCCAACCAACGACAAAGTTGTTTAAATCCTGGTAATAGAAAACGTTAATTTATACTGTGATTACAAGTGTAGAAGAATTATTGCAAAAGGAGGATCCTCCGACCAGACGGGTGTTATGTCTGGCGGGCAGCTGCCCAACGGTTGTTGTCGGGTTCTTGTATATACAGGGTATTAGTAGACCGCTCCCGAAAATGAAGACAGACGATAGCACTAATGACACCTTTAATGATGGGATGGAAAAAAAATTGATCCTGATTAAAAAAAAATCATATTATTTAAACTTTTTATTAGCATTATTTACGCTCCATCATGTTAGTACAACTTAATGAAACGAGAATTTTACAAAAAAATACAATACTTTACTAAAAAAAAAACCAGCAATGAACACCAAATTAAATACAGCTGATTGCTCGGGTCAAATAACGCGCAGGCGCGGCGCGTCGCGGCGCCAGTCCAGCGCGAGCGCGGCGCGGTGCCATTCTCGCGCGGCCCGCAGCTGGCGATCGCACAAATACTTATTTACAATATTGTCTAAATACCTAACTTATCTACTTTGCCACTGTGCTAGTGTCTACCTGGCCACTTTCATTCGAATTCTCCGGTTGAATTAAAAAAGTAACGTGTTCGATTCCCCGCGAATGAAAAAAATACTTAAATAAAATTTTAACAAGCATTGAGCCATTTTATGTTTTTTAATCCATCGTGTAAGAATGTTTATTATTCTGATGTATTCAGTTATGTACCTATTCATATCAGTTCAGTACTAAGTTATTTATAAAAAATGTAGTATGAAACAGCTTACCGATCTAAAGCTTCCGTGGTCTTATGAGATGCGGCTCAAATTGTGCCCCATTAATTTCGAGGCAGATTTGGGCTCGGCGTTGCGTATCCTCATGCAGGCATCATCGTGGAGTCCTCGACCCAGTCCGCACGTAGTTTGTCGAAAACATCCACGGTCCTTTGGTGCATTTCGTTGGCACTAACACACTTACGATTAAAAGCACATTCTCTCACATACCCCTACAGAAAGAAGACTAACGGGGTCAGATCGGGTGACAGAGGTGGCCAAGAGTATGGTCCTAGTCTGCCGATCCAGTGATCATCAAATAGCTCAGTGAGGCGCTCACGGACGAATCTGAGGATGTGGGGGTGCACCATCATGCTGAAACCATTTTCGGCGATATTCAGCTAATGATAAATCGTCTAAAATGTCCTCCGACTGTTCATTTATGAGGTTTAAATATCGCTGTCCGTCAAGTTGCTGTGGCAGAATTATTGGTTCTAGTATGCGATCCTTAAATAAACCTGCCCATACGTTAACCGACCATCGGGTTTGGTGCCTGGTTTGTAGAACAGCGTGCGGGTTCACCTCGGAATAAACGTGTGTATTTCTTCGGTTCCACAGCCCGTTTCCTGTAAATGTCTACTCGTCCGTCCGGATCACGTGTTCAATGAAACCAGGCACACGTTGTTGCGGGTCTTATCCTATGGTAAAAAACTCGCCAGTGATCGTTCTCACCGGATACCAAGCTTGCACTTTCTGCACTTTTTATGGGCACATTCGTTTACGCTTTAACACCTTGGAAACTGTCCAGTATAACACACTTGTTACATCTCGAAGCCTTAACAATTTAGCAATACCTCGTTTAACTAAGTTCGGATTTCAGCGAACGACATCAAAAATGCTCTCCTCGAACTGAATAGCCACTTGACTTCCACCTCCTGTCGCTACTGGGGCAGTGGGCCGATTTTCCAACACTCGCTGAATAGCTGATGTTATCAAGCGAGAGTCAGTCGGATGTCCAGCTGTCGGGAATCTCTCTCGGTAAATTCGTAATGCACGCGAAGCATTCCCGCGAGCTTTTCCAAGGCACATTATTCATTAACATGCTACCGTGTTCACGAACACTATAAACGTATGCGTTAGGCATTATTAAAACAAAACTCTCATAAGATCAACACAATCTTAAAAAGAAACAAAAAACGTAACAATAAAATAATGACAAGATCTTAGTTAACAATACGATTGAACGAATATCTGTCGCCCACGCACGCGCACATGAAATGAAAGTCAAAGTGTAACTGTCTCAAGAACTAAAAATACTAAACTTAATAATCAACCCCGACAAAAGAAATAAAGCGCCGCGGGCCGCCTCCTTGCAGTAGCCCCTCGTTAGCGTCGAAAGCGGCACTTTGATCTTTTCCGCAGATCGATAAATTATTTCTATTATTTCATAAGTTTAGTTATCCCTACTGACTAGTCTTCATATGGAATTTAGAAGTTATAACTCAATTTTTTTTTATACATTTATACAATCAATTGTACCCTGACGTAACAATAAGCTCGCTACTACAAAAATGATATTAGAATATTAAATTAACCTAATTGGATTATCACGTACACAATTAAAAAATTTACAATTTTGTACAAGAAATTAAAAATGAAATGGTACAGAATAATGTAATAGTTGAAATTAATTGCAATTACGATAGTCAATTAATCTATCAGAATGAATTTAAAATAGAATTCTTATACTTTATGTTAACACACTTCCGTTTTTAGTCCGGCCAATACTTTAATTTGAAAACAGGTAGGTACTTACAAAAATTACTTGCAAGTTTTATCGTGAACGCCGGCGCCGCCTCTAATTCTTTTATGTCGCTTGCAAATTTAGTACCTACACCAGCAGGCCGCGGCCGCGGCCGCGTGCCAGTGCTGTGTTGGCGCGCTGGCACGGGGAGAGCGCGGTGACGCGGTGTCACCGCCGGTGTGTGTGTATTTGATTGTTAGTTTCGTGCAGCGCAAGATTGACGCTACGCCCGGGCGTTCGTTGATCCGAGCATTAGATGTTTTTGATTTTGTGTTTCATTGCTGGTTTTTTTTTTAGTAAAGTAATGTATTTCTTATGAAATTATCGTTTCATTTAGCTGTACTAACACGATGGAGCGTAAATAATGCTAATAAAAAGTTTAAATAATATGATTTTTTTTTTAATCAGCATCAATTTTTTTTCCATCCCATCATCAAAGGTGTCATTAGTACTATCGTCTGTCTTCATTTTCGGGAGCGGTCTACTAATACCCTGTATACTCAACGATTGAGTTAATTTCTATAGCGCAATGCAGGATAGTAGGATGCGTCTTATGTGGCTCGATAGATGTCGCTGTGTGTCGCTATGTAGATGTCGCCACACAAGGCTCTAGTTTTAACGCGCTAATCTCTGAAACTACCAGTTAGACTTGAATACTTCTTTTTGCATTTTATAGCCTACTAGCTGTGCCCCGCGGTTTCATCCGCATATAATTTAGAAGAAATCACTGATTGATGATTTATAATACTTCGGTATAGATATGGTCACATCGCGGCATCGTACGGCTCGTTCGCACCACTACTATAGACTTATAGACCCGAGCTGAATGTTGAATAATTTTAATTTTGCATTATCTCTTAAACTATGCGTCCAAATAACATGCTGTAAAAGACGAAGATTATTTTCATTAAATTGTCTTTATGATAAAGTAACTTTTGTTCGTGAGAATTAATATGCCATGCTTAAATATAATGCTCATAAATTCATTTTTAATATTCAACAAAAAAAATAATTGCAAAATACCTTATTGTGGCTTATGTATAAGAGATAGATATATGCTATCGCAGACTTTTTTTAGATATTTGTAATAATGGCCAATATTTTTGTAGGACATTGTATTTACGTATCATTAACTATTATACCAGCGCACGCGGATAAAGCAGTTCGTGAGGGCTTCGACTTACGACTTACGTAACAAAAATCAATATTTAAGGCTAGCTGGGAACTGTAGCTTAATGTTATAATTATAGCCTAAACTATTTCTCATTAGTCTGGCTATCATATAAAAAAAATTTTAATTCGACTGGTAGTTCCAGAGATTAGCGTGAACAAAACAAACAAAAAAACTTTTCCGCTTCATTACATTAGTACCGATTAATAATATTTATTTATTTACCTACTATATTAATAAAAGTATAGAGATTCTAAAACATCTGACTATTAAATTACGAAGGCTTAGTTAAGGTGTCCGAAAAAAGGATTTAAATGCAAAAGTAATAAATAAAATTACAATTAGGATTTACCGACCTGCATGATACTGGTGGTGTATCGCCGTGCACGTCTCCAAGAACCAATTTCAACTTTTAACAAGTCCCAGGGCATTGGACCTGTGCGAATATTTAATAATAATATGAACACTTTATTATCTAAATACTATTAAATTCTATTACTTAGCCAGATTCTAGGTATTCTGAGAACTCTTTTGAAGACACAACATCCTACAGAAGTTTGCTGCCAAATAACCTCTTGTTTTCTCCCGGTGAGTAGGGTATACAGAGCTCTTTGGGGAAGGAGGGTCCATGACTGCCGGTTACTTTAAAGATAAAAATGAGTCACCATTATCGTCACTGCTATTTTGTACTATACTTTATAACCCTATACCATATAAACTGGCAAGATAACATCATAGCTATGAGTAAAAACAAAAATCCTGTAAATCGGATGTGGTTTTCGTGTGAAAAAAACATAAACGGTCCTACAGACAGAGACCTTGAGTTTTATAATATGTATGTATAGATATAGATTTAAATAAGGATGAATATTCTAGAAAATTAACAAAACACAAGAGAAAAATTAATATTTAAAACGTTAATATAACCCTGTAAATCTTGGGATCAAATCTAATACTACTTTAGTAGTAGTAGTACTTTAAAAGTTGGCTAATATATCTTACAATAAAATACCTTCACATGCTTCAGTCGACAATAGAATCTTGTCAGGATAGCGACGCTGGAGCATAGTGAGAATACGTGCTGGTATGAAATTTCCATAATAATGAATAGCTATACCATCAATGTATTCAATAGATTTCGGGTTCTCGTGTTCCATCTGTAATATTATAATTATGTAGTTACATGTACCAGATTCAAGAATAGATCGTCATGTTAAGATACTTACACCACGTAACCATATCGGAAGAATGTAACGTTGATCATCGACAGCTAAAATCAAGGTTTTGTTAAAGCGAGAATTCCTTATTGTTGGTCCCAAGTTATTCGCCACCCAACGACCCTGCAAGATACACGTAAATGTATAGTATACAGACCTGCTACATAGCCCTGTATTTAAACGGGGGATAGTAAATCGAGCGGAGATTTCAAAGAGTGCCAAATTCACGGTTGAAAAAGAAAAAAAAATCCATTAAAGTTTCTGTCACATTTAGAAATCTGAAACGTTGCAGGAAAGGCGTTGTTTTTCGAGGTAGCTAATAAAATACTCCGATATCTAAACCTATATTCTCATAATCTTCATTACGTACAAATATTTAACAGTACGTAGATGATGGTGCGTATCAGCAAATATATTGGTTCATCTAAACAACTGTGTACCACCTATTCTGTGAAAGTTTCTAGCTTCAACTTCACAATTCATTTTAAAGAAAACATTTATCAAAGTTCATTAATCCAATGAAATTAAAGATGTAGGTAATTACGTCAAAATTCGAATGGAGTTGCAGAGCGTAAATTTAATTTTAAAAAGTAACTCACTAGTTGTCTTGGCGTCCATCCCAGCGAATTGAAATTAACAAGTGGTACGATGCCGTTGATAGGTTCGTTAGTTGTTGTGATTGCCCAAATTTTCACTTCTGCCTTTTCATATTCTTCTAAGAATCTGTTAGTAGGTACGTAATATCAATATTAAAAAATATACTTGCTTTATAGATATAATATGATTTGTTTATGTAACTTTGATAAATTAGTTACTAACTAAGTAAAATATTTATAAAGTATAGAGACAAATTTTTCAAAATATAATAAATACCTACGAGTAAACAGCAGTTTTATTTATGTGTGAACTTATGAGATGTAATATTTTTTTGTAAAAAAGTTAAAGAAAAACTTATTTGTAGGTAGATATTATTAGTTTATCAACCGGCTAAGTGCCTATATAAAAATAACTTTTGGGAATCATTGCTTCAAAATTTAGTTAGATAGCACGTGAGCCACGTCAGGAAATGTTTGTATATTTAAATTAAAAAAAAAAAAAAACGTTTACGTGAACATTTTACAATGTAGAAAGACGAAACTAGGTATCTATTGTTAATCAGTTGCAGGCGGGAAGTACCAAAAAAAATTCGAATACATTATTTCAAAGAAAAAAAAACATTTCATTTTGTGATACTATGTTGGGAAAGAGTAATTATGATGCTGTACTATGTTAGATACACTTACTTCATATGATAATCAGCATATGACTGGTAAAACTCTGGTTTTAATTGTCCAAACCCAGTTATTCTTTCATTAGTCTTCATCCATATCGGTGGTGACCACGTGCTGGCTGTTATTTTTATTTCATCTGTCGCTACTCGCTGACTTCTTTTGATCATCGGCAACTTCGTATTTACATATTTAAATTAACTGAATTAGCTAAGGTTATCTTCGTAATTATGTTAGATAATGATGATATTTTAGATAAAGTGTATGTTCCAAACAAGTAGATATGCTCTTTTAACTACTTTTATATTAATTGGACTTTGTTTTTTTTTTATCGTGGGGAAATCCTGCATTGGATCCGCCTTTCGAGCTGGGCCGCTCAACCGGCTTTCTTACCGACTAAAACCCCACGGTGTCCTTCTCGCACCTGTTGGCCGGGGAGCGGGAACCGCTTGCGCATGCCATCCGCTCGACCCGGCAGGTGTGGCCCTACCCCGGGGCCCCGTCACGGTCAAAGGCAATCGGAACCTCCAACGAGCCTCGGAGGGCGCACGAACACCAGTGCGCCTCCTCCATCTCGGGCCTGCATTTACGCGGTGACGGACATGCCCAAGTCCACCACCTGTAGACCCATTTAAGGCGGCCGGAGATCATCACGCGGCCACCGGCGCCTGGCTCGTTGACCGCGAGAGGGGAGCAAGGTGTTACGCTCCCTCTCCCTCCCCGCCTCCGCTTTTGCAAGCATGACTTGCTCGCAAAACGAGGAGACGGAGTTCCACTCGCTCTCGCTTTCGACCATGGACAGAACCACGGCCGGAAGCGAGAGATCGGTGCCGATTGTCGCGACAACGTTGCGACGCGGCGAGTCCCATGCGGGACAGACGGCTAGAGTGAGCTGCTCGGTATCCTCGGTGCAGCCACAATGATGGCACCCAGGATCGATCTCCCGGCCTATGCGACACAGGTAACTCCCGAAACAGCCATTTCCCGAAAGTACCTGCGTCAGCCATGAGGGTGCCATGCCGCCTCCGGAGCCATCTAGCCAGAACTGGCCTGATGGCTTCTACGGTCGCCACGCCTGAGCTGGGGTGGCTAAGTCGCAAGTCCCACGCTTCCACCATGGGTATTTGGCGGAGCTCTGACTTACACGCCGCAATTTGTCGCGGCGTTGGTCTCTCGCCCCGCCTCAGAGCCTCCTCGCACCACCTGAATAGCAGGGCGAGGGCTTTCGCTTCCAAGGACACCACCAGCACCACTTCGCCCTGGGAGATGGCATCCTCCGCCAGACTCTTCACGTGTGTGATCGCGTATATGGTGGAGCGCCCTCGGCGAAAACCAAATTGGTTATCCGCTAGATTCGGCCCCACCTCCGTTAAGTGGCGGACAAGGCAGTCTGCAATAACTCTCTCTATGAGTTTGCCCACCTCGTCCAACAATACGATGGGGCGGAATGCAGACGGCGTGTCCGCTGGGCGCCTTTTTGAGCAGGATCCGCCGGCCGGATTTCCGGACTTGGTATGCCATCGGGTCCTGGGGCGGTGTTCTTGGACCAAATCCGTCGCACCGCCCTGCTCAGCTCTTCCCGGGTCACTTCGGGTACGTCGTCATCGTCGTCCGCGTTGGTGGTTGAAAGCGGAGCCATGGACGGAGAATTGTGCTCCATTCCTGACGGGAACAGAGTGTCCAGCACTTGCTCGAGGAACCCAGTCTGGAGACTCTGGGTTATCGGGGGGGCCCATGGGCGAAGTTTGCCTCACAGTAGGCGATAAGGGCGCCCCCACGAATCCCGACTGAGCGTCTCCAGCAGTTGTTCCTGAGCCAAGGCTTTCGCCCTGGCTATAGCCTCCTTGATCGCGCTTATGACAACTCTGTATCCTCCATATAGCTCCGCCTCCAAGGCGGCCGCGTTCTGCGGTCGGCTTCACCTTCGCCTGTGCCTGGTGTACTGGCGTCTTGTCACGACGCAAGCATCACGCAACTGCGCGATCTCAGCGTTCCACCAGTACACCTGGCGTCTAGCGGGCATTCCTTTTACACGAGGCATTGCCGCATCGCAGGCACGCGTCATCACCTTGCGAAGCCGTTCAGCCTCCTGGTCAATATCGGCAGGCCATTTGAGTGTTCCACCTAACATCCAACCCTGCACGATAACGGCTTCGCTAAAATATTAATTGGATTTAGTTTACCTACAGTAATGATTTAGAGATTGTTAAAGATCCTATGATATCTGGCCCATTCTATCGATCACATATTGCTGATTATTATGAGTCATTAGGTAAGGGTGTAGCTAGGATTTTAGTCAAAGAAGGTAGGTAAGGTAAAACTAATGTAAAATATATTAATTTTTATACTAGCTTGATTAAATTATTTACTCTTCCTTTCGGGAGCATTCCTACCAGTTTCTTAGTGTTCTCAACAACAGCTTGAGATGTAATATATTTCAAGACGAAAACTCGCCAGTTGACCCTGTCCTCAGTGCCTACAATGGCTTCAAGCAGTTTTGAGTTACGTAATGTTTATATTGAAGAACTTTCCTCTAGCGCTCTTGCCCTCCTATTTCCATTTCACAGTCATTCCAAACTTTCTGGAAGACGATGTGAATTAAAGAAATTATGCAAACTTTGCATGTTGATCTCTACCCACTAGTAAAGAGAATTTGGAATGATATAGATCTATATTGAGGAAAGTAAAACGCTTTATGTATGCTAACCTAACTTCACGCTTGACTCAAAGGAGCAGAGCAGTAAGAGTAACTGTGATCCTCAAACAATTTGGCAAGATGTAGGCAAATGAAAAAAGTGGGAACAGCGATAGGTGTTGGTGGCAACACGGTGGAGAATAAATAAATAAAACGAATAAATGTAACATGGTTGACACCCTCGGGCACAACTAGTGTATAATAGAAGTACAAGACAGGTCAAAAAACTTAAGATAGGTACCTTGTAAAATAGGTCTTCTTCAGCAAGCGTGTAATTGGTAAGTGCCGCATCGTTCCACGGCATCTCGTTGTATGTATAGGGGTGAGTGGAAAAATCACAACCCCCGATTGGCACTCGAATTAAATTATATTCTATGCCTTCGCTTCCGAAATACGTGCTGAAAGTTTTTAAATAAAAAACATACCATCACGCCTGTATCCCCCGGCAGGTTAGGCAGAAGTGTACTAATGTTCAACCACAGTTCGCCGTGTATTTTTTTAGGTCCATGTAATCGTGCACAAATTCAAACTCCGAGCTACTAATGAGAATTTCATAGAAAACCCCAATAACACTTTGCTCGACCTGGGAATCGAACCCAGGGTCTCGATCATAGCAGTCGCGCTTACGACGACAAGGCTAATGAGGCAGTTTTTTAAATATATATTTTTTAAAGATTGGTTTGTCATTTTGACTACTGAGTAACGAAGCTATCCAACCGAGAATGACGTTTGACCTTTAAAAAATAATCATTATTCACCATCATCACCACGCGTGCGTATATCTAGGCAAAGGCTTTAATGTATATACAGTGGCTAATGCCGAAACGAAGTACCTATTTCGAAGCAAGACACTATCCAGTTAGGCATGAGCCAAGTATGTGAAACTTAGGCGGTTGGAGAGGATCATTGAAGTTTATCGAATATTCAACATCGAATATATTATAAAAATGAAAAAGAAATAAGAGAGGTAGGGAACAGAGAAATTTCTTTAGAGGTTTCTCTCTACTTGGGGCTGCCCGACTGCTAGAATACCTACAGAGACCCTACCTCTACAGAAGATCGCAATCAAAAACCTTGTGTTGTGTTCCTGCGGTGAGTAGGGCTTCCAGAGCTCTTTGGGGTAGGAGAGTTCAAGGTCATCAGCACGCTTGTGATACCTTTGGTATTACAAGCGTCCATAGGCTACGGTAGTAGAAGCTTACCATCAGGCAGGCCGTATGCTTGTTTATCACCTCAGTAGTATTTAAAAAAAAAAAAAAAAATCTACTGTAATAGAAAATTATTAACTTATATTTTGATGGCTGATCTTAACCTCTATGACCCCCCCCCCCCTTAGATACTCGCCTAGTTTTGAACCAAACATAATAATAGCATTATCATTATATTAATACGTGAGAAGAAAACGTTTTTATGTACCTATATTGCGTGCACGGAAGTCTGAGATTTGGCATGGTTAAAGTTTATATGGAGAAGGATTGCAGAAAGATAAAATTTATCTATAATATCTGTTACTAATATATTAAATAATATAAATTAATACTGCGAATCCTAACCCGACCTGTGCCACTGAACTTAGACCCCCCCAAAATATTGACATTGTCAATCAATGAACAGTGACAGTAAGTGATATAATATTGCAACTGACTGCAAATGTCAAACAGAAAATAGTCTATGATTAAAAAGTCGCTGGTCGAATTTCGATCATTGGGCGACCGCTAGTTTTTATAAATAGATCACATATTTTTGTTAAAAATTATGGTTCTCAATTAGTTTCTTACTTGATTAGCCGAGTCTGAGCGGCGTCAGATAGTTTGCGCCAGTTAATTGAGGCAGCATCGGTAACTGATCCACCAAACCCTTCAATGTATTGAAATCGTCTGCTTGTAAAAATCCTAAGTCGCGATCCTAAAAAATTCCAATATTGAAATTCAATTTTTTTTGGTTAACTTACAAATTTCGAATTAACTACTTTTGTGCACGTTAAGTTTGTAGTTCGTGCAATATAGTTATATCAAGCATTGCATATGCGCGCGGCGTCAGGATCACTTTTAGGGGTGTGCATCAGCATCTATACACTATAGTATTAACCAATAAAATATAATTTATAGTGATATTTATATGTATATTGTACAAATTTGGACAGCAACCTAGATGCCTTAAGTTTTTATTCAAACAGTAACTCAATAAAAAAAAAAATCTTAAACTTTAGGTACTATTAGTCTCTGGTACTATGTAAGTCACAGATCTCATGTAAGTATTTTGTTTCCTGATAGGGGGTGCAAGTGCAGTCCCTTGCACCTAGTTGCCGGTGCCCATGATATCAACGTAATATTATTTACTTAGCACTTGTTCTTGAGATAGTCCATTATCTTCATAATCAGCTTCTGTTGGCTCAGGGAAGTCCACGCCGTCTGGTTCTGCGGTCTCGTTTCCCACTCTTTGTACAACACCATAGTCTTTATCGAATCTAAGGCCAGCCTGAAATGGGCTTATAATATTACGTTCACGGGTAAGACAAACAACGTCTACGACGCTTGCAGAATTTATTTATAAAAGTTACAAACAAATCCAGTCCTTGACACGTTTTACAGCGTAGTAAGAGTCGTCGCTTAGTATTTTCGTTTCGATCTCCAAACGAGAACTGTTTTCGTTCAAATTGTTGACTCGCTTATATAACCTAATAAAACGAGGAGTTGAATGTTCAAGATTTGTTTGTTCACGATACTTAGAACGATGCGTTTCTAGGAGAAAAATCTTAGCGTTTAGCGAATCCACGCGCGAGGGTGATGTGCCTTATTGTTTCTAGTACGATGTTTATTAGTTGTAGAGAATTCTAGATTTTATTTATGAGATGTTTTTTTTATTTATTTATGAAAGTATTGCGGTTTTATTAATATAGGTTATAAAATAATATGAATTCATAAAATTTATCCTAGCCAGAAACTAGCATCATAATAGCATCGACAGTTCTACGTAATAGTGCGTATCAGGGTTCACAACCTGAAAGCGCAGAAAGTTATCGTACCAGCAACGTCGAAATTATCGTATAATATTTCGTATATTGGGTCAGAACTAATGTACTTTACCAAGTTCTGCATCAGAGAATCTATTTTATGAATTTTTAGGACATAAATATTTTCGTACGATAATTTGAAAATTGTGTTATCGTTCATTGTATAATTATCGTACGGTTGTGAACCCTGGTCCGTATTCGCAAAACATGAATTCTACAAGTCACTTTAAATTTCTTACAGGAGTTCAGTTCTGAGACCAGTTACTTTGCAGCAGAAGAAAATTTGGGATCTTGATTTATGTTTTTTATGAAGATTAGGTGCCTACATGCATAGATACATCAATAGACAATTATATAAAACTTACATCATTGGATGTATATACAACGAAAGTGCCGGCTGCAGGCTCTTCCCTTGTTATGGTATCGCAGTAGTTTGCGTCACATACGCAAACTATAGATCTTCCCTCTATACCAACATCTCGGGCCCGACATGGAAGATCTGGCAACGAAAATAGCACTCATTCCTATCATATTGATTAAAATGTATTGAGAAGTATTAAGAGATACTAGAAAATGGTCATTGTAGGACTTGCAACCTGAACCGACATCCAGCCAGTTATTGAAGTGTGCCCGATTTATCGTTGTTAAATGTGTAGGTATATTAGGCACTTTCCACTTACATTTTAAGGACAGTTTACATAGATGATTAGTTAGGTCCATAATTGTAAATTGCTTTTGTTAGCCGATTTTATTAAGAAGCTTTATTTTAGTTTTTTTAATAAAAACGCATGATAGCAGCCTTTAAAAATCCCACTACTGGTTCAAGGCCTCTGAGAGAAAGGTACAAATATTATCACTTAGTTTATATGTACTTATACATAATACTTTGTTATTTAAATATATTATTATAAATTCTATGTCAAGTTTTCTTATGTTTTTTTTTTCTAATCCAAAATATTACTAGTGAGCTGGAAGATAATGCCTTGTGGCTAATGCTTAATTGCTCACCAGCGTACGAACAAAAAGTTGGTACAATAAAGTATTCATTCATAGTCAGCTCAAGATGTATTGGTGTTTTTACCCCACAAATCAGCAGCTTTATTACGACACTATTTATATGCACGTAGGTACCTATTTACATAGAAATACAAATAACAATGTAAGTATTTATTTTATCATCACTTACCGGAATTCACAACGGTGATACAGAGCAACGATATTAATATTAAATTTAATCGCATTGTGAACATCTGAAAACATAATCCGATTAAATGAAATTTTGAAACGTAATCAGTCAATATTTTTATATAACCCGCCTCACCTCGTAGATGTCACACAGAGAAATAATTTTCGTCATGAAAAATATTGATAAACTTCGATGTTATCGATTATTTAATAATCTTGTGATTAATTAAATAATTAATTGATTAAATAGTCGATCACTGTGTCTATCATTAATTTTAGATCTGTTATTGTTCTTTTAGTAATAACCGCCTGAGCGTCCGCGATTTAATTATTATATAAAACTTTATAACAATATAACATTACCTAGTACCATCAGGCAGCAGAACATAAATTTCTATTTTTTTTTTTTTAATATTACCAATAGGTATATTACCTATTTCTACAGAATATCTTCTCTTACGTACATATTATAAAAATGTGGGTAGCTAAACAGTTAACATACTTACATACAATTATATAGATTGTTATGCTCATCACACAAGTCAGTTATTGGCGGGGACCGAACCTGTGATCTCTGACCTCAAGAGTAGGGCTTACTACCACTGAGTCACTACGTGTCTGAAGAAACCGTACTTCTATCTACCTATTACGACGCGTGAACTGGAAACGCACACTTTCTAAATTACGTAATTATCCATGTAACTAGTAAAAATTTATAATACCTGTCACTTCATAATGAAGTTTAAAAAAAAATTATTCCGTTGCTGTATGAAGTACTTGCAGTTAAACAATTTTCTAATCAAAAGTGCTTTACTTCTGCTGTCGTGTTTATATGTTACGTTAAGGCCTTTCCCACATGACGCTACACAAGTCTTCGATACTTCCGTTAACTGCTCTTGGCGATGATTATTCCGCACACGTCGCTACTAAAATCTCCATAGGTCCCTCGTTACTAGAATACTAGCGTACCTAATTAAAAGTGTCAATATATCTGACTTAAGTACCACAGTACTAAAATAAGATAAATCACCGTAGAAGGTATTCGGATCATCCGAATAAAGAAACATAAATAAACAGAAGGCTGTTTGTTGTGCAACCAAGGACTCTACAACAAACCGATGTTTAATTCTTAGCCTTTATAAAATGAATAAGTATGAAGTTGGGCACACAGGTAGCTTATAACCCAGATTTAAGACAGGATACTTTTATCCCGGTAAAACAAATTTTTTGTACACGCGAGCGGAGTTACGGGCACAGCTAGTTTAGTATAAAATAATAAATAGTATTTTAATAATTGTAGCAAAGTTTCAAAAAATCATAATTGTTTTGTTTTTATAATAACTCGATACATTGACGGTACTGTCCCTGAGGGTAAGCAGTAAGCACAGCGCAATCCAAACACAACGGCAACCACCGAAAGATTAAATCCATCGGCGGTCACCACTGTCATGCCGGCCTATATAAATATCTCTACTACTATTTTCAGCTCATTTCAGTGTGTAGGCTGTAAATTATGAAATTTATTTCTGTACCAATGTTAATTTAAATTACAATTATTATTCACAATAAAATTTTACTTTTATAATTATTACATGTACATACATAACTACAGATTAAAATATATTATGAAAAGGAGTCCCTTTAGGCAAGGTTCCGAAGATACTGGCAGCGTTCCCCCTTTGAATAGCTAGACTAATTCTTTGTCCGAGGTAGCTGCCAGCTCTTCGGTCTCCTGTGATGATATTAGAATTGTATATCAGATTATTTAAAGTGATTATAAATTAATAATCGCCAGTGATTATACTGCGGGGGTCTAAGAGTATTTATCAAAGTGCTTTATCAGTAATCGCCGTACGAGTGTGAATAAATAATAACACATAACTTTTATGAAGACAATATAATTAAATTTTTCATACAAATCTTTAACGTAGTAAGTTTTAAAATACTGTACAATGTCGGCTTATATTGCTGGAAATCATTCGTATTCATAAATAAAAAATAATTATGAAAGCATATGTTATTATTGTATAATAATAATATTAATAAAGTTTTTTAATTAATTAATTCTCAAATGATTGTCCCCGAACATCGCCGACTTATCTTTTTTTATATTTTCATCTTGATATGGCAGATTGTCGATATGAAAGACTTGCATAGAAGCATAACCATCTAAAATACTAGAAAAGAAAGAAATGCACTAAATTATCCTATTTACAAAACACGGCTATAACGAAACATCCGGATATTTGTTATCCGACTATAGAACATTGCTGTCGCGCTGTCAACAAACAATTTCACCTTGGACTTAATAATAAGAAGAGCAAAAGAGTCAAAAATTGCGTTAATCTCATTTGAGTACATAATAATAATAATAAAGTATATAAAAATCACAACGGAGCAGATCTCTTTTGCTTATTTCCCCACTTTCCAGTAGAAAAGCGTTGTCACGGAAATCCCACATAGGCGATTCTCGCGAAAATCCTACAAAAATGGTTTAGTACTTGGATATTAGACAAAAAAAAAGAAAGAAAACAAATCGAAAATCGCAACATAATTAAGTGTTTCATCTTAAGTACTAAGTGACAACATCACTTTAAAAATCTCGAACGACCATCGCCATATTAAAAAATATCTTAAGGCTATTTATTCACTTTACAATTTATCTAATATAACTCTATCAAATAAATACAAAAAAATCTCTTATCATTATTATCTATGATAATATTTTCCTAAATCATGTCTTGTAATTAAACGATATTTAATGCACGTTAAACTTGACATCGCGCTGGACTAATATTGATGAGCTCACGCGAACGCGACGACGACGACAGGGATGAGACCCTAAAAATATTTGACTAAAAGAGAGATCAAATCATTGCCACGTTAGAAAATAAAAAGAAAACTTATTGCTTAATCAGGCAGGCCGGCCGTGTTGAAACATATTTGTACTTTGAGAGAATCGAAAGCGCAATCGGCCAGCTAAAGTTACAATTTAATTATGAATACTGATGTTGCAGGACGTTGCTTGGTCACGTGACAAATAGAACTTCGACTTAACAGCTGCCGATTAATTTCGAAATCACCGGAAATTCGTAAGTATATACTTTATTTTTAATTTAAGGGAGATATGTACAGTTATATTATTTCTATTATCAATCATATGATACAATTTTATTACACGTCATTAAAATAAAAATAAAAACGTCGAGAGTCGTATAGTTTGTACATTAGCCGAAATATGAGAGAATATAAGTCAGCGAAAGTCCCACTGCTGAGCGAATACCAAAGGAAAACACGAGCTTAAAGAAACCAGCCAATAAACATGAAAGTGGTCAAGATAACATAATATGGATAATAAAATAAAATTCCTGCGCCTTGAAATAACGGGAACCAACATAATAATTAAAAACACCGATGACATAAACAAAAGAAGGAAATAACCTTTTTGTCAAGAAACATGCGGAAGCGAATAAAATTGTACCACAAAACACTTAAAACTTAGTAGACATCTCCTTAATAATATCTATGATTTATCTTATATTTCACGGTATACTATACACTAATGTTTAATCTTTTCATTGTAGTATTAATTATTGTATAAAACTACAGTGAAAAGTTTAAATTGCTCACGTAATTTATGTTAATGTAACATAATTATAGAGGCACTGTGTGTATTCAATTATATATTTTTATTTATTTCACATTATATTATGTACACGCAACTATGTATTATTTTAACCGATGTTTTGATAATTATGAAAAAAAATTACAATCAAACGAAAAAATGAAACGAACATAACACTGTATTCAAATTTACAAACAAACATAGATTTAGTATAATATAGATCGGTAATAGGTTGAATAAACACAAGGGTATAACTATCTCTTTCTCTTTCGAGTTACCGATCTATACAGATTAAATTTATGCACACAAACGTTGACGTCGTATTTATGGAATTCATAATTATTTAAAAATTGAGCTATACATTAAACATTCGTTACAAAAATACTTGTAGCGTAATTAATTAATTTCAGATCACATTTTGTTATTTTAGGCTCATATTAAATAACAAATATATTTTTTTATAATCCGACGTAAAGGTTCATTTCGCCGGTCAAACACAAGTCGGCTGTATTCACAGTGAACGATACAAACTGCTTTATATCGACTACCCAAATATTTTTTTCAATTTCTTTTTCATTCTACAATGATAATATCAGTCAAGTAAAAATGAATCTTTTTATAGAATAAGGCTGTAAAACTCTAATATAGTTTTTATTCACCATAAGGTATATTTATTATATACACACTGTATTAATTCACAATTCTTAATTATTCGTGTATTGTTGAGAACATTTCTTCTTTATAAAAATATTTGTTAGGTAATTACAAAACTAATCAATTGAACATAAAACGATTTTGCATTGATTTCCCGTGAATATTAAGTTGTAAATTTTAAAAATACTTTATACTGTCCACATAATTGTCCAAGGAATAATACGCAGGGCCGGATTTAGTGAAGGACAACAGGGGCTTTAGTCTCGGAGCCTCCATAATATTATACTGTCCACATAATTGTCCAAGGAATAATACGCAGGGCCGGATTTAGTGAAGGACAACAGGGGCTTTAGTCTCGGAGCCTCCATAATATAAGTTTTTTGAAAACACTATTTTAGAACATCTCAAAACGTACTCAAAATTATTCGGGGCTTCTTCTTCGTCGGTGGCCCAAGGCCTCCCAACATTTAAATCCCGTCCTGAAGATAAAGATCTAATAGCAATCATAACCCAGAGTGTTCAATCCTTCACAAGCCTGTAGATGTGATGCTGCGCACCATGTTCACTGTTCGACACTTCAAACACAAATGCCGCACATAATAATGTTTCTTGCGTGTCCCTATTTGATACCACCTGGCGAAGAAAGATTCCATTATTATATTTTAATATTTAGTTATATTGTGTGTTTAGTTATGAGCCAGTGAGATTAAAAGGCGGATGTCGCGATTACGTTAAGCCTTGCTAACTGGTTCTTAAGTGGAACACACCTATAGGTGCTTGGCGTTTTTAGATTTTCAACTTGAGGGTGGTTGCTATCCAGGCTGGTATTTGAAAACACCCTATACCTTCACCGAAAGCGCATGCTCATTACACGGATTCGCACTTCGATCTACGCTGGGTCTGTACACGATAACACTGACCTAAACTTTTAAACTTAAACTTTTATTTGTGTTATATAGAGGATTTTTTTTTGCCAAATCTGTGCTTAGTGTAAGTAGTGACACGGTCCTTAATTTAGAAGTAAAAATTGATTGTGTGGTTTTATGAAACCACGGTAAAAGTGAAACTTTTTTTCACATCATAGAGATTTAACTAAAAATTCACAAATGAGTAATAGTCTATACACTACACGGTCAGTTGCTGCGAACTATAGGCGCCGCCATCCCTACTCCGCGGCCGACCGTCATGCGACATGCAAGACACAGACCAAAAATTTTGAGACGATCTATAATAAAAGTTTCACTTAAAAAAAAACTAATAAAATATTTATAATAAATGAAATTATACTATTACTTTATTTTTAAATAAAGTTACATAGCTTGCATCTTCGGTAAAGAATTTTTTTTCTCTATTACATGTAACAGTTCGGTTAACTTATTTCAGGACG
Organism: Saturnia japonica; assembly: GCA_033032175.1. Taxonomy (NCBI): domain Eukaryota; kingdom Metazoa; phylum Arthropoda; class Insecta; order Lepidoptera; family Saturniidae; genus Saturnia; species Saturnia japonica. Next base: position 71,302 of record CM065320.1, on the reverse strand, counting down.
TTAAAATTGCTCTATGTTTTATAGTGCAATATAAAATTCGCATATAAAAGAGGTCTTATCCCCCAACACTTGTCTGCGGCCCTGAACTCGAATCGATTCTACCCAGCACACTGAATTTGAGAAAATTCTATACTTCACACAAAGTAGTGAGATAAAAACTGATAAAAACAACAAATTACCTTGTAAGAAAACAACAGTTACCTGTAAAATAGTAAAGTTTTCTAAGACGCTATTCATCATGTACTTCTCGGGTAAGTGTTTGAGCTTGTGGATAAAGTTGACCATGTACTCGCACATCGGCGACCGGTGGATGCGGTACACGAACCTGCCGCCTTCGAACCGGGCGTATTCGGTCTCAACTTTCTCGACCACTTGTTTCCCGAATGAACACACTTTCGTACTGCAAGTTATCGTCATGTTTTCATTGCTCTCGTACCTGAAATTAAATTTTATTTATTTAGATCTATTTTATTTAATTATTTTAAGGCGTCGCTTATTTTTACTTTTTACAGTTCGAGCAGAGTGAGAGCGGGATTTAAATAAATCAGAAGATAGCGAAACAAAAAATAATTTTGTTTGGTAATTTTTTTATTATAATAACCTAAAAAATGTAAATATAATAATAACATTTAAAATATTTTGCTTGATAATTGGTTAAACAGCTTAATTGGTTTATATCGTATTTCATTATTAACTAGCTGTGCCCGTGGCTTCGCTCACGTGGACTACAGAATGCCCGCGTGAATCTTGTTCTTTCGCTCCCGGCTATTTTAAAGACAAAAATGCTTATTGTGGGTATTCCTTAGAAGATAGATATGTACTCTCCCGGACTTTTTTTTATATCTTTATAATACCTATAATTATGTAGTACATTAATTTGCTATATCTCTTATGATTTACTCAGCATAAGCCATTTAAGCGCCCGAATTGATTCACCATGACCAGTTTTTTTATTTGTGTGGAACCATAATTCATTTTCTAAAATAAAAGTAGCCTAAGTTATACCCCCTATATCATCAGCTATACCATTTCCATTTCTTTATTTTCTCGATGACAGCTCTTGCGAAAACTTGAACGAGCGTCTTTTTTACATTATGTATGCATTATTTTATAAAAACATGACGTTTAGACACGTACAAGGTTATACCAGAGTCAGAGAAACTGATAGGGATGGAACTATATCGATAAACGATAACAGACCCGATATTTATTTACAAAATGTCAGAAACTAAACTACTGCCGGACACTTTTGTACAAATTTATTAACTAATATTATATATCATTACAAGGTGTTACAAGTATTAATTCTTGATTTATAATGCCAACTTCTTCAAAATTTTCGAAGCTGTTGTAAAATAAGTAGGTATAGGAAGATACTCGACAATGAAACGAAATAATTATAACGAAAGGTAATCTTTATTTATTTATTTTAATCAAAATCTGATTAATCTTCACTACTTATTTCATATCGATATTATTACTTATTTGGTCACAACACCACAACTATCAAATTATAACTGTCATCCAGAAAATAAAGAAATGGAAATAGTATATTTATCAGTGAAAGTCCCGAGAAAATCGGTCCAACCGTTTCGGAGATTACCCGGAACAAACAGACATACAGATAGACAGACAAAATTTTTAAAAATAGGCTTTTTTATAGGCGTCGTATATACTTTGATATGCATTCAGTAAAAAACTGTTATTTTGACAACAAACAGACACTTCAATTTTAATATATGAGACAAATATTATTACGTAGTTGTCCCCGTGGCTCCGTTTGTATACACTACAGAATTATTGTTTATGAAGATATCGTGATTTTTTTTACCATCTATCTAAAGAGTAAAACAAAAAAAGATTTATCAAAATCTATCCAGTAGTTTTTACGTGATGCGCGCACAACGGCAAACCTAAATAATTTTATTTACTTATACATGTAGATTACTATACTATAGGTGTAGTATTATCGTGTAAGGTAAGCTCATATTTTTTTTTTAAATGAAGCAAGTTAAGAAAATGGATTAAATTATTGACCAAAAATTACACAGTCTATAAATATAATGTCTACCAAAATGTACGGAGGTCGTAGACTTTTCCCGAGCAGGGCCAGCTCATGATATTTCTGGTTTGTTTTTACCAAGGCCAAGACTTCACATTAAAGTAAAACCTAAATCAACAAGTAAGCAAACCTTAGTAAATTTAAATAATTTTTGTTTAAATATCTTTAACAGTAATGCATCTCCTAAGATAATATTTAGGTTCCTCGGGGCGCTGGTAAAACGAGTCTGGCCGGTAGGTGCAGTTAAATACCATTTTCAAAATGTCAATGTACATGTGACATTAACAAATTTTGTACAGATTCATGTATTTTAGATTACGTTAACGATATATTATTTTATGTAAATTTCAATAAAATTATGTTTTTATTTATTTATGCAGAAACTTGGTCCACACTCTAGTACTAAAATAAAAAAAAATAGTGTACATTTAAACTACTAAATACATTTTTAGACCTAGCGATGAATTAATACTAAGTCAATTCTTGACAGGTTTTTTACATAAATATTATATTTCTTTCTTATTACAGTATTGTGTTTTGCATATGTTAGTCCGCAGTTTTGACAGAGCATTGCTAAGTTTAGAATGTTTAAAACACTGAAGTATTTACATAATTATTATTGTAAGACCAAAGGGGATCAGTCTACATGATGTTACGAGTAAACTATTTATTGTTCCATGTTCAAATCTTTAGGTACCGTATTGTACAAGAGCGCGTTGCCTGCAAATATTTTTCCGATTTGGTCCACCATTAGCGTTTTTTTTCCAAGCACCTATAGGTGTTTTCCGGCAATTGTACTTGAGAGACCACGTCGTGACTTAACATCAGGTGAAATTGTGGCCATATATATAACCTTAAATCTATAGACATTTAAAAAAACGTAACAAAATACACACTAAGAATTTGCCATAGAAGATATCTATGTTTAAAAAACATTTAAATGTGGTAAGGAGTAACCTTATTTATTCGATAATGACTTATGACTGAGCTCCGGTGAATAAAAAAATCTTGATAATGTAATTAAGGTGGTATGTTGGCTTAATTTTATATATGGACTTTTCTAATGCTCGTATCCACCAATACCTTCAAGTTGATGTTTCATAACTTAATTACTACGGCTGCTATTTTTTTTTACGTAGATTTAGTGTTTGACCAAAACCTCACCCGATGTTAAGTGGCGATGTAGCTTAAGATGGTAACATACCTATAAGTGATCGGCCACAGGTTTTAAACTTAAGGGTCTTAGCTAAGCAGGCAGACATTAGAAAACGCCCTAATACAACGCCTATGGTTTATTTCTTCATGAATTTTGGTTTGAGGGGATTCAAAGTCACTTAGATCGACTGAGCCATGATTGCTTTATGCATCGGCCACCTTTTCCTTTAAAACTAGATGGGATTATAGTTAAATGCTATCCATGTAAGGAAATAAATGAATAAGAATGAATTCAATAGTACTCACACACTGGTGACTCCGTAGAAAGCCCCAGGATCGTCTAAATTATTTGTGTTAAGGTCCGCCCAGAACTTTACGAGGAAGAAGGCATTTCTCGGTCCTTTCTCGTACAACTCTTTCAGGCCACCCTTCTTTTCCGGGAACTTATCGTTTATCTGTTGAACATCTACTGACTGAAAGGAAAAATATAATTAATATGACATAACTTTTTTTTTTTAGAAATGACTATATATAACGTTAGCCATAAGGGCCCTAGTGTCTCAAACAACTTTACAGCTTCACCGTGTCTTGAGGAAGAGCTATGAATGCATGTAGAATGACTAAACAAATGTATAAGGCTAGTGTGAATGGGAGCGTTGAAAGAGGAAGACCTAGACGAACGTTCCTCGATCAAATCTGGGACGCTCTGAAATATTGTCCGATCAAGAGAACTCTAAGCCGACAAGCGTGCGTGAAAGATGTATGCCAAGAACGTAACAAGTGGCAAGACGTCGCCTCTGCCTACCCCGTTAGAAGGGAGGCGTGATGTATGTATGTATGTATGCATGAAAAATTTATTTATTTACTAGCTGTGCGGGCGCATTCGTGGACTACAGAATGTCGTTGATCGGGCACACGTGCGAATCGTGCTACGCCCTCTACCGGTTATTTTAAAGACAAAAATGCTTATTGTGTGTAATTCTTAGAGACATATATCTATGCATATGCACACGGTCTCGCTGACTTTTTAAACGACTTCAAAAAAAGACGGAGGATGTTACATACTCAATTCAAATGTATATTTTATTATGGATGTTCAGCCATAACTTCTTTGTATATGAACTAATTAGGATAATTCTTTTATATAGGATAGGGGATACCTCAAGGGTGGTCCTATTTTAATGAAAGATATACCAGGGAACTCTTCAATATCATTGCAGTCGGTTTACTTTATTGTCAAAAATTGTCTTGTTGAAGATCAGATTAATAATAAACTAATTATTATTTAAAAAATGCATACTAACTCACCTCTAATAAAGGATCTGCGTATGTGACTGTCCCACCTATATGTACGAATAAATGTTGCGCCGGCGCTGTACTAGGAGGATACTGAAACAAACAAATAAATAAACATTATAAAAACTAATATTATAATAAGAGACCCCAAACTCTTAGCAAAAACAAAAAATTTATACCAAAAGTGTTCGATAGATTTATAGTTCATCGTTTTGGTTTTTTTTTCTGACTGACTATATACTGTTAGCCTGATCACAAGTGACGCCATATCGTCAAGATGACAGCACACTAAGCCTAGTGGAAGGCTGGCTTTCAAGTGCAGTTATTGGTGTTTGGCGATAGATTTTCAACTTGAGGGTGGTAGCTAGCCAGGCGGCCAGTGGAAAAAGCCCTACCACCATGCTATGGTTTCATCACGATGTTTTGCTTCACCGAAAGCTCAGGCTCATTGCAGGGATTTGAACTCACGTCAAACGACGCAGAGTCCGAATAAGCTTTCAACTAAGCCATCATTGCTTCAAACACATCTTTATGAAAAGTGCGCTTAGCTCAGTCGCGACTTGCTATAGTTAGATATATTGCAGCGTTGGTGGAAATAGCGTGCGCAGACCAACCGTTTCGCTGCGAGTGATTTTATGGTTGCGCATAATTTTGAATCGGCGATATCTTCTACGGTATATATTTAAATAATATTGTGTACAGGGCATTTTTAATGTACATTAAATGTCCAAGGTAACTAACCAATATATACATGTGGATAAGGATTAATATTGAAATGGAGACAATAGCTTCGACAATAACCTAATATTAATAATCAATACTTAAAAACTATCCTTAGGATCCTATCTACCTATCCTTATCAACCTTAAACCTTATGAGATAGGCATAAATAACATGCCATCGGGGATTTTTCTTTGGGTTTTTTGACGAACTACAATTCTTTAAAACATTATTTTGATGTACCTCATAAGGTTTAGACAGTGTAAGCCATGTAAGCGCCCGAAAATCATTTTTTGACGACTTGATTACTAAACATTGAATTTTATCTACTACAGAAAAAACTTAATTATATGAAGCAGTTGTCGATGAAACTACTATGAATTAAAAATATGTACTAGTATAAGTTTCACTAATAAAAGGCTATTATTATTATTATATAGTAGTATATAGAAACAAATTGGTCCTTCGTACCTTGAAACGTATCGGTGTTACGAACTAAATATAATTCGTGGTATTAAAAGTTCAAGGTGTGTTACTTTCAATTTACTCATTGTTGCCGTTGTAATATTATGCTTTTGAAATTATTTCGACTGTTAATGGGTAGAATTGCGTACATTACATATTTATTATAATTATTTTATCGTTTAATACAGTATACGCAGAAACCAATAAGGCGATAACGTTTAAAAAATTGTTAATAATCGCTTACTTTATCGAGTTTAAATTTGGTTTTTATTTTTATTATTTCATTGTTTTTTTTCGTTTTATGATGTATATTTTGATTTTATGATCCATGATATAGTATTTAGAACTTAATGGAATTTGTTATAATGGTCAATTTACAAAGCCCCAGTTGGTAACAATATGGTTTTTGGTGACTTTATAATGAAAGGATTTAAATACGCGAAAAGAATAAGTATTGCCCAACAAGCATCAGTGCATTCGCACGCCCCAAGTCCGATGAAGCTGTAAAAGCCGCAGCGGCTTCAGCGCCCCTAAGGATAACAGTGTAGTCAGATCTAAAAAAAAGCTGCATTCGGAGAAAAACAAGCAAATCCGTAAACGTAATGGGGTGTAAGGGGTGTCGATTTAGACCTTCTAAGTTGAGACGCCCAAGTTAACCTCATCTCACCTGCACGATTCGCTTCGATTCGGCTGTAGTCAACGCAAGCCTTTATACGTAATTATTTTTTAATAAATAATGAGAATTATAAAAAAAAAAATGAATTTTCATTTTTACATTAATTTTGCAGCGGGCCCATACTTTATCTATACAAATAAATAAAATTGAAGTTTCTGTTTATAATGTCAAAATAACAGTTTTTTACTTAATGCATATGAAAGTATTATTTATACGGCACTTGTAACAAGAAACGACTTTTAAATTTTTTGTCTGTCTTTTTGTTCCGGGTAATCTCGGAAACGGTTGGACCGATTTTGACGGGACTTTCTCTGGCAGATAGCTAATGTTTTAAGGAGTAACGTAGACTAATTGTATTTTAGAAGAAGAATGAGTGTTTTCAATAAAATGTATTCGGCGCCGAACTTGCAAAACTTTAAAAGCGATTTCCGAAAAATCTTCGAGTTAATTCAGGTTTTATGGATTTTTGCTAATATTTTAGAAACTGTTCTTTCTTAAGTGCAGTTATTCCGTGGCTACATATATATGATTAGATCCATACCGTGTCTGGATCTCGCGGATGTTCCACAAAGGCGGAGAACTCGACGAGCCTGAGCTTGTGGGTGGCGATGGCGCGTCCTTCCCAAGGTGGTGGAGGGGCCACGTCCGTACCGGTCGCTACTCCAACGCCGCCGACACCGGGCACACCCTTGTACGGAGCACCAGGGAAAGGTTTCACACTGCAAATTCACATATTACTTATATCATACGGGTCTTTAAGATTTCTCGATTCGGGACGCTATAAACGCCGAATGAAGCAGCCGTGCAAAACTAAGCGGCAAAACATTATATAAATGGTAAAAACGCACACATAGGGATTATCTAGTTGTATTATAAAATTTATAATCTGTGGTAGCGATATGGACACCTCGTCGATCGACGTGAGTTCGAATCCCTACAAATAAAAAAAAAAATAATAATCAAAAAAATCATATTATCGTGTTTAGCTTTAGTTAAGGTCCCACAGTAGGCAACGCCTGTATTATAGAAGTCTAAGATACAATTTGAATTAAACCTAAAGTAGTTGGTCGGGTAATAAACGAGTCCTTTCGGTGAAGGAAAATATCGTGATAAACCGTAGCATAGTGGTAAGGAATTTTCCAATGCTCGCCTGGCTAGCTAACACCCTCAAGATGAAAATCTGTCGCCAAGCATTTGTAAGTGTTTTTGGCAGTTGCACTTGAGAGACAGTTCTCCCTCTAGGCTTAGCGTGTCACCATCTTGGGCAACATTGTCATTTAACATCAGGAGAAATTATGCCCATAGCGCTAAAACTTACAAAGGATATTAAGAAAACAGATTTCAAATACATGCTTATTTACACGAATTTTTGAACGACACGACTTATCAATATGTTCTATGCAGTTATATTCTGTTGAACCATGTGTAAACTGTTAACGAACTATGTATTGTACACGGTCGCGTGATAGAACGATAAGAATCAGTAACGCCGATATTGTAAAATAAACACACTCACTATAAAGTATTATTAGCACATCCCCGTTTGAAATTCAAAAATAGCGAATATAACAAGGACTAAATTAATTTAACAGTAGCCAAAATGTGATTCATTCATCCCAATTGAATTGTTACTGGGTTATTTTTATGTTAAAAATATGGCTTTCGATATAAATACAGGTTGGATTTTTGAGATGGAGCATTGGAGTCCGTTTTCTTGCAAAAGGTAATCGACGCAACGATGTTTTTCTAAATGCACGCGAAATTTTTTTTTTTTTGCTATTTCTGACATTTTTAGTACCTACTCTAACCTCTGTTGGTACCATATGAGTTTATTGAACCTTATAAAATACAAGATTGATTGGCATGAAAAAAGGTTGCGTAAATTGCACATTTTTTGATAGACTGTACTAAAAAGAACTGTAAATGCAGGTCAAAACGTCTCAAAAAGATAAGGACAGTCGCCTTTAGAAAGTTTTCCTGTAGCTACAACGGTTAAGGTACCCTACCCTAACTGTCTCATCTCAAATATGTACCCTGTATAGCTAAATACCAAATTTTACAATTTAGGTGACAAATTCAATTTTAGAAAAACATTTCATCTATGAGACGTTATCTGTTTGTAGTTAAAATAGATCTAGTTGAAAATAATTAGAGTGTCAGAACTTTAGTGGTAGTAAAATACATAAACAGAACAATCGCTTGAACAAAGCTGTTAATTATAATTAATTTTATTGTAGTTTATTATCAAAGACGATTAAAATTAACACAAGCATTACAAAGAATTAATCACTTAACCGTTAAACCATATGACGTCAGGGCCGCTAGAATCAGCCACATCTAAATGCTTTTTTTTTTCGTTTATAAGCTTAGCGTTATGGAGAGTTGATATGGCCCAAGATGGTTGACATATCAAGCCTCGTGAGGAAACCGTCTCTCAAGTACAACTGTCAGAACATACCTACAGATGCTTAGCGACAGAATTTCAACTTGAGGGTGGTAGCTAATTAGAAAATATCCTACCACTATGCCATGCTATGGTTTCATCACGATGTTTTCCTTCACCGAAAGCTCCGTCTTATTTTAGGGATTCGAACTCACGTTGATCGACGTTGTGTCCGTAAACGCTACCACTGAGATAGACCAACGATAGATGAGAACCAGTTTACTTGATTTATTGAAGATGATGTTACTATGTGTGAATATGTAAAGCGTGAAATTTTTAATAAATTAACATAACAACTCACTCTTGCGACGTGCCCGCTTGTAGGCCGGGTTGCCAAAATTGCTGAAAAAATAAATTATACAATTGTTTTAAACAAACACAAAACGTTGAGCGAATATGTTAAGCGTTAATGTTATTAATACGCTCAACCTGTTAAATAATCTACACACTTAAGCAGTTTCAATTTTAGACCAAAAACGTGAATGATTTCTATTTTTACTCGAGTTCGAGTAAACTTTGCAACTAATATGAGATGACTCATACTACTAATTCTTGCCTTCTCAGTGTTTACAATATACTTATAGCATTACGTATAATATTATCACTGTGGTTTTAATGTAAAACTGCCAGACGTTTAAATTATGGAAAATTGTGAGTGAAGCAAACTCAGTTATCGATTGTTGTTATTGTAGTATATAGTTCTTTTCAATGCGTGCATTTGGCAACATGCCTAGAATAGTAGAAGCAACACGATTTAGTTTTTTTTTGACATATAACACTAAGGCATGCCTTTTTGAAGCTGAGTACCGTATGGTGGTACGCTGGATGAGGTAAGCCAGCTACTATCTGAGCGCTAGATAGCGTACTCATCGACTGCATGGCCTTTTCTTTCATCACCCCTCCGTCCTGAACGTTATTCATATTTTATTATGAATACATCGAAATAATATTCAATGTTTGTTTTTTGTTCACTTATTAGGGTCAGTCAACTATTTTATCCACAATTTATTATACCAGATATATTATTCTAAATATTTACTAATTGACAATAGTGATACACAAAAGTAATATCACAATTGTATACAAGATTATTAGGTACAATAGGAAACTTGTCGAAAGAAAAACTTGATTAGATTCTCAAAAATATTTCTTTCTATGAAATTTCACGGTAACTCAGGATACGAAATATCTGTTCTGTATAATATATTCCTGTCTGAAGACCACATTAACTTTTAAACTTTCATTATAAATGACCTTTTACTTGTCACTTGCGGATAATCTTTATTATAGAACAAAACGACAAAATATAGTTTATCGCGTGAAATACAAAATACCAATAAGCCAAAACACTTTTATAAAAAAAAAACTTATTCCTATCCCTTACTAAATACGTATGAGTTAGTTATCTTCAGGATATTTGTCAGAAAACACATAGAAGGGGGTTTTCACCGTAAGTAGCTTCTGTTTTCCTTCACTCGCACGGGCTCGACAGTGCCCTTTGATCGGCATAAACGAAAAGTAAAAATTAAAAAATAAAGTTGTCTAACCTATCCAAAGTGTGGGTATATTAGTTGATTGACCCATTATTGTCAATATTTACTTACCACTTTAAGTTTGGCCTGAATTTCACGTAGTTTTCGCCTAGCTAGCACCTGTATATGGGACGACACTTGTTTTCTCGTACGCGTTTTTCCTGTCCTTAGTTTAATATACCTCGCTATTAACTCGTTCCTTCCTGGAAATATGTTTTAATATATCAATTGGCTTTTAAAACACAAAAGTGGGAGCTGAAAAACATGTGTCAATTGGCATTGTCCGCGAAATGTTTCGCATAGTTGATTCAGATAAACGCGCGGCGTACAATGTAATCCCGGCGCAGCTCGCTACCGATCCTGTTATGAAACAATTTTCAAAATATTTTGAATAGCTATTTTCAATCATTGAAACTGCAGCCGGCCGGGAATGCGGGGTGGATCGGTCCGAGTCAATGCAACTCGCTAAAGGGAAATAATTTTCAACTAACAATTTATTTAGATAAAAAACAAGAAATAGCGATTGGATTTTTACGTGATATTAAATTTATGCGTTTAAATATACTACAAAATAATAACATTTTAGTAACATTTCACAATGCAATGTAATTCGTTCTGTAACAGGTTTATTTAAAACAATGTCTAATGAGTAATGATTAAAAGAGATATACATTTTTTAAACTAAATTGTTCATTGAAATATTATCTAAATTAATTTCTACTCTTTCGTTCTATTGTTCGGTTTTTCAATTGGCACCCGTTAACAAAAACCGCAAAATTTAGGCAACTAATAGGGTTTTAATTGGCGAACAACAGAGGAAGAGTCGACGAGAGTAAAGTAAATTGAAATCTCATTGAATTCGGGGAATGCGACGGCGAGGACTAGGAGAGCGGCTGGTGCGAATTTAATTAACCCCTTGCTTGCTCGTTGAGCCGAATATGTATGAACGTGTATCGAATTATCTGTACGTAGTAGGTGCAATACACTTTCTTATTGCCCATCATATTATTGGCGAGTGCTTTTGAGCAAATAAAACAATAGTTATTCTATAGTGTTGTATTATTTAGTTTTATATAAATATTTAGTTACTGAAGTTTAAAGGTGGACATTGGTTAGTAGCACTATTTTTCAAGTTTTACAATAAATTATTCATTCATCTTTTTATCATCTGATCATGATCATATTGGTATACAGATAAAAATAATAAGTGCCGTTTTTGCGTGTTTTCTGCACAATTCTATCGATTATTTGAAATTTATTAATCAACTCCGGCATTTCAAGACTTTAATTAATCGAAAGATATGTATAAAACTGTCATGTACCCAATCTGAACATCGGACAATATTAAAGGTTAAAATTTTCCCTTTTAATATCACTACGATTATTTATTAATAATCGTAGTGATATTCTCTTTACTGTTAAATTAAATTAAAGGCGAGAATTTGAGAAACAAACCCGATCTTTTCTCAAACATTCTCGAAGTTACATCGAAATTATGGCAGTGTCGTAAACTTTTCACGTCGGCTGTTAAGTTAAAATTAGTAAGTGCGACTATACTCCACAAATTGCTGTTATTGCGTATTACTTACTATAGAGAACGTTGTAGTGCATGAGCTTGCTTCAGCACGGCTATTGTGACATCGGTGCCCGCGAATTGAGCATTAAGAGTGCTTTCACCCGAATCGTCGTGTGCATCCTTCTATTAATAGTTTGGTGCAGAGAAGGATGAACTCGAAACGTTTCTATTCCAAGTTGAATAGAAAAACAAGTGATCATTATTTATTAGTTCGTTAGTTGGCTAATTTGGTCCATCGCCAGCACGACGACGCGACGCTGCCACGCTCTCGCGAGCTCTCAGATGAAATTGTGCGTGCACGCTACCGTAATATGAATATTGAATAGTATTAGAAAATAGGGTAATTATTATCATTACTGGCACTCAGTATGACTCGTGTAATTAATATCGGAATATAAAGTTCCGGGTGACTATTTTTGTTGGTAAAATTCAGTGCTTCTCAAAACGTAATTTATTCGATAAACGGGGAGATATTGAAGATCCATCAGAAATACATTAACGACGTAGGTACCTATGTAACGACGCGGTCGCGGTTCTTTAGGGAAAAGCTCTTTTTAAAGTATTTAATAATAAAGCAATACATTTAGACTATTATATACTTAAATATATCGATCAAATACTTATATTTAAGCTTAAAAAAATTATTTATGATTATGAATGGTATAGAAGCGGAAAATTATCAATTTTAATAAAATAATATAAAAATTCTCAATAAAGATAATAATACGTTTAAGATTTCATACGTTGTAATAACTTACTTGATTTTATTTTTTTAATTACATTTGCGTTATTTTATTTTATCAATGTTGTGGGCGCCTATAATAGGTTCGCATATCTGTATTAGACTTTTTTTTTCTTTTTTTTTTTAATTTGTTACGTTTTTCTCCTGTTTATTTGTTGTTCAAGATGTTATGTTTAGAATAATACGAAGCAATGGCAAGTAGTAAATGGTGTGGCACAGTCGGGAAGATTATTGCAATTTCATACAATTATCATCTGCAACTGTGGCCCGTGGAATGATTGATGATGTTTTGATGAATGATAATTAATATGTAGCTGTTAATTGGTTGATGTTGCCACCGAACCGGAAATAAAATGTTATAATAAGATATAATAATAAACTTAAATCTATGGTAAATATATAAACATGGTCAGAAAAGTAGTAGCGTTATCACAGGGACATGTGTCGTTATCGATTATTTTGCACTTATGCAAGTATTGTTTTGTGTATGCGTGTCCTGTGAGTGCCTGTGTGAGTGTGAAAGTTAGTGTGTTTGTATTATTAGACTTAGAATAAATTGTAAAAATGGCTTAAGTATAATATGCGCGCTGTTGGCGCTTTATTAATAAATAAATATAATATTAATGATTACGATCAAAATAAACACTTAAAGGTCTATCTGTGTTGTAAAAAGGTAAATTTTGAGAATGTTTGTATCTAACACGCAATTTCCAGAAGTACTAATACGATTCTAAAAATTATTTTGAATTGAAAAAAAAAATTGTCTCTGTGTGCTATATGCGTAGAATTGTATTTCATTGTTATTAAGTTTTTGTATTATTTATAACATGTATGAAGTTCCGGGCGGGCAATAGGTTAACTATATATTTGTATATTTACTCTTTTAAGTACCTTAATCTATTAATGAATTAATTTTATTCAAATTATATTATAAATGCATACATAATTTTTTCTTCAATTGATGCTGCAAAAGAATGTTTATCCTATATATATCCATACATAATATTTGATTGTTTCAATTTAACGTTCGGTCCGTCTTAACCGAATTTCACGCTGACCCAGACAGAAGCTATGCGAGGCAAATCCTCGCGGAAAGGGTTGAGTCGCGACAGGTCTAAGGAGGATTTCTCGAGAGACAATCGGGAGTTATGCCCGAAGGCGGGCGGGGCGCTAAACAACGGGCGCGGGCGGCCCGCCCCTTCTTTATATTTTCTTACTGCGTTCACCGGCTGGCGGCACGGCCGGGCCCCTTACACGCTCGCTCGCTCACTAATTGCGCATTCTTCGCATAGTTTAGCCCTCCCGGCGTACCCCTCGCCCGTCGCACCCCTCCCACCCGGACCACGTGAAGCCGTGTGCCGACGAAACTTTCATACTGCCAGGATATTGAGCGGTTTTGAATGTCTTAACTCACGAACGTGCCGGTAGCGGTGTTACGAAGACCGGCTTTGTTGGTAAACTGTTGCCAACTACACACCGCAGCGTGTGAGCTTCACTTAGATAACTTACCGCCGTCGACCAACTAAAGTGAAGCGGGAGCTACTGTACTCAATAATGACATAACATGAACCCACACTCGAGGTCAATATGTTCTAAATTAGAAAACTCAGGCAACTGCACTGCTTTGTACGGCTTTATATACTTTACGATTTATGTACGATACAAACTACGAGACTTGCTGAAACTAGTTTGAAAATTATTTTATGTTTCAAATGGACTCTAAGAACTTTCGTAGTAGGAAATCAGAATAATCGTGGTAGAGGCTTTCTATTAATGTGCTTACATAGATTTGTTTGGGATCATTATACATTTTTTTAATTAATTGCATTTCATTATTGTAAAAAAATTCTATAACAATTTATCATTATCCTAGCACTTCCAATACATTTGTCACTTTTATGAATCCTTCATGTCTCCGCTATCGATCATTAGATTATAATTAATCATCATCTCCTTATCCTACTTCTTTATTTTGACAACTAATCTTATTGAAGATAATTCCTGTCATTAAGTGGAGTTTCATTAAGATAATCGCTATCTTTTTCGTTTTTATCCGGAAAGCAATATTAGAACCATTTCGTTTTTTACTTCACTATACTTTATTATGTACAATAAACCTCCACTATAATATTATATACAATTAACTCGACATAAGTTCGCTAAAATAAAAGAAAATCAGAACATTACTTTGCAAATTCGCGGGAACGGAATCTTCTTTATGAGCGATGTTTTACGTAACGTTTGTCATGATAAGCACTGGTGGATATATTATGTTAACCCACATGTTATACTATTTCCATTTCTTTATTTTCCCGATGACAGTTCTAATTTGATAGTTGTAGTGTTGTGACCAAATAAGTAATGATATCGATCGCATATATTTATTATATTATATTTTGATTAAAATAAATAAATAAAGATTACCTGTCGTTATAATTATTTCGTTTCATTGTCGAGTACCTATCTATACCTACTTATTTTACAACAGCTTCGAAAATTTTGAAGAAGCTGGCATTATCAATCAAGAATTAATACGTGTAAGATCTTGTATTAAAATATAATATTAGTTAACAAATTTGTACAAAAGTATCTGGCAGTAGTTTAGTTTCTTACATTTTGTAAAAATATATCGGGTCTGTTATCGTGTTACTTTTATCGATATAGCTCCATCCCTATCAGTTTCTCCGACTCTGGTATAAGTTTGTACGTGTGTAAACGTCATATTTTTATAAAATAATGCATACATAATGTAAAAAAGACGCTCATTCAAGTTTTCACAGGAGCTGTCATCGAGAAAATAAAAAAATGGAAATGGTATAAATAATAGGTCCTTACATATGAAATAATCGAAGTTTGTTTGATTGATTCCATTGCACAAAAAATTGTGGGAGCGAGAATCAATAGAATGTTTGAAGGTGGTTTCGACAGCCTCATCGAAATTGAATTTGCAAGGCAAGAAATTGTCCTAATTCCGAAGAAAGTGGTAATCTGTTGGAGCAAGGTCCGGGGAGTATGGTGGGTGTCGGAGACGTTCAAATCGCAGGTTCTCTAATTTAGCGACCGTCTGTCCTGAAGTATTGGGTCTAGCGTTGTCCTGAAGCAGCAGTGGGCTAGAGAGATTGACCAGTCTCGGTTGTTTAACGGCTAGCTTTTCCATCATAATTTGCAATTGTTGACAATAAGGGTCTGTCGTTATCGTCTGGCCAGATCTCAGGAAGCTGTAGTATATGACACCAGGACTTGTCCACCAAACACTCACCACTACCTTTTTCTGAGTCAACTTTCGCTTGGGACAGGATTTGGGCGGTTCTTATTGTTCCAACCACTGTGAATAGCGTTTCCAATTGTCGTAAAGGATCCATTTTTCGTCACAAGTAATAATACGATTCAAAATTCCCTCGTTATTATGACGGTTGAGTAATCTAAAGCAGCACTTAATGCGTGCTTGTTGGTGTACTTCAGACAATTCATACGGTATCCATTTCTCAAAACTATGTAATCAAAACGTACCGTGCTTTCTTTTACAGTAGCTTCCCCATACACATCATTAATCCTTCGAGCTGTTTCTGCAGCGCTGATGCCACGGTGGAACTTATATTTGTAAACATAGAGTAAATAACGCGATATTTTAAGATTTCCATTTTGTGAAAATGTCGATGTCATGTCATAAACCAAATGAATCACTAAATCGAAACACAAATACACATGCCTAAATTTGAATTTAGAATTCCCAACCAACCGCCAGATATTTGAGACCAAAGTGGCCATTTTACCAAAGCGCTAATTTCATATGTAAGAACCTAATATGTAGATATAAAAACACTATATAAGTGTTATGAAAATATGATTTACAGCTCAAGTTGTAAAGAAAGCTTATGCTCAAAAGCAAAACCTATCCAGTAAAGAGACAAACTATGTTACGCATACTAATTTCCAAGCCAAATTTATGTTTTAAATCAAATTTTTGACAATAGGTCGCTGTATTAATATTAAATGTACTGAAGCACAATCGGTCTAGTTATGGAATGTTGTAACTAATGTGATAGATTATTCATTCAAAATTATTAGCATTAATATTTGTAATGAGAAACGCATAAATAATATTATTCGTAGATACTTGTTGATTAGGTCACCTAGTGGTAGTCGATTGCCACCGAGTTTCGAGGGTGACGGGGCGCGTACATTAGTCGATGGACGAGGGTGACGTACTTCCAGGCCGCTAGATTAAGCTCGGAGAACACGTCCCCAAGTAATGTGATCATATATTGTCCGGACGACGCCGCGCGTGTCCGCAATTATTATAAGGAGACACGCTCTTTCACAGTCTTAATAAAGGTTTTTCGTCGATGCATGCGTGTTGGTTGTTGTTTGAAATTAAGGAATTTTTCATATTGCAAACGGTATAGCGAATAACTTTTGAAGCACCTAAAAATATGCCGCAGTCAAAAGTAAACAATATGAGCAAGTAGTCTGCAAAATTTTGAGTAATTGCAAAATTACTATATTAAGATCCATTGTTTTAAAATGTTCACCGCTAGAAACTTCAAATCCTTGTGATAATATTAATAAGCATCACTAAGTCTTCAAAGACGGCCATTTTGATTTATTAAGCTTTCAGTGAGGAACACAAATACATTGTTTAAAACCTTATTATTTATATCGGGAAAGGGAATGCTTCTGTAACTTTCCTTGGTGCTACTTATTTATTACATTATTACGACTATAAAGGATTGTTCGTTATTAGTTAATGACAAGCTACGTTCGGATATAAGTAAACGTAAAATATTTAATCTATTAGTGTACATAGTAAACATTGTTGTTAGTGTTATATTATTATGCATTAATCATCATTATATTAATACGTGAAGCAAAAACTATATGCCCCTTTTTAAGCGTATTGTGTGGACGGAAGACTGTGAGATTTGGCATGGTTAATATTTATATGGAGCATCCTTCTCCTTGCCAAAGCTAAAATTTATCTATAATATCTGTTACCAATATATGAAATAAAATAAATGAATACTGCGAATCCTAAATCGTCCAGTGTCATTGAACTTAGACCCCCTAAAAATATTAAAATTGTCACTCAATGAAAATTGACAGCACGTGATATAATATTCATTGTTTAGGTTCATACTGCAAATGTCAAACAGAAAATAGTCTATGATTAAAAAGTCGCTGGTCGAATTTCAATCATTAGTCGACCGCTAGTTATATATTAATACGAGAAGAGAAAACTTCGGGATTCCCTTTTAAACATATTGAGCGCACGGAGGAGCGTGAGATTTGGCGTGGTTAAAGTTTATATGGAGGAGTGGAGAAAGCTAATATATATATATATATGTGTCACACTTTTACTCTAAATTAAATAATACTGCGAATACTACCCCGACCAGTTCACATGAACTTAGACCCCCCCCCCCATACATCGACAATGACACTCGGTGAAAAGTAACAGCAAGTAATATATATATATTCATAATTTTTACGTTCATACAGTAAATGTAAAGCAGATAATAGTCTATAATCAAAAAGTCGTTCGTCGAATTTCGACCATTGGGCGATCGCTAGTTATTATTATTGAATGAATATATCAGATGAAGAACCAGTGATAGAGCAGTTGAGGAGTAATAAGTTAGCGTGGTATGAGCATGCCATGAGGAGGAATGAAAGTCATATAACATAGAATAGTGTTAACTATGAAGGTGGACGTATACAGGAGCAGAGGAAGACCGAAGAAGGTATGAAAGGATTGTGTGAAGAATGATATGTGTATAAAAAGTGTGAATACTGAAATGACCGACGGGTTTGGAAGAAGAAATCACGTGCAGAGGTAAGAAGACTATGATTTATCGTTTTGAACTGAATAACAATATCTTCGATTGACGTATTATAATTACAAACATTATCCATATACCCCGTGGTGTAAAAATACTTATAATATAAAGGTTTCCAAATGTTTTAATTCAATTTGGCAATAAAAACGATATAATATTCATATGAATTACTTTTCCCCTTGCTCACGGTATTACAAAAGAATATAATGCCCATTCGACCATGCTGCTTCTATCTGAATTAATTTAAACATCGCATTTCTTTACGCCTATTAAATCACTTAAGGTGGACACATCGCCTTTGTGGTGAATTTGTTTAGCAATTCCATTTGGCACTACGACGCCCGTGAACGGGCAGTCCTTTAATTAAAACCGGGACGTATAATGTCGACGCTTGACGTAAACTTAATGTGGTCCGGCACAGTAATGGCGGTGGCTCCCTTTAATAATTGTTCCACGTCAATTCTACACAATAACCTTTTTGACGACACGTTTTCAAAAATGCCTTTTAAGATTGTCGTGTTAATGTGAGTTGAATTTGTTACTATTAGAATAGTAATTATACGGGTTTGAGTAATATCTGTTTTCAGCGTCATTACTCATTACACAGCCCAGTCAGCGTATTCATAATTATTATATCACTTTGAAAATTATACCTCATTATAATTATTTGACATTAGAAATAATATACAACATAGACTCTTTTATTTTTACCGTCACAAAGTTTTAGGGTTGGTTAGTTTTGCAATAATTAATGTTTGTATAAGATAAACATCTTAGCATTCCATGCATTCGCCGTGCGAGTGCCGAGCCCATCATGTTGCAGACAGAGGGAACACGAGCAGCCCCCGGGACTTGCGACCCAGGTGTAGGTTTAAAGGGCCCCTTTATGATGCACATCAGCGATCACCTTGACTGCCCGCGATACCCTCCCTGCCAAGCCAGATTTTGTAACACCCTGTTAATGCTGCTTTAGATACCCGTAAAATAGAACTTACTGCAGTTCTCAACAGGCCGAGGTCTTTTAGCAAGTTATAGAGAGATTTCGCTGGAATACCTCTCGCTCCCACTTACACCGCATACAAGTTAACCGCATAGCCGTTTTTGGTTAGCTCATTACGTAGATCGTAATATTTATTCATTTTTATTGCGTGGTCTTTAGGTATATTAGGTTCCCACGGTACAGTAAGCTCTACAAGTACTATACGCTAGATTTCTCGAGAATAAAGAAATATGTCCGGTCTGGATGAGGAAACACCCACATCCTCTGGGATTTTATAATGTTTTCATGTGTCCACTAAAATAGTCCAATCAGGTGCAGAACCTAGGATCGAGAAGAGCTTACTTTAAGCATTTACTATTGAGCCTTCTTTTATAAAGTTCATTTGTCTCCTGTTAGTGTTCAATCCTTTTTGAGCTCTAGCTACTGAAAGACTTACTGCTTCACGTATGAATTGAAGTATTCTATTATGGCGACGTGTTAAGTGACCCCTATCAAGAAGCATCTTGCATCCTACCAATAAGTGCCTGGCTGTACCTATTTCCTCACCACAAGTATAGCAAAATTTTTTAGAGGCTTTCCCCCATCTTACTAAGTTACTCTGGTCTGGGAGGGTCATTTGAAAGGCATTAAGACAAAAATTTAGTAGGGCAGGAGACCAGTCATATAACAAGGCGCGCCACTTTAGTGCTACTGCGATGCAGAACTCACCTATGGCTAACCACTCATTTTGAGTTTCTAAATTCATTGCGTGCACTCTACAGTTATCATTTTCATCTTGTTGTAGAAAGGATTTTATTGTGTCTCGGCCATCCTTTTTCTTTCTCAAACCCAGCCCGAGTCTATCAACCTACCATAAATTGTTTATGGAATTGAAGCCTTGACTCTAATTCTGTGGTTCATTTGCCTTTTGGGAGAGATGCAATTATTTCATCATGGGATTTCCCCAAGTCAAACATTTTGGTGACTGTAAGGTGTTTTTATAGAGTTCGGATAGCCTCTTTAATTTCATCTCAAAACTATTATGATCTCTAAATAAAGTCATCTACAAGTCATCAAATAAATAAAGTCAAGTATATCTGATAAAGTAAACATAAACATTAAGGGACGATTAAAAATTTAAGACGAATTAATAGCATTGTAAATATAATACATTTTAATAAAAATAATCCATGAAAGGTACGAAAGCACCATTTACATCAATTTTTAAATGATTTAAAAAAATACAGAAGTTACTCAATTCAAATGTTTTTTTTAATGGATTTTCAGCTATAACTTCTTTGTTTATGAACCGATTTCGATGATTCTTTTTTGTTGGATAGGGGATACCTCAAGCCAACTGGGCAATTGGACATTGGCATTGGACCTTCAACTTCGAAGATACACCGAAGAACTCTTCAAATATACATAAATTAGTTGTACTGTGTTTTAGACTTAGTAAGGAAAATGAAGCAAAGATGGCTCAGTTGATAGCGTGTTCGAACTCCCCGTCGGGCGACGTAAGTTCGAATCCCTGCAATGAGCCTGGGCTTTCAGTGAAAAATAACATCGTGATAAAACCATAGCAGGTAGGGCTTTTTCTAATGATCACCTGGCTAGCTACCACCCTAAAGGTGAAAATTTGTCGCCAAGCACCAATAGGTGTGTTCCGGTAGCTGCATTTGAGAGCCTGTCCTCCACTAGACTTAGCGTGCTACCTACCACCTTGGGCCACATCGTCACTTACGATCAGGTGAGATTGTGGCAACAACGCTAAACCTATAACGATAAAATAAAAAATAAGGTTTTTTTTAGATAATAGTGTTAGGTTAGTTAAAATATGATCCCAAAGCACATTACTGATTTGCCGGATCATAAGTTCAAGGACCATGACAAGCAGGTTTTACTGTCAAAAGATTATTATAGAGTAGATCATTATGTGAATGCTAGTGATATCTGCAAAGTTTTCCGAACCGGTAACAGTGTTTTGATTTTCATAAGTGCCTTCTTAGAGCTTAAATTGAAAAAGGCATTTTTTGATTTGATTTGAATAGTTATCCTTAAGACTGTGGCACTTTTGAGGTTGCTTGTACATAGCTATAGAATGCAGCGACCATTTAACATCAAGTAGCAACAGCATGCCCGATGGCTTCTTCATACCAAAAAAAATTATAAATAATACAAGGTTATCTTATTTTGTGTAAATCTAAATCCTAGGATTACAAACAAATGATATATTTTATTTAAGCGTAAATTAAAACCATCAGCTTTATAAAACATACAACAACAAAAAACACTATAAGTTAATATTATAACGAGGACTCATTATCCTACAAATTACAAAGTTTAGCTAAACTTAATCATTAATTCATATAGCAGTAAAAAATATTTATGTAAATATTAAAGCATGTAACAAATAAAACAACGCAAGTGACGTTTACCATCGTTTAACCGCATTAGAAGTGTTAAACAAGGATTTACTTCTGTAGTTAATTTATTAAAGCAAAACGTTTTAAGTAACAACCGTCACGTTCCCGCTAACGAGCTTCCCGAGTTAACAATGTAACGTGAAAAAATTTCGCCTCGGCAACCCTAATGTTAAAATACGAGTTATTTTTATTATAATCGAGAATTATTACTAATTAATATCATAAGGCATTAATTAAGTTGTTCAAACAACAACATAAGGACAAATAATTTTATTTTCCTTTGGATTTTTCCAGTTAATTTATTATAAAAAGAAAAATACAACTTGGAAGTTTCGTTAAGCATACCTACTTATTTACTACGCCAGTTATTTTATGTGTTACAGTTTTATGTTTAATCACAATCAAACCTGGTATTTAGTGATTATGTATTCAAAAAATGTTAATGCTCTCAGGCCTAGAACAGAACTAACACACAATATAACTTCCGTCCGATCCTAACTTATCCACTTCGACGATCAAACTTTAGTCACTTACAAACACTGCAAAATCGGTTATTACGCAAAATAGTCAATTCCGAAGACGTCACGGATGTTCGAAAGACGGATATAAAGAATCCCGTAATCTTTTATGGCGAATCAGTCTACCTAATTATAACGTCAGATGACATGCCGATTTGTACTAACATAATAATTCGAATGAAAAATCTGTTATACTATCAACGTTCTAAAAAGACATTGAAACGAAAAGTAAGTTCACTAACAATGCGGACAGCGAAAGTCAAGTTCATCGATCAGTTTTTCTCAACACGCGAAATTACGTGATGAAGCCCGGGATCGTACAAAAGCAACTCGATACCACGCGGTCACTTCTCCGAATCGCAGACATGTTCCTCCGATCATCTGAGATAATTATTGTCGGTACACGTTTTTCCGCGGAATCCTATTGCGCAAACCGCTTTGTCGGCGGACATCAATACCTACGTGGGCTTTTGTCTCGTGCCACACATCCATTGTTCATTTTAGGTGGCGAAGTCTCGATAACGCTCCATTATTCAACAAAATTGACGTATGGGTAAATCGATTGCTGACGCTAACGTTTTGATAAATGCCCACTAGCAAGTACCCTACACAAACTAAGTACAGTTATGTTCACGTAATAATTTTATTAAAAAACTAGAAATTCCCATCGAGAACAATAAAAAGTTAAATATTTTTCAAAAATTTATTCTCTCTGCTAACCTTCGTTACTTAAGGAACTCTTCTTGTACAAAGTTTATGCTTGTACCCTCTAGACACAGAGTGTAAGCTGTGCGTTGTCCGTCAGTAAGCCTTCAGAATTTTATTAATATAGATGCACATTGACATACATATCATACCTATCACAGCTATATCCCCGAAGGGTTAGGCATGGGTGTACTAATGTACACCCATAGTTCGCTGGATATGGTTTTAGGTCCAATGTAATAGGGGGTGAGCCTATTATCATAAATCAGGCACAAAGCCAAATTCTGAGCTGCTACTAATAATTTCATAGAAAACCGAGTTACACTTTGCTCGACCTGTGAATCGAAACCAGGACCTCGAGCGTAGCAGTCCCACTTAGGACCACTAGCCCAATGAGGCAGTTGGCAGTTGAGATTCACTCTATCAAATAAACAATTGAAAAAAAGAAATTTAGTACCAACTTTTTTCCGCACTGTATGTGGTTTTAGTGTACAAAAGAAGTCATTGAATAAGCATTGGTGTGTCTACAAATTGCTTTTGAAACATAAGCCTTTCGAATAGTCGCAATTCCTTTTGTTTAATAAACCTTTTTTTAATAACAACGTTGCATTTACGTCTAGTCGGTCACTATAACTTAATGTCTAAAGATGCTCAAAGTTATCTAATACATTGCTCGCAACTCGCAAGTAATACAGTTATTTTGCCGTACTAATAACGCATACAGAAACCGTTACATACAAATTAAAGGATCCAGGTTAGCCACCAATAATTTTAAACTAGTATTGAAATTTCACTTTCAACGAATGCACCCAATAATACCTACTTATTGAGGCAGGTCAAGATTTATGTGAGAAAAATTACATCATAGAAATGATAATAAGCGGTACAACCGAGAATGACTGTTTGATTATCGATTACACATACAAGCTTCATGTCTTTGATCTAAAGTTTTATAATAAAAATGTTTATATCTACAACGGAAATTAGAATTTTTAAAAGTTGGGTTCATAATGTGCTACAAAAATATCGTTTGCGTGAAGTAAGTATTTGCAAGGTTGATATTTTGGACATTTTAGCCGAAAATCGTCTACTACTGGACATAGAGCTCCCAAAAGATCGACCACAACGACCGGTCCTGCACTACTCGTATCCAATAGCGTTCCGCAACCTTCACCAGGTCATCGGTCCACCTTGTAGCGGATCTACGGTACGCGGTCGCCACCCGAGAACTCTTTGGCCTCATCGGCCCTCCGTTCTACGAGCTACGTAACCCGCCCACTATTACTTAAGACTAAGTATTCTTAGGGCTGTGTCAGAGAGTTTGATTTTTGGAAGCTTGGTCATTGCTGTTTGAGGGAATTTGAGGTTTCTTATGAGGCCCATAGTTAGCGTATGTAAATTCATTGCCTACAAAGATTGGTCAAAGAGTTTCGTTTTGAGACGTGGGTACACTTTCATAATAAACTAAGAATGGAAACGTCTTAAAATGAGTTAGTAACTGAGTTGGCGACGAACCGTACAATACGAATGTTATTTATAAACGTTCTATCATGTCCGGACTCACCGTACATCTTGCCCTCGTCCGAAAGTATGATTTTGCGTCTCCCGCACGGCGGGTATATGGCCAGCGCCTCCTGGAAGCTCTGCTCGATGTCGGGGCTCCAAACTCCCTCTGCATCTGCCGCCGACATATCCTGGGAACGTGTCTTCGTCATAAAACATATCGCATTCGTTATTCATTCAACAAACATCGTTAGGCCGTGACCGCCGTCGCGTCGGCCGCCGAAACGTGATATTTACTATTTATTGCGTTTGCAAAAATAGATAGTGTATGCTAATATTTAATCACACGTATCGTTTTTAACAGACTTCAAAAAAGGGGAGGTTCTCAATTCGAATGTATATTTTTTTTACGAATGTTCAGCCATAACTTATTTGTTTACGTACCAATTTAGACGATTCTTGTTTGTTGTAAAGGAGACATCAAGGGTGGATGGTTGGCATTGAACCTTCGACTTCAAAGACACACAAGGGAACTCCTCGAAATCATTGAAGTTATTACATTTATTTTATAACTTATTTGAACTATTAGTATTTAACATTGCTACGCAATCGTTTTAGGTTACTTCACTATTAAAAGAAAAGCATGGGTCACGTAAGGTAAAAAATATGTTTCAAGAATGTCTTATGAGTCTCTAACTTTACCGTTTGTTTTTGTTATCCTTTTTTCCGTTACTTTCTACATAATTATTCCTCGTTTCTTCAAAATATACGTAGATTGAGAAATGCTTTAGGTGTATATCTACAATCTACATCCATACTCTGGATATTATAGCAGATTCATCTAGGTTATAAGAATAATATCGAAATTAGCAAAAGTGTAATTTTGTGTTGTATTTACTCAGTTTATTTTAAATTAATGCATTTATTAATGTAATTAATATAAGTAGATATTTTTTTAATAATACCTTTATAACGTTTTACATTTGTTTTGTTTAACAATTTGCTTTTTGACTTAATTTACTATCGACGCATTGTATTTATTCAACAAGTTGTATCAAACTGGTATATAATATATTTTAAAATTAGTTTTACGCTTAAAATCCAGAGACCCGTCACTGAAGTTCGGATTCTATAATTATTTAAAACAGGCACTCGTGCAAAATATGATCCAAAAGTCAAGACAGCTTTGCAAATATTAAACAGATGTAGGTTCGTACGATGCTTGCTTACAGTTTCAGATAGATACAAGTCGAGGAGTGCGTCACTGTAATTAATAGACTAGATTCTATTCTCAAAAGAAAACAAAAATAACTGGTGCCCTCGGCTTGGTCCAACTGACGGGCGAAAACATTGTGAATCATGGTTCCACGAAGCCACTTGAAGCGTTTCTGGTTTTGTTAAACGAGAGTTTCAATATTTACTTATATTTTCCTACATATATTAGCAGTAATGTAGGTGTTTTTACTTAATTTATTGCTGTATCGGTCAGTCTTCTGTTTGTGTACAACATGCGTTAAAACATCAAATATAAAGCCGTGATGGAGCTTTCATCCTTTTGACAGGTAGTTTTTTTTCACTTTTACAACGAATTTACTAAACATAAACTTATTTAGATTATAGATGATTTCATTATTTATTTTACCTCTTTATGCGCGCGCGCAGAATATATATCAAGTTTATGACCAACAAGAGATTGATCATGTTATTGCCGATTTCAAAAGTAATTTATGTCCAATGATCGAAATAGGCGCTGTATAAAAAAAACGACCTAAAATGTATCATTTGGGCTGAGCTCCTATTTTCTTATGGGCTTGGCATAAAAAATCTGTGCACATTAGAATCATATTGACTGATGAGACACGACTGTCTACCGATACTCGATGGAAGTCATTGTGATTTATGATGCCTAAATAAAATAAAAGCCTGTTTAGGGAGTCTGAAAATACACTGCTCGTATAAGATGGCTCTTGTTCTTAGTATCTGCAAATAGGTTGCGATCTAAATAATTCTATACCCGTAAAGTTCGATCTAATTAGGCTGGCACGAAACGAGACGCTTTTTATTTTACATTCTAAGGTTTTAACGATCATAAAACAAAACTATTGATTGCTATTGTTAACCATGAGTATTTGCCAATGCATTATAATGGTTAATATTTCGATTCACACGAGAACTGGGTGTACGGACGGCACAAATAATTACCTTTTCATCGTCACTGGCATCGCCAACATCGAGGTGCTTGGCATCGGCGCCGCCCGATCCATTGGTGTCGGGCGCGCCTGCCGCCGTGCTCCACGGAGACGCAATGGTGCCGGCTGCGAGCGCGCCGCTCGCTGTCAACAAATAAAAACATTATTAATTTCATTTGAAATGATAATTTCCATTGATGGCTAACTCAAACGTCACATCCAAGGTGAATCGTCAAGCAGGTCAGTTTTGTGGGAGAGCATTTTCTAATGCTCGGCTCACTCGCCTTACTATACGAACATTCGTCGAACAGTACTCATTCGTAGGGTTTCCATAATTGTTGGAAGCCTTTACGGGACGCTTTATCATATTGTAAAATTAGTATACAATTAAAAAGCTTGTAGTTTATTTTAACATAAAAATAAATAATAAAAAATGTTGCTCGTCACGGGACGCCCAGCAGATATGAAACATCTTAGTGAATATTTAAAAAAAACACCTGGTGGTACCGAAACATGACAAACCAAAAGAAAGTCACTATGACGATGTTTATTTTATTACTATGTGTATGGTGTTCGCGATCCCTATCAAATGCTTTTAATCAATCCATGTTTTAACAAGAAAGTTTGAATGATCCAGTTTGTCTATTTTAAAACAAAGAACTCGGCTCAACACCGCCAACGTTGAGACCAGAGCGTCGCTACGCTAACAACCAGTCTGACCCGCCGCATTAGAAAAAAAACCACAATTCATTAAAAAAACAAATCCATAAACACGATGTAAAAAATCAAACGATACCCAGTAAAAAAATCGTGACAGCTCCATCTCTTATTAATACACAAAATTAATCATGAAAATATTTGATTTATTGATATATCAACTGATCCATACAATTAAATAAAATTGAAGTGTCTGTTTGTAATGCCATAACAACAGTTTTTTAGTAAATGCATTTGAAAGTATATACGATACTTAAACAAACAAAAACAACAATTTTAAAATTTTTGTCTGTCTGTCTGTGTTTGTTCCAGGTAAAACCAAACCGATTTTGACAAGACTTTCACTGATAAATAGCTGATGTTATAGGGAGTAACTTAGGCTACTTTTATTTTAGAAAAAGAATTAGGGTTCCGCACAAATTAAAAAACTGGTCATGGTGAATCAATTCGGGCGCTTAAAAATGGCTTACGCTGAGTAAACTACAAGAGATTTAGCAAATGAATGTACTACGAAATTGTAGACATTAAAAAGAACTACAAAAATGTTCGGAAGACTATACGTGTATCTTTTATGGAACACCCACAATAAGCACTTTTGTCTTTAAAATAGCCGGGAGCGGGGGAGTGAAATTCGCGCGGGCATTCTGTAGTCCACGTGAGCGATGCCACTGGCACAGCTGGTACTTCAATAAGTCCAGTCATATTTTGACGTAGATTTTACTTTATTAAGGATGGAAATTTTGGATTTTGATGAAAAGGATTCGAGACGTATGGTGACACTACCTATTGGTATATTCAAGTCTTTAACGTCATTGCATTCACTATCACTCTCTATTTATTCCCATTGTGTTTTATATATCACTTCCACCATGTCGTCATTTAACATCAGGTTAGATTTAGGTCATTTTGAAGTACATTTACACGCTCAGTACAAGCATTATAAAAAAAAACATACAATATACATACATACATATACATATACATTTGTAAGATATACCTTAATTCTTTGTAACAAGGTATTTAAGTAACCATCCTAGATCGTTAATCTGTCATTAAATATTAAACTATATGTAAAATGTCACGTATGAAATACAATATGATATACAATTAAAGACCTTAATTTTATAAATAGTTTTAGTGGTTCAAATGGGCAACATTGTTGTTACGTCTTACATAAAATTAATAAATTTTGCAGACAAATTGTTAAAAGGTTTCTTAGAATATGACAATACACCCGGTAACGTATAAAGTATATTTAACTAAGAACAGATGGCTGCCAAGAAAATAATTTTTCAAATATTTCCTTGAAGGAGCGGTAACTTGTGAATGACGCACTTATGAATTGTTACTGTCAAGTTTTAAACGTTGGTTAGACTTAATTAAACGGTCAGACAATTAAGTTTTTAAACTTCTATTTTCAGAAGACTTACAAGATGATAATACATTATGACGATTCTTAATTTGTAAGGTAATATTTTTTTTACAGAAGCCAAGGTCATGAACTTTAATTCTTGTTTTTTTATCACATAATAATAATGTGATAATTGGGTTAACTGGGATCTTTTCGGTGTTGAATGCGATATTTATTTAGCAATGTTGCAATGTTATAAAATAATAGTAATAATCTAATCTGTTGTACTCTTGTGTGTATTTTGTCAGTGTTTTCAATATCTAATAAATATTCTTTCTTTACTATATGGAGTTGTAGTATCTACTTGTCAGAAGAATATCGTACAACTACCCTTAAGTGAGGCAGCATCTTGAAATCTGAAATGAATTCAATTTCAGAAATCGCTCAATAGTTTTGTATAGTATACATTATTAATGTGCAACATATCTTTAATTTTGCATATTATCTTACTTTATTGCCTACTTGCAAGTTGTAACGGCCTTCAAAATCGCAGCACATTCTGTATTACAAAAAGAGTGTACAGTAATTATGTATCGACCTAAAATTAATAAATTAAGAAATATTTAGTGTTAAGAAATATATTACCTTAAAAGAATAAGTCCTTACTGGTCGGAGATTATAGCTGAATCGAAAGTAATCTGGTTATAGTTATGAAATTTGGACACTGGGTTTATTTTTTAACGCATATCTTTCTTGATATTTCTTGAAAATGGAGTCTAAAATCTAAATGTGTGTAAAAATACATAAATGTTTATATGAGAGTAGCGTCATATGAAATTACATAATAATTTTGAGACGCTCGATTTTTAAATAAGCACTTGTTTTTTTTTTTAATGCTCGAGATGTGTCGTGGGTCATGGGACACCTGGTAGTAACGAAGTTCCTTACGCTATATATTTACAAGCCGTGCGCGCAACTTCGTCGACGTGGTTATAATATTTCGTGAATGGAAAACAGTAACTAAATAAAAAAACTCACTTCACCTCAATCTCACCTTCGGTATTTGACACGTATAAGCTTTGATAATAATACCCAACTAAAATCATTTTAAATGTTAACCGATATCACAGTTTAACAATCATACTGATATTATCTAAAAGAGATAAAGACTGACTGCTATGTCGAGGTCCTGGGTTCGATTCCCAGGTCGAGCAAAGTGTTATTGGGTTTTTCTAAGAATTTCTCAGTGGAAGCGCGGAGTTTGGCTTTTTGCCCGTTTAATGGCAATAGGCTCGCCCCCTATTACATGGGACCTAAAAATAAACCCGGCGAACTGTGGGTGCATATTAGTAAACCTCTGCCTAACCATTCGGGGAATGCAGGCGTGTAGTATATGTATATATATATATATACATACATAAAGGCAAACAAAAAGGTTCGGTTTTGCAATCCTTTAATAAAAGCTAAGTTTATTTAATAACTTTATTTTTATAAACCGTCACGTTCCAGTGAATAATAACGCTTTATAGTATGTATGTTTAGTGTAATTTAATAAAAATCTTAATTGCGCAAAAAGACCAAACAACGACATATATCGTAGAAATATAGATAGAGTAAATATTCGTACTTGCAATTCAAAATAACATTAAAATCGATATAAAAATATTTAAAAACAATTAAAAAAACCCAGCCTTTAATTATAATTGGCGACAGATGTACAACTTGAGGGTGGTAGCTAACTAGGCGAGCATTAGAAATTGCCCTACAGCCATGCTTGCATGCTTGAAGTATGACGCAAAATATGTACTAGGTTTTATCTAAAACATAATTCTAGGTTTTATTGATATCATAAACATTTGTTACGCATACACAATCGCTAATGGATAAGTTAGTAGTTTTATGAACTTATCATACCTGTAGTGTTTTAATTTAATAGTAGTTATTGTAAATGTCCAGTGTCGTATGCCGTGTCTCGAGTGCGCATGACGTCACACGTACGTTTGTTTACCTCGTCGGATGCCAGAGTTATAAACTTCCAATCGTATTGTTGTATTTGTAACCAATGCGATAATTAATTTACGTAAGTGGTGTGTGTATCCTTCTGACTATACGTATCTAATTCCTGTGGTGTTTGACGTTTTCGTTTCGTATGTCGGTCGTTGTTTTTTTGATTGTCTTTATAGAATTATATCATAGCTAAATGCCAAATCGATTAACTGCATTTTCTGACTTTCATTAAATTTTAATGTCAAAACACTTTATTGACAACTAACCGTAGACGTAGTATATATGTGGGAGAATAGAACATTCTAACACAGCAACATTTGAGTAAGATAGGTATTTTTAATTTTTTCCTGGCAACAGGACAGATCTGTCAAGTTGGTTGAACAATGAATATGTGTTTTTACGATTTCGATTATAATTTATAAATATTAAATAAAAGAAGATTTAAAGAATTACAGGATCTTTATTCTGAGCACTTTTGACACACATCCCACATATATATATTTATTTATTTACACACTATGCGTTAAATACGCAATGGCGGACTTAATGCCTAAGGCATTCTCTGCCAGTCAACCATTATGTGATGCAGAGATAAATGTATATAACTATGTATGTGATAACTATATCTATGCAACTAATTGTATAATTATACTAGCTGTGCCCGTGGCTTCACTCACGTGGACTTAAGAATGCCCTCGCGAATCTTGCTCCCCCGCTCCCGGCTATTTTAAAGACAAATATGCTTATTGTGGGTGTTTCTTAGAAGATAGATGTATTCTCTCCCGGACTTTTTTGTAGTTCTTTTTAATGCCTATAATTATGTAGTATATTAATTTGCTATATATCTTATGGTTTACTCAGCATAAGCCATTTAAGCGCCCGAATTGATTCACCATGACCAGTTTATTTTTATTTTTGCGGAACCCTAATTATTTTTCTAAAATAAAAGTAGCCTAAGTTACTTCCTATATCATCAGCTATCTATCAGTGAAAGTCCCGTCAAAATCGGTCCATCCGTTTCGGAGATTACCCGGAACAAAGAGACAGACAGACAGAGAAAAAATTTAAAAATGGGCTTTTACTACTTTCTTAAGCATTAAGTAAAAACTGTTATTTTGACATTACAAACAGACACTTCAATTTTATTAATTGTATAGATTATATTCATAACCTATATTAATGTAATACAGTCTACATCGTTATTTCTAATGGCTCAGTGATAGCGTGTACGGACTCCGCATCGAACTACACGAGTTCGAATCTCTGCAATGGACCCAAGCTTTTGGTAAAGGAAAACTTCGTGATGAAAACATAGCATGGTGGTAGGGCTTTTTCTAATGTCCACCTGACTAGCTACCACCCTCAAGTAAAAAATCTATCGCTAAGCACCAGTAATTTGTGGTCCGGCAGAAGCACATGAGAGCCTGTCTTCCATTATTCTTAGCGTGCTATCATCGTCACTTAAGATCAGGTGAAATTGTGGCCACAACGCTAAACCTATAAACAATAATAAAAAAAAAAAAACTATATAATATGTATAGTACTTTCTCATTTTTCTCAAGTATTTATTTTAAGGGGTTAAATAGATATTGACAAATGAAGCATTCAATTTATAAGTAATTGATAAGTTTTCGAATTTAACGACTGGTATTATCATTAATCCATACACACTAGGTACGGCCTTACTTAATCTACGAGAACCTCAGATTTGGGTCCAGAGTGAAATCACAAATATCTCATTTAACGAGATAAAAAGTATCATATGTGTTATTCCAGGTCTTAAGCTTTCTTTGTGTTAAATTTCTTACTATTCCATTCAGCATGCTTGAGTAGCACACAGCCAAACATACAAACTTTCACCTTTAAAAAATAAAATAAGGATGCTAAAGTTTTATTTATAGACAATAGAAAATAATTTGACACATATATACCTACTAGCTGTGCCCGCGACTTCGTCCACATAGCAGCTATTTTATTAAGCCACTGAACTTTAATTTGACTTGTTTTTATCTGTCTGTCCGCTTGTATGTTTGAATTTAAATGGAAAAAACGGTATGAGCGATTTTGATGAAATTTTGTAAATAGAAAGTATGTAATTTGATGTCGAAATCGGTAGGCTATAAAATTATCAACATTTTCCCGAAAAATCATAAAATACGAGGAAAAATAAAATGACGAGGCGTAAATAATTACTATATAATAAACGCATGCGGAGCCGCGGGCAAATATATTATATAAAGTCATTTATTTTATTACAATTATCATAGAAATAAATCTATGACAATTACTTAAATTATATAGTCTTATATCTTCCCTTGTTTATTAAGTATATTTTACTTTCTTCATAAGGCATATCTTCACTCTTCAGTGCATATAATGTTATACCGTTTGTTATGATATATAGTTATTTTAAGTTATGATATAAGAGAATTATAGAGCCAAAAGAGAATATGGAATGAAAGAAAAAGATAATATAATATAAATATAATTCCAGGACATCAAAGGAATGTAATAAATTTGCGTAGTATAAAATCTAATTTACATTACCGTTATAAAAGTTGTAATTAAAATAAAAAGTAGAGTCCTTATCCATTTTAACAATCCACTTCACAATATCCAAATTTGATAAGATTCCAACAATAGGTAATTCATAGTCAGGACCACGAGCTAGAGTCTCGTGATCTTGGTTTTTCGGTCCACGGCAACTCACAACAAGATTTGACACCATCCAGACACCGGATCAATGAGGGCCGCACCCGGGTGATTGGCGTAGTATTTTGTCCGCCTGGATATAGTGTTATGCAGGCTCGAAGCAGGAACCACCACAACAGTAGGAATCTCGCCAGATGAGATTTCAACCATATGAAAATAGTTTTTAATTAGGTTCTTAAGTTGTCTTAAGCAACTTTCAAATTTTATGACTGTGGTATTATTTTACCAATTATAATGTATTAATTGAAATATCATAAAATATTTTTTTTTTCAATATTTTTCAAAATAAAACAATCTTTACAACTTAGGAGTCGTCTGTCGTACAATGACAATCGTTTTCTCTATCATTTTTAAATACTCGAATGCGGGATTCATTACTTAAACGAACTACCTATAGGTTTTATTTGATTAAATAAAACCTTGATAGAAAACATATTTATCTTTAAGTGTCTTCTAATAGCTCATGCCCTAAAACTATCAGAAGTAACAGAAATTGACATGTTGACAGTCTTCAAAAGTAACCAAACAATATATTATAATTAATATGAGAAAATTATATGAAACATTATATATTAAACTAAAGGGATCGTATTATTAATGATATCGGAACGGACGAATACATTACCTAACCGATGCCCTGGAAATTTGACAATAAACAATACATAATATATACGAAAATAATACAGGAAATACACGGTAAATAAGAGTATTAAGATATTAACATAAATAAACGCTGACTACATAGACATAATATAACTCGTTTTTTCTTTAATAATTGAAAAGATAAAATAAATATTAATTATATAGTTTTATATTAAATCTTATTTCACACAGTATTTAAAACGCTCTATTAATTCACCGTCCCACTAACAAAAATATCGACAAAAATAAAACAGTAAAACTCAGAGATGAGCATCTTAAAATTTCTTAATACCGAATAATCTTTGCTCCCTAAAGATCGTAGAAGCGAGGTCGCAGGCATTCCGGAAATTTTCATATTTACTGTTACAAATATGCAGGTACGAAACATTTACAATATAAATATAATATCAAAACGGAGAATTTCTTTATGAAGATCGGATCGAGACTCGAGAGAGTAAAATATGCGGCCGCCCGCCTAGCGCCTTCGCGACTACCCTTACTTACTCGCCTATTCGCTACTTTATAAATCCTATTTTTATTTTTGTTAACGTTACACTTAACTGCGGTTTAGCGATTAAATATTTTGCAATATTTTTTATAACATGTCTTTATGTAGAAGAGTATATTAGCAACATCTGTGCGTATATCAGAATTTTTATTAACAGTAAAACTAGAGCCGCTGATGGCTTTTATAGCTTTACCGTGGCTTACGGCGAGCGCTTAAGGCACTCGCTACCTCGGCTTGAGCTGTTGCCACGATTGCAAAGAAGTCGCGATCTGACTAATCCCCTATCCATAAGAATTCGAGCTAAACTAACGCATACATATTATATACAAAGACATGTCCCTGCATCCTGGGAGGAAGCGTGCCACTATGGAGGGTATTTACATTTTGTGTATAGAAAAATGAGGTAAGAAAGATAGGGACACAGAAATTTCTATAGAGATACCTCTCTACTTGGGGCAGCTCGACTGGTCGAACCACGAACCACCCTGCACAAAATCGCAATCAAATGATATTGTGTCGTGTTCCTGTGGTGATAAGGATTTCCAAATCTACTTGTTATGGCATTACAAGCGTGCATAGGGTACGGTAGCTGTTTACCATCAGGTGGACCGTATGCTTGTTTTTCACCTTTGTGGTACAAAAAAATGAAAGTCGATTGTCAAGTCTTACCATCGAGCAGCTTGAGGTTAAGTGACGAAGCGGCTGAAGATAGTAAGACGCTAACTTAATTGGACTAGATGACAAGTGCAGCTTAAGTGAGGTAGCTAATCATTACGACCGTGATGTTTTCCTACGCCGAAATGAGACATAAAAGTTCGGCCTTTGTTATTTGGTGTTCATTTGAGCTCAGCTCTAACTTGACTACTTAAATACTTATTTAGATTAAATTAAATTAATAAGTAATCGATTAAAATATCAATATTAGGATTACGACGAATGTGTGTATAGTAAATTAGAAATTATATAATTGATACATTATGAAAATATAATCGCCTCAGACGATTAAACTGTATGCAAAAATTATATTTTGAGACCAAATATATTTTTTTTATCAGTACTGTTATATAAAGGTTGAAAAGTCCGAATTACAGATCAGAATTCGATTCTAGTGTTGAACTCAACTACCGCGGCAATTTCAATTCAAAACGAGAATTTAATTCGTAATTACGTAGTCATAATTACGGTCAGTACGTGACGGTTTGATTAGAACGAGTATAAAAGTTTAATTTGAAATGGAGAAACAATCATTTCACAATCGTATAATAACGTCGATGTACACACTTGCAGCAAGCAGGCTAGGTGGCGCGGCGCGAGGCATGGCAACTTGTGCATATCGTGTCAACACGCCCTGCATTGACGCAACTAATTCGCAGTTGCCTTACTACAGTCATTGTTATGTTAAGTTGCGTATTTAATTCCATACACATATTATATTTAAGGCTATTATAAGTTGACAGAGTTTATGAAACGAGAGTACACCGTGTTTCAACAATTGCCTTGTTTATTGATTGATTCTAATAGTAAATACAAAAAAAGTTATCTATGTAATATATTGCCGTATTGTCAAGTTTTAGAATCGTCTAAAAACTTTGGGTCCTTTAAATATAATATAAAGAGCATTCGAGCAGGTCGCCACGGCAGTGTCGACTGGCGATGGATTGTAGATTTCTCGATGGTCGCTGTTATACATATTCGGATTGCTCTGGACTTACCATTTCTTTACCGTTATTTTGCCGTGCTACAATAAAAAAAAACTTATTATAAAGAAATGATAAATATGAGAAATAAACATTACATTTCCATTTTGCTTTCTTAACTTATCCTCAAAGATATTAAATACTTTAACTGATAATTTTGAGGAGTATCGCGGTGTATCTTCGAATTCGAAGGTCCAAAGCCAATTAAATGGAACCACCCTTGAAGCATCCCCTATCCAACAATAAAATAATCAACCAAATCGATTCATACACAAAGAAGTTAAGGCTAAACATCCATAAAAAAAACATTCGAATTGAGTAACCTCCCGTCTTTTTCGAAGTCGGTTAAAATGTAATAAATACTAAATTTACATCTTCATTATAGTTTATAAATATTTAGGTTATTAGAAAAAATCTTAGTATTCATAGTATCTTAGTTATTAAAAATGACATGGTTTATCTTAAGTATTTATAATCTACAGAAAACTGTATTATAACGGATATTGGTGAAATTAAATAAAAATATTAGGTTATTCTTCATTTATCTATATTAGGCAAAAAAAAAAAACGTTTTTAATTCGAGTATATAAACATTATAGGAAAAGCTATCTTTAACATAAACACAATTACGACACAGGACCACATAGTGATAAATCCGTACATACAGACAGGCACTTATATGAAGGATCTTCAATTAGGGCAATTATTATACAGCAGTGACTAATTCGGGCAGTCTCGCACGCGGTTGGCTGACAAAGGGCGCATCGTCAACGTGCAATAATTAAAATAATAAAGCATCGTTCCGTGCTCGGGCCCGCTCATTGTGCTGATATGACAAGTGTCCGCAATAAGCAGAACCCTCGCGTTCACAGGATGGGGTCGCGCTCTTCATAATAGGTATTACCGACGAATATTTCTGCGCGCTTAGTATACGATTATTTTTTTTGAAATAACTACTAGCTATGCAATTTTTATTTCCTGTAAAATAACCTAATATTATTTATTAAATTTTATCACATGGATTGTGTTTGATAAATGAACTGGGAACCAATTACAAGATCTATTATTATCCATATAAGTACATGCGTATGTAAATACTAGGTATACATACATAAAAATCATGTTTATTACACAAAAATTAACTGGTAACGGCTCACAGAATTCAAACGTTATCTCACATTTATGTAGACATTTTTATTAATGATGATAATATTAACATTAACATTCCAAAAATGACTAAAACTTCTGCACCTGATAAATCTCAACCTAATTTAATAATCCAATTTTTTAAAGAGAATATCTGTAACTGTTCCGTGACAACTTTTATGTCTTATTTAGATATTAACAAAAGTCAAAGACAGGATTGTAAATACTTAATTAATTATAATAATAAAAGCCTTATAATGCCGCCTCCTCTGCAACTATTAGCAGGTGGATTAAGCAAATTTTAACCAATACTGGAATATATACTTTTAAGTTTACATCACATATCACCAGACGTACTTCCACTAAAAAGGCCTGCCGAAGGAGGCATCCATATTGAGATTATAAAGAAAGTTGCAGGTTGAACCACAAATTCCTCAACTTTTGCTCGGTTTTATAAGAGACCAATATTATAATTAAAACGGAATCATAGTGATTGTCATAATATATCTAAAAAAAAATTAAGAATATCCAAAACGTAAATCAGAAATAGAATCATTCAAACCGCAGAGATTTAAACATAATCGGCCGTAAGCTTGCGAAGGCAGACTGTTTATAATAGATAGCTAATGTTACTCATAAACTAGGTAAGGGCAGTGCAATGCGTTAATAGAAAAACCTTTGTGTTACAGATGTTTATGGTTTTACCATGTCATATAATGAATAATAATAGTGTCCATACATAAACATTTTATAGTAAACCGGTTATTAAGAAACAGGTATTTCCATCCCATTTAGACAAATATCATTCCTGTATCGAGACAGTCATTAATTTATTTTTATTATCAATTTATTCATTTAAATCATTGATTCAATCAATATAGACTCTATAGACTATAGAGTTGTATGGACCTGCTCTTCTTTATGCCACTTTGCGTAATGTTGTACAACTCACTTACAGTCTTTACTTGTAAATTACAAGTTGTAATATCATTGAACTATACTACTGATTGTCTATTTAAAATGAAACATTCATAAAGTAAACATTAACGCTGTGACTAACCAAACTGATTTCTATTATTTACCTATTTTCTAAGTTTAAGTCTAAGACTTCAACAAAGGACAGATTACTCAATTCCTCAATTACTCAGATTACTCAGTTACTCAATTCGAATGTATAGTTTTTTAGGGATGTTCAGCCATAATAACTTCTTTGTTTATGAACCGATTTGAATGATTATTTTTTGTTGGATAGGGGAGTTTAGGGAATAGGGCATTATAATTTCATTGGCATTGGACCTTCAACTTCGAAGATATACAAGGGAACTCTACAAAATCATTGAAGTTGGTTTACTTTTTTTTTTAATTTTGTCTTGTGTAAATTCAATTTAAATCTCAGATTTCTTTCGTGAGCAGTTCTCATTTTTTTTGCCATCATTTTGAAATTGTTTTCAAATTTTAAATATAAACAAATCGTTTTTTTTATTATGAAATCAGATTAATTGATTCATTATTTTTGAGGTTTTCTGGAAATATTCATATGAAAAGTATGTTTAAATGAAAAAAAAATACAAAAACTAAATAAAGGCGTGTTAAAAATTCCTATTTTGTTAATTTTTCAATAATCAATATCTTCAGAAACTTGGCATTTTTGTGATGAGTGTGAAAAATTTACCAAACTTAACTACACATATTACAATATAATCTAAAAATAAAACCCAAAAATTAAGAACTCAATGACCACTCAGCATTTTTATTTTTATTTTGTTACCATAAATAAAAAGCATATGTAAAGTTCTTATTCTAAGTATATTCGATGTTTTGCGAACCTAAAATATAGTTTTTAATAATTTAAATATTAATTTTCATTTTTATATATGTTTCAATATGAAGATTAATGAATAAAAATAAAATAACAAATAAAAATTGTGAATCATGAGACTGGGACAGTAACAACAAGTGGATTATACGGTAACCAAATAAAAATGTAAAGCAATGTCTATCTATCATTTTGAAATAAAAGCAAACTATTGAATATTTTTAAATCATATATTAAGTAACATTTTGAGATTCATAGGTAAGTAACTACTAATCACATTTAATGCTTCAGTATTTCTAATAAATGTTGTAATAATAGTACCATACACTTTAAGTACCTACTCAATTTTTTAACAAAAATGAATTATTATTATTATTATTTAGGACTAGTTTGATACATAGATAACTTATTATATTGTTATCACCTGAAAAATACAAATAACAAAAAAAATCCAAAAACTAGCGTAACAATCGGCTTAGAAATCTTATACTAGTTATGCAATAATCACATTTTAGGAACATTAAGTAGCGCTTGTATTTTGTCAACAAAATTATGGTAACTAAGAGTAAAATTTAACAGTTATCAATAATTAACAGTATAACAATATGAAATTTAAACTTAGGTAAGTTAAATACTTAGGTTATTAGCATATTGAAAACATGTCTATCAAGATATTAACGTTTCTAGATAAACTTATTCATTACAAGTTTCTACTATTTATATCTAACATGCAAGACTTATCAGACTTAAATTTTCAGTATTTGTTATAATTATTAAACAAACATTTCGAAACTGGATATGAATTATATTTTTATCGTAAAAACCTTAGAATCAACTAGTTTTGTAACAATCATATTTTCGTAACATCAATAATACTAACTAACAGTGAAAGTTTATAAAATAAAAACATTTTAGCTTAGGCTAGTTACACTATTAATTTATCGACTTTCTAATAAGGTACATTTTTGGCAATATCATGAATCAATAGAAATATATCATCATATTAATCCTACTAGATATACACTTATTAATTACAAAACTCACATTCATCTTCAGGCATGTGGTCATACACACTGAAATATTTGCATGATTGACACCAAAAAAAAAAACTTTCCAATAAGTATGTTATATCTTTTCTGTTAATTATTAGTATAAAGTGAAATGATGTACCATTTGATACGTTTGTTGCGGTTCCACAACCATAACATTTTTCGGATAATATGAAATGAGTTGAAACCCAAGGCCAGACCAAATTTTCCTTGAGGCATAAATTAAAATTATTCCTTTGAAGAAATTTATCGACATCACAATAAACAACCATGTTGATAGTATCTGAAAAACAGAAAACAGGAGCTTAAATTTCTCCAAAGCAAGGATTACATATGTAATCGAAATTACGTTGAGCTTCAGTGCAAGTTAGGCAGTAGAATTTTTTACAGCTCATACATTTTACTAAATCATGCTTTGGCGTAGAGTTATTGCATGTGAGTGGTTTTCCCTTGGTTTGTTTTTGTATTTTTTCAACTTTATTGTCTAAATTTAAGCGATTTTTTGATGTTGTAAGGTTTGGTTCTATTTGATGAGACATCAGGTTACTAACAGGTTCTTTATTTTCTTTGTAATTTTCTTCTTTCTTCCTACACACTTCAAAACTATTGTGATTTTCCGATTCGTTATTAAGCGATTGCTGTTGTAGATCGTAATTTTCAAAACTTATAACTGGCAAATCACGAATGTCAATATCATTTAACAAAGAATCACAATCGATCGTGGTATCAATGTTCGAATCAAAAATTTGTAAAACCGCCGATCGCAACTCTGTAGTTATGTCTTGGATTGTTGTGTCTGGTATATCCGTGTTACGTGAATTATCATGTCCAGATTGGAGTAATTGTTTGATTGTTTTGGGGATATTCCTAAACACGTGACTTAATGGATTATAGCAGTTACAAGTTACATTGACTTTACTACAAAAACAGCTTAAGGTGCGATGCTGAATTTGGTAGTGTTGACAACCAGACTCAGTATCGCATTTTAAGTTGTTTTTGTACATAGAAATAATTTAATGGATATTCAAAGTTCCTTTTATAGTCTTAAGATTTTTAGGTACACATTTTTTGACAGAGTTAATTTCCTCTTCAGATATGTAAACGACATGAATGGTTTTAACTTTCGATTGCAATGTCGAATACACATGAGAAGCGTTTACAATATCATGTCCGTAAGAAACCTGCCTATCTAAACATCTTTTAACAACTCCTCCAATAGCATCAGCCACACCTTTACCATGACCACTCTCGAAAAATGACCATGTAATATTGACATTATAGAGTAAAGAAAAATAATTGATTAGAAAAAAAATATTTTTTTGTCTATATTGTGAACTAGGTCCATCTGAGAATACATGTATGGTCGTAAGGTTTGGAACCAAGTTTTTGCCCAAATCTATGACAGGCTTAAGGTGAGCCCATATTGCGTGTGGCTGATGTACATTGGAAGGGGAAACAGTGCAAAATGATTTCTGTCCACCTTTATAAAATATAACTCCAGTGTACAAAGTAACCTGTATCTTTGATGCACCAAAATGCATCGACTGGACCTCTTCTGACATCTTGCACTCGTAGTTTTGAGAGAAATCACAATGCACAGCCAAATTGTTATCTCCCAAGTTTTCGATACAATCTTTGTAAGATTTCGCTTGATGTGACATGATAAAACAGTGTTTTTTAAAAACTGGTATAT
The DNA here is from genome assembly GCA_033032175.1 of Saturnia japonica. Lineage (NCBI taxonomy): Eukaryota > Metazoa > Arthropoda > Insecta > Lepidoptera > Saturniidae > Saturnia > Saturnia japonica. The sequence continues at coordinate 29,140 of CM065320.1, read as the reverse complement.
CAGCCTCAAACAGCTTTATAAATTCGGAGACTGTTTGGGTTTTGCGTGTTTTTACTGTCTTTTTAGTTTGTATTTCTTGTTCTCCGTCTTTCGTAATTTTCTGTATGTGTAATTTTGAGTTTCCCACGTGAACCAAGTTATATTATTATTTTGATCTTCCTCATAATTTTCATATGTTAAAGAAATATTCTTACAGCTATTACAGTTACTGTGCATACAATCAAAGGATTCTAAATCACAAGCGACATTCTGTAAGAGAGCATGACTATTTTGAAAATGTATTATTTTGTGGCGTTTCAATGCTTCAATTTTGTGACTGATATTTGAATGTTTAATGCAAAGACAGGTATTTCTGTTATGTAGAGCTGGTGATAAGACGTAAAACGGCTTGAATCGGCAAAACGTTGCAAATGAAGCAGTGCCCCCTTCGTATCTGAACTTCGTATATAAGACACGCAAAGAGTCATTTAGATATCTTATTTGTTTTTTGTTTTTCTTTACCGTCCTACACTCACGTTTGCCTGCTGTAGCCCTGCTTACATCATCTCGATGGTAAAAGTCAATAATAGATTTTTTAATTTCTGATATTTTTTTAGCAGACTTTTTAACTCTAACCCGTACTCCTATTTTTTTCGAAATTGACACCTGTGCTTTATTATTTTTAACTACATCATTTTTAGCCATTTTTTTTATCAGATCCCTTTCTTTATTAGTTTCGCAGCTTTTATATGTTATTTTCAGAGAAGCTTCTAATACTTCATTTCTAGCCTTCATTTTGGAGAATTCTTTATCAAACTTTTCTTTTTCTTCTGTTCTCTTGTTCTCTAACCTATATAGTTTTTTTCTTGTTGCTTCGTAAAGCCGTTCCAGGTAAATGATGCGACTTATTGCTTTATCACGCTCAAGTTTTAGATGATTTCTAGATTTCCTTAAATTGAAAAGTGTTTTTGTTAATGTCTGTTGCGTTTTTTTCAACATTGGTTCTCTGGTCATTGTTTCCTCTGGACTTGCTGAGGCTGATACTGTAGACGAACCTGCTGATATCACTGTGGTAGATGAGTTTGTTAACTCGACTTCAGTTGTACTCTTTTGTTTATTTTTCCTTTTTTGTTTTTGGTCTTTCCATTTCTTCCTTTGAATATTTTTTTCCGCTTCTGTCATTTCTGATATTTTTTTATATTTATATTTCGACTTCATTCCCTGTAAATTTTTTTTTCTTATTTCTTCTAATTTTTCAGGATTGTTTTTTAACCTTTCTCTATAACGTTTCATTTTCTCAGCTGGAGTTAACGGCATTGTGTGTGTGTTCTGTTGAATATGAACGTGGGTTTATAATTTCCAGTTTTTGTTACTCAACTTTCCTCAACATATGTTACCACGCCAAAGTAACCAAAAAGAAAGTAACGAAACATAGTTTCAAATTTTCAAAAAATCTTATTCATGATCAAAAATGAAGTGAAAGTGTAATATTTTACACCAATTTATAGAGAACAATATAAACTACAAAAAACTAACGAATAAATCTGTTAAATTTAAAACTAACCTTGGAACAGTGGTAACGAATCTGGAATTACAATATGCTTCAGCTGGACACGTGTGTATAGAGCAGCCGTCAGAAATACAATGGCGTTTGAAAATTAAACATGGTGGCATAAAATGGTGTCTAGTGTTACCTAACACGTCTGAATTTAGTAATATTGGTACTTTTTCAATACTAACAGGTCTAAAATAAGTAACAAAAAAGGAATTTCATTTTTGGAATCTTTGCTGGGACAAGTTTAATATGAATATAAGTTTAAAATCATATAACAAAATATAAAAAAACAGATACATTATTAATCTTCTTACCTTTATTAACAGATAAAGTGCAATATATTGTATAGGTACTATATACCATAAATAAATATATCTTTTTAAAATTACGGATATGAAAATGGGACATTGCATTTTTTATACATACGGTAACTTTCAATTATTTTGAAATACAGATTTTAAAATGATGTAATTATATATGATTGTACGATTATTTATATTTTGTGACTTTTTCATATGAAAATACAGATGTCGTAGAAAGTTTAGTAATTAGTGTTTGCTTCTACATTTTATTCAAGTGCATAGTTGTGGGACAGTATTCAACGTGCTTATGGCAAAAAAAATGAGAACTGCTCTCGTAACTTCTGTCTTTATGCCTCTGTGTCTGTTTACTTTCAAATGTTTGGTAATGATGATGATGAGAAATATGATTGGACGTATTTTGGATACAATTAAATTCTAGAATCCCAAATAGGCAAATCATAAGTTAGGGTATCGAGGCGCTATGGTAAATAACTTTTTTAGATGCCTATTTATAAAATATACTTTTTGAAATATATTGCTTGCATGGTAGATCGTGACAAACATTGTATTTTCAGCTTCCGCTCAATGAAGCAGTCTAATTTTTTTTTTACAATTTTTCTTCTTTAGAGACGAACAAAAAACCCAATAATTTCTATAATTCTTCATCACAATATATCCTTAAAAAGAATCATAAAAATCGGTCGTATAGTTTCTGAAAAAGTCATTTAAATACACTAGGGATATACAGAACCAGCCTTTTTTAAATCCTTTAAAAAGTGGTCACGAATATATGACATCTTGAAATAAATAGTGGTACGAGTAGGTCATTTTCTATCTAGTCTTCGCCTGGCAGTGGCTTGCTTTAAGTGTGAAGTAGACATCTGTCACAAACTATGTACAGATGTGTCAAACTATTTTTTATTGATAGTCAATCCTATTTCTAAGTGTATCCCTATTACATCTCCATATATGTATAATTGTATAATATTTGATTTTAGGTATTGGAACATCAATCAGAATTAAGACTATTATTTATTGTAAAATACTCATCGGGATAAATTGCAATTATATTAAAATATTGTATTAAATTGTATAATTTTATATTTTTCTGGGTAGATATTGCAGTGCACATTATGGTAAAAACATTACAATCCTAGATCTACGGTGACCATCGAAAGAACCAATATTGGGCGTTGTAATGCCGCGGTAGACTTCCAATACTTACAGCGAAGGAATTAACAAAAAACCGTTTATTTGGGCAAAGGCCTCTACTAGAGACCTGTGGCTTTACGCATTTGCATAAATACAAGCAACGTTCTTTAGGGATAAGAACTCCGATACGGGATACTATGATCGGATTTATAGTACGTATATCACCATACATAGTGAAATCCGGGTTAATCAGATCCACTATATAAGAGTACTTTACCACATAGTTAAACTATATGATTATTTCCAATAAAAAATGTATGAAATATAGTCCTCAAAAGTACAAAACATAGGTAGTTCGCACGCGATTCCTGTAAAAGGAATGCATTTAACATCAGCAACGGAATAATTCCGGTAATTTAGTGCTGTGTGGCCCCTCCGTATCGCGTGTTGCCAGTGAAATCTATAAAACCTAACACACAGCGAGGGACCCGATTAGAGGAACTGTTTTAGCTATAGAGGAAGAAGTCCTCGACGCGACGTTTAAAATAAATAACGAGACTGAAATGGAAGTAGGTAGGTTATGTTGCTAGGCAAAATGACAGCAGATGACAGAGGTTTGGACGGCCACCAGCTCGTTGCGTTAACAATATTGTGAATATCGAGCTCCAGAACTAGATTAGATTAACTCAGTTGTGAGCTTTTACGTATGGCAAATTATGATGATAAATACAAAACTGGCTATTTTTAAATGTATTTACTTTGATACATACAAACGTAGTTATAAATTTATTTTTATAAAGAAGAAAATCAAGTAGCCGCTATTTTCTATAATAATTAGCTATAATTACTACTGATACAACATCGTGTTTATTATTAACATGCATGGAATATTTAATTTTGTGAAGCCGAAAGTATCCTATGATAATCATTCCTCAATTAATCTATCCATCAAACTTTGTGAAATTTATCTGTAAACGCAAATTTCTAAAACGTCTACTCGTAATTAATCAGTGGACGTAAATTGTAGTCTTATCAGTTTATAATATAGCTAAATTGAAAAGATTACTGTTATACTGTAAATTGTAATCGTCATTTATAATAGTTTTCGCCATTCATTCGCGTTAATTATAAATATAAAATTTAAAGAGAATAATCTAACATTCTACTAGTGAAATAATTTTTAGAATCGGATAAGTATTATAGTTCCAGATATTACCTCCTACAAACACATGATGAACTAACTTTACCTCTTTATAACAAGTACGATCAGTATAGATTAACCTTTGGTTTTTGTACATAAACAGTAAAATGGTTTAGATAATTTCACGCCAGTTTGCGTATAAACATACAAGATGTTGTTATCTATACTTAATACTTTTATAATAATATTTTTTTTAATATAAAATAATAAATAAGAGTTTTTTGTTTGTTTAAAACACGCTAATCTCTGGAATTCGATAGATTGTTTTTGTATATGTGGCCAAATTCACAAGGAATATTAGAGGATATCTAAAATTAGGCTACACCTCTCAGATAGGCTTAAATATTTTGGTTAAGTAAGTCTGAAGTGAAAGTGCTCCATAAATGCTTTATCCGCGTGCGCTGGCGTAATGGTTAATGATAGGTAAATACAATATTGTACAAAAATATTGTAACTTGTAACTATATATATAATTCAAATATTTATTTACTATCAGATAGATTTATGTAAAAAAATATAGCTATTGTAAAAATAACGATATATTATTTAACGCAAATAAAAAAATTGGACGTCACGGGACGCCCGGCAGATGTGAATAACGTTAGTGAATATTTAAAAAATATCCGATCCCTACCAACCGCTTTTAATATGTCCATGTTTAACATGAAACTTTGAAATGCTCCAGTAAGTCTATTAAAAAAAAAGCCAAGTGTGAGTCGGACTCGCGCACCGAGGTTTCTGTAATTGTAAAGCCAAATTCACCAAAATAATTAGGTAACATTACTGAAGAATGCACCAAGCAATTCTAACGAAAAGATAAACTATATTGAGGGAACAACTTAACTTTGCCGTTAGAAAACTGTTGTCCTCATACATCATACATGCCGCGATAAGTTTACCAACGGCAAATAAGTTTGTAAACCTTTTTTGTGGTTTAACTACAAATTTACGGTTTTCCGTTTTTTTTTCTTTACTAATAGTGATTTAAGACATTGTTTCTTGCCAAATTTCATGATGCTAGGTCAACTGGAAGTACCCTATAGGTTTTTATTCCATTAGCTAGTATATACGAGATCGAAAATATACGGCAAAAACAGCCGTATCATTTGATTTCGTTGATTTAGAAGTTTTATTTTTTCACAGCTCTAAAGGATTGCAGACCTGGGTATTTGATATTAATTTCAACTTGACACCTCCACGCACTCGCTGAGAAAAAGGGTTTGACAGACCGACAGACAGACATAAACGACGTGATACTATAAGGGTTCCTTTTTCCTTTTGAGGTATGCAAACCTAAAAGTAGACTCGGCTCCACACGCCAACGTTGGGATCAAAGCTTCGCCACGCCTACAACCGCCAACATTGGGACCAACAATAATCAAACTTAAAATAAATATTGAAAACAATAAAAACGGTGTCGCCCTGTGATAATCACGAACGCTGAGAGTAATTTAATATTTGTTGCTTTATTGGATCGTTGGCAGCCTTGCCCCAGGGGTACGTTTGTGAGGGTGGGTGAAAGAGGCCACCTGTGAAGCGCGCCGTGCCGCGTCCGCGCGAAGGGTTGTGCTCTCGAAGTATGTTAATTAATTTTCGGTTGACCGTCCCGCTACTCCACGGGTTTGCTCAAATCGGTCCAAAATGCGGTTTTCGTGTATTCGGTTAAATCATAAAAGGTCAATTATGTTACAACTCATTAAAATATTCCTTCAAATATTTTCCTATATGCTATACACGTTACTATTACGATAAATAACCGGGATCTTGATATTTTAAAATAATTATTTTTATATTCGTATGTGCGCTCGCGTGGACTACAGAATGCCTGTTGATCGGGCATACTCGCGAATCGTTCTACACCCGATCACGGTTATTACAAAATCCAAAAATGCATATTGTGGGTGATGCTTAGAAGATACATATAATAATATGCTCCCGCGAACTTTTTTGTAGTTCTTTAAGATCTACAATTAAATAAGTGGTACTTTCATTTCACGTGTTTTATCTCTTATGGTTTACTCAGCGTAAGCCATTTATAAGCGTTAAAATCGTCGTTTTACCGAATTGACTTTTATCTGCGCGGGACCCTAATTTTTTTCTACAAAAAAGTAGCATAAGTAAATCCTTACAACATCAGCATTACAAACAGACACTCCAATTTTATTTATTTGTATAAATAAAGTCCGTACCACTACTACGTAAGTATGAATGAGCACCTCAATATTCTTTTTTACAATTTGAACAGTAATTAATTATGTTTATCTATAAAAACCACCCGTTGTCCAGTAGAAGCTGAATTTCAAACAAACAACAAACATTAAGCAGAAATTGTCAAATACAATTATTATTGTCTTGAAATAAAAAACACATATCTAGGAAAAAGCTCAATAGTACTAGATAGCAATAAAGAAACCAAAAGAATAAATAATATAAGCTATTATTAAATCGATAACACAAGCCGATTCGACTTTAATTTCGTCGCCCCTGTTCAATTAATTATTCAATAGAAGCAGGCCCGTCTTTTATTCATCACAATATAGGGCAATAGACTTTTATTAATATCTCATTGGTATACTGATGAGTTGAGAATGTTTGATAAAACCGGTCGTGCGTAATGCGTACTATTTTATACACAAACATGTTTATCTGACAGTGTGAATGTTTACAAACTGCGAGAGACGTGTGCCGGACCGGACAAAGGAGCGAGCGGACCACGTGGCATATAGCTTACATGCGTCTTCACTGTCCTCGGATCACGGCTGCCGAGGGCTTACGAAGTTACCACAGAATGCAATGGCATAACAGTTGCAGCCTCCCGAGTCGCCGCCTGCATCGCTTGGGTTAAGCGATAGAGTAAGTACTCGTAGATCTAAATTATGTAACAGTACAATATCCATTGTTAGATTTGCGTATTCGCAATACTTCATAGCTATAGACAAGATTATCATTAACTATGCAGAAACCGACAACGATCATGTATGTTCTATATAATTGACTAGCTGTGCCTCGCGGTTTCACCCTTGTTAAATTTATTTCATTAAAACTCTCCACCCCGCCGCGCGCCGCCGCACTTGCATTCGTTGTTTTCACTTTCCGTATTTGTGTACAGCTTGCCAGATTGCTTGACGCTCATGATTACTGCTCCGCTACTTAAGGTCTTAACATGAAGTTAAATAGTCTATAACCTTCTTCGATAAATAGGCCATAAAATGTTAAATTATTTTTTGGAATCCGAATGATAGTTTTAGAGACTAGCGCATTCAAACAAACAAAAAATACAATTATTTGGGCTTTATAATATTATATAAAGTATAAATATATATCAAGTAAAAGGTAATAATTGTACGATCGAGTTGGCAATAAAACCAAAACAAAAATTTCCTGAATAATGATTCTGCCTGCGGTTCTGAAAATATTCTTAAATTATGATAATTCACTATCGCGCTGACTTTTGTGAGTATCGATGCCAATTTTTTCTTTCAGTTTTAAGTACCTACTACGTCCACTGAGCGTCCGTAATGATGATCTTGGGAGCGCACCTATGAGTCACGTAGACGCTTGCCAACTTTACGTATCTTTGGCTCCAAAGGAACTATAAAATTAACGTTTGTTTACCAATTTTGAACCTTAATTCTGAGAATTTAAACCAAAATATGTATTGTAAACGGGAGCTGAGCTTAATGAATCATCATCGTCGACTTGCCAGCTGCGAATTAAGACTCAGATTGCGATTTCCAAGAGAACGACGCGGCTCGTCTTACAATATAAGGTCGCAATTTAAAATGGTAAATTCTCATAATAATTGATGTAGGTACATCATATTTCAATTTGCGATAAGTGCAGCCGCCAGTTATAATCAGAAGAAAGGTTTTAGTTACAACAATTAAGTGGAGAAGTATCTATAATAGTTTAACTTTCTAGAATATCTGACAAAATCATAAAATGCCCAGGCAAATCGTTTTTAGACGTATATGACCCTCTCAGGGGCTTTTTCAATAACGGAGTAGTACTACTAGAATATGATATAGATGCCATGGCAACAAAGAGATACTTATGAAATTAAGGCGATAAATCAGACTGGGCTGAACGAGCCGGGCTTGAATGAGCAGAGGAACAACGACATATATGTAAATAATGTCGTATGTCGTTGCGCCTGCCCCGTGCTGCTCCCGCCTGAATATAAAGTAATATGTCACAGGACATTACTTGCGAGTTGGGAAGTAAGCAAATGCTAATAGTGGCTTTCGCTTCCAAGAAACATTCGTAATTGATTAACACCAATACTTCTATAATACGACTAGCTGTGCTCCTGACTTGACACGCGTTTATTACACAGTACTCATTTTATTGTATATAAAAATAATGATTAGGTAATAATTATTATAGGATCTCAAATTGTGCACTGAAATATTCATAACAAATTTTATGCAATATTTTAATCAATTCCTAGAAGTATTATTGATCATTATTGTAGGCAATCCATTTTTAAATATCATATATTTGCTGTATACCAACATTTAATTAAAAACTGTCAAGACTTTATGAGTTAAATACTGACAAAAAAGATTGAATGTCTTTTTCTTGATCAGTGTGTCCTTTACATGAAGTCCTTTATTATAATAAATGTCTCCCGCGAAATTTGGAATAAAAATAACAACAGATAGAACTACATGTTTATTAAAGTTAGATAAACATACATACTGTTCGCCCTTTAGTTCTAGAATAAGCTGCGTCATGCCACTTAGGATTTACTGCATTTAAAATTAGATACGGTTCAGCTTTAGTTCGTCCTATTTTGATTTCTTAGAGAAGTGCGTTTCGAAGATGCAATATTGAATGAAACCCTTATTATATGGAGGACTCTTTCACAAACCGGACGTAGAGATTGCATTTAAAATGGTGTAAAGAGGAAGCGTTAGCGCGTAACGTTGCTGGCACAAATTACTGATAAGATTGACCGGTAGGGAACCACAGAAGCGTTAAGTGTGCAATAAATTAATTACATTGCTCTAATCGCATACGCCATGCACTTACAACAACGTAGTAGTACCTGGCAAGCAAATTTATTAACATCGTTGAAATTCTATTCAATACCGCAAGGATATAATTTATTTCTTTTTTAAATCAATAACTTTCAGAGCTACATATACATTTATTAACTCTAAGAAAATTTCCCTAACATCATTGAAACTTTGTGTGTATATATATATATTTAATTCAATTAATAACTTTCAGAATTAGATATAATTAAAAATGGTAAGTAATTAATTATCTTAACTTGCATTAAATGTATTAATGAAACTTAATAGCCGTATATATAACGTTGTCTTCGGAGAAATGATAAATTATTTGATTGTCCTAATTAATGTATTATTTTTAAACTTATTTTTATAAACAATTGAAATCAAACTTACCATATGATAATGAGAAAAAATTGCTTTTCCGCGACAATATAACATTACAACTCTTTATGAATGCAAAACAAGGAAGCGGCTTGTACTTAATATTCAATAATGTATATCTTTTATGGAAGAATTCTAAAAACCCAGTCCATTCAATATATTTCGTCGATTTAATATTCTAAAACCGTACAGATTTCAAACGTGACCTGAACTCTTTCCTATTGTGGTTCAATATCACACGACCACGTTAAAAACAATGAATTCATGAGCAACTTCCACCGCTCTGTGCGTGAGTTTGGGACGCCCGCGACCGTCTTCTGAATATTTAGTAATACTTTAATGTACATATTAAATGTTCTATACGAGTCCGTTACGAGTTCCAACTGGAAGTAATGTCTCTTTATAAATAGTAGTTATAGACGTGTAGTGTTGTATCGTGTTTGTTTCATTACGCAGACGCGTACAAACGCTTAATGAAGGGAATCTGAGAGCTTTAGCGAGATCAAGGTGCGCTGATAATCGAATTAATCTGAACTGCATCGAAGCCGGCAATGTTGCCGACGGAGAGTTTAACTAAGTTTATGACTATGCTAGGTACGCTCTTAGCGTGCAACAAGTTTGTTGAGAACATTTCGAGTGCTCTAAAATCGGTTATGCAATATACCTCATTCATGTATTAATGCTCGAGTGAGTTGTATAAATAAAGTTAGCTGTGCCCCACGGTTTCACCTGTGTTAAGTTTATTCGAGCGACTCCGCGACGCCGCGCCGCCCTTTTTTGCATATTTTTATGTTGATTTAGCATATCCTTACAATAAATGCAAAAAAAATATTTCGAATTTAACCGGTAGTTTTAAATATTAACGTGTTAAAACCTAAACAAACACTTTCTTGAGCTTTATAATACTATTTAAATACTAACTACCCACCCTGGCTTCGTACGGGTAGCAGAGCATATATGCTTACATTTAAGAGGAATAACTCTATTGGTTTACGCACGCCAGTAAAGCTCTCAGTAGGCATGATTTTTTCCATCTTCAATAATCATCGCCGTATTTCATCCAATTTACAGACACTGTACATTGATGAAAACCATGTGAAAATCCGTTCGGTAACTTTTGAGTTTATCGCGTTCAGA